>OY992505.1:28627288-29250521 GCA_963921215.1 Scoparia ambigualis | reverse complement strand
ACCAATAGAGTACGCTAAAATACTCTATTTACAAAAAACTGATCGTTACTGGTCATGAGTAGGTACTTCAGAGTTCACTGAGAGAGTCTTCTTCCTTATGAATGTAAAGTGGAGAGACGAAAGGAATAGAGCAACCTTAAATTTAATAAAAAACGAGTTGATTTTATAATTATAATCTAAATTATGATTGCAAAGAGCCTGTAAATATCTTCAAGAAAGACAAATATTTGTTCAATGTCGCAAAGAGCAACCTAAAATACGTTTTTAAGGACAAATAAATAAAATACTCCTTTTTATGCTATGTACTCTATTTTTGTTCTAACAAAGTGGCAACCCAAGACACATCTCACCAATAACGATGATAAGGCCGAAGGTGGAAGCGCGCTTCACCCGGAATCCTCAACCACTGAGGAACTGGCTATCTTATCTTTGAACTATCTAACGGAGCACACACACAAAAAATGCTGGTAATATTGTTGTTATAGCACCAGACTTCAGATAGGGATATGCGGACTAAACAAGCCCGACCACACCCAAACCAAGTAGGTACACAAAAATATAGGTACTGCTACTGCTGGGAATCGAACCCGGGACCTCTGAGTCTAAAACCGGTGGCTTAGCCCCTAGACCACAGAGGCGGTTAAAAGAATAATTTTATTATTAGTTAAGTAAGTACCATGTTTTTTTTTTCATTGATAAAAACTTTCACACTTACTTTATCATTATACTTAATAATGAATTAATAAAAATGATTGTAATTTAAGAGATCACGATAAATACTTATAAAAAGTTATAAAAGTTTTTGATTTTACTGTTAAATTCACACACTACTTAATAACTTTCTACAGTAAAAAGGAACTTAGTAATAAGTATATAGGTAGGTATTGCTACTAAACTGTTACAATCGGAACAAATTTACTAGTTTTTTATCCCGGTGCGAAAAGTACAACTTTTCGCACCGGGATAAAATTATTAATTTTACAATACTTTTATCAGAAGAATACATTTGACGAAGTAATACCTACTTTATAACTGTATCGTCAGGTAGAGGCCTAGAGTTAAAAAACTATTAGGTAAAAGTAGGTAAGTACGTCCTTTTTGATATTTTTAGTCTACGACTCTCAAACATTATCTTATAAGTATTATTAAGTAAATAGTTAATCTATTCTGTGTACCAAATTATCTATTCTGTTTCTAGAGTTCTAAAATACAGAAGGGCGGCCTGGCGCGGCCTGGCTTATATTCCAGGTAGGTAGGTAAAAAATAATGTTATGTTTCATTTGTAAATACCTACATTTAATTTATGAAGAGGAAGAAAATAATTTTTATTTATTGTGATCGTCTACAAAACTAAATGTACTTAAATAGGATACTAGATGGAGCACTAACGGGGATTCTGCTAATTAAAAATAAGTAAAACGATGTTCATTACGCCTTTTCAGAAAAGATTATAGGGCTAACACCAGCCAGCTTTGCAAGTTAAGGATAACTTGCAGCATTTATAAACAGAGTATTTGTAGGTTAAGGCTTAGGTCATAGTTATCATTAATTGTATTTTTGGTTGTCACCTTCTTTACTAAAGAAAGCACTTATGACCGCAGCTTAAGCTTGGTATCAGGTATGCCATACGGTCAAGGAGAAGTGATTAACTGGAATTGGACCATATTATTATGCAATGCCGGCTATCACGTAATACTATGCACTTGTAGAGTGGAAACTAAATTGATTTCGACATAATGTGCAAGAAAAAGACAGCCTTTAATAATTTACTAACCAAGTGTTAGGAACTCTTTCTTGGGTGGGTGAATCCAGTGCAGGAACGTGCATACATTATACATTCATTACAACAATATAACATAACTACAGTACCTACCTAATGTTAACTTAATCCAAAAACGCCTTACAATCTAGGTATGATCCTCAGTTTATGGTATATATCCTCACACCACTTCGAACAAAGATTACGAATTATCCATAGAGCGGCAACGTCTCTTAGGTAGGTATTATAGTTAGTTACGCAATAACTTCGGTGGTCACTTTATTAACAATCCTAGGGTGCCAGGACAAGCGAGGCTCTTCGCGGTCGATCACGGACTGGGAGTCGAGTCAGATTTCGCATGTAAACACCAGACTTTCGGTTCACAGCTCGATGCGCACCAAGTAACTTATCTTTCACCATTGTGGCGCATGCTGCCGGAGTACGTAACCACCGTACCGTGTGCCAGACGACGCAGGCGCAGAGGTTCGAGTAGGTACAATACCGGTGGTCACTCATCAGTTTATGCTAGAAAATACTCAAATCTGGAGATCCAGCCGTGGATTTTTTTGTCGGATCTAACTAATAATGCCTCGGTGGCGGTGGCGTGGTCAACGCAACCGGATTGCGGAGGATGTGGGTTCGTTCCCACCTAAGGTAGTAATTTTTTTGAACGTTTCTATAAGTATCATATAAAAGGCTAATTTTTCAATCACTAAAGTAGATAAAGCTGTTAAAGTATGACGCGATTAAAATGAAATGTCACTTGTCAAAAAAGAAAAGAAAATGGTTCTATTTTATACTTTAACAAACGAATAGCTTTTATCTGATAATTGAAAAATCGCAAAACCTTTCAACTGCTGCGACCGCGCACTGATCAGTGATCAATAAATAAGTATAATTTCTGCGTGCAGTGGTTGGCGTCGGTCGCGTTCTAAGTGTTAAAGGTGACAAGCAATTTTTTTATTTTACCTCAAATTAGGTCTATAATTAATTAGAGTCTAAAATATATCCCCATAGAGTTGCAGGTTTTGATGGCGTGGTCTTTCGATCATCATTATCGTAAGGGCGTGGTTTACAGAATAAGGTGCTCGAACCTTACTTAGGTAAGCGTCTACTGAGTAATTTATGCTCTTTGACAATATTTCAAAATAATAAACAAATGCTAGGTGACTTATCACGATTAAATCTTTCGATGTGGAAACGAGGAAGGGTGCTAGACAATAAAATTGACGTGATGAATTTGTCGTTATAATTGCATTTTTATTGCAAAAATGTTTTAATCTATAATATTAGCAACACGCAACTTGTAGACTGCTTAGATGCATTCGTCAAGATACCTCATACCTAATTAAATATTGTATTTTATGTACAATAACTGAGCTAGGTATATGTGGTTGCGGCCCATTGAAAGAATACTATACCGACTCATCTCTTCCATTGGGTGTCGTCAAAGGCGACTAACAGACTAAAGTCTGCACATACATCTCACAGCAAAGAGCTTCGATAGGCTCACCACCTGTCTGTCACGCTGACCACATGTGCAATTGCGGTCCCCATTGCCTATAGTCCCTGACTAACCTTTATGTTAGGGGATAATAATTGTGCACGATATCAAGTGTACCTATGTATGTATGTACAATAAAAAGATTATACGTAGGTTGGTACAGTCAAGTGAAATATGCAAGATTCACAGTCGGCAACGGAAGTAGCTGATCACTTTTAATTCTTCGCCAAAGCAAATAATTAATTTAACACACGCTGGCAACCTCTAATGATGTTATTAAGGAGGTATGTCATACTAGTACCTACTTCAGTATTCAGCTACTTTTGTTGTAGACCATACACTAATAACCCATTTCTTGTAGACGGCTGGCAAATGTTAGTGTCATGAACTCATGATATTGATTGTTTGACTTTATTGGCAATCCAAATTTACTTTTCTAAAAAAAGAATTTTGGATTCCGCACTACCATAAAAAACATTTGTAAAAAGACTACCTGCCTCAGGCTCAGGCATAGTTGGTAAAGTCGTTTTAAATGAGCTACTTTTCTCTTCAGTAGAAATAGTATACGAGGGTCGTCTAAAAAGTTTCTGGCCTCACTATGAAATAAAAACTTTTGTTAAAATCCTCTTTGGCATTTTATTTAGACTTTTTTCAGGAGTTATATGTCAAAATTGCCGCCATTTTTGACGGCTAGTTTTTACTTAACGGCTGATTTTGCAAACCAGTACATGTGTTTTTTTAAAAATGGATAAAATTGAGTGTCGAGCTGTGCTTAAGTTCTTATATTTAAAAAAACAATACGCCAACCTAAATCAAAACTGAGATGAATGCTGTTTACGGCAAGTCTGCTCCATCATTTTCTACAGTAAAATTTTGGGTAGCAGAATTTAAACGCGGTCGTACTAGCTTATACGATGATGAACGCCTAGGACGGCCAAAAACTGCGACCAACCAAGATATTGTCCAAAGAGTACACCGATTGGTGCTCGACGACCGTCGAATCAAGGTTAGGGAGATTGCAGAAGCTGTAAGCATATCTAAAGAAAGAGTTTGTCATATGCTAGTTGAAGATTTGAACATGCGAAAGATAACTGCACGTTGGGTGCCGCGTCTGTTAAATTCGGACCAAAAACAAGTTCGAATGAACATTTCCGAAGTCCTTTTGAAGCGATTTAAGCAAAACACGTCGGATTTTTTGCGTCGGTTGATAACCGTCGACGAAACGTGGATCCATCATTCACGCCGGAGACAAAATCACAATCCAAACATTGGACTGCGAAGAATGAGCCTGCTCCAAAGAAGGCGAAGACGGATTCTTCGGCCGGAAAGGTGATGGCCACCGTGTTCTGGGATAGTCGCGGAGTTATATTCGTTGGTTCGCTTATTATTCATCGCTACTTGACAAGCTGAAGGTAGAAATTTCGAAAAAAGGCCGCATTAGCAAAAAAAGAAAGTGTTGTTTCATCAAGATAACGCACCATCTCACAAGTCAAAGATTGTGATGGCAAAAATTCAGGAGTTGCGATTCGAACTGATTGATCATCCACCGTATTCTCCAGATCTGGCTCCTAGCGACTTCTTCCTGTTTCCCAGACTGAAAAGTAAGTAAGTAACGAGGAGGCCATAGCCGCCGTGGACGCCTATTTTGCAGAGCTAGACGTCAACTACTACCTGGACGGGTTGAAGACATAGAAGCTTCGCTGGGAGAAGTGTATAACTTTACAAGGAGACTATGTTGAAAAGTAGAAAAGAATCGGACCGAAAAAACATGTCTTTCTATGTTTGACCAGAAACTTTTCAGACAACCCTGTAAGTAGAGCATGCAAAATAACTAAGTATTGCAAGATAGGTACAATCTTAAAACCAAAGATCGTTTTGAAATAGAAAATCTCTTTCTTTTGTATTCTCTATAAATAATATTGTTTATCAATTTGATTGCGAACAAATTACTTATACTTAGTTAGCGAAATAGTGCTGACTTCTTCCTGGATTACTCTTACACAAAGACATTAAATTAAATGTCTTTGCTCTTACATCACGGTTATTTTATGTCATTATATCTGCTTCGCGTCTGTTGGCATTATTAAGTAACGACATGCCAAAAGTTTGATAATTTGCTCGCGTCCGTCGGCGCCGTCGGTCGGTATTAAGGCTTGTTCGCACTGGGCTAGTAATTTAGTAGAGTTACATTTAAATAAGTTTTTTTTTACACTCTCAACAAGCAGATTATCTAGCCTAAGTTAAAATTTTTATGAAACTGTTTACTCGTTAAATGATTAAACTACACTCGCGAGCAATAAACCAGAAACGCTTTACCGAGGGATGTTCTAGACTAATTTTCACAATTTCTATGCAATGAACTATACGTTGTAGTATATGATTTCAAAGGTAATTTAATAAGTTTGCAACATCTTTTAATGTCACAGATAAAGATTATTTCCCTTACGTCATGAAACGTTAAAACAAAAAACTAATTTTTACAACAAAATACTGTTTTGTTTTGGAGTCCTGAAACGCTTATCCCTAAAAATTGGTCATCAGTCCAATATTTCACGTCACTGGGAATACTAAATCTAAAATAAAATGGAAACCACACCTGCAGAAGCCGCTCAAATCGTCATCTTAATCCAGCAAGGTGACTCCGCGTAATATTTTTCGACAGCTTCATCTTAGCCAGTCTTGTGTCTCGAAGGTATACAGAAGGTTCAGGGAGACTGGAAACTTTGTCCGAAGACCAGGATCTGGAAGTCAGCGTTGCACTTCGGCGAGAGATGACCGATTCATTGTCACCATTTCTCTCCGAAATCGACACCTAACCGGCGGCGTGGACGTCCAACGGCAGCTCAGAGAAGTTCGGGAGAGGGCTGTTAGCGAGTGGACAGTGAGGCGAAGATTTAAAGAAGCGAATTTGACCCCAAGAAGGCCAGCTACGGGGCCCAAATAGTCTCCAGCCCACCGAGAAGCCCAGGTTCAGTTTGCTCGCGATCACTTACATTAGAATATACAGCAATGGAGTTGAGTCCTGTTCTCGGACGAAACAAGGATGTACCTGCATGGTAGCGACCGTCGACAGAAATTCTATAGAAGACCGGGGGAGCGATTTGGACAATGCTGTTTTGCTATTGGCGAACATTTCCTGCTAATAAAGCCCGCTGCCACACCGCAGCAGTGACTATAGACAGTATCTGGAAGAAGTCGGGATTTCCACCTTAGACTGGCCAGCCCACAGTCCTGACTTGAACCCTATTGAACATGTGTGAGACGAGCTGAAAAGACGGGTACGAGGAAGATATCTAGCTCCGGCGACGATTGAAAATCTGTAAACTGCTTTGGTCAAAGTGGCAGGGAATTCCACAAGATTCCGTCAGGAAACTCATTCGGTCAATGAGAAACCGTTTACAGGCAGTCATTAGAGCCAGGGGAATAATACAAAGTATTGATGGGGGGATAAAATACACATTGTAAATAAAAAAACATAATATTTCATATTACGTCGTATTCATTTAGATATCCACAACTTCAACCTTTTGCAACAGTTCCCTTTATTTAGGTAGGAAATTTTATAAATTTTAAATCTTTTTGATATCATTTGAAAGCTTATAAAATAACCTTTCAAGTGATATACCACAATCCATAATTTATTGCATAAAAATGGTAAAAACTTGTCTTTAGCAATCCGCGATGAAGTGATTCCGGTTTATTGCTCGCGAGTGTAGATAACTGATAAACATTCTTATTATACATAACAACACCTATTATAGACCGATCAATTATTATCATTTGATTTGATGGCCAGTACTTTATAAAATCAAAGTAGGTCTCGGGACTTATTGTAAAATTTCTTTGATTTTGAACTTTGTCATTTGGGTAAGTACTTAAGGATTTATTCCTTTAATTTTACCGGTTAGAGAAATTTTACTGTTTTGGGTGATCATTTTACCGCGTCTCTACTAAATTACTAACTATCACAGGTGAACAAGCCTTTAGGCGTTACCTTGAATATGGCATCATATTACACCTTATTGCCACACAAAAAATGGCGCGAGCGTCAACCTTTTTTGTTTGTTCTTTGTTGTCTTATACATGTTTTACAACTTGTATTTTATTTTTGAGTTATTAAATCCGCTAGGAACATCTAATTCTTTAAAACCATAACACAGAATAAGTTTAAAGAGCAACAAATGAACATCTTAGTTGTCGAGTTTGCGCTGTTCTTATGGTTTTTAGGGTTCCGTACCTCAAAATAAAAAAGGAACCCTTATAGGATCACTTTGTTGTCCGTCCGTCTGTCTGTCTGGCTGTCTGTCAAGACCATTTAACGCGTGGAGAGATCAAGTTGAAATTAAAACGATATACTCAGGTCTACAGTCTCTTGAAGCTGTGAAAAAATAAAACTCCTAATATAACGTAAAAAAAAGACACGGCCATTTATGCCGCAATAAACGTATATTTCGACACTCTCAAGGGAATCAAAATTTATAGGAGTCAATGGAAAATACCTAACTAACTAACTAATGAAACCTAACTATGAACTAACCTAACCTAACTATGAAATTTGGCAAGTATTACCGTCTTATACTTGTAGTATAGGAAAAAAACTTATTTGTAATTAAATCATAAAAAAAAACAGTTATCCCAGGAACGGTGCGGCGCGCGGTCCAAATTTTGAATTGAGTTATCCGTGTCATGTGGGGTAGCGTATGAAAAAGCTTCATTGGCACAAGCTTAAATAGATGTTTTAAATTATTTTTATGATGTATAGTTTTTGATTTATGGCGAAGAATGAAGAAAATCCTTTTTCCTTTTTTATAAGTAGGTATAGGAGGTACTTATCTTATAATTTTGGTGTATGTAGTACCTAACAGTATATATAACAGTGCAACTGTTATGCATACCTGCTTATTTTAAAATATTTCCCTACAAATTTGTACGGAACCCTCGGTGGGCGAGTCCGTATCGCACTTGTCCGGTTTTTTATGGTCTGGCGTAGGGACGTCTGTCACTACTTGCATAACCTGACTGTTGGGCTTGGGTACCAGTACAAATAAACTTAGGAAAGAGGAGAGGGGTTGTTCCTTACCTTTACTTGGGTGGACTTAATTCATAGGCGAAGGGGCGATTTTTCAATCCTCGAATAAAACTTATCATTGATACGGTTGATACGGCGGTGCCGCGCCGGCGCCGTCGGTCGCCCGTAGCTAAGCTATAATGACATACAAGCGGCCGCTCGCGGTTTCACCCGCGTGGTTCGCGTTCCCGTGGGAATATCGGGATAAAAAGTATCCTATGTATTAATCCAGATTATAAACTATCTGTATGCCAAATTTCATCCAAATCCATTCAGTCATTTTTACGTGAAAGAGTAACAAACATCCATCCATATGTTCTCGTGGGAATATCGGGATAAAAAGTACCCTATGTATGCAATGACCTTTTCATTGTATGTATGTGTTACTCCAGGTTATAAACTATCTGTATGCCGAATTTCATCCAAATCCATTCAGTAGTTTTTACGTGAAAGAGTAATAAATATCCATCCATACTTACAAACTTTCGCGTTTATAATATTGTAGGATGACTCTGCTGTTGGGCAAACCGTAGTGCGATTCTCTAAGCGCAAACATCTAGGTAGCAGCGGCTGTAACAGCCAGCGGTGAGGGTACCAATAATAATTGATGTGGGGGTTAAAGTTACTCGTGTCCGTAGGTTTATCCTTGAGACCCTACACGTGACCGCTGGGTGGTCCTAAATGAGTGACAATGACTGAGTGGTAGAGCCACGCTGCGTTGCAGCACGCATTGGTCGTGAAATAATGGCACTTGGTGCTGTTGTGCTTCGTCCGGCCAGTGAGAGTTCCGGAGGCCCCTTCCTTCCCCCCCGCCCCCTCCTCACAATTCCTATTCCTTCCCCTAACAACGCATCTGCTGTGCTGTGTGAGCGGTGCATCGGTGTTGTGCGAGCGGTGCATCCTATTCTGTGTACCTGCGTTACGGTTTACGGTAGTGTATGTTATTCTCTGCCTGCGTTCGTTCGCTATGACGTCACGCGTAATCAGCTGTGCGGGGTGTCGCGGTGTTGTGGTTGTGGCGGAAGATTGCGCTTATATGAGGTGCGCTAATTGTAAGCAGTTTTATGATATTTTATGTGCAAATTTAACGGCTGAGATATTTGATACGCTGTCATCGGAGTATAAGAAGTCGTGGACGTGTTCTGAATGTCGCAGCAAAGTACCAAAGACCGATAACTCGCATACACCCGTAAGCCAGCACTTGTGCCATGATATGAGTATTGTCAGTGACTGCCCGGACCCGGATGTATCGATGCACACCCCTGTCAATAATATCACGGTCCGTACCCGAAAGTGCTACGCGGAAACAGCCAAGCAATACGAGTCTGATAGTCCACAAAACAGCGCCGTGGCATCTGTAATGCAGGAAATGAAGGTAATGCAGGAAGAGTTCCAGGCACGTTTAACCGCGAATATTTGCAGACTACTAACTGATCAGTTCAACACCTTCAAAACCGATATGCTTGACAAAATCACCTATCTAACAAGTCAAATTGATGAATTGAAAATATCATTTAATACCATGAACCAAAAGAACCGTGTATCAACACAAGGTATTGTTTCCGGGACTACGTCGGTGCAGCGCTCTATAGATCTCGGTAGGGATCAAATTAAGCCGAAAGCTCAAGCCAGCCCACAAAAGAAAAAGAGGATTACATCCAGTAAAACCGGCACACCTACCCCTTTTTTGGCTCCGGCTCCGGCTTTGACTCCTGTGACTGTGGCTGACCTTGACGCTGGAGGAAGAAGTAAGAGTCAAGTTGCAACAAAAAATCCGGACTCCGAGTGGGTTGAGGTGAAACGCAAGCACGTTCGTCCCTCGCTGCCCGGCGTACTCCGCGGTACGGCAGCACCAGGAACTACTACGCTGCGCGCGTCTGAGAGGTGGAGGTACCTTCATCTCTATTACGTGCAAGAAGGTACTACAGTGGAGCAGGTACGTGCCCACCTCCAATCCATCTGCGGAAGTGATGTTTGCACTGTTGATGAACTAAAACCTCGCGGGCGTTACTCATCCTTCAAGCTGGGTGTCCCATCTAAGAAGGCCGACGGCGTTATGTCGCCGATTAACTGGGCTGAAGATATCTGCGTAAAACCATGGCGACAGAACTTTCGTGCCAAAAACGCAGCAGATAAAAGTACGTAAACTAGTAATTTGTTATCAAAATGTCCGAGGTTTACGTACTAAAACTAATATCTTTACAAATAATGTGACACAGTGTAATTTTGATTTAGTAGTTTTGACAGAAACTTTCTTAAATAGTTCCATAAAAAACGGCGAATTGTTTGCTTCGAATTACCTAGTAGTGCGCAAAGACCGCTTGGGTGACTCAGGGTGGGGGGGAGTGCTCTTGGCTGTGCGAAACTGCTATTCAATTCACGAGGTAACGGTTATAGACGGCCTGAAGCCTGATATGGAACTAATTTTTGCTATTATTAGTGCGAAGCACATAAAATTTCTATGTTGTGTTGTTTATTTACCGCCTAATTATACTGATGACCAATATCTTTGCGTCTTGACTTGTATAGAAAATGCTATTTTGACATATTCTACCCTTATTGTTGTAATATTAGGTGATTTTAATTTAAACTCCTGTAGCGTTAATGTAAGGACAAATTTTGATTCATTTTGTGACTTTTGCGGGCTACAACAACTAAATAATGTGTATAACAATCGTGGTGGCATGTTGGATCTCGTCTTGGGCGATTTTAAACCTAATCAGATTATAGTGACCGAGGGTGCTGAACCTCTAGTGCCTATTGATGAGTACCACCCTCCGCTTGAGGTGACTATCCGGTTTCCTTGTGGTGCTCCGGTACTGCCGCCGCCCCTGCCCTCGCCTCCACCCGCCTCACGCTCGGGATCTAACCCTGGCTGGAACTGGCGTAAGGCAGACTTTCAGAGCCTGTATGCGGCGTTAAGTGGTTTGGATTGGTCGGAGTTGTTTATTTTAAAAGATATTGACACAGCAGTAGATTTTTTCTACACTAATCTATATGATTGTGTTAGCCAGTACGTTCCGGCTAAAACCCGCCATATGCGGGACCATAAGTACGTATATCCAAAATGGTATAACGCATATATTATAAATAATATTCGTCAAAAGTATTACCATTTAAAACGGTTTAAGGCTGACGGTAATGAAATTAGTAGAGAATTATTTAAATATTATAGATGGCATGTTAAAAATTTAATTGACAATGCGTATAAGCAGCACTTACATTTGACACAAGGAAAAATAGTTGACGATCCGGCTAAATTTTGGGAATTTATAAAAGATAAGAAGAATGACAGGCGATGTATGGATGTTTATTCGTTTGGTGACGTTGAAGTTGTGGGGCAGGCAGCTGCTGATGCTTTTGCAAACTATTTTAGTTCCGTGTTTCAAAAGGAGGTGCCTTTGTTGAATCCTTTAGAGGCGGCACAAGCCGTGAGCTCGCATGCTGATGCCACTTTGATTTCTATCAGCAAAGTAGACAGATCCGATTTGAAAATGGCGGTGAGGCGGCTCTTTTTAGCTAAGGACTGTATATCTTCGCTCGAGGATCCTCTCCTGTATCTCTTTAATCTGTCGCTGGCCCACTCACGGTATCCGGAGTTTTGGAAAGTATCTAGGGTCACTCCGGTTCCTAAAGGTGACCCTAGCAATAACGTTTCAGCTTTTAGGCCCATTGCGGTGCTACCGGTCTTTGCAAAGATATTTGAGACAGTGTTGTGTTCGCGAATTAATGAACAAATTAGAAATCTTCTACATGACAGCCAACATGGTTTTAGGAACGCACGGTCAACTATTACAAATCTTGTGACGCATATTGACTACATTTATTCTGAGTTGGATGCTGGTCGGCAGGTGGATACCGCCTACTTTGACTTTAAAAAGGCTTTCGACCTGGTTGATAATGATGTCCTGCTACGTAAATTGGCGGTATTAGGATTTTCACCAAGGCTGCTCGAGCTTTTTTCAAATTATCTTCGCGATCGACGTCAATTTGTTAGAGTTGGGGGATTTGCCTCAAAAGACTACTACACGAGATCCGGAGTGAGTCAGGGAAGTACCTTGGGTCCATTGCTTTTCCTGATCTTCATCGACGACCTACCCAAAAGCATTAGTGTCTCTAAGTGTCTGCTCTTTGCCGATGACCTTAAATTGAGCCTAGGTGTTGATAATCCATCAGATTGCGATGCTTTGCAAAGGGATATCGACGCGATGAGGGACTGGAGTAGTACAAACCGTCTTCCATTTAATAGCAGTAAATGTAAAATTATTACTTTCACGCGTAAACGCTGCCCACTTAACATAGTTTATAATTTATCTGACGCTCCTCTCGAACGGGTTAGTGACATACGGGACTTAGGATTACAATTGGACTCAAAACTTGACTTTCACAACCATGTGACGACAATATGTAAAAAGGCTAACAAAATGCTGGGCTTTGTTATGCGCACTTCATCGCAGTTCGACAATTTGGGTGTTGCAATGGTACTTTACAATGCCTATATACGAAGTAAACTTGAGTATGGTGCAATAATTTGGGATCCCTACGAAGACAAATATATTCTTATGTTAGAAAGAGTACAACGAAAATTTGCACGCTGGATTTACAAGAAAAAGTATGGATACTATCCTTACCTATATCCATCTTCATTTGTAGCTGGTATGGTCGAGTTGGAGACCCTCAAACTCAGAAGAGTAATGCAGATCATCATGCACTATCTGTCAATTATTCACCACAGAATAGATTGTATACATGTATTGGATAGGGTGCGATTGCTTGCTCCGAAACGGTTGGGGCGGGATGATGGGGGGACGGTTGCGCCGCGGCGGCGGCCCCGCCTTCTATGGTGGCCTCAGACGCGCACCACATTTGCGGCGCACGCACCTACTATTCGTGCATTACGCCTCATTGGGGATATGATCGCCCATGACTATGATATCGACATATTTGCCGACCACCTTAGACAGTTACTTAGGAAAGCCCAATCATTTGTAGATAAATTTTATTAATAGTAAGACTAAAATGATACCTGGATACTGACATTTAATATTTGACCTTATTTTATATTTTATTTATTCTAATTTTGGTTTTTTGTAATTTATTGGTAATTATTGTATTGTGACATTGTATTTTGACTTTTATTTTCCTTTCTTTTATTATAATTTGACATTGTTTTATATTTCAATAATTATTTTAATTTGGAATGTGCTTGACTCTTTGTGTGATTATTGGTAGCTATTGTATTATGTTGTGACATTGTATTTTGACTTTATGACATTCACATTTTTAACTTTTTTTATATTATTTTCCTAATGTATAACATGTTTACTTGTTTGATTATATTTCGGTGATAGATTCTAATTTTAAACTCGACTAGGTTTGTTTGTAATTAGCTTGCTGACGTTTTGGTCTACACTGTAAGTCAGCAAGTACACCTTTTCTTTAAATAAATAAATAAAAATAAATAAATAAATAAATCTGCGACTCTTCTGGTTTTGCGGGTGTCCATGGGCGGCGGTGATTGCTTTCCATCAGGTAACCCGCCTGCTCGTTTGCCTCCTTCTTATATAAAAATAATAATAATAATAATACATACTTATATTTATCTAGACTAAGATAAGTATTCTTTCGAAACTCGTTAGTATGGTAAAATATATACATAAACATAGAAAAAACACCTAGACCAGAAATCAATTTAGAAAAACAGTCTTTCTCCAAATT
The DNA here is from genome assembly GCA_963921215.1 of Scoparia ambigualis. Taxonomy (NCBI): domain Eukaryota; kingdom Metazoa; phylum Arthropoda; class Insecta; order Lepidoptera; family Crambidae; genus Scoparia; species Scoparia ambigualis. The sequence continues at coordinate 29,236,472 of OY992505.1, read as the reverse complement.
GACCCGACCGGGAATTGAACCCGGGACCTCTGAGATAACACGACGCCAGACCCGGCGTGTGCACATGGAGCACATCGCCCAATGCGGGTTAGTTGGTTTTTTTGCGTAACTTACTTACCATTTACAATTTGTTTAATTATTTATTACAGTTCGAGAATTTTTTATGTTGTTACCTGCATAACAGGTTCTGCCGTAATAGGTCAAGGACTATTGAATAATCCTCTTTGACCAACGACGTCTGGGTCTTTAGATTATTACAATTACCGATGGTACTTTTTTACTAGTAGATGATAATTTGATAATTATTAAAAATACGTTGCACTGTCATGTTTTATCATTTGCGAATAGATATCTAGTAAGTAGTAAGTATCTACTCAGTGGCGGTACCTTCATACAAGCCGAAAAGCCCGGCTTGCCCTAACAAAAAGTCAATATCACTACTGGTAAAACGCAATTATTAAAATCACTTAATATTTTTTACCATTGTTAATTTTCTTTCATCAGCATTCAAATTATCAATTTTATAAGTTTCTCATATTAAGAATCACCAAACAAATCGCATAAAGCTGCTTATAAATCGTGCGATGCTTTACATCTCTCTCGCACAAGTTGGCTTGCAACCGGGCTTCGGATTTAAAGTATATCCGCTCTCTTCTAACTTTAACAAAATTGCTACTCTATCAACATAATACTGCGTAAGTATTATAGATTCTATGAGAAATTCATACTCTTCTTCAAAGCCAGCTTGCGTTATGAAGTTCGCAAGTAAGGCCTTCTCCAAATCAGGCTTTATTTCTACCGAATCACGTGCAACTTCAACGCGGGCGAACCAATCAGAGGCGACCGACGACAGCTCGAGCTCGGGCGAACCAATCAGAGGCGAGCGTTAATACGCGATTGTGCTGTGCAGCAGCCACAGGCTGCAGCCAGCCATTTTTTATTCTTTGTTATTGTCACACTTCACTTTGTTTGAGCGATTGTTTTTATGTAACAAGTGTTTTCGTAATTTGTGATAAAAGAAATGTGTTCTGAGTTCATTTCGTCGCTTTATTGGTCTCTGTGACGAACTTAGATGTATTGGGCATGTGATGTGTTATATATCGCTGTGTGTTGCAAACAAATGTGTACTTAAACGTGTTGATGAGTGGCATACGAAAGGCAGAGGTAAGTAAATAAATTCTTTGAACATCATACATGATTTATGTATTTCGCAAACTATTAAAAGTCATCTAGGGCATTAATTATAATAGGTCTATGTAAAAAGCTCTTTGGATTGTTGGTTGCTTCCATTCAAAATAATTAACTAATAATTAGTAAATTATGTGTAGAGGCCTGCCTACATATCGACTGTGATTCCTGTGCAAAATGCCCATTTTCGCATTTTGTAGTAATTTTCCAGTTGTATTTATCGTTTTTATCGAAGTAGGATAATAAATGCATGCTTAATATTATGAATCTCCACTCTGCGAGAATAAGCTGAGTTCGGACGGCCCGGCCGGCGCATCGTATTTTGTACTTAGTTGTAAGTATTTATAGTTTTCATCGAAATAGGATAATAAATTCATTAAGTATAACATTTTTATTCCTCATGAAGTAACAATTATTCTGGTATAAATTTTACTGAATAATATTATCGTAGATAAGAGAAATGCACCGATTTTCGAAGTTTTTTTGGTTTTGAAAACTATTTTTTTCTACTTAGGTATATAAAATCAATAATATTTAAAAATTCCGTGGCCGCTACGCATAATACGACAAGATAACATTCTCATTTTTTTATTTTATTTGTTTAGAACAGTACCTAGTTCAATCCAGGAGCTCAAAAAAGTGCCCTCGCGCAATTTATAAAAAATCTTTCTCTGCAATTTTGGGTTTAAATAAATAGTTAAGCAAAATTTACAAAAAGCGAGGCCTCGACGTACTATGCCAATAGCTATTCTACACTATTCAATAAGTAAATACTGTTAATGTATTTTTGTTTCTGAGATAAAGAACGCCAAAATTGGCCGCAGTAATTTTTTTTTCAAAAATTTCTCGCAAAAATCGCATTCAAGATGTAATAGAAGGTAATAGGCTGTTTTTTTACAAACGACAAGAACGTTTGGAATGCCACGGCCTATGACACAAATGGGTACCAACATTGTACCTAGGTAGCAAGATTAGGAACTTCAGGTTTCGTGGCTTGCCCCAATCTGAAGCCCTAGGCACGCTACTGTATCTACTCATGCAAATTGACGATTGTCGATTATTTTACATTAGTGGACCATAAAACTATTTTTTTTGTGAATAAACAAAACTGCAATCAGTGCTCTTCATTTTCATTTCACTCCAAAAAATCCCATTTCCAATTTACCTAAATAAGGTTAAGCGATATTTCACGCCGGGACAGCTTCTAACTCTATATAAAGCACAAGTCCGGTCATGCGTGGAGTATTGCTGCCACCTTTGGGACGGCTAAGCAAAATATCAACTTGCCGCGCTCGATTCAGTGGAACGCAGAGCCAGGAAACTTATAGGTGACGATAAGCTTGTGAAAACCAAGCTTCACAAACTCGCTCACCGTCCGTCGCTCAGTTGCATGCTTGTCGGTATTTTACAGGTTGTACTTCGAAGAGTGTGCTTTTGAGCTACACGAGCTCATTCCACCGTCCCCTTTCTACCATCGGGAGTCCAGACGTACGGCGGGTTACTTACCACCCTTTTGATATTCCACTCATACGCACCAAGCGCTATTCATTTTCATTCATAATGAGTACAGCCAAGGTATGGAATACCCTGCCGGCGTCTGTGTTCCCGAATGCATATAGCCCAACATCTTTAAAGCCCGAGTGAATAGGCTGCTTCTGGGCAAGCTCGCTCCATCGTCGGCTTCTTCTTAATCCTACGGAAAAGAATGTGGCCAAGAGCAAGCCCATCTATTATAAAAGAGTAGTTTTTAAGGAACCGGAAATAGGTTGACTTCGTAATTCGTATGTCAAATACCTAAAAGAACAAAGAATACCAGGGTGCATGTCCCAGACATGATAATATAATTAAAACAGTTTAACTAGAAATGATAACTAACGTATGAACATTTTGAATATCTTAATAAACAAAAGTCGTGCCTCAGCTCGAAAATGAATAGAATTCTACTAAGTATTAGACTTAGAATGACTTAAAAATATGCTTTAGTCGGTATGTAATAGTATCTATAACCAAATTCAATAATTGGTTTAAATCAAACTGAGTTTAATTTTTACCCGGTATAAATTTAAAATGGGTGGGTAAAAATAGGTAAAAATGGGTATTTACCAACAAGTCGGGTATTTACCGGGTAAATGCCCATCTCTAATTGCAATGCGTTTGCAGCCCATGAGCCGCAAATGCGCAAAACATTGCTTCGCGGTGTCGTCTCTTTTTATAATATCGTAATGCACCCATGCGTGTCGATGGATTTCTCAGACCTTTACAACTTACAATATAACATCTACTTACACTTCCAGTGACCCCATTTAAGTTTCGTATTTTAAAATGTTTAACATTGGCTTCACTAGTACCTACTTGTGTTTTTTAAACCTATACGAGTATATACGGGTATTGGTAAGTCTGAAATACTTTTTTAAAACAACTACCTACTGTGAGTCAATTAAGCAAATTGAGGTATAGGTACCGAAGATGAAAGCGAACGGAATCCTTTACCAATACAATATGTTTATTTGAACATTATAATAATGCTAGTAACTAAGTACTAACATTCTTTTATATCGACAGATTTATATAAAATGATGGTAAATTAAAACAAACGCTACCAGCCCTACCTACGGTTTGGGTTCCAAGAAGATTTTCATTCTTCATACTGTAGGTCTGAAGTTGCCTGAGGAACGGGTCGAAAGTACCTACATAATACTTTTTATCTCTACTCTCTCTCTCTCTGTTGGATCTCGTCTCAAGTCCGTTAGTCGCCTTTTAGGACAACCAAGGGAAGAGAGGGGATAGTTTTATTTTGATGAGCCCATCGCCGCTCTATGCTGTTGTATATATATGCAGTCTTTAGTCCGTTAGTCGCCTTTTACGACACCCAAGGGAAGAAAGGGGTTTGTAGTATTATTTTGATGAGCCCATCGCCGCTCTATGCTGTTGAATGTATGTGCAGTCTTTAGTCCGTTAGTCGCCTTATACGACACCCAAGGGAAGAAAGGGGTTGGTAGTTTTATTTTGATGAGGCCATCGCTGCTCTATGCTGTTTAATGTATGTGCAGTATTTAGTCCGTTAGTCGCCTTTTACAACATCCAAGGGAATAGAGGTGTTGGTAGCAGAGGGGTTAGAAGATTCCATTGAGAACAAGGCGAAAACATGTGAACACATCGTGGAAAACATTAAATTGCAAACTTCAGTAAATCCATCCATGCCACTGTCGCCGCGCCCATATACATTCAAACAACAAGATTCACCGTCAGTATTTTCCTCAAAATGAACCAGATTCGGACATTATTTCAAACACGCAGAATATAAAATCTGCAACAATCTCTATTCCTAACATTACTGTAACAATACATTTTCATAATGGCGAAAATGTCTCAAATGTGAATATTTCCTTTTACTCGGGCGCAAAATATGTTTTTGGCTGGGGCAACGTACAGTCACGAGAAAAATATGTAAACGATTGTAACTCTTAATACAATGGAATAAGAGTCAAAGTGTATACATATTGGGGCTCGTGACTGTACCTTGAATCCGTCGCTACGCTCGGGATTCTACTCTAGAATCCCTCACTTCGCTCTGGATTCAAAAAAGCGCCCTCGCCCTAAATATATTATTTTGCTCTCTTATAATACAATCTATCTACTATTTCAGCCCTAGGTAGAATCGTTTATCTGTAATAGTAGTTTTTATGTGTAGTTGTGACTTATTATTAAAGTAATACTTACTAACAACCCATCTCCTCCTTGGGTGTCGTAAAAGGCGACTAACGGACTAAAGACTGCACGTACATCCAACAGCATAAAGCGGCGATGGGCTCATCAAAATAATACTACCAACCCCTATCTTCCATGGGGTGTCGTAAAAGCGACTAAAGAGCTAAAGGCTCACCACCTAAGCACATGATGCAGACTGTGCAGTTGTTTCTTGCTGAAGCATGGACTGTGTGGGCGTGGTCTATGTTATCCGTAGATTCAAATGATTACTAATTTTACCATAAACTTTAAATAAATATCTCAAAAAAGTTGTTGTCTAGGTACATAGGCCACACCAAAGATCGGGACTGGAATACTTTTAAATAAATTAGACTTAAAATCTTTTTGGTAGCTTACAAATCGGCCGTTTCGACTATGTCCACTTTAGTCTGGAATTACTGTTACAATAATAGGTTTGAACGAATGCAAAGGTGCATCGATTGTCACGGAAAATACTTCGAAAAACAATGAAAATTAAATGTCTTTGTATTTTGTCCTATTCCCGATAATTTCGGTGTAAAATAAATAACACAAATTTTTCTTTAGCTAATTCATGTTTTTATTTTTACTTTCCTTGTATTCGTAATGATAAACACAGTGTTTACCTCGGGTGAAAAACTTATGTCCCTCGAACTACCGCGTCTCGGGACTAAGTAAGCTACTTTCACCCCTAGGGTAACAATGTATCTACCTACTATTATTTCTCGTGAAAACTAACAGTTTGCAATGAGATATAGAGCCAAATAGAGACGAGAAAGAAAAATATAGAGACGTATTTTAAAATATTTGGGAAAACTGTGGATTTTTTAAAAATATAAAAATTAAAAGAGTTTAACTTCTTTGTAACAAATTTTCTATCACCAGTTTTATATTTCTTTCTAGAAGACGGTTTACATTATCTAAATCTTCATGGTTTGCATGTACAAAAGATTTGCACAATAAATTGCATTCCACCTTGCTTGCGCGTGCAATCAAAGGCTCCGCGTCTAGGATTGTGCAATTCTTATCTTTCCTCTGCAGTTAATGTTCCTGACACGCTGTATAATGTACGTTTACTTTCACGGCCTTATTCTTAGCCAATACATGCATTGTTACTAAGCGTTTATAAAATGAGTTCTGTCTGTTATTTATAACTAAGTAAATATTTTTCCTTCCCAAAACTTAAAAATTGTGAGTAAATTCTCAAAGATTACTCGTATACAGGAACTACTTATAAGCGCTAAATGTGGTTGGCGTAAGTACGTATTGGCAAAACAGAATGTTTGTTTGACATAATAATATAGTGAAGGTTATGTCTGCTGTGTGACGTTCCACCAGGCCCCCTCGCGAAAATTTCAATGTCAAACACGCGGCTAAAGACTAGTTAGGTAGAGCTCAGACACACCCACAACCTTCCGATATCAACTTTAACTTCCATTGTATTAAGGCTTAATTTAATATTTGTATTCGATAGGCGAATTCTTGTTTACGTCAAACGCTCGCGCGACTGGTTTTTGCCTTACCCCTTCGCCAGTCAGTCAGTATTCGTCTTACATAGTGATTTATCGTGCGACTGCGCAGAACTTAGTACATAACACTTACAATGTTAGTAAGAAACTTGATGAGAACAACGTACACATGCGGAATTAGATATTATTCAGTTAATTTTTTGGATAAGAAACCTCCGAAAATATTGATAACTGGTAAGTTTTGTTTGTGCATCAAATCATGTCGCAGTCGTGCGGTCACAAAAGAAATTGAAAGTTATATTAATATGAAAGTAACGTGAAGCGTGCTTGAAGAACTGGTGAATATTTAGGTCAATTTGTAAGAAGTGGAAACAATTATTTCATGCTTAAAAAAATATTACTAACTACTTACTGCATAAAATTTTCATTCATAATGGTATATGAGGTAGAAGCACAGTCAGAAGAAGAAACCAATATTATCTCAAATTAACCGTCATAAACGAGTGAGTCTACGTTTGCTCGTAAGAAACTTTATGATTTTAATTGATTTTTTTAGGTACCTACCTTTTTAGAATTTTCATTGTCGAAATTATCACTCACCTCTGACTTAAATACCAATTTGCACGGGTGGCACTCGTAAATTCTAATATTGTCATAGTATGATAAAAATATTAATACCGGTTCATGTGCCTGCGCACAGAATAAGTAATTTAAGGGGACTGACTACAATAGTACATTATGATATAAGTGCGGTAAGATGAAAATTACTGCCGAGGCGATATTACAAGAAAGCAGAGGCTGTAATTATCAAAGCGCACGTATGCCATACGACGTTTTATAACATATTTGTGAGGAAAAAAAAATTCCGCAAATGACTGCGTTTTTTTGTTGTTTTTCTAGTGCATGAATCTTTGGTAAGCCAACATATATTTGTCTTTGTCCAACAGCATAGAGCGTAGATGGGCTCATCAAAATAATACCACCAACCCCTCTCTTCCCTTGGGTGTCGTAAAAGGCGACTAACGGACTAAAGACTGCACATACATCCAACAGCTTAGAGCGGCGATGGGCTGATCAAAATAATACTACAAACCCCTGTCTTTCCTTGGGTGTCGTAAAAGGCGACTAACGGACTAAAGACTGCACATACATCCAACAGCATAGAGCGGCGATGGGCTCATCAAAATAATACTACCAACCCCTCTCTTCCCTTGGGTGTCGTAAAAGGCGACTAACGGACTAATGATTGCACATACATCCAACAGCATAGAGCGGCGATGGGCTCATCAATATAATACTACCAACCCATTTCGTCCCTTGGTTGTCGTAAAAGGCGACTAACGGACTAAAGACTGTATATACATCCAACAGCATAGAGCGGCGATGGGCTCATCAAAATAATACTACAAACCCCTCTCTTCCCTTCGGTGTCGTAAAAGGCGACTAACGGACTAAAGACTGCACATACATCCAACAGCATAGAGCGGCGATGGGCTCATCAAAATAATACTACCAACCTTGGGAAGAGAGGGCTCTTCTCTTGGGTGTCGTAAAAGGTACTAACGGGCTAAAGGCCTATGTTGTCCATAGATTCAAATGATAACTAATTTTTAAATTACATTACCGCACTAGTGTGAAACTTATGATGATGAAATCGGTGTAATAAGAGCTACTTTACGAGCAAATGTGTTATAAATAAAATAATATTGAGAAATTCAGAATGAATACTACCCAAATGGTTTAATTACCTTAACTTTTTAATGCGTATATTCTAATTCAATAACACCTCTAGCTATACCTACTTGTTAAAGTGAACAACAATAATATTTACCTTACTACCGTGACACGTGCGGAAAAAGGCTACGTGTAGTATGTGTTACGTAGAAGGACGTAATTATGTGAAGTACCTACGTAGTTTACAGTAATAACAAGTCGAGAAGTAGTATTGCAATTACAACAGTGTGTACGTAAAGATTACTACAGATGTCTAGAGATTTCCCAAGTCTTAAATATATAATGCGTGAGATCCACAATGTTCCAAATTTTTTGCGGTACCCTGAGTGCGAATACTTACACTTTATCCGGCAGCTTGTTCAACTTGTTCCTGTCCTCTCTTATCTCGAGTGCACAATACCAAGTAACTACTTAGCCGTATTAATTGATGACTACCTTAACTGGGGCCCACAGATAACAGTGGTTGCAAATAGAACACAAAGTTAAATTTATGTTTTTTTACGCTTGCGGGATGTCTACTAATGATATTCTGAGCTTGACGTACAAATGTCTTGCTGACAGTGTTTTGTCTTAAGCTAATCACACACTACGCAGATACGGTAAGATATCTGTATCTGATCAGATATCTGTCAATATCGCTCTCTATATAAATCATATGAACCAACACACACAGCGCAGATAATTTATATTTTATCGTACAGTATCTGTGAGCACCGACATATATCGACAGATGGTGAGATTTTCTGCGTATACAAATATATCTGCAGATAACATCTGCCGTATCGGCATCAGTGTGAAGGATTCCGAGTGAATGTATCGTCTCGTATATTATCGTATCTGTTTAGTGTTTGATGCTTTCAGATAAATAAGTTTTTATACGCAGATAAAATATTATTGTATCTGCGTAGTGTGTGATTCGCTTTACTAATTCTTTGCCTGGGGTACCTACTGCACTAAGACCTATTTACTTTGAAGTAGAACGCGCCCAGTGTGCAATTTCAAAAGCCATGATGCCTTCCTTTCCGATATCCCACTTATGAGCTTCACAACTTTTGTGACGTGCTCTCGGTTAGAAAGTTATCTTTTTAACCGCCTCTGTGGTCTAGTGGCTAAGCCACCGGTTTTAGACCCAGAGGTCCCGGGTTCGATTCCCAGCGGGGGGTACATCTTTGTGTGCTCGGTTTGGTTGGTGGTAGGGCTGTTAAGTCCGCCTGGCTAGCTACCACCATCTTATCTAAGTCTGTCGCCATAACAACGATGTTTATAGCATTGTTGTGTTCCGACAGTTTGAGATAAGATAGCCAGTTCCTCAGTGGTTGAGGATTCCGGGTGAAGCGCGCTTCCACCTTCGGCCTTATCGTCACTTACCATCAGGTGAGATGAAGGCCAAGCGCTTACCCGTTGTGGATAAAAAAAAAAAAAAAAATTATCAATCTCAATCTCAAGTCTCAACTCAACGAAGATATCAGCGATACTCTGTGTCCTCACTTACACTTTATTTAGGTGACAAACGAATAGTCACGGTTCCATTACCAAAATGCAGAACTGTGTTTGCAATGAGAAACTACGATTTCTATGGCCCTAAAGTGTACAATGTACTTTTCATCCCATCTATTCGAAAAGGACGACTTGGTTCGCCTTTAAGTACACCCAAAGGTGGTGGTTTCTAAAAGAAACTTTTAGCGGGCAGTAATGAGTTTTTAATACTCTTTAAAAGTGTGCCGCAATTATCTTTGCCGCGCACTTTTTGAATTTGGAAAAGCTTAGCGCCAAAGAAATCGAAAGCATTTGCTTTCGATTTCGATGAATAAATACTGGCTAGTACGACGCGTCGCGGCCCCATAACACAGTATAAATTAAGCTTATTTTATACAGTGCCCATAGTCACCCGCCGCGCCAGTTAATAAAAAAAAATCAAGTTAAAAACGCGCGAACACAGCTCGCGTTTTCTTCAATTTTCACTGATTGTAGAAAGTCATGGTTTTGTTTTGAAAAATGAGTTCTTCAAGTGACAGTGAAAGTATAGAATTAACTCCTGAAAGTATTAGAACTGACGCAAGAAATGTGATGGATAATCTATTACCTGCAAAATCCCGGGAGAAATATATGAAAGCCTATGGTAATTTTATTGAATGGAGAAATGCAAGAGGCGCCAAGAATTTTTCAGAATCTGTGTTTTGGCCTAGTTCCAGTACTTAGCTAAAACTAAACAACCTTCCACTCTTTGGAGTACCTACTCAATGCTAAAATCATCAGTCAGTTCTAAAAACGACGTAAATATGGACACATATTCGAAATTAATAGCTTATCTGATGAGGATGTTTGATGGATTTAAACCTAAAAAATTCAAAGTGTTCTCAGTCAAAAACGTGGAGACTTTCCTTAATGAGACACCCGACAAAGTCTTTCTTGCCGTAAAAGTAAGTAACTAACTATGTATATGGTAAAGTATTACACTAGTGTTTTAAAATGCGCATGTTATTGTAACATGTACTTCGATAGATACTTGTCTTATTCACATTCGGTTTTGTTACAGGTGACTTTAATTTTCGGAGTACATAGAGCTTTTCGTGGCCATGAACTTTTAAAAATAACTGTTGATGATGTCGAAAATCACTCGAATGATTTACTGTTATTAAAGCTGACAGACACAAAAACAAAAATTGACCGATCCTTCGTAATCCGAAGAGAATACAAAACTATTGTACTAAAATACCTGGACCTGCGTTCTGCTGATATGAAGATCAATCGGTTTTTCATCCGTTATCAAAATGGCAAATGCTTCAAATAAGTTCTAGGAAAAAAAATTCTAACATGCTACAAGAAATCGCTACTTATTTGAAGTTACCAAATATCAAGCTGTATACAGGACATAGATTTCGTCGTACTTCTGCTACCCTTTTGGCAGATTCTCGAGCGGACTTAAATGTTCTCAAGCGACATGGAGGATGGAAGTCGAGTGCTGTAGCAGAGGGGTATATAGAAGATTCCATTGAGAACAAGGCGAAAACATGTGAACGCATCGTGGAAAACATTAAATTGCAACCTTCAGTTAATCCATCCATGCCACTGCCGCCGCGCCCATCTACATCCAAACAACGAGATTCACCGTCACATTTTCCTCAAAATGAGCCAGATTCGGACATTATTTTAAACACGCAGATTATAAAATCTGCAACAATATCTATTCCTAATAAAACAGTAACAATAAAATTTTCATAACTGCCAAAATGTCTCAAATGTAAATATAGTTTTTAGTTGTTTTATTATTAGATACTATTTAATTTCAATTTAGTTGTTTCTCTGTTCTTTAATTAAATAATAATTTTACAATAAAATTTGAGGCGCCTTTTATTTTCTCATAGTGGGTGATGAAAAGTAGAGACACAAAATATATTTTTGCGTAAGAATATTATTTTGCTCCCTTCTAATACAATCTACTTTAAGTAGGTAATTCATTTCTCATACTCGGAAAATAGGTCTGAAGTTGCTTGAGGAGCGGGTGTAAAGTAGTATTTTTCCGTCCTAGGGAGAATCGTTTTTCTGACAGGTACTGTCATGTAGTTGTGACTTATTACTAACAATCCCTTCCCTTGGGTGTCGTAAAAGGCGACTAACGGTCTATAGACTGCACATACATCCAACAGCATAGAGCGGCGATGGGCTCATCAAAGTAATACTACCTACTTACTAATCTTTGGTGTCGTAAAAGGCGACTAACGGACTAAAGACTGCACGTACAACCAGCAGCATAGAGCGGCGATGGGCTCATCAAAATAATACTTTCAACCTCACTCTTCTCTTCGGTGTCGTAAAAGACGACTACGGACTAAAGACTGCACGTACATCCAACAGCATAGAGCGGCGATGGGCTCATCAAAATAATACTACCAACCCCTCTCTTCCCTTGGGTGTCGTAAAAGACGACTAACGGACTAAACTCATTTTTTCTTTAGCTAATCCATGTTTTTATTTTGAGTTACTTTTCTTGTATTCGTAATGAAAAGCACAGTGTTTACCTCGGGTGAAAGACTTCCCTCGAACTATTGGCGCCCTCGCTACGCTCGGGCATAGAATACATAATAATACAAGCTCGGGTGCTAAACCCCGTCTTGGGAATAAATAAGCTATTTTCGCCCCTAGGGTAACAATGTACTATTTTAATGATGTAAAAATAGTTATCGAATACAGCCATAAATTTAAGAAAATGCTCATATAAGGGATAAATTGCATTTTTTCGACTAAGAAAATCTTTTTGTAAGGATTCAATCATTATAAACTTTCGCACTCACATTTACACAGTTGGATTGCAACGGTGTGTACGTAGAGATTACTACATTACTAGAGATGTAAAGACATTTCCCTAATAACATAATGCGTGAGATCCACAATGGGTTCCCTACTTGCATAAAATTTAAACCATAAGTAATATATCTCGGCATACCTACTGGAATTTATTCAAATGATACTTACGCATAATATTATTTAATTATACTTAACAAACTAAGCATAATTGCTTAAATTCTAATTACTATCAGCATAATCATGTTTAAGCATAACATTCAAACCATAATTTTAAAAGGCATATGATATTAAACTATAATTAATAAAGGCATAAACATACAACGCAGAATAAGTAACTTCTAAAATATTAGACACTAGCGGCCGCTCACAGTTTCACCTGCGTGGTTCCCGTTCCCGTGGGAATATCGGGATAAAAAGTATCCTATGTGTTAATCCAGGTTATAAATTAACTGTATGCCGAATTTTATCCAAATCCATTTAGTAGTTTTATGGACAACTTATGGGCCAATTTTTTCCAGTTAGGAAATACACTATTTTTTCTTCAGTAACTATTGAATAGTTTCTATCTGGGTGAGGCCGTGAATTTTGGCACAAATGACGCATTAATGACGCAAAAGATTGCGCGACGGTGACGTAAAAGTAGCGTATTAATTTACGTTACGGTGACGTAAAAGTATCGCAAAATAGTCGTGCAAAATTATAAAGGTTGGAGTATACCGAGCCTGAAAAAAAATAACATGCTTACTAAAGCACTTTTTAAGTACCTACATACGTACTACTTGAAGTTTAGTAGGTATTATAGTTTGTGTGTATAGGGTGAAAAATTAAACAAAATTACAATTTTCACTAATGTAATAAAATCAACTATCAAATTGGCACATGAACAAGTTTACCGCCTTCCCCCAATCAATTTATTCTATTTACTTATCACATTACTTAGTATCTTTCATTGTGATATCTTTTGTTAGGCTTAATTATATTATAATAAAGATATTTAAAAAAATGAACTAAAATTAAACAAGATCTTTTGTTAGGCTTAATTACCATATAAACATATTTTTAAAAAATACAAAAATCAAACAAATCCAATAGATAGTGAACGTTAGGCCTTATTTTTGGATTTCCACCAACTCTGTTCTAGTTCTGGTACATGGTATACAGCTCTTTTGGTGCCTAGTTTTTTTGGCTCTTTTATTTTAAATGGTATGTTTTGGATTGGGTAGAAAATTCTTTTCTCCGTCTTTTTCTGGCCATTTCCGGGAAAGTCCACAGCGTGCCATACATTTAACGTAAGCCCCATCATGTTCTTTTTTCTGGACTTGACCTGGCCACAACTCCCCTTCGTAATCGACAACGACGAATTCGTTCTCGGTCGGGATTGAATCAGAGCGTGATTGTGTTTCTTGGCTTTTATGGCTTACTCCATCGTCTTCCATATTTCTTCATCTTCATCTATAAAAGGTCCATCGTCAGAGTCATCTTTCAGTTCAAAATCATTAGAATCAACTAAATAATCAAATTGGTAATCCTACACTTTAGGTTTATGGACCACGTTAACATATATTTTAAGAAAGTATTTACAAAATCCCGACCACGAGTATACTTACTTCCAAAAGAATCTAAAAAAAAAACAAAACGCTTAAAAAACTGCAATGCTTCTGAAACTAGTGTACCACGACTAGACATGGGCGCCGCCGTGGCTCGCCGCCGCCGTTTAGGTATGGCGCGCCGCCGCCGCCGCCGACTGTTCAAAATTTCGCGCCGACTAGACTGTTCCAATGTGTAGGCTCTTGTAACAATCATCATTCATCTCAGCCTATAAACGTCCCACTGCTGGGCACAGGCCTCCCACGTGAATAATAGCACGTGGGGATATTGGGCCATAACCCACCACGGTGGCCCAATGCGGGTTGGTGGGTTAACTGGCTGGCTTGTAACAATAATCTCAGTTTATTCTTTACTCATATGGGCCGTGCGGGGGCCGCGCGGGGCGTCAGCTCAGGTGCTCGATGAGGACGAAGACGACCCTATTTCCGATCAAGAGGGAGAAGAATCAGAAGAACGCCCTTTGTTTAGGGACTTCGCGAACGTGCCTAACGTTAAGACGTCCACTCCAACGTGTTGGCATAGTATCTTAGAAATGTTGGGGCACACTGCTGTAACTGTAACCGGAACCCCGTCAGCTTTCTTAGCCTGAGCTTATAGGTAATACAAATGGGTGCGAAAAATTTGGAAATATCTTTATTTCCACCGCTGATAAAGCCTGACGGCTCACTTGCCCACACTGCAGCTGAGAAGGTAATTCCACTCTTTTTGCAAAGAACTCACGTCTTTAAGTCGCTAGCAAGGTTCCACCTAGGTTGCCTATAGCCGACCTCTCCATGGGAGAACCTCACATCAGCAGCAAAGAGGTACTCAAAGCTCTCCGTACTCTAACGTGAATAAGGCTAGTGGTCCTGATAGAATCCCGGCCATAGTCCCACGTAAGTGTGCACCTAACTTGTCTACTGTTCTAACACACCTGTATCGCCTCTCACTTGAGACTGGTCTAGTTCCTCAGTCGTGGAAGCTGGCTTATGTGCAGCCTGTGCCCAAAAAGGTAGCCGTGCCGATCCATCTTACTGTAAGACGATTTCAGTCAAGTCCATACTCTGCAAGAATACGGAACGTGTACTGAACTCTCGGCTGCTGGCATACCTTGAGACCAATGATCTCCTCAGTGACTGCCAGTTCGGATTTCGCCTATTATAGATCTGAGAAGTTGGAACTCACTGGCGCATTGGACTTAGAAATAGTGGAAAACTTTATATACCTGGGTTCCAACATCAGTAACGATGGTTCGTGCGAGAAGGAAGTGCGCAGGAGAATTGGCATGGCTAAGAGCGCCATGTCTCAGCTTGCAAAAATCTGGAGAGATCGCAATATTTCCGTAACAACCAAAACCAGACTGGTACGGATTCGTGTCTTCTCGATCTTTTATACGGCGCTGAGACTTGGACACTAAAAGCTGCAGACCGCAAACGCATTGACGCTTTTGAGATGTGGTGCTGGAGAAAGATGCTCCTCCGTTCCGTATTCCTTGGACAGCATTTCGGACTAACGTCTCTATATTGCGAAAACTCAAAATCTCCTCGCGGCTGTCATCCTCGGATGTCTACGCAAAATTCTCGAATACTTCGGTCACATTGCAAGGAAAGACGGTGACAAACTCGAGAAGCTCATAGCGATCGGCAAAGACGGGAAACGGCTTCGAGGACGCAGCCCAATACGTTGGTCTGACCAGATCCGCATCACTCTTAACTCTTCAGTTCACAGCGCCCTCCAGACCGCCAGATACAGAAACAGATGGAGGAAAACCAACAGAGAGAAAGTGATGCAGAAGGGACGTCACGACCCTCAGCATTGAGGAACACGACGCATGGAGGAACTCCATTATCAATTTTAATTACTTAGTGACTTTTCGCTCTACAGCGACGATATAATGTTTTGTTGTTGAAATCTTTGTGAAGTGTTGGTTTTATTTATCACTCTTATTTCTACCTTTAATTACATAACCAAAAACGACTTCAAAAATCCCACGCCGCCGGCTTCACGCCGCCGCCGAGCATATTTTTAAGGCGCGCCGCCGCTGGATTTTTTTTACTCGGCGCCCATGTCTAACCACGACCTTATTTTGGTAGCGCAGTAGTAGTGATGCAATAATTTCGCAACTGGTCTCGCAATAGTTACGCAAAAGTAGCGTAAAAGTAAAAATGCGCAAAAGTATATTGAGCGTTACTTCACAATTTTCATAATTTTCTATTAAAATAAGCACTTTAAGATCTCCCGCGTTTTCAAGAATCAAGCGCAGTTAAAATGTTTGCAAAAATCTCACGCTTACCTTTAAAATTGTACAAAAACTTGCTCACGAAAACAGTGACCACTTCACTTCACCACAAGTTTGACTTAATATTTCCTTCAATATTGCTTCTGTGATGTTAGCTTCCATAGACAAGACACATCGGTGTTGATATTTCAAAAGAACATAAATCTATCAAATGTAATCGACAAACTACAATTAAATATTGGTTGCGCAACAAAAGTCGCGCAATAGTATGATTTCGCTTACAATTATACAAATAAGTAAAATGACAATATTAAATAGCCTTAGTTTAGAAGCATTTCTCTCAATATGTGTAGATTTATATGCTTTTATCGTAGCAATAATAATAGACCAGCAATTAGCCAAAGTTTTATTTAAAATTATTCTCAAAGTGAGCAGTGTACCAAAAACCACGGCGGTTTTACACATTTTTTTATGTTTTTAAATAAGAATATTCAGTTTATACGGTTGTGTACCACAATATTGCGACTTTGACAGTTGGCCATGCTGGATAAAGACAACAGAGTTTTACAAAAAAATCTAGAAAATCTCTACATAGTGACTTTCTATGAAAAACAAGAAGGTTTCTTTGGAGGTCATGAAAAGTGGCAAAATTCGCGGCCTCACCCATCTATCTCTGAATTGTGTGCATTTAAAAATTACACCAAACTAGTTTTAAGAATCGTATATACAGGGTATTTGGTAGAGAGTTGGACATACGTAAATGTCGGATTGCAGGGGTATTCTGCAACCCAGTCAGCCCCAGTAACATCGCATTGGCCTCACAGATCAAAAGGCTTTTTTTTATTTAATTTGGTTAAAAAATAAACAAATTAACTACTTAAACTCGTGTAAATGTACTAAAAATGGCTAAAATTGCTAGTTTTTTTTGGTATTTTATCTGTTAGTGTTAATGTAATATTTTAATAATGACATTTACTTAGCACAAAAAATTACAAAAAAAATATGAGCCTCCAGAATTACTAGGTGAGGTCAAAAAATCTTAAAGGACAATTATCAGTTGATTTAAAAAAAAAAACTAATATGAGCTGAATGATTACAATTTCATTAAAACATCTCTGCTTTATATCCTTTCCACCGGTACCTCAAGTGTATTGCTATTAACTTTAGAACCGAAGTTATTCACGAATTTCGCCCAGCGTGTTCAATAAACTGCTTGCTTGCATAAAAACCACATTAAACTGGTTTGGATAATAAAAAGCAGGTAGAAATGTTGTTTCTTTTTCAATTTCGGCCGGATAGTGACGATCTTGTACTTAAAACCAAACTGGCCAGTAGATGGTGCTGCATCGATCCCATACATGGAATAAGGGTAATAGGTCCATGATTTCATATAAATACACTTTAATTTCTTAATACAACTTCTAGTCTCACACTGATAGCCATATTGTAAATCATTGGTGGTTCTAAACAATTAATATTTTTATTTACTTACGTAGAACTTTTTATCACTTAAGCTATGGAGTACCTACACAGTTTACAAAATAATTAAAATATTGTTCTATCTTGAAATAAAAAAATGACAAATCTCCTAAATTGACGCAAAATAAATGTGTGGAGTTTCTTCCACTAATTCCATAATCTAATAAATAATCATAAGCGCGTAGCAGTAAATTTTTTAAAAGCCTAGGTATTTTGCTCATGCGCAGATTCGAGAATTTTAACCGCCACTGTGATATGAATATGACCAGTAAACTATTACTGGCTAAGCCACCAGTCTTAGACCTAGAGGTACCGGGTTCGATTCCCAGTGTAGTAAATCTTTGTTGTTGTAAGTTGGTTTGGTTGGTGGTAGGGCTTGTTAAGTCCGCCTGGCTAATACCACCGTTTTATCTAAAGTTTGGCGCCGTGTTGTGTTCCGACGATTTCAAAATTAGATAGCTCAGTGGTTGAGGATTCCGGGTGAAGCGCGTTTCCACCTTCGGCCTTACCACAAAGGTGTTACGCACCCATTTATGTTTATGGAGTAATCGGCTGACCTCACCTAACTCACCTTACATGGTATATTTAGTTACAATAAAATCCCTACACATGTCGTATAAATATTCATAACAGAAACAGCTACACGATATTAATAACTAACATACATATTGCCTTCGCAGGAGGTCTAGGCCAGCTCGGAGTCGAGTGTGCTAAGTACCTTCGCAACAAATATGGAAGAGAGAACGTCATACTGTCAGACATTATCAAACCGACCGAAGAGATAGTCAAAGACGGTCCATACATGTTCGTGGACATACTGGACTTCAAAGGGCTGCAGAAAATAGTCGTGAACCACCGCGTGGACTGGCTAATTCACTTCTCAGCACTGCTGAGCGCTATTGGTGAACAGAATGTGCCATTAGCCGTTCGTGTCAATATAGAAGGGATGCATAACGTTATAGAACTGGCTAAGCAGTATAAATTAAGGGTGTTTGTACCTAGCACAATTGGGGCGTTTGGGCCCGACTCACCGAGGAATCCTACACCTAATATTACTATACAGAGGCCGAGGACGATATATGGAGTGTCGAAAGTCCACGCTGAGCTCTTAGGGGAATACTATTATCACAAGTTTGGGCTGGACTTCCGTTGCTTGAGGTTTCCCGGTGTTATCTCCAGTGATCCACCCGGCGGAGGAACTACAGGTAAAAATAGTTTGGTTAACGAAAATAGGAACAATATTTAGAACAGATCATCTTCGATATAAACGTCCGTCCCAATGAACCGTTGGGACGGACGTTTATATCGAAGATGATCATTGCCGTATACCTATATTGATAAAAGTTCTCCTATGGCAATTTCTTTTTAATATGAGAAACTATTGAAAAACAATGTTTTTTTCTCTAAAGCACTTTTTACTAATCATTAAAATTATCCGTTGTTCCTTCTGTAACAGATTCCTAAAATACCAGACGACCAGCATACCAGATTCCTAAATTATCAGATTCCCACAATACCTACCAGTATTTATACAGTCAAATACAAGATACTTACAATGAGTCGATAACAGTCGAATTCGTCGTGTTTTATTAATATTTCATAAATTTGCGAGCAATCCTGCGTGTCGAAGAATAGCTAGCGACAGATTGTGTAGTAAAGTATAGCAATCTTCGAAGACACTTGAACGAAGAGGAAAGGTATCATGAAGGATAGTAAAAAAAAAT
The DNA here is from genome assembly GCA_963921215.1 of Scoparia ambigualis. Classification (NCBI taxonomy): domain Eukaryota; kingdom Metazoa; phylum Arthropoda; class Insecta; order Lepidoptera; family Crambidae; genus Scoparia; species Scoparia ambigualis. The sequence continues at coordinate 29,217,021 of OY992505.1, read as the reverse complement.
GAAATAATTTCCGATTGCCAGCGAAATAAGTATTATATCTGTCGAGGTAACTAAGTACATTATGCTTAGATAGATTATCTAAAATAAATTAAAAATTTCTATTTTCATTTATTTTCTTCATATATGTAAGTACATAAGGTATTGTGGGAATCTGATAAATTAGGAATCTGGTATGCTGGTCATCTGGTATTTTGGGAATATGGTATAGGGGAACAAAGGAAAATTATAATGACCATCTTCATATTATTTCAGACTATGCTATCGCCATTTTCCACGACGTTATTCGAAAGGGTCACTACCAGTGTTACCTGAAGCCGGAGACGAGGCTGCCCATGATGCATTTGAGGGACGCCCTCCGAGGCCTCTCGGAGTACCTGGAAGCCCCAAACGAACAGCTCAACAGGCGAGTCTACAACGTAACTGCGATGAGCTTCACGCCTGAAGAACTGGTGGATGCCATGTCCAAATATGTAAAAGATATCAGCATCACGTACCAACCTGATAGCAGGCAAGATATAGGTAAGACAGAGGACATTTGTATCAAGGTATATGAGGTTGAGTTGAAATGAGAAGTTATCTGTGTGATAAGTGCGTGTTTTTTCCACTATTCCAACCAGTTATCTACAATCTGTATATGGGATCGAAGCAACACCTAGTGACGAAAATGAGTTGGTAACCAATTTGTTAAGTACTATAATTGGGTCGTCCTTTCGTAAGGGGCGATCGCTTTGAAATGAAGCCTGCATAGATCCTTCCAGGTCTATCGCAAGCTCAAGGGGGTGTTTATAGTAAGTAGGAGTCTAACATAACTTCACCAGCCGCCTGGTACTGGTAGAGTAGTCATGTAGATTGTAGAGTTCACCTCTTCATCCTCGCTTGTGTCCGGGACAAAGCGGAAAAAAATTCACGGTGAAAATGACGACAACTTTTCATACATACCTACTTACATATAATCCCGACTACTATCCCCGAAGGGTTAGTCAGAGACTAAGACAATGAGGACTGCAAAAGTGGTCCTCTACCATAGTCCACTTCTCACCAAATAACAACTGCACATGTGCTCAGCGTGACAGGTGGTGAGCCCATCGCCGCTCTTTGCTGTTGGATGTATGTGCCGTCTTTATTCCGTTAGTCGCCTTTTACGACATCCAAGGGAAGAGGGGTTGGATAGTAGGTATTCTTTCACCGCTACACGACTCGGTTAACAACTTTTCCTTTTAGTTAAAATATTTTCACTATACCGGGCACTTTGGGCTTTTAATGTTTGTCCTTGCTTCGGAAGGCATAGTCAATAGTGAAGCTGTTTATTTGGCTGATATGTATGACACTATGACACGCATTTCGAAATCCAGTGATGATTGAGTGTTGCTTGCTTCCAACTCGTATTCGAAATCAGTCAGAACCGCTAACTATTTTAACATTAAAAATTCTTGGACGTTTGTAACTAAATCAACAGAAGGTAAATAATGCCAAGTAACATACGAGTACCTACAATTAATAGTATAACGGTGTTTATTTTTTGTCATCGACATTACTACATCGCACCTATCCTATCCTATCTTTGGTTAATCAAAATCGAGTTATGGTATTAGTTTCATTAATTTTATTTATTTATTTAATGACAGTAGCATAATGTTAAATTGTTAGTTAATGAACAGCAATGTTGTGACTTGCAAGGGGATCGAATGACATAATAAGAATTCTAAGAGTCGATCCTCAAAAAGTGTTTCACGACGTAAACCCACAAACTTAAAATACCTACATAAATAGGTAGTAACAAAGTGTTGTTAACAAAATAGCCAAACACGTATGTTTGTCTTTTCCAGCGGATTCATGGCCACAGGTGTTCGACGACAGCGAAGCGCGCCGCGACTGGAACTGGCGCTCGGAAGTAGATCTCGACAATCTCGTCAAACTCATGTTCAAAGAAGTCAAAGAGAAGATAGCAGCTAACGGTCTCGCTAGCTAGCGAACGGTCATCAAAGAGCATTGCCGACACTTTCTTTATCTAGACGTGTGGCTCATCTTGGCATGCCCACATTAACCAATTATAACTTTTGAACGGAAGACCGACAAACTCTGATATTTGGAGACATATTTCGACTTATTCTCGACATAGGTACTATCTATAAGTCAGATTTCGAGTTGGTAATAGTGGCCATGCCATGACGCCACACTACCTAAACATAAAATTCGGCGTCTGAACATGCAGATTGCAGGTGTTTTTGCGGTGTATAGCTATGTTAATACTTATCATAGATCTCGTCAAACTAATGTTGAAGGTTGTCAAAGAGAAGATAGCAGTATGGTAGTATGTAAATAGTACCTACCTACTATTTATTACCTACTTAGATTATGTTTTCTAAATAGTTTTGCCAACAATAGGTACCGATAGACATTTTCATGTTCAATTATGGTGATGAACTATATAAATGAATGTTATTACTATGTATGTACCGTTGATAAAATGATATTTTTAATATTGATATTTCATTAGATTTTTTTCTTCTTTTCGCCTCTGTACTGTATGTGCATAGTGTTTTTTTTTAAATACTATAACTGAAACTTACCCTAAGCTGTTAACGGTGCCTCAATTCTGTTATATTAAACGTGCATTACAATAGTGCTAACAAATAAGATATCGCTGAGACACGGTTGAAGACGTAGGTAACAAAATAGCAAAATCGAGAGGCACCGTTAGTATGTGGCTATTACATACATTGGACTTGAGACAACCACGTTTGATTCAGATTTTCTTGTATGTTTTGATTAATTAGTAAATAATACAAAGTTTACGTATCAATTCCTTTATTTGAACTTCCACAAACCGAAATAAAATTTGACTTAACTTAATATACATAATACAAAATATAACAAAACAATACGATTAAATGGCAAATTTCCGTTCAATATCAACACGAGTAATACTAAATACAATGAAATATTAAATTAAATTTATAATATTGTTATGACCCCCTATAATAAATTAATCATGTTTTACTAATGTGATGTTTGATAACTTTACATATAAATTTTTTAGGTTTCGCTAACTATTACTAGCCCTCTACCACACGTCAGTAGCGTAATATAGGTACGAGTAGGAATGGTCGCAATGAAACTGTTATCTCTCTTTAATATTTTTGCCCGGTTGCAACAGAGGACAGAGGTGGAGTGTAGAGTTAATTTTTTAATTTTCTTACACTATCCATAATTCAACAAGGGTTGATTTTTTCAATTTCAGACTTATTCGTTTGTTAAAGTATTATACCTACAACCATTTCGAAAATGTATTATCGTATCCTGTCTCTTCATTTTATTGCAGTTGACATGTTAGGATGGTCGCGTAATAAATACTAACTTTATCAGATGGATATATTTTATAAGAGAATTTTAATATCGGCCCTAAGTTAACTACATTTTATATGAGATCTAGAAAGCGCCACCTAGTGACCAACTTGCGTAACTAACTCTAGGTGGCGCTGCTATAGCATACAAAATGTACTTTACGATTGAATAGTAAAATAAACTCACACGCTCTACTGTCTTATCGCGCACATTACCAGACTAAAACAAACAAGAAATGTTTTGTCTTGGTTTTGCTCAACTAGCCTCTTTTCTGCTATTTTAAAACGCGACAATTTTACTGTCCAAATGTCAAAATTAGGTCACCGAGACGCGATGGGGCAACTGCCAATTAATACAGGGTCCCTGCCGCTGTTGCCATTTTAGAGGCAGTAGCGGTACGCGCAGATAAATGACATCGTGATCTTAACTATACCAAACCTATTGATTCTGTTTCGACACATTTTCCTTTGCCTATTTCCTTTTCATTGCAACGTAAATAGAGTGCTTCATGCGAGTTTTCTTTACTGTTCGATTGCGTTTAAGTTAACTACCGTTTGCATGGGTCCGAAACAACGCCATCTACTGTCCAAAACTCGATCGAGGAGAGAAAGTGTCGCAATCAACACTCAACACTGCCGACTTTAGTGAGTGAAGTGGGCGGAAACCATTATGCGTCCGAACAACAATAGCTCTATGTTCATTTAAGTACCTAGGCGTCAAACTCGAAACCACACTACACAACTCAGTCTTCCATTTATTACTAGTAAGCAACACGATCTTACGTAAAAGTTATACAAGTAACAATATCTTTTAACTATCCACCATTTACAAGGTACTGATTGTAAGATTAAGGAGCTTCTACTCGACACTGCTAAATAATTGCGTTTGCTTGTTTCAAATCATAATTTTGGAGTGGGCTGGCAGCCTAAATGGTCATATTGAAACATTTCAACAAGATAATGTGAAATATTTCGATATATTATTTATTTATTTAAATAAGGTACAGAACACAGCTTATTACGGGGCGCTAAATGGAAATATAACGTTTTAATTTATTATGCTAAGATAAATTTCATAACAGTATCAGATATTGAAACAAAGCAAACGCAAACGCCCTATAACAATACCATAGACAAAAAAAACAGTAACTAAAAATCCAGAATATACTATCATTAATTGTTACAATATTCATATAATTACCAAAATCACAATTTTATTATTGGACGGCCTTGAATCTAATAGTTTTGTTTTAGGCCAAAGTATATAATAATTATTATAATATATTATGTGATGTGTTCCTTCGACAATTCTATTTACTTCAATGAGTTTACAAGTAAGGAAATTAAAATTGCACATCTCACACATCTTACTTGCCAGCTGATCAACCTGTCCAAACCTGCCAAATTTCTCTAATTGATTTCTAACCAAATCATAAAGTTAAAAATTTATTGTAGAAATTTGACAATTTGTAGTAGTTTGAACTGGTCACCAGCGTCTGACATTATCGCACTACAAGGCCTTCGATATTTTTTTTACAAATAATAATTAAGATTTGTTTTTTTGCAAAAATATGTATTCGCGAGGCCGTTATACCTACTATAAAGTTAAGAATATACGTGCAATACAATAGACATTCCCTACTATTTTATTGTCTAACAACAGATATTATACAAGTTGTGGTCAAAATTGGCAAAAGCCTTTAGCAAGAGTATACAGGTTGCCCCAAAAATCAACATAAAGCTGATGTGACAGATCTTTAATGTTTGTAAAAATATTAAGATCGGATGTTGATAACGTAGTTTGTTGACATTGAATGCTTTTGGCTTTCAAAGTAAAAAATAAAAGAAGGTGTTGATCAATTTCGACGGGCTGGATAAGTAAATGGTAGCTCAACTGGAAAGAGCACGTGGCCCGGATTGCCAGAAGGGCGCGGGTTCAATCCTGCTTGTGGATTTTTTTTCAACACTGTCTTTTTTTTCAAATTGTAAATAGATACTAGACATAAGATATAGATAAAGATAAATATACTTTATTGTACACCACAAAAAACATTTTTGACAAGAAAAAATACAATTATAATTACCGGGTCATTAAAAAAAAATATTTTAGACTGTGATTAACATTTGATTTAACTATAATTTATTGATTAGCTATGATTAGGGAACTGAAATTAATAATTATAATTCGTTGTCAAAAATGTCACAGGTGCCAAATTTAAAAATTTTAAAAGTACATTATTAAGTAGTAGAAGTAAATTATTTGTAATGCTGTCCCGCAGCTAAAAGTTGATTATTTGGACATCCTGTATAATAGCCGCAGTGGTATTTACAACATCATGCTCATACATAATCGATATTATCTTTTTTCTACAGGCTTTTTAGAAGTTCAACAATGTGTAAAAGGAAAGTTACATTTTCTTAGAATATATCTTTTTACACTTTAATATTACTATTATTCTTAAATGCGTATTACAATAAATTGACAAATAAACATCACAACAACGCCTCTATAAACAACAGCCTGCTACTTACCTAACTGAGATGTTTCTGTTATAATGCTGTAATAGAATCCTTTATAGATATACGCAATACAGCTATCATAGGGTGCTTAATAACATAATATAGTGTCTATAAAAACAGAAAGAAGCATATGCATTCAAAATTCACACAAAATTATTAATAACTTGTAATACCGGGTGTACCAGACAACTTTAACGTGTGAATGACGATGGCGAAAACGATATATCTAAATAAATTTAAAAGTAATAATCTAAAAAATGCTATTCAAATTGTGACAATCAATATCAATTTGTTTTTGAATAGTAAACTATTAGTAACACTTGTATGGTTAGTCAATTAATCATTCCTATTGTTCCTAAATGTACATAAATATAGTTATATATAGCCTATATGTATATTTCCTCATGTGTCAATCGCAATTGCCTGGTTATTATTACTTAACTAAAGCAGTCATTGTGAACGTTTATCCTATTGCCGAAAAGATGGCACTCGATTTTTCCTTAAAAACAAATAAGCATATTATGACGAAAGTGGATATAATAGTTTATGTCTAAGTTGGAATTAGTTAGAACAAAGCATTCACAACAACAATTTATTGTCCATAGCGTAAAAATAGAACTGAGTTAGAAAAGTAGATATAAAGTTTTTTTTTTATATATCATTCGTTAACGGAAACGACAATTTGTTTGGCGTTGTAGCAGCGCCCCTGGTGACAAATGGGCGATTTAAAACAAATCCATACATTTTTTTTTAATGTAATCGAATGGTCACAAAAACTTGCACTACTGATAATTGCTTATACACAGCGAAAAATGTTTAACGGGGCCCTCAAAGCCTACAACATAGCAAACGCGTGAAAATATTGCAACATTTAAGTGCAGGTATAATAAGTAGAATATTATAATCTAAGAGGTAATAAATCTAAATGGGTGATAGGATAAAGAAATGCAATATGAATAAGTTGAATTCGGAGTTAACGTTCATATGCTGGCAAATTCTTACGTGACAGCCCCATGCTCTGTGAGACGGGGGAGGAAAGGTTGCGGGGGCGGGAAAGATGAGCGCGGCCGGGGGGCCGCGTGGTAGGAACGTCACCTAAGCGTGTACCAGACTGTTGTTAACAAGCTTCCCCACCGGGTCACCTAGCGGGAGGCTGGTGTACAACCGCCGTTGTGTGCCGTCCACACTTGTTGTAAACAAGGCTTCCACTTGGTTTACAACCGCCGTTGATGTTTACCGTCACAAGCAGTGTTGCCATTTTTAGCAGGATCCTGCTTTTTTAGCATTTTTTTTTACATAATTTGATCCATTTGCTAGAAAAAAACGCGATTAATTTTATATCTTTATTAGCTACATATGAGCTTTTAAAGATGTAAAAAAATACCGCGCTGTATGTACATTAATATATACGAACTTGGCTTTTTTCACTAACCACGTTGTATGTAGGTTGTAGGTTGAAGATATTATTTAGTCTGTAAACTAAGCGCTGCGGTTTGTTTGTAATGGTGTGTAAAGTCTGGCCAACGAAAGCTGAACCTCGTAGTTATTTGATTGGCAACACTCTGTCTCTATGTGTCTATCTGAGGTGTCATGTCGTATGTCAAATTGAAATTTTTCTGAGAAAATTGCAGCTCTGTAAGTGACCCTGTGTTACCCAGTCATGATTTTTTTTAATTTTCCGCGTTTTTCCTGGTTCAGCTTTCGTTAGCCAGACTCTAATTGAGAAGACGTGTGTGTGGAATTTTTAAGAGAGGCAGTGGCAACACTGCTTGCGTGGTTTACAACAAAGGTCCACACAGCGGACCGCCTGCCGCGCCGGTCAGTGGGACCGCAACAAGTTTTCAACGCGCGCCCGCAAACCAAGGTCGTGGAAAGGTCAACCAAAATTATGTTGCAAACAACTGTCCACACTGTTGTAAACCGCAGTTGAAAACTTCGGTTTACAACTGTCTGGTACACGCTTTATGTGGAGATGTCACCCCTCCCCCATCGCCCGCAGACCATTCGATTGTCACGTATGAATTTGCCAGCCTATAGTAAGTATACTCGCAAGTCTCGGCGCGGAAGTTGAACTCTGACGCAGCAATGACGTGAATTACATGAACTGTGAGTGAGCTTGGAATTCATTTGACAGATAATTATCTATTAGACTAATAATAGTCTATGTGGCCTATCCGATTCTGTAGTCTATTAGAGATACCACCGGTATCTGACTTAGAGGTTCGATTTCCACAGAGTGCAAAATGGGCTCAGTTTGGTTAGTAGTTTTACATCGACCATTTTCTCTCAAAGCTCAAGATCTACGCCAAAATCCATAAAATAGAATGTATCAAAAATTCTACTAGAATTTCTATAAAACTTAAGTACGACATGACTATTATGTATTTAAAAAAAATATTAAAATGCATTAACTCGGAATAATAACATAGGAAAAAAGTGAGATTTTTTTACAAACATACGACACTAGTACATATACGTATAACTTCACACAGTATAACAATTTATAATAACCATAAACTTATCTAAATAATAATTATTATATTACTTTAAAACTTGTAGGTACAGTCATATTATTAAAAGTTCAGACAATGCAACATAATACATAGTGTTCCCATCAAAAAGTGTTTTCCAATCGAGTATTAATAGTGTTCAAAGCTTGTAAACAGCTTGTCACGATAACATAGCAAGCGAATACCAATCAGCTGATCTTAGAAATATCAGTGTAGAGTTTAAAATGCAACTATAGGCTGGTAAATTTATGCGTGACTTTCCCATGGTCAGCAGGAAGGGGCACGAAAGGTTGCAGGGGCGAGCAAGAAGATCGCGTTCGGGAAAGAAGAGCGCGGACTGCGGGGCCGCGTAGTAGAAACGTCAGTTGTGTTCAAGTGCGCCAAAATTTACCTAAAGGGGAACTGGCACTTTCCATAAAAAATGTTTAATTTGTATACAATAGAATTTGGTCATAAAGTAAAGCTAATATTATTTGCTACCTAAACCAAGTTTTGTCTTATATTTATCGAATCGCGGATAAGAGTTATTTAATTATTAATATTTTTTAATATAAGTCTTTAAAAACAGTCATGTAACTTTAAAAATGTCTAACGTGGCTGCATAAACCTTAATTCATTTGCTTTAAAAAAAGAGAAATGTCAACAATGCCGTCACGTCATGTTTGATTTGACAGCTAGCGGCTCTCATTTGTCAACAAGTGTCATTTGTTGACAGAATAATATTGCCAGACAGTTAATGATTAACAGATTAAAAAATTCAAAAAGTATACAACTTAAGCATAAAACGAGGAGTCTCCTTTCAACTCCGATAATCGGAACTCCGAAAATGTTCTTCCTAACATTTTTCATCCTAACAATCACAATTCCTAACTACTCTGTTTCTAATGTTCATAATTCCGAATCATTCAACTTCATAATGTCAGTAGCAATAAACATCTATTAGACTATTATGTTTTTTTGTTGTTATATTATTTCAACATTTTATTTAGAGTTATCATTCGGATTACAAATCGGTAGTAAGAACAATTTCTTACAAAGAAAAGGTAAAGAACTTCAGGTGAGCCAATATGGACCCGTTGTGAGCAGATGTCCGTCCCCCAGACCATGAGATTGTGACGTACGAATTTGCCAGCCTGATAATGTGAGGTTATGGAACTATCCAGTGTGATGTACTACAAAAATTTTGTGAATTATAAAGGTAGGTACACTGACAAATATTAGCATAATTCGTATGGACACACGTCCGATATAAATGGCAAGATCAAAATTGTAATAACTCAACTATAGTGGAGGCGAAATGATTTCAATTTTTAAAAAAACTTAACCCAATAACGATAGTGATAAGGTTGCTTTTTAAAAACTATATTACATATTTTGTTATTAACTATAAAAGGTAGTCCGAGCAAAGTCAGGCGGGATATTTAAGATCATGAAGAAATAGTCACCAAGCAAGAGATTAATACTAACTGCGCCTCGTCAAAATAAAAATTGTAAAATCACAATATTCTTCAATTATATTGAACAAAATTTTGTACCTATGACTTAGATTAGTAAACACGGGAAATATTTTGTTACCCAAATCACTGTGGCATATACTACCAAAATGGTATGTTTCAATGACATCTAGCAACATTAGCAAAAATATTTCCTCTCCACTAGCTTTGCCTATGATAAAATTGACTCTGTAATACATTACACATTATTCAGACTTCAAATGCTGTTGTTCCCGGAGCACATTCATCTCTTTCAAGCGTTGTCTCAGCTGGGCCTTTTTCAAGTTTGTCATAATTTGCGTCGACTGGTATAACCATGAACCCTGAGGAACATTAGAAATTCTATTGGCACACTGGTGTTAGAGTTTATCCCGCCTATTCAGACTAAGCTTCTTGTTACATGAAGCTGTTGGTACGTTTATCTCGGTGTCTGTACTTAATTGTTATTATAGAATTATGGCAACCAATTAGCTAATAAGTTCAGAGGGATACCGGGGGTATTACAGTTATCAGGTCCACCCAAGATGTTATTTTATATCAAAACACAAAAATTTCTGGGAGCCACTGAACTTCTGAGAAGAAAAATAGTTCTGTCACGGGACAACTCTAGTGAGACTACTGGAAGTTCACGGACAATATAAATACTGATACCCACGTACATGCACCAAGTTATTCAAGTCTTATCGATATCCACGATGATGACAAAGAATGGTCGATGTTTTGACTCTAAATTGCACCACCTACATCTACGATGATGTTACAGTTGTACAACAAAAATTTTAAGTTACACGGTTTTATTGAAAAGAAAGATAATGATGATGTAGATAATGTACTAAAAGCTACAAAATAATTAAAAATTAATTAAAAATAAAATCGTGGGGCGCGTGAAATATCTGTCAACAGTCAACCGTTCATATCATTGAAAATGCTGATTACACATTTATACAGGTTATGTATACTACGCCCCACGATTTTATTTTTCAATAATTTTTAATTATTTTGTAGCTTTTTGTACATTATCTACATCATCACTATCTTTATTTTCAATAAAACCGTTTAACTTATTGTTTTAAATAATTTTTTTATTTTTAAGATTTTAGGTTTTTTATATAATATACCTACTGTATACTACTAGTGAAGCCTTTTCATTTGAACAAAAAAATTTAAGATCCACCATTTTGTGGAGGCGGCCATTTTGGATTTACAATGATACTGATACATAATTGTATTGTCATCTGAACTAAAGGTGTGTACCAAATTTTAGATCAATCGGTTAACAGGAAGGGGGCAAAATTTTAAGCACTAAATTTGACATAATATCAACAACAACAACAACAACTAACAGGTCAAGCTAAAATAACCGTTTAAAAATAACTTACCACCATTATCATGCAGTTGAGCAATATGGGAATTGAAAATACGACAGATATGAAAAGGCCTTTGCTGTCGAAATACTGCTGCCTGGAGAAGAGCGCCCAGTTACGGGCGGCGACCTCGTTTATGCTCTCCGAAAAGTACACTAGCAGCACTGAAACAAAATAAAGTAAGTAAATTAAAGAAGTTTAATAAAGTAAAATAACAAGGCTAGATCGGAGACGTTCTCGTGAAAGGTCAGGAGCTTCACTCTCTAAGCGCATCCGAAACAACGCCCATAATTCGTCGTACACTGCTGTGTGTAGGTATGTACGGTACCAATCGCTTGTGAAAATACATCAGCGCGCGCGCATTGTACGCCAAATTACAGGCCAACAAAGATTCGGATGCGCTTAGAGAGTGAGGACTCATCGAAGTAATCTAAACCGACGAACATTTTGAATGTTATGGGAGTAAATGTAGCAATGGAAGTGAATTAGAATCGTAGCAAATGAACTTTGTGGTCTCAGACTACCCCTCCGGGAACAGGTGTGCATATTTATGTACAATGGCGGACTCCGTCGCTTTACCAGTCTAAAAGTCAAAATCCCTTGCACGCCGCGTCGTCTATTTGGTACGGGCACGTACCCGGGCGGTCGGTGCGCTTCATACGAAAATCGCTGCAAAGTGGTAAAGCGACGGAGACCCCGACCGTACATTGTGAGTGCTATCCACCACAGGCGTAGCCCTTTTAGGGGGGAAGTAGATGATCTAACATCAGATAATCTATTTTATTTGTTAATCGTAAGGACTAAAACATATTGTATGAATGTTTTTTTTTATATATAAAACTGGGAGTCAAACGAGCAGGCGGGTCACCTGGTGGAGAGTAATCACCGCCGCCCATGGACACGAAGAATCGCAGACGCGTTGCCGGCCTTTAAGGGAGCAATAGGTAATATAAGGAAGGAATAGGAATTGGGAAGAGGGAGGGGGGGAGGGGCCTCCGGACCCCTCACTGGTCGGACGAAACACAACAGCACCAAGTGCTATTATTTCACGCCGAATGTTCGTGCGAGGGTGGTATTACGCCGAGCGAGCCGGCCCAATGCGTGCTGCAACGCAACGTGGCTCTACCACTCAGTCAGTGTCACTCATTTAGCACCACCCAGGGGATCACGTGTAGGGTCTCAAGGGTAAACCTACAGACGCGAGCAACTTTAACCCCCCGATGTTACGAGATTTAGAATAATGGACAAATTCAGATTTTGTTTTATATTATAACATTACAACCACTACGATGATAATGATAATAGCGTAATCTGTTACAATACAATGTTACTTTACAAAACCTCAGTACAGTAGGATAAGATTAAGCGTAACTTCGCCTGATTTAATTAACTGACAGATTTGATAAGAGTATTAAAAGTGAATCGATGGCAGACATGTATTTCATAATATAATGATTAATTACACAATTAGTAAAATATTAAAGGCCGTGGAGGTGTCTAATGAAAGTAGGTAATATAATAAATGTATTCAAAGTCAAAGTCAAAATATATTTATTCAATAAACTCAATTAATAAGTACTTTGAATCGTCCAAATCTTTTTTAACCTACCACCCATTCAGGACTTTTTTATATTAAAAATATATTCCATAGTAAAAATATATCGCGAACATATTAAGGACAAAAACGTGTGGAAAACTTACATAAGCGGAATTCGAACCCGCACCTTCTGGCCAGGATTGGATAATAATTATATCGGATGTCGATGGCGTAGTTGTTGACATATAATTTAGGTTCACTAGCAAAGGTTAGTGTACTTTTACATAAATCGAATACTACTATGACGCCCCAATGCAATGGCAGAAGGTGTGGGTACAATCAAAATAAAATGCATTCTTGCTGCCTTTCAGGGCAGGACTCTATACAAGAGGTGAGATTTTTGAACTGGTGATAAATGCAAATTTATATATACATAGGTACTTAAAAAGGTTTTTGATAAATAATAAAGCAAATCAACACCATGCTTACACATTTTAAACATTTTTGGTATGTTATGAAAGTGTTGACCAAAAAACTTAAGTGCTTAAGTCTGATAGAATTTGTTATTGTAAGCATTTCTTATAATAGAGAGAGCAAAAGATTGAGTTCGAAAAGTGTGCATTTGACAAAAATTGTCCTAAGTATATACAGTCGTGGTCAACTAATTAGGGACATTCAAGATAGTGAAGAGCAATAACCGGTTATGTACATATAAATATAAAACCCTATTGATTTTTCAGCACCTATTATTTGCATAATTTGGTCCGATTACTATACTATAAATGGCTGTAAATAAGAGAATAATTAAATAGAAAAAAGTATTTAATATCAAAGGTTGAACATGTATTAAATTTTAAGGTATAATTATGTAGCTGGACATTTAATTAAGGACAGTAAAGTATAATGATGAATAGAGTTAAACAAAACGAATAATCTCCAGTATTATAATATTTTTAAAAGCTCCATTTTATTACGTGTAAAATCAGTACCCAGTAGCAAAACCTTTGTTAGTAATTACAGCTTGACACCGATGTGGCATAGACATTATCAGTTTCTGACATGTTTCGATAGGAATGTTTGCCCATGCCTCACAAAAAGCTTGATTAAGTTGATCTAAAGTTGTGGTACGATAAGTTGAAACTTTTTTCTTGATTTCGTGCCAAAGGTGCTCAATTGGGTTGAGGTCCGGGCTATTTGCTGGCCAATCTAGCACCGATACTGACTGACTGGTAAGAAACGACTTGACTGAACGGGCGGTATGTTTCGGGTCGTTATCATGCTGAAACGTCCATATAATAGGGAGATGCTCCTCAGCATAGGGAAGCATAGTTTCCTCCAATATTGTTTTGTATTGATGTTGGTCTAAGTTACCCTGAACTTTTCTCACAGGTCCCACTCCACGTCCAGAAAATGAACCCCAAATTTTAATGTTTCCACCGCCATGTTTCACCTGCTTTTTTGTGAATCTTGGATTCATTTCCGCTTTTACAGGACGCCGTACGTATTGCCTTCCATCTGAAGAAATTAAATTAATCTTGGTCTCGTCAGAGAATAATACATGTTGCCATTGGGCGTAGGTCCAATGTCCATATTTACGTGCAAACGCCAAACGAGCATTTCTATGTTCTTTCTTCAACAACGGTACTTTGCGAGCCACTCTTCCGAACAACCCTGCTTCTACCAGACGTCGTCGAACGGTCCTCGCTGATACACCGGCTCTTTCGTCTGCCCCAAACACTTCGTGTTTAATTAAAATAGAGCCTAGAAACGGATCTTTCTTAGCTAACCTGGTTATCATTCTATCTTCTTGCGGAGTTGTTTTTCTCGATCTTTTTGTCCTGGGCACATTTAAAGCTGTGTTATTGCGCCTGAAATGTTGCACTGCATTGCATACCATAGTTTTTGAACAATTTAAATGTTCTGCTATCCCTCGGTATGACCAACCACGCTCGACAAACTTCATGATAATTGTTCGTAGTGTTGGATCGCAACTTTTATTTTTGCCCATATTTCTTCAAAATAATTCTCAAAACTTAAAATTAATAATCTGGATTGCCGCCAAAACTACCACAAAACAATAAAAGAAGAAATAAAAAAGTATTGAGATTCAAATTTTGAAAATAGAACGCAATATCTCAGTGTCCCTAATTAAATGGCCAGCCAGCATTCTTTGAACAAATAGCACACTGATAATCTATCAGCTATACTGTAAAGAGGTTTAATGTTTAAGAAGTTGTTATTGTTTGTATAATCGGGCACATCAATGACTAATTATACTTACGTGTAAAAGATATGGAATATTGTTAAGACTCGCTGGAAAATAAAAAATAAATTCACAATTTGGCTTAACTAGAGATTGTCCCTAATTAGTTGACCACGACTGTATATGTTAAACTTAACTTTGAAATCACAATGACTATAAAAAGGTAAAGTAACCACAAAACCACCCGTGAAATACTACAAACAACTTAGTAAGTACCTATGTTGTTATCTTAAAGAATATGAATTTGAATAATAATTACATTTCATTCAATGAATAGTCCTAATAGTATTCGAAGACCAGTGACTATTTTATAATAGAAAAAATTTTAAATGCAACTAAAATTTTGTATGAAACACATAGTAAAAATGACAAATTTAGTAGTTTTAATAGATTTAATCTATTGTAATTTCTGTATTCTACTTTCATTTTATTGTTACCTGTTGTGTATGTCAATAAAATAAATAAATTATTAAAAAATAATTATTTGTGGTTAGTTTATTTAGTTTGATATTTTCAATATTTTGTAGGAACCAGTCTTAAGAGGACAAAATATTCGTAATTAGGTAAGTAATCAAGTAACAACTTTAGAAACACTGTATTATGACACGACATTGCCTTGAAGAAAATACTAACAAACTTTAGACTCGAGAAACAATAGCAAACATGCGTACATTTTAGAATTTGCATAATTTAAGCATAAGATAATAAGGTAGCATATTGCTACCTTCATCATAATATTTAAATCTTTTAGTATCCTAACTAAACAAAATACCTATTTATTTAGAAATATCTTAATATTTTTTTATTGTTTGTTTTATTGTAATTCGCCAACACACGCAAAAGACCGCAAATACTAGAAGGAGGGGAAGAAGGCCTTTGCCCAGCAGTGGGACAATATGGGCTAATTATGATATTAAAATAATAATAATGGTTTTATAGTGTAGGACATATCTACTAAATCAAAATTTATTTAAGACTTAATTATTTATTTAAGACTTAATTTATTTTATTCTAACTATAAATCTGATTTAAGTTGAACAAACAACTGAAGATATGAGAGTACTTCCATCCCATATAAGTGAATGAAGCAAAATAAATGTATTACAATTAAGCATATGAAATGGAATGCTATACTTTCTGCTTACCCTTCCATGTAATGTATCTGTGTGTGGACTTTATTAAACAATAGCTGAATATACTTACACAGAATTATGAACAATATGACTTGAAAGTTTCCATAGTTTCTAGTTGAAAAACATGTGAAAGTTACTATCACATGGAAAGATAACAATGCAATCAGCCATGGGTCACGCCACTCAATCTGAAATAATAAATAATCACTTTAAATTTCATTCCATACATTGTTATTTATACTTTATATACAACACTAACATTGTTGAAATCATAATACTAGCAACAAAAATGGTACAAAAAGGCGGTTTTACCTAGCTTTGATAATTAAAGTTTTAGAATATTATAGAATATTTTCTGCTCTATATTTTCTACTTTTTAACAGATTTTATTTATTGCATAAAGGTAAGTACGCTAAGATTTTGTTGCTTGGCTTGGATTTCAAAAGAACTGGTTAACAGAAAGTGTATTTTAAATTTTTTTGACAAAACTTAAAGCTTATACATAGTTACACAGAGTTAGCATTATAAATGCCTTCCAGTATATTAATAATGTGAAATAGTCATCTTACATTGTTTTATCAAACATTAAAGTTATCTTCTAGAACAACAAAAAGGAAATAATAGGTAGCAAAAGTGGCTATTAAAGATTGAATTAACATCGGTACTACAGAGTTAAGTTAATTGGATACGAGTGCCAGGGTCATTCGGTTTAATGCGCTATGCAGTATCAGCGGTAGCGGTATGTTTTATTTTGTCTCTAGAAAATTTGGTTCAATCTTTCGGAAGGCAATCTAGAGTGTTTTCCATTTCTAAGCATTCAATAATATTAATTGGAGAAACACGGCGACTATACTACATCATCACTAATAAATAACTCGAAATGTATCCATAAACGAAGGATAAAGATAAACTTGCGACAATAAATTAAGTGAATACATTACTAGCAAATTCTTACTCACACTACGAATATACGAAACAAAGTCTGATATCTCGTTTACTTCGATGAAGCCTTCCATTTTCACGGTACTTTGAGATAGAATTAAAATTTAAAGGCTCATAGAAATAACTTGAAGAAAGATACGTTGCTGCGCTGTGCTCTGTGCTGTGCTGCTGACACAGTGTGACAGTGACACTGACTGACATCACTGACAGTGACGTGACATGATAGCTTTTACTAGTGCTAAGGGCTGCGTTCCGTGGCTTCACTCGAGTGCACTCGAGCGCACTCCGGCGCGCGCTCTACGCGTTCCGTGGCTTGGTGAAATTTTACTCTGACGGCTGTCAGAGCGTAGTTTCATCCGTTCTGTGGCTCAGAGCGCAGCAACCTAACAACCATCAAATCAGATGGTTGTTTTTCACTCTGACAGCTATTTGACGTTTATATCATTGTTAAAGTGTCAAATTTTGTAATTTATGTCAAAACGTCTCGAAAAATTCGGCCTGTTTGTTTCGTATTGTTTTACTTTTTAATAATTAGGTTTAAATATTGTATAAAAGTGGAAAAAATGTAGACAAAAGAAGAGTTTTCTCTCGTTTTGGACAGGAATACTTCAGAAGAGGTTATAAAAACAACTCGATCGTTCCGTGGCTCAGTTGCAACTCAAACGAGTTAAACTTTAACCAAACAACTACACCCAGAACGACGGAACGCACTCAAGGAAGTGCCTAGTCAGGGGGCTAGTTGACATCTATCGCGAATCGTCACGTAACGCAAGTCGCAACACCCTTCAAAGTTAAAAAGACCACTTCACACCTGTACTAGTAATTTGGTCAAGTAGAAGTACGGGGGAGATTTGAATAGCGCTATCGCGTGTGTCAAACGCGATAGCACAATGAAAGTACGTCTAACGGCTGCGGTTCTGTTGTGGTTTGGTTAAGATTATTTAGCGGGTAAAAATCTTAAAACATGGTGCACGAGTGGGGTTGGGGAGAAGTGTCCCCCGGTGTCATTCCCACTTACAGGAGATACCTACATAGTTATGGAGACATAAGCTTTTGAATTCTCATTAATAGTAGGTTGACCACCTTCCAGCTCCATCATCAGACCCTGGTTACCATTGAAAGACAAACTACTCGTCAAGACGATTCAAAAGTGTCCAAGCTCGATGAGGTTGTGTTGTTTCATTGCAAAGTTTCTATGGCCACCTTCCAGCTCCATCATCAGATCAGCACCATGTCATCATAATATTGCATTGTCACGCGATTAACGCATGTATGCAAAATTTCAGCTCAATTCGTTCAAGATATCTGCTTCAAAATTCAGTTGCAAAATTCCACTTTAATAAAAGATAAGTTACATTACATACATTGCAAGTTAAATAAAAGCTTGTAATAAATAACCCTTCGGGGATAAAAGTCGTGAATGTGTGTATGTATTGTATATAAATATTTAAAACACTAAAATGGTAAAATCCCAAATTCGTCAACAAAATCCTTACAAAATCACTCGAATAACTGATTCCGCGCGAACGTGCGGCCCTGTCAGTCATACCACAACTGAACCGGCGCAAACCAGTTTTTACCACGGCGGCGCGTCGGTGAACCTGTCGGTGAGAGGTCACGCACACATCGCCGCGCTTATGTATGAGTACATCTACAGCGGGCCGCTTACAGGCAGCTTGCATTCTGTAGGGTATTTATTCATGTGATAATAGCCCTTGGTGCTGTTATATTTCGTTCGGCCCGTAAGGATCCCGGAGACCTTCCCCCCCCCCCCTTCACAATTCCTATTCCTTTCTAAAACCTATTCCTTCCTTAAAGGCCGGCAACGCATCTGCGATTCCTCTGGTGTTGCGGGTGACTATGGGCGGCGGAGATTACTCTCCATCAGGTGACCCGCCTGCTCGTTTGCCTACTTCTATTATAAAAAAAAAAAATGGCAATAATAATCTAAAATTTACAGTCTTTAAAACTTCAGAATCAATACAACATCATAACTAAGTGCCCATTCGGAAGAAGGCCTATTTCTATTAGTAAACATTTACGGGCAACAGTGTAGTAGTAGTGACATCAACTAATCTTACCGATTGATAGTAAGATGGATAACCTTCAAAACTGTTCGGTACTGCATCTGTATTAAGTTTTTTAACATTGAAAATGTTTTTTCGTTCGCTCCAGTAGGGCCCCTATTTTCGCTGAAAGTGCGACTCGCCCGTGATACCCTTTAGTTTAAGGCCGCGAGGACGTATGAGGGCTCAAAAACCGCGGAATTCGAAGGGTTTTAGGATGATCTAAAAGTAGATTGTTATACAAGGGGCTAAAATGACCCATTATATATCAGAATCAGAATCAGAATCATTTATTCATAAACATAGGTACATATACGAGGTACTTTTACTCCCTAGCTTTAGCGAGGGAGTAAATAAAAACCGGGTTTTTAGCGCAGTCTTTATTCATGATTATTCTACTTAAAACTACAAACTTTTTCGTTTTTGTAGGATCATTGTCAGGTGACAGACAAAATTTAAAAAAAAAAAACTTTTTCCCTCAGGCAAAATATTTTATCATCGCTCTGGAACCCTACAATGACTCTGACTCTCTTTTTGAGCAAGAGAAGAGAAAAAACATTTTGGAAAAGTTGGTTTTGAAAAAATAATTTTTTTTTGGTTCTGAAAAAAAAATAAAAAATATTGAAAGAAAAATTACGCGTTCTTACTGAAAATTGCATTCGATAATCAATATTAAGTAGGTACATTTTCAATGCCTTTTCAAGTCGTGTAGAGCACGAGATCTGTGGATTTTTATTAATAAACCGTCAACAAAGCAGGATTTTTCAAAATGTTTGGAACAGAGAGCCTTGAATATTTTGTAGGCTCCCAGTTACTGTTATCACGTCTAATAGCTTTAATCCTTTCACGTCTTATTTCCGAGCATTTTGGGAACCTAAAAAAGAATAATAAAAATAATATTAGTAATATCGACAAAGCTTCGATACACAAATACGTAGGTACATCACTAATCATTATGCCAAAGACAAATCGTATAAATTACATTTAATTAAGGTTTAAAACCTGATTCTTATGAATAGTGTAGGTACGTTATAGTATGATTTAGAATTAGCAAAAATTAATGTTTTGCCGTTTTTATTATTAAAAAACTCATTAAAGCATACATATTAATAGAAATCACTAACGTATGAAATGATAATTCCTGGTCTTTTACACCTCCTTTTATTGTTCTTGACGAACAATAAACACAAATAACACAAACACTAAGATTTCTTAATATTTCACTATTATTTCGCTCAATCCAGCAATGTTTTGACCGAGTCACCGAGTAGTCGGTCATGAAATGACACGTCTCACACCGACAGTGCGTCGCTGCCAAACGTACATTCACTATCTCTTTTACTCATATCACACTAAAGTCATACAGACAGAGATACAAATACTTTACTTTGATACACGTATGTAAAAGCGACAACGTCGTAAGACTCTGTCCAATATTTGGTCCGAGGGAGAAACCATGTTTTTTGTTCATTCACAAACTGTCAACATCACAAAAAACCAGTATGGCAGTTGTCACTGTCATATTTTCGCCCTTTATTGCACGTGTTTCGTTTCATGTAGTTCTAAAACCATCTAAATGATTAATTTATTTTCTAAAAAAATACTAGTTTCGGCGTGTTTTTTAGAAAAATGATATCATCAGGTGTTTCTGCATAGTTAAGAGGATATTTTAAAATGAAGTGTACCTCGGTACATTTTGAGCCGAAATGGAAAGGTCTCCTTTCACCAAGCCACGGAATTTGTTGGATTATAGCCATTGGTTAGAGCACGCGCTGCCGGAGTGCGCTCGAGTGCACTCGAGTGAAGCGACGGAACGCAGCATAGGCTATATCACTCGGACCAAATATTACATGGACAGAGTCTTACGACGTTGCCGCTTTTACATACGTGTATCAAAGTAAAGTATTTGTATCTCTGTCTGTATGACTGTAGTGTGATATGAGTAAAAGAGATAGTTAATGTACGTTTGGCAACGACGCACTGTCGGTGTGAGACGTGTCATTTCATGACCGACTACTAGGTCAAAACATTGCTGGATTGTGCGAAATAATAGTGAAATATTAAGAAATCTTAGTGTTTGTGTTATTTGTGTAATATACAATTGACATAATGTCTTGTTCAGCTGTTTATTGTTCGTCAAGAACAACAAAAGGAGGTGTGAAAGACCAGGAATTATCATTTCATACGTTAGTGTTTCTCATAATATGTATGCTTTACTATGAGTTTTTTAATAATTAAAACGGCAAAGCATTAATTTTTGCTAATTCTAAATCATACTATATCGTACACTATTCATAAGAATCAGGTTTTAAACCTTAATTAAATGTAATTTAAAGGCTTTGTTTTTGGCATAATGATTAGTGATGTACGTATTTGTGTATCGAAACTTTATCGATATTACTAATATTCTTTTTATTATTCTTTTTTTAGGTTTCCAAAATGCCTGGAAATAAGACGTGAATGGGTTAAAGCTATTAGACGTGATAACTGAGAGCCTACAAAATATTCAAGGCTCTGTTTCAAACATTTTGAAAAATCTTTTTTTACAGTAAAAATTTTAGCCTTAGTTCAAAATTGAATCTTAATAATATGGGCGGGAATATGAATAGTAAAAAGTATTGCTCTTCACTTTACTACACAAATTATTATTTTTTATTTGTTTGTTATAATAGAAGGAGGCAAACGAGCAGGCGGGTCACCTCATGGAGAGTAATCTCCGCCGCCCATAGACACCCGCAACACCAGAGGAATCGCAGATGCGTTGCCGGCATTTAAGGAAGGAATAGGAATTGTGAGCGGGGGGGGGAGGCCTCCGGAACCCTCACTGCCCGAACGAAACACAACAGCACCAAGGGCTATTATTTCACGCCAGATATTAGGGTGTTACCAGACCAATCGATCGATCGTCGATCGACGGCATCGATCGATGGTAGAATGGATTAGTCGACGTCGATCGATGTCGATCGACAATCGACCGGTAAAATGGATTGGGTGTTAAATCGAGCTGTTTGATTAGACGCACCGGCCGCTTCACTTTTCTGAGTGGTAGAGCCACGCTGCGTTGCAGCACGCATTGGGCCGGCTCGCCCGGCGTAATACCACCCTCTCTAATATTCGGCGTGAAATAATGGTACTTGGTGCTGTTGTGTTTCGTCCGACTAGTGAGGGTTCCGGAGGCCCTTTCCCCCCCCCCCCTCCTCCCACTTCCTATTCCTTCCTTAAACCTATTCCTCCCCTAAAGGCCGGCAACGCGTCTGCGATTCCTCTGGTTTTGCGGGTGTCCATGGGCGGAGGTGATTACTCTCCATCAGGTGACCCGCCTGCTCGTTTGCCTCCCTATTAAAAAAAAATAAATTATTTCGTGCCTATGGATAATAATCGTAATATTAGATTATGTTTATGTTGACAATAATGAGTGATGATAATGTGAACGTTTAAATACTAAATGATATTCCCCCAAACACCTTGGGAAGCACTTTAGATTAAGCAACACCGAAAAAGGGGGGAAGGGGAGGGGGAGGGGGAGCCAAAGTGCGAAAATGCATAGTTTTCAAGATATTTTTATTTTGAGGTTATTTTAGGTTATTTTTAGGAAAAAAAAACAAATATTCTACTAAGTTACCATTACCGTACCCCCTCCATCCCCCTCCTCTCTACCTCCCTCGAAACTACTAACCTCGAAATTCATGACAATCGCTACGCAAAAAAAAAACAAAAACAAAAACCGCTGCTTAAAATGTCATTTGGATAAAATAAGCGATCGTTGGCTTTAAAAAACGGCCGCATCCAGATTCTTCTGCGTTTGCGTCTCCGTAATAATAGTACGAGCAACATCGTACTGGCCAAGAACAACGAGTCCTTTTCTGAATACAGTCGAAAGAAACTGATGGAATTTAGCCAGGGTTAATCGATCAACGTCGACCGACCGTCGATCGATGGGTTAGACGAACGGTATCCGCCGATTGATTAAAGCTACCACACCTATCGATCAACGTCGACCGACCGTCGTCGATCGATTGGTTAGTCAAACGGTAGGTATCCGTCGATCGATTAAAGCTACCAGACCAGTCGATCAACTTCGATCGACGTTGATCGATGCCGTCGATCGACGATCGATCGATTGGTCGGGTAACACCCTTAGTGAGAGGTTGCTATTCACGCCGGGCGAGCCGGCCCAGCGTGCCCGGCGTGCTGCAACGCAGCGTGGCTCTACCACTCAGTCAGTGTCACTCATTTAGCACCACCCAAGGGTCACATGTAGGGTCTAAACGGTAAACCTACGGACGTGAGTAACTTTAACCCCCAATTATAATAACGAACTAGGTACACACCACATTAAAATGATTATATCGATATACTAGTCACATCTTTAGTCATGCACACATGTACAGATAGAAAGCTGCACACTAACAAAATACGGACATGCTAAAAATCCAAAGACTCTGTCCATTGTGATATTTGGTCCGAGCTATAACAGCTTTAATGTTTTTCCTTCCCCTAGAGAAATATATTAAGAAAAAAAATGTCATTTTCGGTGGTCTATTGTCTGTGGAATCATTATTTTTGTTGCTGTTCTTCTGTAAAAATCTTGAAGACAATAGTAAAAAAATACACTAATTCAATGCCACGTTCATGTGCATCGGGTGAATATTATAGTCAGATAAGATTACTTCCACACTAAATTATGATCTGGCTCAACTGACGTAATTAAAAACTAGGTACTTACCTACCTATTAAGTACGCGAAAACACATCAACATCAGCAGGCCGGTCGGCACCGAGATGTTAACAAATTATGTTATTTATATTTTATGGTTTTTATTGGTTTGCGCATTTAGAAATGCAGTAAGTGATAATGGATTTGATAACTTGATAAAGTCACCCAACGGGAAATACACATTGAATTTAAATGGTTGCAGTATTTTAGAGAAACAGTGTTCACATTTAATTGATGATCTGGCTGATTTGTCATGTGCACTTAATGCGACGCATAGCAATAAGACGCAAGTTACATCTGTTTGCCAGCACAGGATATGGACTCACCAAGCTGAACTACTTGATAACACATTCCTAAATGCAAAATTGAAAGAACCATGCCCAGATGAACCTACAGTTGCTGAATGTCTCAATCCCACTGATAATGGTATAGACTGTGTTTTAAAGAAGAAACCTAGTGTTAAAAATAACAACTGTTTGAGGATGATAATTAAGGTTGAGTCTTTGATCTTTAATGACTGGCAAATTATTGGTAATTTCTTGAAAAATTGTTTTGATGATATTCAAACTTACTTGTGTGGTAGAATACCAACTGATCTAAAAAGTTTATCACAAACACAAACTTTAAAGTGCCTGTTAAACAAAGAACAGGATTTAAAGCCAGAATGCCATTCAGAAGTAACAGTACTTAGAGAAATGAAATATAATATTTTACAACTGGACAAAATTATATTTGCTGCTTGCAACTTGGATCAAAAAAACTTTTGTCCAGATGAACTCCCAGGATCATGGTTGATGTATAAATGTCTTGTTACTCACAAATACGAAAATGGTAATTATTGTGTACATCTACTTTAAAACGATTTTTTTTTAATTGAAAATGGTAATTTTTTATTTTATGAATGTTATTTTTCAGGAATGACTAGAAGATGCCAAGACCAGTTGTTCTATGACCAAAGAAATATGGTTATGAATTATAAACTCAGTAAGGGTTTAGTGAAATCGTGCAAAGAAGATATTCGCAAATATCACTGCCGTAAGGGTATAGTTGATGACAAAGATGTCCGTCTTGCACAAATTTTATTATGCTTAGAAAATATTTCACGTAATGAAAGCACAAAGCTATCGTCTGAATGCATTGCTGAAATGATTGATCACAGAAAAATGTTAATGGATGATTATAGACTTTCACCAGAGTTGATGCAAAATTGTGCTAATGATATAACTATACTATGTAGAGGTGTTGAAACTGGTGGTAAAACAATACATTGCCTAATGGACCATGCAAGACCTAGAAGAAGGAAAGATAAAAGGATTAGTATAGGTTGCCAGAGGTCTTTAGAGAAACTGGTGCAGGAAGCAGACCCTGGCGAAGACTGGAGGGTGGATCCCATTCTAAGAAAAGCCTGTAAACCAGTTGTTGATAGAGCTTGTAGAGAAATCAACGGAGGCAATGGCAGGGTCATGTCATGTCTCATGGAGAAACTTGGTACAGTTGCCATGTCCTCAGACTGTGAAACAGCATTGTTGCAAATTCAGTATTTTATTTCTAGAGATTTCAAACTTGATCCGCAATTGTACAAGGCATGTAAATTTGATGCTGTCACTCAATGCAAAGCAAAACTTCATTGGGCTGATGTTTATGAAAATCAATCTGATAAAGATCCTTTGGTATTACCATGTCTATATAACTATGCATACAATTCAGAATTGAGAGGTATTTTAAAACCTGCTTGTGAACAACAAGTAAGAAGAGTGATGAGACAAAGAGCTGTCAGTGTGGATTTGTTGCCTGAAATAGAAGACTTCTGTATTGATGATTTAGCAAATATATGCTTTGAAAATACTGGGAAAGGTGAAGAGATTGCATGTTTACAAAGCAAAATTAAAGAGCTATCAGCAAAGTGCAGAGAGGTAGTATCTAATTTCACTGAAACTCAAAGTGGTCATATAGAACTGAATGCTGTTGTGAACAACAATTGTAGGGTACCAATTGAAAGGCTGTGCTCTTCTGAGCTCAAAAGCAAGAAAGATGATGATGACATAATGGAGTGCTTAATCAATCACAAAAATGATCCAGAAATAAAAGCTAATGCTAAATGCCGTGCAGCCATAGAACATGAACAGCTTATTTCACTTAAAAACTACAGGTTCACAAGAAAATTTAAGAATGCATGTAAATCCTATGTGGTAAGATTTTGCCCTAAAGCTCAAACTAAAAGTCAGGTAGTTGCATGTCTGAGTGAAATTGTACGAAATGACACTATCACTAAAAGGAAACATACAATATTTAAAGATTGTAGGCAACAGCTGAGAAGCCAGTTATTTCAGCAAAAGGAAAATATAGATTTAGATCCAGAGCTGAAAGAAGCCTGTAAGAGGGATCTTCGATTATATTGTCCTAATGTACCCCATGGAGAATCAGCTGCATTAGAGTGTTTACAAACAGCTAAAGGCAGATTATCAGATAATTGTAGAAGGGCCATATTTGTAGTCAGAAAGCAAGAGTTTAATGATAATGCAATTGACTATCATTTAATAACAAGTTGTAATGACATGATAGATTTATATTGCCACAACACAGAATCATCTAAAATCTTAGATTGTTTGAAGGTGGGTAAAAATGATAATTTTCAAGTCAGTTCTTGTTTCAGTCAGTTGTTCATGATACTTATGATGATAACATGTGCTACTTGGTGAAAAGTGGACTATGGTAGAGGACTATTTTTGCTGTCCTCATTGCCTAGTCTCTTACTCTAACTAACCCTTCAGGGATAATTAGTTGTGATTATATGTATGTATGTGTATGATGATAATGTTTTCCAGATATTTTTCTTTGTTACAGGCACATCGACAGAAAAGTGATTTTGATGAAACCTGTAAAGTAGTTATAGTCAACCGGATGATTGAACAAAACACCGATTACAGGTTTAACAATAATTTACAAGATGCTTGCAAAGAGGATGTGAAAAAGCACTGTTCAGAAATTATTGGTATGTTGAGCCTTTAACTTATATTATTTTGTAGGTGCAACCTTAATATCCTAAAAATCTGATCAAAAGCAGCACAGGTCGAAACGAAATAAAGTAAGAAGAGGGTACTCTGCTCGTACACATGCACGGTCGAGGTCACCGTCGCTTTACCACTTTGCAGCGATTTTCGTATGAAGCGCACCGACCGCCCGGGTACCTGCCAGTACCAAATCGACGACGCGGTGTGCAAGGGATTTTGACCTTTAGACTGGTAAAGCGACGGAATCCGCCATTGTACACTTGCCACACACAAAGAAAAGATTTTTTTTCTTAAAATCATAGTTATTCAATATGAGTTGAATAAATAGTCTCACTGTTTTAATGAGTTATTCAATAATTATTGCAGCAAATGAACCTCAAGATGTTGAACTGGAAGGAAAAGTACTATACTGTTTAAAAGAACAATTCAGAGTTTCCAAGCTAACAAAGGGCTGTGAAAACGAATTGGCTAATGTGTTAAAGGAACAAGCTTTAAATTACCGTCTAGATCCTCTACTTGGCAAACTATGTAAGGCTGAGATTCAGACTATATGTGCTGTGCCGAATGAATCTCTCACAAATTCTAATGGGCAGGTGAGAAGGAAAGTTTATTAGTTTAGTTTGTAGTTCTTTATTTTAATGCAAACTGTAAAAACTGTTTTTAAAACACCATTTTTGTCTTTTAGGTTGAGGAGTGTTTGAAAAATGCACTGCTGAATCATAAGATTGTGTCAGCGGAATGTGCACGAGAAGTGGTCCAAATTATAGAGGAAACTGAAATTGATATTGAAGCAGATCCATTACTGGAGAGAGCATGTGCTTTGGACTTGTTGAAATATTGTAAAGACCTCGAACATGGTGCTGGTAGACGTAAGAATCTGTTTATTTTATTTTACTAGCGGCTTGCCCGCATGAACGAACATCCCGTACCCCGTGAATAATTTCTGAAAATTTATACAATTCTTGTTTTGTTGTGTTTATAATTCCTTAATTTGTAAGGAATTATAAACACAACAAAACAAGAATTATCCAAATAGGCGCTAGTGTTCTGAAGTGATGCGAGAACATAAACTCTCTTGGCAATTGATTCTTATTTATTTATTATTATTTTTTCGTAACTGTGTCGCGTAGCGGTGAAAGAATACTACCACCCTCTCTCTTCCCTTGGGTGTCGTAAAAGGCGACTAATGGTCTAAAGACTGCACATACATCCAACAGCTTAGAGCGGCGATAGGCTTACCACCTGTCACACTGAGCACATGTGCAATCGCTATTTTGTGAAAAGTGGACTATGGCAGAGGACAGCTTTTGCGGTCCTCATTGCCTAGTCTCTGACTTACCCTTCGTGGATAATAGTTGTGATTATATGTATGTATGTTCTCTTGGTTGCAATGATGTATTGGTTGCAAGTTAATATATGAAATTTATTACTTTTCAGGATTGAAATGTCTTAAAATTATTCTCAATGATAGTAATAGAAAATTAGAGGTAGAATGCCAAAAGGAGCTATCAAGCCGTTTAGAAATGTACCGATATGTTGCATCTGTAAGTATTATCCATCTCTTGACATAAAGAAACTACTTATTATAACACTTACTCATTATAATAAATAATTTTTAAATTATTTGTAAGTTTGTGTTTAAAAAGGGATAATCAGGTCAATAATAAGAGATAAAGAGGTCCCGGTTTTAAAGTGTTTTCGGGTTGTTTGATGCATAGCCCAGGTTTGTGGTTTCCAACCAGAGAAAAAGAGGTCCCGGAAATGTGTTTTTGGATTTTTTATGCCCAGGTTTATTAACATGCATTTGGCAAGTGTGGTGATTAAGGAAATACCCATTAATTATTATAGTAGTGATAACTTGGTTAAAATTATAGATACATTTGCTCTGCAGGTACAGTACACATGCTATTTTTGATTAATTACATTTTTTTTTGTTTTAGGTAAATGTCGTTGAAAATTTTAATGACGTTTTTAATGAACTATCAACTTCACCATCAAAAAAATACTTTTTAGTTGTATGCATATCTTTTGTAGGATTAATTTTTATATTTGGATTATATTGTGGTCGTATGACTAAAAGAGCTATGTATGTTAAGAGAAAATAGAACAACAATTTGTAATATAAAATAAAGATGTAAAATTGTGTTATGTATTTTATTTGATAGACTGTTACCTTCATTTTAATATAATAACAATGTTTACTCCTTCCATTCTGAAATCTCGTCAAAATCTAGATCTTCTATAGATTCTTTCATAATATTTGTCTTATTTTCTTTCTTCACTTCTACTTTTATTTCACCTTTAAGTAATTTCTGACTTTCTTCAAAGAACTGATTTGGGTGATTTATGCCTAGGCCCAAGTCTATATTGTGAACAGCATCAAAATACTTGCTGCAAGCTACTTGAAAATGTCCTTTCTTAGTGATATCCACTATTTCATTGATAGCTGTAACAATAAAACAAAGTTTAAGAGGAAGGCCAAAACTGAAGTGGAAGAGTGTTGTCAGAAATAGGTGTCCAAGGCAGGGTAAAGTAGAGTAGGGAAAGAGGATCATGCCCTAGAACAAGATTAACACTATGAAGAATAAGAGAAATCATGTCACTCATTATTAACATAGGTACTAGACATGGGCGCCGCCGTGGCTCGCCGCCGCCGTTTAGGTATGGCGCGCCGCCGCCGCCGCCGACTGTTCAAAATTTTGCGCCGACTAGACTATTCCAATATGTAGGCTCTTGTAACAATAATCTCAGTTTATTCTTTACTCATGTGGGCCGTGCGGGCGCCGCGCGAGGCGTCAACTCAGGTGCTCGATGAGGACGAAGACGACCCTATTTCCGATCAAGAGGGAGAAGAATTAGAAGAACGCCCTTTGTTTTTGGGACTTCGCGAACGAGCCTAGCGTTAAGACGTCCACACCAACGCGTTGGCATAGTATCTTAAAAATGTTGGGGCGTATGGCACAGTGCTGTAACTGTAACCGGAACCCCGTCAGCTTTCTTAGCCTGAGTTAATGCTCGAGCGCGCAAAGCGTCGGGTACCCAGACCCTGAGAAAGCCCCAGTTAAAGAACATTACGTAGGGCACGATTCAATCACATCGGCCCCATCGGTGTTAAACATGCTTCGCACCCACTTGGAAATACCTTTATTTCCACCGAGAGCTTTAAGTACCTCCCCGCCGCGGACATGAAGCTCCCCGATAGAGGGGTCGGCTATATTTAATACAAATGGGTGCGAAACATTTGGAAATACCTTTATTTCCACCGCTGATAAAGCATGACGGCTCACTTGCCCACACTGCAGCTGAGAAGGTAGTTCCACTCTTTTTGCAAAGAACTCACGTCTGGAAGTCGCTAGCAAGGTTCCACCTAAGTTGCCTATAGCCGACCTCTCCATGGGAGAACCTCACATCAGCAGCAAAGAGGTACTCAAAGCTCTCCGTATTCTAACGTGAATAAGGCTAGTGGTCCTGATAGAATCCCGGCCATAGTCCGACATAACTGTGCACCTAACTTGTCTACTGTTCTAACACACCTGTATCGCTTCTCACTTGAGACTGGTCTAGTTCCTCAGTCGTAGAAGCTGGCTAATATGCAGCCTGTGCCCAAAAAAGGTAGCCGTGCCGATCCATCTTACTGTAAGACGATTTCAGTCAAGTCCATACTCTGCAAGAATACGGAACGTGTACTTAACTCTCGACTGCTGGCATACCTTGATCAATGATCTCCTCAGTGACTGCCAGTTCGAATTTCGCCTATTATAGATCTGAGAAGTTGGAACTCACTGGCTCATTGGACTTAGAAATAGTGGACAACTTTATATACCTGGGTTCCAACATCAGTTGCGCAGGAGAATTGGCATGGCTAAGAGCGCCATGTCTCAGCTTGCAAAAATCTGGAGAGATAGCAATATTTCCGTAAAAACCAAAACCAGACTGGTACGGACAGACTCGTGTCTTCTCGATCTTTTATACGGCGCTGAGACTTGGACACTAAAAGCTGTAGACCGCAAACGCATTGACGCTTTTGAGATGTGGTGCTGGAGAAAGATGCTCCGTATTCCTTGGACAGCATTTCGGACTAACGTCTATATTGCGAGAACTCAAAATCTCCTCGCGGCTGTCATCCTCGGATGTCTACGCAAAATTCTCGAATACTTCGGTCACATTGCAAGGAAAGACGGTGACAAACTCGAGAAGCTCATAGCGACCGGCAAAGTAGACGGGAAACGGCCTCGAGGACGCAGCCCAATACGTTGGTCTGACCAGATCCGCACCACTCTTAACTCTTCAGTTCACAGCGCCCTCCGGACCGCCAGATACAGAAACAGATGGAGAAAAACCATAAGAGAGAAAGTGATGCAGAAGGGACGTCACGACTCACGACCCTCAGCATTGAGGAACACGACGCAAGGAGGAACTCAATTATCAATTTTAATTACTTAGTGACTTTTCGCTCTACGGCGACGATATAATGATTTGTTGTTAAAATCTTTGTGAAGTGTTGGTTTTATTTATCGCTCTTATTTCTACCTTTAACTACATAACCAAAAACGACTTCAAAAATCCCACGCCGCCGGCTTCACGCCGCCGCCGAGCATATTTTTAAGGCGCGCCGCCGCTGGATTTTTTTTACTCGGCGCCCATGTCTAATAGGTACTAGCTTTCCCCTGTGAAACTAAAAATCTGTACAAAAAATATGACTAATTAAACAAACATCGTGACATTGTTTGTTTTCTTTTTAAGACATTATTTGTCTATTTACTTCAAATTTCAAGGGAATAAAAAAACAAACAGGTATTTATTCATTAGTTAAAAATTAAATAGTAAAAGAGAAGCACAGTATACCTTGTGGATCCATTCCATATCCTTGTAGTTTGTTCTTCAAATTACCAACATCACAGTGTCTGTACGGGCATCCATGGCAGTCCCCAGGGCCTACAGTCTCATTAATAATTCTCAAACAACTGAATGGTGCATAGTTTTTCTTGCTACCTTCTTTCCCATAATTGTATCTAACATTGTAAGCATATTGTTTTTCAAACTTATCCAAATCCATAATTTTCGTGAATTCCTCTCTCCAAAATCTTAAAGAATCTTCCAATGTAACCCCAATGCCTTTCAAAAACAAACCATATTGAAGTCTTCCCCCATGCCTTAAATGATGGGCCAGCCTGAACTGCTCATGAAGTTGCCTCATGCATAGTGGGAATGACTTTACAGAAAGGGAGTCAAGACTTTCAATTGGCACAACAGCCTTAGTGAGAGCAAAATCAGCTCCGGTGTAGGACTGGTGCAACCCTTTCAGTAAGCATACCAGCCTTTCATCTTGTTCTATCTCTCCTAAATGTTGACAAGCAACAGCCAAACTTTGCCTTAAGTGTTTACGAAACTGAGCAGAAAGTACCGACACAAAATCTCTATGTGGAATATATGCATATCCTCTACTTAAATACACTTTTCTTGATCTTACCAAATCGAGAACTTCATAAAATTTTACTTTATAAAATTTCATGTTGTCTATATTTTGGTGTGGGGTAGACTCTCTCAAGCAGCTTATGATTTCACCCTTCTCTTCTTCAGATATATTGGTGTAACTTAGATTATTAAACTTAAAGAATGCATCGACGGCTTCACTATTCATTGTAATAAACCTCATTTTGAATAGTTCTAGTTCCCGAGCAACAAACCAACGTCGAAGCTCCTCATTTCTACAGTATGCTAATCGAAGTATAAAATGAGCAATATGGTCTTTTTTTCTTGTTTGTAAGTCGGCATCCGTTGTTCCACATCTTGTATTTTCGCACAGCCTAGCATAATACTTTAGACCTTGATTTCGCAAGTCCGTAATAATGTACTCTTTCCATTCATCAGAATATGCACGGAGGCCTTTAAGCGTTGTAGCTGTTGCTAAGCTTCTTAGCAAATTAAGTCTTTCTATTGCTAAAGTTTCAAATTCTTGTAGAGATATTTCTATTGCAGGTGGTATTTTATACATTTGAAGATCATGGGGGTATGTTTCTACAAGGCTTCCGCTTACGAGAGTCTTTGTAGACTTTCTTCTTATGTTTAGATCCATATCTGAAATAAATTATCTCACACAGCAGTATAGTTAAACACAAAAATCAACAAAATCACTCGCTCGTCGTTTACTTTTTTGGGCGCCAATTTTGGCGTGAGTGACGTGACGTTGATTTTTTTAAATATATTTTTTTTGTTCCGTAAGGAACAGGCTAAGGTCAGAGACCATACTGCCTAGTCATTAGTATTTTATTTCTTTTTTTCCCTAGATGATAATGAGTGGTGATTAAAATGATGAATGATAAATGATATTCCCCCAAACCCCTTAAGTCCTCCCCCAAACCCCTTAAGTCCTCAGTAAAGATGTGGAACTTTACTGAGATCTCACGCGGACTTCTTAAGAGAATGGGCGATTTTCCGAGATCAAAAAAAAAAAAGAAATTGGTTCGTAAATGACTTCATAGATGGCACTTAGCATAGATTAGTATGGCGCTTAGTAAAAGGCGGGTTCATGAAGAGCACGTGTATGGCTGCGTAATATTTATTCTATTCCAAAATAGAAATAGGTTCTGGATGTCCTGAATATAAATAGGTAAGTAAATACTATTTTTTTATTCTTTTGGTAGACAAGTAAAAGTGTAGAATTTATTACAGCCCATAAGTAACCCAGCTTTCATAAAACGACATCTATCGAGTGTTTTTGAACTAATTTTTACTTTTTAATTTGGGCTGTCAGAAAATCGCCCATTTGAAAAGTGATGTTGCACTGTTTTGTTTCATTTGCCAACACTCATGCACGTTCACAAACACTTAGCGGTTAATTAAATTTAAAAAAAAAATTAATCCACATATCCCGCAGACATATATAGAAGCAGACCAAACATTATTTCACAACTACATAGATGAGAATAAAACAATATTTCTACTTCTTTCTCTCCAACCACAAATTAATGAGACTATCTCGTTTCTTTTTAATGTCGCAACACTTCCACACACATAGACAAACTGGACCGTGAGGCAAAGCGCCATCTTGACAAGCTACAATTAAGCTACAAATGTCTTCCTAGACTTGTCAACAAAGGACGTACAGGAGATTGTTTTCGCTTATTTTTTGTGATCTAATAAAGTTTATGAGCCAAAAGTACTAAAATAAAATGGTGAAGTGTAGTGCGCCCTTGTGCGGCAACTCCTCATATAGAAAAACACCTGAAATTACGTTTCATTGGTTTTGTTGTGCCATCTAATCTCATAATGTTTTTTTTAGTCATTGTGTGATTATTATTAATCTTTCGGCATTGTAGAAGTAGGGAATAATTGTCATAAGTGCAAATTTCGTAAAATCTTAACGTAAAGTAGTTTCTGAAAGATTCCAGTGGTAACAATAATCAATTATATAGTAACTCTGATCTCGTTTGACGTTTCATATACTTGAACTATTTCACGGGGCCGTATTTAGGCTCCAGTTTTGTTTAATAGGTATATTTTTGAAGATTGATTAGATTTAAGTATGCAATATATTTTTTCATGGGGGATAAATTAAATATGAGTAAATTATTTTTATAATATTGTTAACTTAAACCCTATCCTACCCCTTTAACCCTATGGTAGTCGTAGGGATGTATTCTTGTATGAAAATGTTCATAAATTATTAACTTTTTATATTTGTTTTTCAGAATTCATCTAAATCTTTACTAAAAGGTCCGGTAAGAAGCTATGCCAGTGGAGATCATGTTTTGAGGAATTTGCAAAATTTACAGCCGAGTACCTCAAGTGCTGTATTAACTACATTAAGTGAGTTAACGTAAGTATTATATTGTTGTACAGTATTCTAGGGTATAACATGAAGAAGATGGGTCTGAGCAGTCTCTCAACTCTGTTACTTTAAAATATACAGAAAATAATAAATTTATTTGTTTTTAGAAACCTTCATCATTACTTCCTGAACAGACTCAGTAAAAAGTATCCCGGATATCATTTTTTCGGGACTTGCAAAATATACAGTTACCCGCAGTAAGGGTCGTTGACTACTCGACCACCCGGCGGTCTTATCACTAGTTTTAAAAATTGTGACATTATTTATTGTAATTTTTATTTTTATTAAAAAAATACCAGCAAAGTATCATATGTATGTTGTTTTTAATTACTTATTTCATTTTTTTTTATTTTACCTAACGGTTTTACTACGAGTATTTCATGCATTTTATTAAGAGATCTATTACATCTCAAATGTGATTTTTGCGTAAAATGCGCATTTTTGCATTTTGTAGTAACTTTTTAGTTGTATTTATAGTTATTATCGAAATAGGATAATAAAATCATGCTTAATATTACAAATCTTCACTCTGCGAGAATAAGCTGAGTTCGGACGGCCGGCGCATCGTATTATGTAGTAATTTTGCAGTTATATTTATCGTTTTTATCGAAATAGGATAATAAATTAATTATACAATCTTTATTTCTCAAGAAGTAACAATTATTCTGGTATAAATTATGCTCAATAATATCGTAGATAGGAGAAATTCGCAGTTAACTTAAAGCGATTTTCGAAGTTTTTTGGTTTAAAATAAGATTTTTTTTCTATATAAAATCAATGATAGGTATCTAAAAATTCCGAGACCGCTACGCACTATACGACTATATAATAGAATACATTTAATTTTTTTTTTATTTCTTTAGAACAGTAGTTCAATCTAGGAGCTCAAAAAAGTGCCTTCGCGCATTTTATGAAAACCTTCATCAATTTTGGGTTTCATAAAAAATTAACATTCACATAAAGCGAGGCCGCTACGAACTATGCCAATAGCTATTCTACATTATTCAATAAGTCAAAACTGGTGATGTATTTTTTTTCTTGGATCAAAAACGCCATAATTGGCCATTTTACGCAAAAATCACAGTCGAGATGTAATAGGCCTATTAAGTTAATGAGGTGGCGTCGCAGCCAGATACAGATACAGACATAGCCTGCCTGGCACTCAATGATAGATAACTTAGCATTTTGATGGTGGTGGGTAGGTGATTTTTTTTTAAATTTAATGAGTATCTTCAAATGTCTATAAAATATAAAATTGTCCTCTTTACGTAGGTATAACATTATTATAGATGTAGGTACTTGAGGTCCCTTGCGTGCCTGAGTTCAGCCCCTTTTATTGTAAATGTGTGCATGAAATTTGTCTGTAGGCGTAATGGGCACGCTTTTTTGTTGTAATGTTTGGTCTGCTTCTATTATATGTCTGTGACATATCCTATTTTATGTTAATCGTTCCATATTAAACCTAAGTATTTTTGGGGTAAACTTTGCGAAGTACCTGACAATACTGATTACATGTTATGTTGAAATATTTTTATGAAATTTCCGTATTAAAAATAAAGCACACATATTTAAGACTAGAATTAGAGATTTGCGAACATTTATAAGCATTTTGAATAGAAACAAATCAAATATTGCATGGTGAATTACTAATAATCATCACGAAACCAGACTTATGTACGAAACGATATTCCAGGCACGTGCCACTCACTTCTATTACTGCAATGTTTGACTGAACAACTCATTGTTCAATTAAGCCCGCTGGAATAATATGTTCACCTAAAATATACACTTATTCAACTAAAAAAACAAATAATTATTTGGTAGGTAAAATAATGACAGCGATTTGTTTGGGGCCAAGTGTCGCTGGCTCCATGTAAAACGTTGCACAGTTTCACCGACACGATCTTTTCATCCTATGTTTTGTCTTTGTTTTACTTAGGCTAAACATAATGTGCCGAAACGGAACAAAAGTAGTAATGGATTAAGGCAGAAAGAGATAGCAAACTTATGCTCTCTCTTCTATAGTTATAGATCTCAATGGTTGCGTACCTACACCTTTTATAAGTCTTTCCTGGTCTTTCCATAGAAGACGAATATTCACTGTTCCCTTTAGATTAAGCTGTTCCCTCTCTAAGTTCCTTGGAAAGATAGTAGTATTGTACATAGGGATGATCGATGTTGAAAAAACATCGATGTTGACATCGATGTTAACATTGACCCTAAAACATCGATGTTTTTGCCGTTTTTGGTTAAGCTGGGTCCGCTGCGCCAGATTTTGAACAGAACATTGTTCGAAAACATAAATAAGGGGCGTGGCCTAAATGTTTTATCGAACAAATACACTTGAACGTGTTTGCCGGAGTTTGTGTAAAACATTCCCCGCGTTCCTCTGCGGGGGGAGGGAATCTTTCATTTTATGTTTGATTTTGACGCAGGAAGACGTTTCGCTCATGATGAAGGAGTGTATTGTCGAGTGGAACGCAGAGACAACATTAAAAATTCATAATATTGATTCGTGAAAGACGCGCAAATATGGGATGCGACATCGGATCAAAATAAAAATTAAAACAAAAAACAGATGCCTTCGCGGATATGGCAGAGATTATGGGTATTTTTAAGTAATTAGTCTCAGATACAATTTTCAATCGAGAAAATTTTTAAGTAAGGTCGGGCACGAAATCTATTTCTGTTACTTCTTTCGAGAACTAAATCCACCACAGCCAAAACAATGTTCACGTCTTCCTCATAGCTGCTCATTTTTTTTATGTGAAGTTTTGTTCAAAAAGTTTGTTTACTGAACATTGCTAAAGTCGCAGCAGACAGGAAATGTTTTGAACAAAAAATGTCCATAAACAGTGTTCTGTTCAAAATATGTCGCAGTGGACGTGGCTTTAGCGCGAAAATAAACAAAACAATATTTATTTTAAGCCAAATCTTTTTTTTTATAATCTTTTCCATTTTCATAGTAAGGCTAGTATAGCCAATTTTTCAATTTTATCTTTTTCTATTGTTGTTGTAATAAGGCTAAAGCCGTATACATCGCTGGCTAAAGCCATTTTTTATTAAAAGTATCTTCATTCATTCCGTAATGGATATTTGACTTTGTTTGTTCTCTTCTCTTCGCCCTCTGGGCAGGTAAAAGTCTGCGATTTTATTAAGCCTTGTCTTATTTGATATTTTGTCTGATCCTGACTGTTTGATAGACAGACAAAAAACAAAGCTTAAGACGTATTATTCTCGTATCAGCGATGTATCGATATTTTTGAGGACTTAGTGTCGATGTTTAGATATCGATGTTTTTCCGCATAGCATCGATGTTGTACCAACATAGATGAATTTCGAGTACAAAACAGTTTGATGTATGTAATTTTGTTACAAGAAAAACTCCGAACAATAGGTGGAGTAGTCTGTTATTTTTAGAATTATATAATGACACGCATTATTGTCATGCAATTTCCTGTTTCCTTTTCCCTTCTTCCAATGTCTGTCTGTCACGTTTGACTTTTCTTAATCTGTCAAATTTTGCTAACTCGAGTGAAGGCACATCTTTATAAAATTTAAATAAATTTGTCTCATCATAATAAAGTATGATAAACTTTATTGCGATTAAGTAAAAGTTTAGTTTACCTGTTATGCAAACAAATGTTTAAACTGTAGTTGAAATGGTATCGAATAAAATGCAGTCGTCATTGGACGACTTGGTTCAATATACCCAACTTTTTAAACCGGTGCCTACTGTTTTACAAGGCACCGTGTTGCCTTTTCTGCTAATCTATCCGGTGGTTTTTTACTCCTGGATTGTGGTGTATGGGTTTGAGGATAACTTTGAAGCTGGATTCGTGTCTGTAGCGGCAGTGGCAATTATACAAATTCTCATATGTCTCTGTTGTTACTGGAGTGTGCACATTCAATGTTTCCTGTCATGCTCTGCGGTAATCTAATCCAATTGGTGTATTTGTGTTACCACATTTTGATAATTGAATCAATATCATTATTTGATCTGAATATTGCACATTATGTGGTTTAAACTAACTTTTTTATTTCAGGTGAAAGATCCAATTCAAGCTGAGATTGTGAAAGTAGTACCAACATCTAATAATGGTTTTTCAGAAATTGTTAAACTGCATCACACTAAGGTTCACATTCCCCTATTTTTCTATATCAGTTAATATCATAAGTTTATTTAGCAATTCACCTAATTAAAATTGTTATAATATTACAGTCTACAAAAAAAGGCAGCATTTACCCAGATGTCTGGTTCACATTTCAAAAGAGCAAATATGTTTATGACTGGGATAAGAAAACATTTTCAACGGTGGATTTTCCTATTAATAAAACCTACGAAGAGTATATGGAGTGTAAAGGTTTCCTAGACGATGAAGCCATTGACATAGCAGAAAAAGAGTTTGGCAAAAATGAAATGATAATGGTAAGTAGATGATAACGATGGCCTTAAATTTACAAATGTAGATAATGTTAAATTTGAATTTAAACAGAAATGTTTTATAACATTATTACTACTAGTATAAAAAAGCACTGCTATGAAATATTTACTGATTCTACAAAGAATCAATAGATAATAATAATAATAATACAGTACAGTACTTCTTGACAAGGCACGCATCGTCAGGAGGTTCCTCTCTCTGCAGCCCTAAGCACCTGTAGCTTGGGCCCTGCCCCGCTGCTGGCGGCACCCTAGGTTTAGGTTTTTT
This sequence comes from Scoparia ambigualis, assembly GCA_963921215.1. NCBI lineage: Eukaryota > Metazoa > Arthropoda > Insecta > Lepidoptera > Crambidae > Scoparia > Scoparia ambigualis. The sequence goes on along the minus strand of OY992505.1, from coordinate 29,177,579 downwards.
ATGATGTTAAATGTTTTATTTTTTATAGTAGTTTTGTTTATTATTTTTATATGGGATATTATAGAAAACCTACACTTAAGAAAATAAATAAATATGTGAATAATAATCAAAAAACAAGTAGGATACCAAAAAAAAATCCGTCCTTTTACACCAACTTTATCAGGTGGAAATTCAGTAACATGTTATAACTATTTTTGCAGGTGGTACCTGAATTCATGGAGCTATTCAAGGAGAGGGCAACAGCACCATTTTTTGTATTCCAAGTATTTTGCGTTGCGCTATGGTGTCTTGATAAGTACTGGTACTACTCTATATTCACTCTTGTTATGTTGGTCATGTTTGAATGCACTCTAGTACAACAACAGTTACGGAACATGGCTGAGATAAGAAAAATGGGAAACAAGCCTTATAATATTAATGTTTATAGAAATAGAAGGTGGCGTCAGATTATGAGCGACCAATTAGTTCCTGGAGACATATTATCACTCACTAGATCACTTATAGAGAACTTAGTACCTTGTGACATAGTGCTTTTAAGAGGATCGTGCATAGTTGACGAGTCCATGTTAACGGGTGAGAGTGTCCCGCAAATGAAAGAGCCTATTGAAAATGAGATGAATTTAAAACAGAATCTAGATCCAGAAAGCGATGGCAAATTGCATATGTTGTTTGGTGGCACCAAAATTGTTCAACACTCCTCACCAAGTAAAAACGGGTCATCGTCACTTAAGGCTCCAGACAATGGTTGTATTGGCTATGTCATCCGCACTGGTTTTAATACATCTCAAGGAAAATTGCTCAGAACAATTCTATTTGGAGTGAAAAGGGTGACTGCGAATAACCTCGAAACATTTGGCTTTATACTGTTCCTATTGATATTCGCGATTGCCGCTGCCGCATACGTCTGGATTAAAGGCTGTGAGGACCCAGAGAGGAATAGATATAAGCTATTTTTGGAATGCACATTAATCTTAACTTCTGTAGTGCCTCCAGAATTACCTATTGAATTATCTTTAGCGGTAAATACTTCATTGTTATCACTATCTAAATTGGCTGTGTTTTGTACTGAACCATTTAGAATACCTTTTGCTGGTAAAGTAGGGATTTGCTGTTTTGATAAAACTGGTACCTTAACAAGTGATAACTTAGTAGTGGAAGGAGTGGCTGGTATTGGCAACCACAAGGATGCAACAGTGATACCACTATCAGAGGCCCCTATTGAAACTATTCAAGTGCTGGCAACCTGTCATTCCCTAGTTCAGTTGGATGATGGTGTGGTTGGCGATCCCTTAGAAAAGGCTACCTTAAAAGCAGCTGAATGGAACCTCACTAAAGGTGATGCAGTAGTGCCAAAGAAAGGGAAGTCTCCCGGATTAAAAATTATTCATAGAAATCATTTCTCAAGTGCACTTAAAAGGATGTCTATAATAGCTGGATATCAAGTAAATGAAATGGGTTTTATGGAAACGCATTACATAAGCAGTGTGAAAGGAGCACCAGAAACTATTAAAGCTATGCTGAAAGAAGTACCCAGCCATTATGACCATGTTTATTTGACATTGTCCAGAAGAGGTGCCAGAGTTTTGGCTTTGGGCTACAGGAATTTGGGGAAATTGAGTTCACAAGAAATAAGGGAACTGTCAAGGGAAGATATTGAATCTGATTTGACTTTTGTTGGGTTTGTTATAATATCTTGTCCGCTGAAGAGCGATTCAAAGAGAGCTATAGCTGAAATAGTTCACTCATCACATTCCGTTGCTATGATAACTGGTGATAATCCTTTGACTGCATGCCACGTAGCAAAAGAATTGAAGTTCACCCAGAAAAGTGAAGTTTTAATTTTAACAGGGACCAATGATGAATGGGCTTGGAAGTCGATAGATGAAGAAGTGAAATTGCCAGTGCAGCCTTTTAAGACATCTCAACAGCTTACTTCCAAGTTTGACCTGTGTATTACAGGTGAAGGTCTGACGTTCCTCAATGAGCATCACCACAAGTTTATGTTGGAATTGATGCCTCACGTAAAAGTATTTGCTAGATTCGCTCCGAAGCAAAAGGAGTTTGTTATTATTACATTAAAGGCTTTGGGACATTGCACACTCATGTGTGGCGATGGTACAAATGATGTTGGTGCTTTGAAGCATGCTGATGTAAGCGTTTTTTTTATTTTATTACAATGTTCTAATAAAATTGGCTATTTGGCAGTTGTAACAATAAAATAAGAAATATATCGGATATGGTAGTTTATAATGTAAGGATAATTATCCAATAGTTTTTTTATTTAGATAATTAAATAAATATTTTATCTTTACAAAATAAATTTGCGAATTTTTGTCTGTGGATTACAAGACCCGAAACACGGGCGGCCTTGATCGAGCTTCTTGTGATATCACATTTCACAAAATAAACAAAAACTATCTGTCAGGTTAAAACCTGCTACTAGGTTGTGTTGTGCTGCCTTCTAAAAATAGGTAAATCAACCTAGGAACTCTCATTTGAATGCAATGGAATGCGTATATATACATAATTATTAGGTTTTTTTCGATTGTTATTTTTTTCGTATGGCGATCTTTACTTTCAAATATCTCGGGAACGTGACACTTTAGGGTACCGTATTACTTGACATTTTTTTTTGTTAAAGTATCCTCTATCCATATATACCACTTTTATCGTGAGCGGAAACTTTGGCTAAATGTCACGACCAACCGTTTTCGCACGAAATTTGAAATGAATGAAGAAAAATATATTTCTCTATTAAATAAAGCTTTACCGAGAAAAAAAATATTGTACGGGGTTAAAAATAAACGTTTGTAATTTTTAAAATACTTTTCCGAAAACTGTCAAGTAGCCAATTATGTCAATATTAAATACTTGTGTGTTAGCGAAACTGGCCCTTGACAATTTCCAAAACAAATAAATTATTAGTAGTTATTTTACAGTTCCTATAGTTTAGGAATACTTTAACCTGAAAATTAGTCGAAAACCTCAACCAGGAATAAAAATAAAAGTTGCTATAAAAGTCACTGAACCAACTTCAATACAGCTCAATGAAGTTCATTTGTTCCTACATTCCAACTCCTGGCTAGGAAAATTGCCATCACAAGTATCTAGGTATTTAAGTATAACTTTTAGGTGGGTGTGGCGATATTAGCGAACGCCCCCGAGCGATTACGCGAGAGGCTCCGCGAAGAGCGAGCACCGGAGCCCGAGGCGCCGCGGCGGCCGCCCTCCAGCCGCGCGGACGCCCGCGCAGAAGCCCGCGCCGAAGCCGCCGCGAGACTGCGCCGCGCCATGAAGAAACTGGAGGAAGAAGATCAGCCCACGCTGGTCAGGTTAGGCGACGCGAGTGTGGCAGCGCCATTTACCAGCCGCCTGTCCAGCATACTCTGCAGTCAGTCAACTTTAATGTGTTATATGTTTAATATAGTATAGTTACTGAACGAAGAAGATCAGCCCACGCTGGTCAGGTTAGGCAACGCGAGTGTGGCAGCGCCATTCACCAGCCGACTGTCCAGCATACTCTACAGTAAGTCAACTATGATGAGTAATGTAGTATACTGGACGAGATAGATTAGCCCCAACTGGTCAGGTTAGGCAACGCGAGTGTGGCAGCGCCATTCACCAGCCGACTGTCCAGCATACTCTACAGTAAGTCAACTATGATGAGTAATGTAGTATACTGGACGAGATAGATTAGCCCCAACTGGTCAGGTTAGGCGACGCAAGTGTGGCAGCGCCATTCACTAGCCGCCTGTACAGCATACTCTGCAGTAAGTCAACTATGATGAGTAATGTAGTATACTGGACGAGATAGATTAGCCCCAACTGGTCAGGTTAGGCGACGCGAGTGTGGCAGCGCCATTCACCAGCCGCCTGTCCGGCATACTCTGCAGTAAGTCAACTATGATGAGTAATGTAGTATACTGGACGAGAAAGATTAGCTCCAACTGGTCAGGTTAGGCAACGCAAGTGTGGTGGCGCCATTTACCAGCCGCCTGTCTAGCATACTCTGCAGTAAGTCAATTCTAATGTGTTATGTATGAGTAATGTAGTATACTGAACGAACGAAGAAGATCAGCTCTAACTGGTCAGGTTAGGCGACGCAAGTGTGGCGGCGCCATTGGTAAATGCGGACAGGCAGCTCGTAAGCCGCCTGTCCGCAGTAAGTCGATTTTTTTCTGTTAAAAGTAGTAATGTATAGTGCGATGTAAACTTCTTGACGGTCTTGGCCTTACCCAAGTCCTGTCGGAGTAGTCAAATATCTATTCATCATGCTATCATTTGTAAATTGTAGTTGTAGCTCGCGTCGATGCTACGCCCACTGCGCCGTGCTGTGAAGATACTCGAATGAGGGGGAAGTTCAGCCGCAACCGCAAGTCACCAGGGTTGCTCTAGCGCCACCTGTCTTGACGGCATACTGCTGTTCATCTTATTTAAACTTGTTAACATATGTTGTTATGCCATGTGTTGCTGCCGTAGCGGTTGATTTGATTCCACAATGGGTAAACGCCTCATATCATGTGATGAACAGTGACGATAAGGGCAAAGCGTACTTTACATGGAATCCTCAACTACTGAGGAGCTGACAATATTATTATCACGTAACTGTCAACAATGCCATTAACGTCGTTTTCATGGTGACACGACAAACTTTTTTTTTTTTTTATATGAGAAGGAGGCATACGAGCAGGCGGGTCACCTGATGGAAAGCAATCACCGCCGCCCATGGACACCCGCAAAACCAGAGGAGTCGCAGATGCGTTGCCGACCTTTAAGAAAGGAATAGGGTTAGGGGAAGGAATAGGAATTGTGAGGAGGGGTGGGAGGGGAAGGGGCCTCCGGAACTCTCACTGGCCGGACGAAACACAACAGCACCAAGTGCCATTATTTCACGCCGGATATTCGTGAGAGGGTGGTATTACACCGGGCGAGCTGGCCCAATGCGTGCTGCAACGCAGCGTGGCTCTACCACTCAAAAAACTTAGCCAAAATGGTGGCAACTGCTAAAGTCAGGCAACTTCGTGCGCAACCGTCCTGCGGGGTACAGACGTTGGCGGGGACGCGACTTCACACAGTTGCACGCGTTGCCTTTCCCCGCTACACCACCCGCTGACATATTGGGTACCTCGTTGCTGCCGGGTGTGTAATGTTTGATATAAATACTTGTGGTCTAACGTTCAGATAATATAATTTTATTTGATATAACGACTAACTTAATATAATAAACATTTAATATAATTTTAGATTCTATAATTTCATTTGATATAATGTACTTTTGATATAATGTACATTTGATATAATAATCAAATGATATAAAACATTACTCATGTAATAAGCAAGCAGTATGCAAGCAAGCAAGCAGCATGCAAGCAGGCATGCAGCATACAGGCATGTATGGAGCATGCAGGCAGGCATGCAGCATGCAAGCAGGCAAGCAGCATGCAAGCAGGCATGCAGCATGCAAACAGACATGCAGCATGCAAGCAGGCATGTTTTCTGTCACGGCTCCGGCGCTGCGGGACTCCGGCGGTCCCACACGAGCTTATCGTCGCAGATGGCTTTCGCTCACCTCCGCGCCTACGCGGGATTAAATTACACTCTAGCGTAGGGCAGACAAGTCTACGTGGAGTCGGTTTTGCCGCAATTCGTTTCTGTCACTGACGTTTTTAGCACAACCATAACGAAAACACAACGTATTAACTTTTTAAGACAATATTTGAAATCAATTTAGGGTTAAAATGGTATTCTTATTTTTAAGCAAAAATTATATCAAATGAAGTTATAGAATATGATTATTCTACCAATATAGCTTTATAGCATAAGTTGTTAGAGAATATGAGTATTATATCAAATGAATAATATACGTAATGTTGTTATAGGAAGTGTATTTAGATCAAGTAAAAATTATATCCAATGAACGTTATGTTCTTTGATATTAGTTCATTTGTCATTATATGAAATGATACGCACCCGTTTCGGCCATCGTTTGTCACCCCGCGGGACGGTCACGCACGAAGTTGCCGGACTATAGTACTACTACTACTAGTACTTACTGCCTTGTCCGCCAATGGCATATTTTCCTCAAAATAAAACGGCTGTGAAAAGTACTAGCGCATGGCGGCTTATTATTAAAAGAATACTCTACACCCACCTCTTCTCTTGGGTGTCGTAAACGCGACTAACGGTCTAAAGACTGCAAAGCCGCGGTGGGCAGACCACTTATCATGCTGAGCCCATGTGTAGTTGTTATTTGATGAAACGTAGACGTAGCCCAGGATCGCACCGTTTGGAAAAGCGTGGAAGAGGCTCTTACTCAGTATTGGGTACAAAAGGAAGAAGAATAAGAAGTAACGTAGACTTTATTTTTTTAATAAAAGAAGGAGGCAAACGAGCAGGCGCGTCACCTGATAAAGAGTTTTCACCGCCCGCCCATGAACACCCGCAAAACCAGAAGAATCGCAGACGCGTTGCCGGCCTCAAACCCCTCAAACCCCAAGCGGTCGCATGAGACCGCACCTACAAAAACACACTTGACTTTGTACCGTGTTTTCATAGACTTACAGACTACTTTAGTATGAACAAGTTTGGTTATTTCGGTTCTGTGGTTCATCTTATGTATTGTTATCGCACAATATAGCATAGTCTATGCTCCATTCTGTCAAATTTGACATTGACAGTTACTGTCAAAATATTGTCAAAAAAATCCAAGAGGGAGTGGAGCTTAGGCCTATGTCGTAACGGTCCGGAAATACCGCCCACCGACTGTGGCAGAGGACTGCCTTTGCGGTTCTCATTGCCTAGTCTCTGCCTAACCCGTTGGGGATAGAAGTCGTGACGTAACTTTATGAATGTGTTTGTTATCATTCCAGTCTGCCACATAATCAAGCAAGGCCGCTGCACGCTCGTCACCACCCTGCAGATGTTCAAGATCCTCGCGCTGAATGCCCTGATCCTTGCGTACAGCCAGTCGGTGCTCTATCTGGACGGCATCAAGTTCAGTGACACGCAAGCTACGCTGCAGAGTCTGTTGCTGGCTTCTTGCTTCCTCTTCATCTCAAGGTCGAAGGTAGGCAAGCAAAAAATTTTGTTTTTTTTCCAGATTTACGCTTTGCGTGGGATTTTTATTAGTAGCCATCCGTGTATATCCTTGCTTAGAACAATTATTGCAAGTGGTTTTGGGAAGTAGTATAATACCACTTCAAAATTACCAATGCCTGAACTCTAGATAACGTTTTGAATGTGTCGAGTTCTTCCGTGCTTCATAGCTCGACCAAAAGCTTATTCTGTTGCTGTCGTAAGATGGCAGTTGATTGCGTAGTATTTTAAATTTAGGCTCAAATGATTTATTTGTAAAGGCCTAGCAGTTTTCAGGCTGATGATGATGTCAACAGTATGCTGCGTAATTTTCTGCTATATGTATTAACAAACTTCTCGAGTTGCTGTTAGATAAAGCTGCTGATAAATAAAGTTGAAATACTTTTAGAATTCTAGTGAACATCGAGTGCCACTCTGTAAACGATCTCTACAGAGCTTACCTACCCTTTATCAGGCACAGCATGTTGAAAATTTTCATTGGTTTTCGACCTTATCTCAATCGTATAAAGTTCAATATATTGTGGGAATATAAACATCCTACTAATATTATAAAAGCGAAAGTTTGTAAGTATGGATGGATGTTTGTAACTTATTCACGTAAAAACTACTGAATGGATTTGAAATTCGGCATACAGATAGTTTATAACCTGGATTAACACATAGGAAACTTTTTATCCCGATATTCCCACGGGAACGGGAACCACGCGGGTGAAACCGCGAGCAGCCGCTAGTACATACATAATAATCACGAGTATTATTGTTAGTCAGAGACTAGACAATGAGGACAGCAAAAGCAGTCCTCTATCATAGTCCACTTTTCACCAAATAGCGACTGCACATGTGCTCAGCGTGACAGGTGGTGAGCCCATCGCCGCTCTATGCTGTTGGATGTATATTCAGTCTTTCGTCAGTCAGTCCGTTATAGTCCGGCAACTTCGTGCGCGACCGTCCTGCGGAGTACAGACGTTGGCAGGGACTGGTAGCACGTCATTCTAGAACACGACTACACACAGTTGCACGCCTTGCCCTTCCCCGCTACACCACCCGCTACCCGCTGACACCTTGGGTACCTCGTCCCCGCCACCGTCTGTCACCCCGCGGGACGGTTGCGCACGAAGTTGCCGGACTATAGTCGCCTTTTACGACACCCAAGGGAAGAGAGGAGGTGGTAGTATTCCTTCACCGCTACGTGACACGGTTATATATCCCACTGCCTCATAAAGGGTTTAAAAATGTTTTTGTTGTGCAGCCGCTGAAACAGTTGTCAAAACAGCGCCCCCTACCGAACATCTTCAACCTGTACACCATCATGACGGTGCTGGCGCAGTTCGCGGTCCACTTCCTGTGTCTGGTCTACCTTGTGCATGAAGCTACTGAAAGGTCGCCTGGCAGGTGAGGAAATTAAAGTGTTTATTTCTGTATACTGGTTCGATAAAGAGTTGTGTAATATAATATGATATGCTTTTTCTCTCTCCCTAGTCCCTCCTCTCTCTATCCCTTCCCCTTTCTTCCACCCCATATCTTCCCTCTCACTCCCCTATATATATCTCTCTCTCTCTCTCTCTCTCTCTATCCGTTAACGACGCTTACTTACGTTGTATAATTTTCTTTAATAACACCGAATTGTCTTTTTAGGAATACAAAACCGAAACTGGACATGGATTTGGCAGAGGACGAAGAGCAAGAGTTCGCTCCTGACTTGTTGAACAGCACTGTCTACATTATTTCCATGGCGCTGCAGATATCCACGTTCGCAATTAATTACAGGGTAAAAAAGTATTTTAATATAAATAATCACCTTTAAACTGGTGCATATAACATGCAATATTGACGAACAGAAAATTTAAATATATTTTTTAGTTGATATTTTCAGTATTATATTGTGATTCAGTATATTGTGATACAGTTGTTCAATCGGGCTGACTGGCTTACTTATTATTCGCGGCTTAAGTCTCTGACTAACTGACTGACTTACGGACTGACTACTGAATGAATAACATACTGACTTCAGACTGGATGAATAACTTACTGACTTGTTGACTTACTTATTTCCTTACTTCCTGAGCTAATGACTTTCTAATCAACACCGCATCATTAACAGTATACAACGTCAGTCGGAAAGAGGTTACTAAGCCGAAAGGAGGGTAAAGTATATAATATGATAGTAAATAACTTTTGTCTTAGAACTTTAAAAAAAAAAGATAATTTTAGATTAACAGCTGTTTTAAGATTTCCTAAGAATGACGCTGTGGTAGTCCTGGCGGTCAGCTGTTTTGGGAGAGAGACAGATTTGAGTTCAATAAGTTCATTGCCGGGGTTAACAAGTGGCGTTAGCCCCGCCCCTATTCAGGGTTGTACATTTTAAAATATGAATATGTAAAAATATGAATGTTTTTTGCAATGTTTATATTTGCAATATAACAGTTGATAGTAGCACTTTCAGTTGTCCGCGGCTTAGTACCCCCTTTCCGGCTAACGTTGTATAAATGCTAACGCAGATGTTCCCCAGAGCGATCCATTCATGGAGCGCCGGCGTGAGAACAAGTCGTTCAGTCAATGCAACTTAAAAAAAACTAAGATTGATTTACTGACTCATTGACTGACTGATTGACTACCTGACTGACTCTGACGTACTGACGGGATTCTTACTGACTAAATGATTAACATACTTATTGATTGATTCACTCATTAAGTTGATAGTAAAAGTTTATTTTTTTCTTTTTAGCGCATTTAAATAAAAGCTGGTTTTTTAAAAAGGTTTTTTAGGTTTAAGAGCGTTTTCATATTTAACCGATTAGTTGCGCTACATCGAGATCGTGTACTTCCCCGATTTGAATTGAATGTTACATTACACACACTTTTTAGGTTTAAGGGCGCTTACAGATCTAAACATGTCGCGCTCTTCCCTTGGGTGTCGTAAAATGCCACTAACGGATTTAGGACAGCACATACATCCAACAGCTTAGAGCGGCGATGGGCTCACCACCTGTTACGCTGAGCACATGTGCAGGCGCTATTTGGTGAAAAGTGGGCTATGGCAGAGGACTGCTTTTGCGGTCCTCATTGACTAGTCTCTGACTAATCCTTCGGTGATAATATGTGTCACGAGCAAAAATATGTAAACAATTTTAACTTTACAATGGAATAAGAGCCAAAGTGTATACATATTGGTGCTCGTGACTGTACGAGTACCTATATGCTGTACTTTAATTTAGTTTTCGGGCCATCAAATTCCATTTTATAACTTCCGTTGCAGCCTGTAATTAATTTCTTTGTTTGTAATTAATTTGTTATCATTTTATTAGCACGTGCAGTGTATGACCTTTTTGCTCGACCAATAATAAATAAACATGTTTACCAGGGCGAACCTTTCATGGAGGGTCTCCGCGATAACAAGCCGCTGCTATACAGCATGGCTATATCGGGCGGCGCCGTGCTAGCGCTGGCGGCCGGCGTGCTGCCTGACCTCTCGGATATGTTCGAGATCGTGTACTTCCCGCCCGATGTGAGTTGGCTGTTACATTACACACACTTTTTATGTTAAGAGCGCTTTCATATTTAGCCGGTTAGTCGCGCTATATCGAGATCGTGTACTTCCCGCTCGATGTGAGTTGACTGTTATACTACACACACTTTTTAGGTTTTAGAGCACTTTCATATTTAGCCGGCTAGTTGCGCTACGTCGAGATCAGGTACTTCCCGCCCGATGTGAGTTGACTTACACTACACACACTTTATAGGTTTAAGAGCGCTTTCATATTTTGCTGGTTAGTCGCACTACACTTCCCGCCCGATGTGAGTTGGCTGTTACACTACACACACTTTTTAGGTTTTAGAGCACTTTCCTATTTAGCCGGCTAGTTGCGCTACGTCGAGATCAGGTACTTCCCGCCCGATGTGAGTTGACTTACACTACACACACTTTATAGGTTTAAGAGCGCTTTCATATTTTGCTGGTTAGTCGCACTACACTTCCCGCCCGATGTGAGTTGGCTGTTACACTACACACACTTTTTAGGTTTTAGAGCACTTTCCTATTTACCCGGCTAGTTGCGCTACATCGAGATCGTGTACTTCCCGCCCGATGTGAGTTGGCTGTTACACTACACACACTTTTTAGGTTTTAGAGCACTTTCATATTTAGCCGGCTAGTTGCGCTACATCGAGATCTTTTTTTTTTTTTTATACTAAGCCCGGCAAATGACCCCACTCCACCTGATGTTAAGTGGAAATGAGGTCCAGGCGCGAGGACAACTGGTGCAGCGTAAGAGACGTAGCATCAGTCATCCTCACTCTGCCGGCCCACAAAGTGCTTCTTCACGCCTCGTTTGAAGGACCCTATGTCATAGGTAGGAGGGAATACGTGTGCTGGTAGACTATTCCATCTTTTGGAAGTGCGGCAAAGAAACGAGTCACCAAATTACTTTGTGCGAGATGGAATGTTAGAGACTGTAAATTGGTGACTCCGCAGAGCAGCACGCGTACTCCTATGGAGGAAGGGAGAAGGAGGGATGAGGTCAAAGAGTTCTTCAGAGCACTCGCCATGGGATAAACGGTAAAAGACGCTGAGTGACGCAATATCTCTACGCAATTGCAAAGGCTCGAGAGTTTTAGTGACCTCTGCATTGCCGATAATGCGCACAGCGCGGCGCTGCAATCTGTCCAAGGCATCGAGAAGGTACTTTGCGGGGCCGTCCCAAAGGTGAGAGCAATACTCCACGCAAGACCGCACCTGTGTCTTGTATAATAGACACAACTGATCAGGCGTGAAGAATCGCCGCACCTTGTTCAGGACACCGAGTTTACGTGAGGCATTTTTAATCACGGTTTCGATGTAGTCCTTTTGGTTCAGATCGCAGCGGATATCCATACCGAGCATGTTAATACTGCTCTGCAGGCCTAGAGATGTACCCTGAAGAGAGGGAAGAGGAAGGAATGGCGACTTTTTCGCTGTGAACGCGCACACCTGTGTTTTCTTGGCATTGAACTCCACCAGATTATTGGAGCCCCATTTAGAAATGAGGTCCAACATCCGATCGAGCTTAATGACAAGATTTGCTCGCTTCATTTCGGTGTCTACCCGCCCAGCCGTTGGGTGCCCGTTATATCCCCCATGCACTGTGCTATCATCTGCATAGCAATGAATGTTTCCAAGAGGAAGCATGTCATTGATATGCAGAAGGAACAGCGTGGGGGATAGAACGGAGCCTTGGGGAACACCAGCGTTCACTGACATGAACCGCGAAGCGCATCCATCCGAAAGGACACGGATTCTACGCTCATGCAGAAAGCTGGCAATCCAGGTACAGAACTGAGCGGGCAAACCGTATGCCGGGAGCTTGGAGAGAAGAGCTTTGTGCCAGACCCGATCAAAAGCCTTGGCTATGTCAAGGCTAACTGCCAGTGACTCGCCACGCTTGTCAATAGCCTCACCCCAGAGATGTGTGACGTACGCTAGAAGATCACCCGTTGACCGTTTTGGCCGAAACCCATATTGACGATCGTGAATTAGGGAGTGATCTTCTAGGTATCGAATAAGCTGTTTGTTCAATATTCGTTCTAGGATCTTACACAACACTGAAGTTACGGCTATCGGGCGGTAATTAGTCGGATCTGACCGATCTCCTTTTTTAGGGATCGGTTGCACATTAGCTTCTCTCCAAGATTCCGGCACACAACCCGAAGAGAGCGAGAGACGGTACAGACGCGTTAACACAGGGGACAACTCCGCTGCACACATTTTCAGGACAATTGCTGGGATGCCATCAGGACCGTTAGCTTTCCGGACATCGATTGACTGCATTTCCCCACGGATATCACACTGCCTGATTTTAATATCAGACATTGTGTGGCCACAGTGAGGAATTGAGGGTGGCTGTGCATCACAGTCATCGATCCGGGAGTTAGCCGCAAAGAGTTTGGCCAGGAGATCGACCTTTTCCTGCGGCTTGTGAGCTAAAGTTCCGTCAAGACATCTCAGTGGTGGCAGCGAGGGTTGGCAGAAGTTGGATTGCACGGCTTTGGCCAGACGCCAGTAGCTACGGCTGCCCGTAGGATGCGTCAGGAGTTCTTGGCCTACTCGTGCAACGCGCTGGGCATCCGCTCTAATGTAGGCCCTCTTACACGACTTGGTGGCATTATTATAGGCTGCTTTTAGCGAGCGAGTTTCGGGAGCCCCATGAGTTTTACCTCTGATCCAAGCGCGGTATGCCGTCTGTTTGCTCTCAACAGCGCTGGCACACTCGCGATTGAACCAGCGGTTGCGTCTGCCTTTGCTGATGACATAGGAGTGTGGAATATAGTATTCCATTCCTAATACTATCTCATCAGCAACGGCAGTGGCGCTAGCGGTCGGGTCCTTCCCACTAAAGCAGCGCTGCCTCCAAGGGACGGATGCAAAATACTCCCGCATCCCGTCCCAGTCTGCCGACGCGTAGTGCCAAATCTGGCGTTTCGAAACCGCTGTTGGCGGGCGCGATGCCAAGGGCACTGTGCTGGATATCAAGCAGTGATCCGAGGAACCTAAAGGAGCTCGAATCTCCACCCGGTATCCAGCTGGGCGACTCGTCAGCAGAAGGTCGAGTAAGGAGGGCGCATGGCCAACTATGTCTGGGATCCTGGTGGGCTGGTTCACCAGTTGCGTCAGGTCATGCGTGAGAGCGAATGCGTGGGCAGTTCTACCAGCATGGTCTGTTTTGGAGGAACCTAACCACAACTCATGGTGGGCGTTGAAGTCCCCCAAAAACACCAGTTCCGCCGATGGAAACCGCTCCTGCGCATCATCTGCTACCCGACTAAGATGTTCAATTAGTCGAGTTGTCTCCATGTCGCCGTTATGGGATCGGTAGACGCAAACGTAGGCAATGAGAGCCTAAGTCGACGTGTACCACTCGGAGGGAGAAGGAAGGGTCCTCCAGACAGCGCAGACGGCGACAGCAAACATCCGCCCGAACGAATAAGCAAACTCCGGCTTTGGCTTTGAAGGATTCTTCAAGCACAAAGCCGGGATAGTTCAGGTAGGTGGTGTCAGCTGGGCGGATTATTTGCGTCTCCGTCAGGAACAACATTGCTGGCCGTGCCGTCTCAAGATGGTGGTGGACGGCATTGAGGTTTGCATGGAGTCCGCGGATGTTAGCGAACTCCACCTCAAACGGTAAGGTTGTGGTGGGGGTGTGCACCGCTGTAGAACCAGTTTTGTTGTTAGGCGCTGTCATTTTAGGAGTGGAAAGAGAGAGGCGTGAATCGAGAAAATGATGCCGCGATGCGAATGGTCAAAGTGTGGTGGCCTGTTTCCCCAGGAATTTGCCCGCAGACGAGTATTATTAACCTGCCGAACGAAAGGGCCCCCGAACCCCCCCGGGAATGGCCGCCGGGACCCCACCTTCCGGTCACCAACCGGCACGACGGACCACCCCGAGATTATGCGTGGCATGGTGAGGCAGCCTCACGAGCTGGTGAGGCTCGCTTGGGCCCCTGTACTGTGCCACGAGCGGCCAGCGGGACAACCGTTTCTACGGGTCTCCCTGGTCGGCAGGTTAACGAAGTCCTCCTGGCACTGGTTTGACGGGAGCCTCCACAGACCAAATACATCGCAGCATCATCCTCTCGAGCTCTGGTTATACGCTGGCTGATCCCGAAACGCGACCGACGAGCAGTCACTTGACGGGTTTTACACCATGCGTACGGTGGTCACCAACCAGACGGGTCAAGCCCTACCACCAGTGGAGCAGATCATCGCTCGAAAGAGTCCGTTAGTCGCTTCTTACGACACCCACCGGACGGAGAGAGGGGCGGCGATTGGTATTCTTTCTCCGTCACCGCACAGATAGATCGTGTACTTCCCGCCCGATGTGAGTTGGCTGTTACACTGCACACTCTTTTTACAAGCTTTTATTTGATTCCCCTGTGTGTTAAATTGTGTGGGACAAATCTTGTAACTGAATTTAAGACCAGTTCTCCTCAACCGATTGAGCTGAAATTTGGGATACTTATGTAAGTACGATGACAATGCAATATCAGGGTACCATTGAGCTGGTCTGATGGTGTAGTCTGAAGGTGGCCATAGGAACTCCTAAACGAAACGGCGGAATCGCATCGAGTTTGGGTTCGTTGGATTTGTCTTTTCAAACACTTTATTGCTAGATGATGTCCAGGGTCCTGATGATGGAGTCGGGAGGTGGCCATAGGAACTCCTAAACGAAACGGCAGAAACTCATCGAGTTTGGGTTCGTTGGATTTGTCTTTTTGAGTACTTTAGTGCTAGATGATGTCCAGGGTCCTGATGATGGAGTCAGGAGGTGCCCATAGGAACTCCTAAACGAAACGGCGGAAACTCATGGAGTTTGGGTTCGTTGGTTTTTTCTTTTCGAGCACTTTAGTGCTAGATGACTCGTCATCCAATATTAAAAAGTAAAAAAATAAATTCAAATTAAAAAATCTCTGTAAAAAACAAGCTTTTATTTAAATGCGCTAAAAAGAAAAAAATAAACTTTTACTATCAACTTATAACGTCGTTACACAATTTATATGATATAAAAGGTTGTCGCGAGATTTGCTTGTGTAAATAAAAAGTAAATTAAATAACTTGATGTGATTGATTAAACATTTCAATCTAAGTATAGTTAAATACATAATCTCGCGGCAACCTTTTATATCATATAAATTGTGTAACGACGTTATAAGTTGATGTAAAGGCGCATTTAAATAAAAGCTAGTTTATTAAAAAGGTTTTTTTTAGGTTTAAGAGCGTTTTCATATTTAGCCGATTAGTCGCGCTACATCGAGATCGTGTACTTCCCGCCCGATGTGAATTGACTGTTACATTACACACACTTTTTAGGTTAAAACGCGCTTACAGATCTAACGTTTTGCGTAGTTGTGAAAGAACACTACCACCCCCTCTCTTTTCTTGGGTGTCGCAAAAGGCGACTAACGGACCAAAGACTGAACATACTACCAACAGCATAGAGCGGCAATGGGCTCACCACCTGTCACGCTGAGCACATGTGCAGTCGCTATTTGGTGAAAAGTGGACTATGGTAGACGACTGCTTTTGATATCCTCATTGCCTAGTCTGACTAACCCTTTGCGGATAATAATTGTAATTATATGTACCTATGTATGTTTGGCGCGCTGCCAGACCTCCGACTGCTTTGTTCGAGATGGTTTGCTTTCCGCCCGATGCAAGTTCAAAGTTAAAGCATTTACAGGCTATTTGACTATTGACGTCAAAACTAATTAAATTGTACTGAAATTTACTACCAGTTCGGATTTTGTGGTGGTGTGGTGTGGTGTGTTTTGTTTGACTCGGGTCAAGTGGCATTAATCTATAGATACTTCGATAATAACGTGGATGTTGTCACCCGCTTTGTTGGTAAATTATTTGTGTTGGCTGATTATGGGCTAATTATTTTTCAATCCCTAGATAAAACTTAACCATTTGATAAAGTAACCAAGCAATCAAATTAAAATGTCACTTGTCAAATAAGAAAAGACGTGATTCGACAATACAGTTCAAAATAGTTGTGTAATACTTTAACAAACGAATAAAAGTTTTATCTGACAATTATTATTGAACAATAGGCCCTAAAAAAACAATTCTCAGACATTCTCATATAATTTTTGTAGTCATAACAAAATATTTGTCTTAGCTTTGATCTCCTTTTAACTCTATAATTTTATTATGTTTAAGTACTTTAAGTAGGTAATAATTTATTGAGATCTTAAACATTGGTCCTTCGAACCGGATTTATTTGCCTTACTATATTGTGTTATCATTAATAATTTTACATTGATGTTCCTAATTGTATTTTATTCATCTTCTTGTTTCAGTATCGACTAATATTAGTGCAAGTATTGATAGGTGATATGGTGTTCGCGTACCTGGCAGATCGCCTCTGCATGTGGCTCTTCGGTGAGGGTCACCACACGTAACACGCTGGTGGGAAATGTAGCTCTATTGATGTACATATTGAGATGCACACCCAATGTGTGACCGCGTAAGAGGCCCGGAGAAACCGCTCAAATATGACGTGCATTTAAGTGTTGACGTGTCAACGGTATTTATGTAATAAATGTGTAGTTAATAACGAAGCGTGATTTTATTTCATACTCCGTGATTCGCTGAGGGTCGTGATCTACGGGTCCTGGCCATATCATGGTTCTTCATCTTAGATTACTTTGAATACTCGATTTTTAGGACTTTTATTAACAGATATTTTTTTTAATTTACCTAGGTACTTTTTTTTATATTCGTTATTTTTTGTTTCGTTTGTAAAATTATTTTTAATGTTGTGTTGTGTATTATTTTGATTGGTTGACGTAAAAGTGTTTTCTATATTTCATCCGTGAAATATTGACCACTAGACCAACGCATCGGGCAGCTTTATAATATAATAAAACCATATAAATGTAAACAAAATGATTTATTTTTGTCTGAATGCAAGTCATGTTTTCACAAAGAACAGTGGTATCTATGAAACATGTGGACGTCGGTGGCTAAGACTGGGTTAGGATCTGTTTAGTGGCCGCCGTTCCAGCCGTTCCAGCTGCGGGCACCCCAGCCTCCTAATCCGTTCCAACCGCCCAGCCCTCCGTTCCAAGCGCCCAAACCTCCATTCCAGCCGCCTACTCCGTTCCAGCCTAATCCAGCATTCCAACCTAATCCGTTCCACCCATTTACGTTGACAAGGCTAGTCGGCGCGAGTATGGGAGCGGCTATAGGAGCGATTGGTGCTATAATGGGTTTGGTTATGACGGGTGAAATGACTTGGGGGTGTACAGCAGCTCCTAGTCGCTTGACGACGGCGTTGAATCCGGTGACCGGGTCGGCGGAGTAGTCGACGACGCGGATGGTGCCGTCGGGCTCCGCCAGCGAGTAGGAGCCCTTGACGTAGCCGCCGTCGCGCTGCTCGACCTGCGCCTTGTTGTCGCCCGTGTGCGGGTCGCTCACCGCGTAGTTGAAACCGTAGCGGGGTACGGACTGAAATTTTGTTAGAACACTTATTATTTGCGTCAATAACGGTTAAATAAACTCGAAGTAACGAAAATTTGAAAAAATGTGTACCTCAGACATTTTTACCCCCCCACACACCACCATTTTTGAGGTAGACATTGTTTTCAATGTTTCGTTATCTTCGTTGTTGGAAGACATTTTGTCAGCAAACGTCGCAATTTAAAAGAAGTTCCAATGTCTCAATGGGACTAGGGTAGATGGACTGAAAAATCCATATATGGGTAGTCACCCATGTGGGAAAATCACGGGAGACGCTATATTAGTCCGGAGAGATTGTCTTTTATTACTTTTGCATACTCACATAACTGTCGACGCCATATCCCAGAGATGGGGCGGCCGCTGCCAATCCCATCAAGCAGGCGATCTGTAAATCGATAGGTACATAACTAATTTAGAAGACGCGTTTTACGAAGTAAGACGTATCAACGTACGAAAAAGTGATGGAAAGACATTCCAAGAGCAGGATTTCCTGCACCTACCGACATACCGTCAGGCGCATTTCCAACTACGCTTCCGTAGGTCTGTATAATGATAATACTCTGTGCTCTAATAGGTTCATTGTAATACAAATTCTTACAGTGCCTCACGTACTCACTATCTAATACAGAAATCAGAATCTCATTAGATTACACACGGGATATTGTAAAATCACGTTAAAAATAGTAAGTATTTTTAACAATTTTGTGTATTATGAAGCGAGGCGACGTTAGTGACATTAAGGTTTACGCATTTCGCTTTTCCATACAAACTTCAAAGTCGAAATTTTTAAAAACCAATAAGCCAATTTTTATGGAACTTTGCATGCTAAAGTAAAACACAGGTATCTAAATAGTGACAAGATTTTTCTAGCTGAGTTATTGCGATTTAAAGTCCACTATAGAAAGTTAAAAATCGCCATAACTCAGTTAAAAAAACATTTTTTTTAATGTTTTCAACAAACTATTTAGATCCCTGTGTTTTCCTTCAGCATGCAAAGTTTCATTAAAATTGGCTTATTGGTTTTTAAAAATTTCGACTTGGAAGTTTGTATGGGAAACCGAAATGCGTAAACCCTCTTAACTGCACATGGTCATTCGCAGCACTATTGATTCCGGGCAAATTATCGCGTGGCAACGGCCATAACCTTATGGGTTGCAGTTTAGAAAGAGAGTGCACATTACCTATGTTAGTAGATAGGTACTCGTAGGTATATCCGATTCCCAACACTAGGGTGCTAAGTGTGACTTATTTCCTAATTGATCAAAGTATGAAGAAGAAAAAATTAGTGTGGCATTCTAGCAGCGCATGATGGTGACAATCGAGGTAAGTTACAATTTTATCAAACAAATTCTCGTTTTCGATTACGTGATCAAATAGTAAAAAAAACCATATAGGTACTTGCTTCAAGAGTGGAGCTTGTATTCAATGCTGTGTTTCTATGTTTTCCCCTTCATTCGAGGATGCGATTTATCGAAGTTATAATACTTAGTGCGAGTTTTATAAACTACCTATTCGATTTAAATTTAACTCAAATTTGTTTAAGATCAAAGCACCTGTTAGAAGTAGGCTATTCAAGAAGTTTTAGACAGATCTACCTCTCAACATTGTAATTTCGAAAGTCTGTCACTAGATGGCGCTGTTTCGGCTCCAAAAACTTTTTAATACTTCATGATCAGCCTGTAAACGATCCTCTGTTGGGCACAGGCCTTCGCACATCGGGAGATCGATGGGGGTTGGGGGATTAATGAATGCACATGCATAATATAAAAATTTCTTACCGCGAAAATTTTGAACATGATTATTGGTTGAAGTACGTGCGATGAACTCCTGAAAGGTTGCTAGCTGTTCCAGCTGTGTGTTGGCACAGTGCGTCGAATGCTTATATACGTGCACCAAATCCCGGTGTGTCAATCCCGATCCTTCAATGTTCACGCTCCATTGGTTATTCGCCTTACCTGCATTGTCGAAATATTTTCATAACGCGTTCCACTTTGATAATTGGCAAGTCTTATTCAAATGCGCTAATTGTTTCATCAGATTCCTGTTTGTTTATTCGTTGATCAAGAACTAATTGGACGATTATGATAGCATAATTTGTGTTAAACGCTACATAAATGGAGAAAATTGTTGGAAACTGTTGATTGTTCGCCCGACCATTTGTAATTTAGAATTGTGTTGGACTTTAGTTTCGTGCGAAATTACGGCTATTGTTTGTGTTTTTTTATTTATGAAATATTTTATAGTCGCCGCCGGTCGAATCCCGTATCAACGCCTAATATTGGTATCACGACACACCTCCATTAGTACCTACCTTCCCACTAAGCTGTACAAACTATACAGACTGTGGTCCGGGCCCGGACGGGACACGTCCGCTCTAATGTAAATACAAAATGTATGAAACGTCTCAAATCAGTGGCGCCGTCCGGGCCCAGACCGGGGCACGCCCCGTTCACGGCCCGCACTAATATAAATCATCCCTAAGAATTACTCCGTGATTAGTCTATACAAATTCGGCGTTTAATCTAGGTATAATAAAACCTTATTCCAGTTTGGTCGAATCATTTATATCGTGATTTTGTGCGAACCCTTTGCAGGGTCCTTAGTCACTCACGGAGTCAATCGCCCTATATAAGGTGACTGCTAGAAATCGCAAGAAACTTCAAGGACTGGTCAGGTCAATGTTTTAAACATGATAAAAATGACAAAAAAGGATTTGTGTTTTTTTATTTTTTTATTAAATAATTCATTTTGTGAATTTTAATTGGATAGTCTGTGAGTATCTAATTTGTTTTAAAGCAATAACATAAGAAAAATAAAATGATAACTTATAAAAATAACGATTATTTACAACGCGCGGGCAACGGCCGGCCGGCTGTTGTCCCGTCCGCGTCAGCTGGGCGAAAAGTACCTAACACGAATTCCTTTTTTGTGATTTTTGTCATGTTTAAAACACTTGACCTGACCAGCCCTTGAAGTTTCTTGCAGTTTCTAGCAGTCACCTTACATATAGTAACAAAGAGCGAGTCGATCAGTGTAAAGGTTTTATCCAACGTGCACTATTCGCATTAACTTCAGGTAATAATGTTATCTCCCTTTATTTGAGCTCAGCTGTCGTAGAATAGAATAGAATAGAATATATTTTATAGAAATTAAATTTTAGTAACCTCTAGAAGTCTACGTGACAGACAATTGGTTAAGTAAACAAATGGCAATTAAAATTGGTTTTCATCGAAACAAAAGAACACTGCAACAACGTAATCACGTGCAACATACAAATTGGCGTGCCACCGCGCAACTTAGCCGATGAAATGTATGGTAGTATACACAGTTGCAACTAATTCGGCCTCACTCGACCGCCTCATTACTCCTTTTCAGTAGAAACACTCTTTCTACGTAGACTTACACAAATTCACATTTGCAATCAGAGTCAGGAGAAAAGTTCCGCCCCGCCCGCCCGCGGCACCCCCACCCAACGCCGTCTTTAATTAACAGAAAGTGGTTCATTAGAGCTTATTCATTAAAGCAAGGAGTAATTAGCGAACTCTAATGAATGCTGTAATAATGTAAGAGCGGCCGCGTCGGACTGCGGCCCGAGTACTAGATTAATCTAGAAGCTGGGAATAATTTAGTAATGGTGGTAATATATTACTGAGCTGATTGCGGGAGTCAGCGGGGGCTATGACGGATTTTACGTTAGCTCTGGTAGCGGTCGAATAATAGCTGGATTACGGATACCGTCGATGTGCGTTCGTTCTGTCGTGATTCGGTGTTGAGCTTAATTGAAACTCGACTGGTTGCGGTGTTAGAGCTTGCGTATGCCTAAGGTTTGGTTAGCCAATTAGAGTGTTAATTAATTAGGTCTGAAAATCCATGTTGGCTCCACTGGAGGTTTTCCAATCTGCGGAGAGATTCCGGAGAGAGAATCTTAAATTATCCCAGTTGTAGTTTTGTACATTTACTAATGAGGTAGTAACTCTGAGTTTATGATGTACCTAATGAACTTTAGCTTTGATATAAGATGGAAGGAATACTTTATTTGTAACGGTTGTTTTAGTATTAAACAAATACGAGTACAACGCTAACCTATTTTTGATTCAGAATTGCACATGTTATGCTTCCTGATCACTTTATACATACCTACAGGCACACATTATGATCACGACTATTATCCCCGAATGGTTAGTCAGAGACTAGGCAATGAGGACAGCAAAAGTACCCAGTCCTCTACCATAGTCCCCTTTTCACCAATTCACTTTATAAGTGTTTATTAATCCGAAAATATCCTTGCTAGCTTGTGTGAACTCCGATGCCTGCCCATAGGAAATCTCTGGGGGTGATCCGGGTCACTTGGGCTTGAAGAACCTTAATATGCTGTACTGTCAGAACCGGCCATCGTCTAAAAGAGTAAACACCGCACCTATCAGGACAGTTAGGATTTATTAAATATTTTTTTATTATTTTATGATATGATACTTAGAATAATAACGCAAAATCCTAATCAGCAGTATTATCAAGATCATATTGCCGAACCTTCAAGTAGTGAAGAGGAATAATATTTGGATTATTTTATTGGGCAGCGGCCCGACGGTGAGTGCCTATAGCGTTATTATTCTATAATATGATAATTTTTTATTTTTATTTAAACACTTTATGCACTTAAAGTACAGAGGCGGAATTAATGCCTTAGGCATTCTCTCCCAGTCAACCATAGGGTGGTGCAGAGACAAAAAATGGTAGGTTGCACAAACTAAATAAAAATATATTCACATATAAACATATACATACTATTACATATATTAAGTGATATATAAATATTACATAATTATTAGACGATTGCTAATGTGGAGCATCAGCTTGTTCTGTAATAACTGCGCAATTTCGTTTTAAACGCATACCGACTGGTGGACATTCTGATATTCAGAGGGAGAGAATTCCAGAGAAGGATTGGTTTAATAACGAAGGAAAAATGAATTATGTCAGAGTGGTGAGAGGATCAGATGAGCAAGCGAATAAAAGAAGAACGGAGATTTTTGTCGTGACATGAACATAATATTGTAGTTTATTCAACTTAATTTAATTGCTCTCAATTATACAGTTACTATTCCACCTTAGTTGTCTGTAGAGGTCTCTTTTTGAGATAATACTAAAGTATCAGCTCATTTTAGGGGTTAAAGTTACTCGCGTCCGTAGGTTTACCCTTGAGACCCTACACGTGACCCCTGGGTGGTGCTAAATGAGTGACACTGACTGAGTGGTAGAGCCACGCTGCGTTGCAGCACGTATTGGGCCGGCTCGCCCGGGGTAATCATCCTCTCACGAATATCCGGCGTGAAATAGTGGCACTTGGTGCTGTTGTGTTTTCGTCCGGCCAGTGAGAGTTCCGGAGGCCTCTTCGCCCCCCCCCCTCCCCCCCACACAATTTCTATTCCTTTCGTAAAGGTCGGCAACGATTCTCCGACTCCTCTGGTTTTGCGGGCTGTCCATGGGTGGCGGTGATTGCTCCCCATCCAGTGACCCGCTTGCTCGTTTGCCTCCTTGTGTAAAAAAAAATCAATTTGGGGTTTTTTCCTGTACGTATACTTTCAACCGCCTCTGTGGCGTTCTTAGACCCAGAGGCCCGGGTTCGATTTCCAGCGGGGGTAATCTTAGTGTACCTACTTGGTTTGGTTGGTGGTAGATCCGCCTGACTGACGGTCCGCATTAGGAACTCCCTTTAACCAGCTACATAAACGTGAAGAACGACTCCATTTTTATAATTGTATGAAATTTTGTCTGGAAAATTGTATCTAACCTAGGTAAGAACCTACAGGTACATAAATATTTGAATTGTATTGTAACTTAAAATTACTTAAAATTACATGTCCGCTGCACTATTATCTATCACCGAAATGTACTGCAGCTATAGAAGAAGAATAGAATAGAATTTTACAGCTGCTAGCAATAAAATTCTATTTTATTCAACAACCAGGGTGATTTAAAAGTTCCCAGCGGAGCGGTTCAAGTCTCTCTATTCACTATTCACTGGTTATTCTTAGAGTCCAAATAATTTGAATAGCACATGGAATTTAATCGCGCTCTTGCTGGCTTGTGTAGATATGATTTACATAAGAAAACACCACAGAAGAATTCGCCGTCATTAGTATTCCTCGAAATAGGAGGTTGTTAGTAGGGAATTTTCTTGATGTCAGAGTTCCGTCCGCGCGTCGCAGGGCCGCAGTAAGGAGCGAGCACAATCGTGGACAGTTTGTACTTTCATGTAAACGAACCGGTGATTCTTTTCTAATATCTAATTATTATCAAGCTGAAGTGGCAGTGGGCCGGCCATATCAGTCGCAGAACCAATGACCGTTGGAGTAGACGAGTTCTCGAGTGGAGACTGCAATAGGCGTGGAGTAGGACGCCCTCAGACAAGGTGGAGCGACTATCTTCACAAGTTGGCTGGCAAGAGCTAGATGGATTTAGCCGCGGGTTGTGCTCAGTGGTGTGTTCTTGGAGAGGCCTATGCCCAGCAGTGGACAAGTATAGGCTTATGCTGATGATGATCTAACTACAGGCGAAAGTCATGAATTATTAACGCCTCGGCTCGGTGGCTGAATGATAATATCATGAAGCGCTTGGACCCGCTCGCTTGGCGCGCCCGATAGGCGGAGGTACCGGATTCAATTCCCAGGTTAAGCAAATGTGTGTTCATATATTTCGATGCACAGCCCGGGTTTGTGATTGCATTTGGCAAGAGTTCAAGGATCTTAAGACCGCCGGCGGTCGCGAAACAATTGATTTTCAATTGTGTCTGGTTTTACGATCTTCAAGGGGTTAAGCTTATACCTATCAATTACAACGATGTCTTAATTTCATAAGTAACCTTTGCCCAGAGTAGGTGTTTCGCATTAAAAATGCGTAATTTTTTTTATTTCTATTCCTGAACAAACCGAGCGCCCTTCCGCCGGTCCTGGACTCGTGTTCCACGTTACCCTATGGCTGGCTGGACAACACGCATAATGATGTATGCTGACATTACTAACTGTATCGTAATAAGCCGAACCTGAAAGAAACAACGTACGCGAAATGTTGTAGCTGGCATTCACCTGTAACGCAGTGGAACTGTCCGACTGTTTTCGTATTCATATTAATTTCTCACGACTATTATCCTCATAGGGTTAGTCGGAGACTAGGCAATGAGGACAACAAAGCACTGCCGCACAGTACACGTATCACCAAATTATAACTGCACATGTGCTCAGCGTGATAGGTGGTGAGCCCATCGCCGCTCTATGCTGTTGCATGTATGTGCAGTCTTTATTCCGTTAGTCGCTTTTTACGACACCCAAGTAAAGATATGAGTTGGTAGCATTCCTTTTAATGATGAGTCGCCGCCACACACTCGATCTTACTGTCTCGGTCAATCCGTCATCTGATAGGTAAGTTACCATAAGGTGACATCTTTCCTGAAAATTTTCAACTACCAAACACATACTTCTGGTTTCTTTTTAACCGTTATCTGGTGTTATACTGAAGGGCGACTAGGGATTGCAATCCCGCAGCTCATTTGATCCCGCGGGATCCCGCATCTTTGAAATTATGTTTTAAAATCAAATTGAAACTACAGATTTTTGTGTAAAAATCAACTTTTATTACATTAAGCAACATAAATTATTTCTCTTCTATTAATTAAGTTTAAGTAATTAGTAATCTGTTTTCTTATATTCATCTTTAAATGTTTGGCATAGCTTAATAGTTTTGTTTAATTTTACCCTTACTCCTAACAACAGTTTTATATTTTTAATTCAGTGTTATTCATATACCTAATGACTAATAATCAAATTACAACTTTCTCTTAGATGCTATTATTATGATATCAACCTATGGTGATAACTTTTGAAAATACGCTCTTAAGAAGCAAATGGCATTTATTGTCTATAATCTCCGAGCCTGCTTCTGAGTGCTATGCTTATGCTGAAAACGCTCTCTTGGCTTCTACGCTAGTAGGCTGAACCGTCAGGATAATATTATATTCATAGGCGATCGTCAGGTACATACTCTCCTCTGATACCATCGGACTCAAAAAAGGCCAAATTTTTTATTTGCGGGATCCGCGGCTCCGCGCTTTGAAGGTGGGATCCAGCAGATTAATAAAAGCAGCGGGATCCCGCGGGAATGCGTGATCCCGTTTTGCGGGATTGCAATCCCTAAGGGCGACCCTTCACTATCTTAGAGGTCCCAGCTCCGGTGACGAATCTTAGACGTCCCAGCTCCGGATTAGGACCTATTATTAAGTAGGTAGGTAGTCTTAATTTGCGAGCGCAAGAGTTCGTCGAACCGTGTCGGGTAGCGGTAAAATAATACTACCGTCCCCTTCTTCCCTTGGGTGTCGTAAAAGGCGACTAACGGACTAAACACTGCACATTAATATACCCAACAGCAAAGAGCGGAGATGGGTTCACCACCTGTCACGCTGAGCACATGTGCGTCGCTATTTGGTGAAAAGTGGACTATGGTGGAGGACTGCTTTTGCTGTCCTCATTGCCTTAGTCTCTGACTAACCCTTCGAGGATAATAGTCGTGATTATAGGGTGCGTATCATTTTATATAATGACAAATGAACTAATTTCAAAGAACATAACGTTCATTGGATATAATTTTTACTTGTTCTAAATACACTTCCTATAAGAACAGTACGTATATTATTCATTTGATATAATACTCATATTCTCTAACAACTTATTCTATAAAGCTATATTGGTACAATAATCATATTTTATATCTTCATTTGATATAATTTTTGCTTTAAAATAAAAATAACATTTTAACCCTGAATTGATTTCAAATATTGTCTTAAAAAGTGAATACGTTGTGTTTTCGTTATGGTTGTGCTAAAAAAGTCAGTGACAGAAACGAATCGCGGCAAAACCGACTCCACGTAGACTTGTCTGCCCTACGCTAGAGTGTAATTTAATCCCGCGTAGGCGCGGAGGGGCGAGGCGGCCCACGAGCTGAGAAGCAGGTGGGTTTAACGCTCGCCGCCGCGGCCAGCAAGCCGTAGCTGCGGTGGTGAGCGAAAGCCATCTGCGACGATAAGCGCGTGTGGCACCGCCGGAGTCCCGCAGCGCCGGAGCAGTGACAGAAAACATGCCTGCTGCTTGATGCATGCCTGCTTTTTTTTTTCTATAGCAGAAGGAGGCAAACGAGCAAGCGGGTCACCTGATGGAAAGTAATCACCGCCGCCCATGGACACCCGCAAAACCAGAGGAATCGCAGGCGCGTTGCCGGCCTTTAAGGAAGGAATAGGCTCGTTTCTTGAAGATCCCTAAGTCATAACGGTCCGGAAATACCGCCGCCGAGAGCTGGTTCCACAACACTGTAGTTCGAGGCAAGAAATTTCTTGAAAAACGGACCGCCATCCATCAAGGTGATGTGGATGGAATGACAGTCGATTGCGTGTAGTGCGGTGAAAGAAATCAGCGGCAGGGATCAAGCCGAACAATTCCTCAGAACACTCCCCCATGATATATACGGTACAATATACAGAGAGACGCAACGTCTCTCCGAAGAGCCAGTGGATCGAGCCGTCCTGAAATAACCACGTCGTCGACAATTCGAGCAGCTCTGCGTTGAATGCGGTCAAATGGAAGGAGTTGGTATTGGGGTGCTCCAGCCCAGAGATGTGAGCAGTATTCCATATGCGGCCTGACCGGTGCTTTATACAGTTGTAAACGGTGAGCCGGCGTGAAATACTGACCCGCTCTATTAAGCACACCCAGTTTTTTCGAAGCTAATTTAGCTTTACCTTCCAAATGACCACGAAACTGAACGTCACTCGAAATATCGACGCCAAGGATTCCAATAATCGGATTGGTATCAAGGGGAGCTCCCTCAAAGTTCAGAGGTACGACGAAGGGATGTTTTTTCGCGGTAAATGCGCAAACTTGTGTTTTGGAGGGGTTAAAGCGGACTAGGTTATGTCGGCCCCAATCCGAGACATGACTTAACATGTTCTCGGTGTCAGTTACAAGTTTATTCCGGCTCTCGATGACGCTTTCCAGAGAAATATTAGCTCGCCCGGTGTAGAGCGTATCCCCAGTACTGTCGTCTGCATAGCAATGAATGCTGTTGTTATGCAGCATGTCATTGATATGCAGAAGAAATAGAGTGGGGGACAACACACACCCCTGCGGGACTCCAGCATTCACGGGCTTCATGTCAGAGCACGAACCTACGAACCTACGCCCAGTGAGAAAGCTGGCAATCCATGAACACGATTTCTCAGGAAGCCCGTATGATGGAAGTTTAGAGAGAAGAACCCTGTGCCATACCCTGTCGAAGGCTTTTGCTACGTCCAAGCTAACTGCCAGTGCCTCCCCTCTACTCTCGACTGCCTCCGCCCATCGGTGAGTAAGATACACTAAAAGATCACCAGCCGAACGACCGCGACGAAAACCATACTGGCGATCACTTAGTAGCTGGTTCTCTTCTAGGTACCTTAAGAGCTGGCGGTTTGTAATGGACTCCATTACTTTGGAGAGTAAAGAGGTAATAGCTATTGGCCTGTAGTTGGACGGATCTGAGCGATCGCCTTCTGCTGCTGCATGCCTGCTTGCATGCTGCATGCCTGCTTGCATGCTGCATGCCTGTTTGCATGCTGCATGCATGCCTGCATGCTTCATGTCTGCCTGCATGCTGCATGCCTGCTTGCATGCTGCTTGCATGTTGCATGCTTGCTTGCACGCTGCTTGCTTGCTTGCATGCTGCTTGCTTATTACATAAGTAATTTTTTATATCATTTGATTATTATATCAAATGTACATTATATCAAATGAAAATATAGAATCTAAAATTATATTAAATGTTTATTATAATAAGTTAGTTGTTATATCAAATGAAATTATATGAAATGAAATTATATTATCTGAACATTAGACCATAAGTATTTATGTCAAACATTACACACCCGTGATTATATGTATGTAAGAGTTCGTTGCGTGCGCTGCATTGCCTGCATTTAACAGTAATGCCTGGTTCGTACGAGTAACTTGCTTCGCTACTTTGCTTAAAACAAATTTTAAAATAATCTAACTAGCGAAGTAATATTTTATAAGTTACTAATGTTACTTGCCCTGAGCTGAGAAGGTTTAATGAATGAGTGGTAAACAAATGAACCGCCTCTGTAGTCTAGTGGCTAAGCTACCGGTTTTAGACCCAGAGGTCCCGGGTTCGATTCTCAGCGGGGGGAATATGTTTGTGTAATTGGTTAGGTTGGTGGTAGTTCTTGTTAAGTCCGCCTGGCTAGCTATAGCTACCACCATGTTATCTAAGTTTTAAGAAACATACTACAGAGGAAAGCCCGGAACAAAGTGAAGTGAGCTCCGCAGTGGAACAAAAAAGGTGAATAAAAAGAACTGCTAATTTGTCGATTAAATTGTTTCGCCTCAGATGCAGAACTGTCTTAAGTTCATTATACTCGCGCAGCTTCATACATGCATACATATAACCACGGCTATTATCCCCGAAGGGTTAGTCAGAGACTAGGCAATGAGGACAGCAAAAGCAGTCCTGTACCATAGCCCACTTTTCACCAAATAGCGACTAAGTGCTCAGCGTGACAGGTGGTGAGCCCATCGCCGCTCTATGCTGTTCGATGTATGTGTAGTCTTTAATCCGTTAGTCGCCTTTTACGACACCCAAAGGAAGGGTGAGGTGAGTGAGAGCACCGCCACGCAATACGGTTAGCGCAGCTTCAAAAGGTAGATATCAAAGTAGTTTTAGTCTATCGCAGAAAGTTGTTTCACGAGCGGTACTTACACGGTAAGTATACCTAACACTACCCAATTAAAAAACATGTTCGCAACACAATAGCGAACATCCTAATATTTTTATAACTATAATTTCCCTAACAAAACATGTTTGAAGTTAGGAGAAGGCCAATTTAACAATAAACCATTGTGCAAGTGGAGCTGTACGCCAGTATTTGTATTAGATAGAAACATTGAGGTATTAAAACTAGAGATGACACCGCAAAGCAATATCTTGTGCACTGATTTGCGGTCGCACGGAACAGTCGCTTGGATCACTCACAATCACTGAAGGCCTACAAGCTGCTACAAGCTTTGCCACAAGTGGCAAACGCTTGCCCCTTGTCTATTTGTAATTTGTTGTACACTGTTGTGTACTGTGCCAATAGGCTAGTTGACTAAATTTCAAAATCATATTATAACGTTACCTGTTTACCTATATTATCCTAAAAACACATTATTTAAAAAAAAATCGATCATATACAATATTTATCTTGCGTTTTTATATTCCGATTTAAATTTACCGCAAAAACGCTTAAGACCGCCATGTTGAGTAAATGACGTCACGCCGCACAGTGTGGGAAAAACGCTATCTAGCGGGATTTAATTCCTAATGGCGCTAACCTAATGGTTTATGTAATAAATAGTGTTATTGAGTGCTCCAATTAAATAATAATACTAGGACGTTACAAACCATGTTTTCTTATTATATTACAAAAAACGTATGCAGTAGGTACGATTTTTTTTAAATTTAAATTTATCACTTAATTTACCATCTATCATATTTGAGCTGAAATGTTACCCATTTAATGTTGGCCTCTTTTGGCTCTCTTTTTTGCAAATTTATTTACTCTTTGTCGTATTACTTCATTTTGATTTGTTGATAAACTAGCATCTATTATCAATTTATCATGGTTAAAGCTTCATCGGCAGATAAAGTAACCGGATCGATTTGACTACCAATTTCCTTACGTACCTACGTTTTTTATTCTCTATATATAATATATTGATAGATAACTCATTGAAAGTTCTCTTACGATAGCAGCAGAATCTCTTTAACCAGATTTTCGAAGATTACATTCAGTCGCAATTATAATTTCTTCAGGGCTAGTGGATTGTAAAAGATTTTGAACTTTTTTGTTTTTTTGTTTTATCGCAACATTCCATAAAACATTTTTGTAGTCTTCCTGGGGAGACGGTACATATCGCAAAACACTATCTGGCAAGTTAATGTAATTTAACCATTTTAAAGCGAAAGACTTTAAATGATTGAAATATATTTATTGTTAACACAACTGGTAAATACAGAAACTAAGATATACCTAATACGTCACGCTTAAAGAGATTCGCGGAGGATATCGTTACTCAACCGTTCCCTTCGGCGATCGGGAAGCTCTCTCTACGGGCGCCGGCCAGCGGACCATAGCGTTGGCGCGGGCCGCAGGCGGGCGGGGGAAAGAAGGCGGAGGCATGCAGTGATGTTCGTATGCGCAGCACTGGCTTTGGCAATACTTTTATAAACCCCGCGTTACATTCTCCCCCTCTAGCCTAACTAAGGGTCCCCACAGTTGGGCTAGTCTAAAAATTTACGCGGTCTACCCCGTTTACGTTTCTCCCTAATAGGAGGTTCTACTTGTCCGGTAAAGGGCGTGAGATGCGAAACGTGATATTTGCCCACGTTTTTGCCGGTCTGAACGTTCCCCAGACTGTAAGTGGTGGGACTCACAATTGTCCCGATTTTGTATGGGCCGTCACGGCGTGGGATAAACTTTGCAGTCTGTCCACGTCCTGCGTCGTTCGGACCCTGCGTTTTAAGTAAAACGAGGTCACCCACCTTATACTCTGGCGGTGCCCTCCGCTTCTGGTCAGCAATTTTCTTCTGGACGGCCTGCGCTTTCTCATGTGTGTCCCTAGCGTCGTCCAAAGTTGCAGCCATCTTCTTTAAGTAAGGTGTGATGCTGGGCACAAAATTATCGTGCTCTACAATCGCCCTCATGTCCGTTGCAGCTTCGGAAGGAGCTCGCAGCTCTCTACCGAAGGTCAGGTATGCCGGCGAAAACCCTGTACTTCCTGTAACTGCAGAGTTCATTGCAAACCTGATCGCAGCGAGGTGTAAGTCCCAGGTGGTATGGTCTTGACCTACGAGCATGGCCAACTGAGGTTTCAGGTCCCTATTCTTCCGTTCTATAGGGTTAGCCTCGGGATGGTAGTAAGGTGTGAGTGACTGGCTGATCCCCAAAACATGGCAGACTTGCTGCATCACCTCACTCACGAACTGCACGCCGTTGTCACTGATGAGGCGGCGTGGTACTCCATACCTTAGAAAAACTTCGTTTGCCAGAGTTTGACCACATTCGACGCTGGTGGTACTTTCTAGTGGAAACAATTCCACCCAGCGCGAGCAGACGTCTTCTACAATCAGTACCCACCTGTTCTTCCTGGATGTCTCTACAAGAGGACCAAACAGGTCCACGGAGACTACTTCAAATCGCCTATTCACAGCAGGGGTTTGCAGCAATCCTGCCGGTTTGCGGTTGTCAGCTTTATACCTCTGACAAGGCACACAGTCCTTTATATAATTTGCGATGAACGTGCGCATGCCAGGCCAATAATATCTAGCACGAACACGGCTCAACGTGCGCTCTACGCCAAAATGTCCAGCAGTAGGCGCGTCGTGGAGGTCTGCCATGACTTGCCGGCGTTCTTGCTCAGGCACCACTAAGCAGCAGTCCTCTCCGTCGTCTGACTCTAAGCTGTACCTATAAAGGATTCCGTCTGATATGGTGTATCCGCGGTCGGACCATGGTCTCCCCCTAGAAGGTTCGTCGGACTCAATGTCTTCAATGATCTTGCGCACCTCTGGGTCTAGAAGTTGATTACCGCGTATCTCACTGCTGGTCCTCTTTGGCATATTGACAACTGTCATGCAAAACTGACATTTACCCTGATCCTGCAGAGAAACGGGTCGCGACAGAGTATCTGCAACCACATTCGAGCGGCCGGGTGTGTATTCGATACTAAGGTCGAACTCCTGCAACGTTAGAGCCCACCTGGCTAGTCGACCGCTGGGTGACCGTTGACTCATTAGCCATCGCAAGGGTTGGTGATCTGTCCTAACAATTACCTTCGCCGTTTCTACATAGCCGCGGAACTTACTAAGTGCCCACACGACGGCGAGAGCCTCTCGCTCGGTCGTGGAGTAGTTCCTCTCGGCGCTGGTGAGGAGTCGACTTGCGTACTCAATGGGTCTCTCGTCGTGTCCCTCCCCCTGCATTAAAACAGCCCCCAGGCAGTATGCGCTGCTATCAGTGCAGAGAACGAACGGCTTCGACTCATCTGCCTGACACAGAATAGGAGCAGATACAAGAAGAGACTTAATGCGCTCAAACGCCTCCTGTTGCTCAGCGTCCCATCGCCAAACACTCATCTTCTTCAGGAGGTTGGTAAGAGGTCTCGCGACTTCCGCGTAGTTATCAATGAAACGTCGGAACCAACTGGACGTTTGTAGAAAACTCTTTAAGTGTTTAACATTTTGAGGGGCAGCCATGTTATCAATGGCTATCGTCTTTTCAGGATCCACTTGGATTCCACCTGGAACGATGACGTGCCCTAGGAATTTGACAGACTCTCTTGCAAACGAAGTCTTGTCCCTGTTAACCCTTAATTTAAACATGGCCAGTCGATCAAAGACTGCTTCTAGGTCAGCCAGGTGCCTCTCGAAGGGTCCTGGTGACAGCAGAATCAGGTCGTCCAGATATACCAGGAGTTCCACCTCTTTCAGGTTCGAACGGAACCTGTCCATCAACCTTTGGAAAGTGGCTCCAGAATTTCGAAGTCCCATCGGCATCCGCTTGAATCTGAAGGTGCCAAGAGGTGATGTAAACGCAGTCTTGTCTTGGTCCTCTGCGCAGACGCTGACCTGATGGTAGCCTGACCGGAGGTCCAGCGTAGTCATGTACTCACTAGTTTTGGCGGCGTGCAGGATGTCCTCGATGCGTGGGAGCGGGTACCGGTCCGGCTCTGTAACGGCGTTGAGCTTCCGGTAGTCAATGCAGAGCCGTAAGCTTCCGTCCTTTTTACTCACCAGTACGACGTTGGAAGCCCATGGGGATTCGCACTCCTCAATGACATCATCTCGCAGCAGCTTATCAAGCTCCGTCTGCAAGGCCTCTTTCCGGTTTTGAGACATCCTGTATGGCGGACAAGCAATGGGTTCCTGTTGTGGACTTACCTTAATTCGGTGCGTGGCGAACTCCGTAGGTGGTCCGTCACGTGCGAACTGTAGCGCGCGCTTATCGATAAAAGCGTTGAGTGTACGCTTCTGCTCTGGCGTTAACTTCGTACCTTCATCCGAGCGCAAAGTTAACTCAGTAGAGGCGGCGCGCATCAGGTTAGTATCAGCCGAGCTAAGCGTGTAGGTATAAACAAAATCATAAGAGTGTCCGGGATTGTCCGAAAACATCCAAGTACGCCGGGCAACGTCTATGATCATACCGGCTCGTGCAAGAAATCTACACCTAAAAGCGTCTTCGTGTCATCGCCGGGCAACACCAATAGTTGACAACGCACGCTACGACATTCGATAACAATATCAACTTCGGCTGTTAACAGATCTTTCCAACCCTGTGTTCCGTCAGCTAAATGTACGTAACGCCTAGTGTCACTAAATTTTACTCCTGAGTCAACTAAGACTCGGTATAAGAGGGGACTCGCTATACTATGTGTAGCCCCAGTATCTACAATCGCAACTCCGTTACGGCCCATAACACTAATATTTACCATCGGGTAGGATTCGTGTGCACTCACTGTCGTTAATTGTACACACGAATTTCTCGTACCCGTACAAACGTTACTGTGCTTGTTCTCAAAACCGTTGTTTACAACAACATTGTTAAACGACGACATTGGTTTGACACAATTATCACATTTCGACCTCACGACCCCCGGTTTACCGCAACCGTAACAACGCAGCCCTTTCTGTGTAGTGTCGCTAGTCGACTCCTTAATAATAGAGACTTTTTCAAGATTGCGACACTCGTCGCTTGTATGACCGAATAATTTACAGTACGTACATCGCGGTCTTATCTTACTTCTATTGTTATTGTTACTTGCCGCGCGCGTAGGTGAATTAGATCGTGTCAGGTTACTGTCGATCGTGGGGACCGGCAATGTTTTGGTTTGGGAATGCGATAAGGAATTCCTCGTATTCGTATTACTTTTAATAGTGTTCACCTTATGGGCTTTGTATGTATCCTCCGCGATCCTCGTTTTGTACATTAATTCATCTAAACTACGAACATTTTCGCGGGGCACTCTTTTCGTTACACGTCTATGCAATAATCCGTAGCAAATGTCTAATTGCACCACTTGATCGAGCTTATACGGAAGTTTCGATAATAACGCGCGCACTTTACACAAAAAGGTTTCTGCGCGTTCATCTTCCCGTTGCTCGGCGGCGTAAATCTGCCGTAGAATTTGGTGCGCGGGCTGCACCACGCCATACATAGCGCGAAGACGGGCGATGGCGTCCGGCCACGTCGACACCGACGCCTTGACGCCGCGCCACCATACTGCCGCTTCCGCTTCGAGTAGCATTGGTAATCCCCGGAGGGCATGGTAGTCACTCACCGCTGCGCACTCCTTAAATACCTCGACGGCGTCCAGGAATGCTTCCAAGACTTCGGCGTCTTGGGATGACCCGTCGAAACGCGCCGTGCACTTGGTGAAGTTGGCACCGGCACCGGCGCTGGTACTGGCGGCGGCGCTTTTGTCGCACGCCTTGGTTGTTGGAGAGGCCCCGACTGGGGAGGAAGTCCTTAATTCGCCACTGGACTCCATTAGCGAGTTAATGAGGGTTCTGTTGGCTTCTGTTTGCGCACGCGTGATCGACTCGATCAGCGTGGACAGGAACTGATCCATCGGCAGCTGGAACGCCGGTGGTTGTGTCGGCCTCGTGCCGGCACTCGGTTCGTCAGCACGGCCGGGTTCAACGACAGTGTCATCTCCTTCAGTGAGCGTGAGGTCATTCTCATCTTCTTCTTGCTGTTGACGGAGCGCTTCTCCTTTCCTCGTTATCGGCATCTTCACGTCGCGAACTTACGAGTGATGATAACACTTAGGATAAGGTGGAATGTCCGTACTTCTAGACAAGGTAAGTAGATGGTTGGGCACGTTTCACGTACACGGTTTTTATTGTTTATGTAAGTATAACTTTGTTACACACGCGGTTCGAGCCACAAGTATGGGCGCCAGTTTAAAGCGAAAGACTTTAAATGATTGAAATATATTTATTGTT
Organism: Scoparia ambigualis; assembly: GCA_963921215.1. Classification (NCBI taxonomy): domain Eukaryota; kingdom Metazoa; phylum Arthropoda; class Insecta; order Lepidoptera; family Crambidae; genus Scoparia; species Scoparia ambigualis. The sequence goes on along the minus strand of OY992505.1, from coordinate 29,141,410 downwards.
AACACAACTGGTAAATACAGAAACTAAGATATACCTAATACGTCACGCTTAAAGAGATTCGCGGAGGATATCGTTACTCAACCGTTCCCTTCGGCGATCGGGAAGCTCTCTCTACGGGCGCCGGCCAGCGGACCATAGCGTTGGCGCGGGCCGCAGGCGGGCGGGGGAAAGAAGGCGGAGGCATGCAGTGATGTTCGTATGCGCAGCACTGGCTTTGGCAATACTTTTATAAACCCCGCGTTACACCATGTTATATTTTTGTTTAACAAGCGTTCACGATGTCTACCGCTTGCTGCCCATTTTTCTTTAAATTTGCTGCACAACTTTCTTAAAAAGTCCTTAATTTCCTTCACAGCATCTTTAGAAAACTCACTTGATCTTTCACAAACGCAAAAATAGCATTGAATCGCTCGTTTTTTTGCGTTTGCAGTCCAAATATCAAAAATTTGTTTTTTTGGTATTTCGGTAGGCATTCTGAAAAACGAAAAAAAATGTATGGGTGTCGCAAAAAAGCGCAAAATGTATCAACTGTACTTTAAAGTTAAGCCTCTGTACTATTAAGTAAACCAAAAAAAAATACAGGATAATACGGGCGTTTTGATATATGCACAAATTTGAATGAATGAATGAATGAAAAAATGAATGAAAAAATATTTATTCTGTGACACACGTACAAACAAAATAAACAAAATAATTACAATAAAACAAATTTTAAACTATGTGGCACAAAAAAGGCTTCCACTCAGCATAATGTCAAGGCACCTAGTAGGTACCCCGACGCTAGTCTTCCGTGGACGCCTGAGGGGACATAAAGTTAAAACATACAAAAACACAGAAGTAAACATGCAGGGAATGGTGAAAATTAGTCAATTGACAAAACAAATCAAAACAAAACTGGGTGTCAACAAGACCTATGCCTTAACTTCTCTTATTCTTACAACAAACAAAGACAGTCAAAAAGCAACAAATTTTACAAAACATAACGAACACAATACACAGCAACTCCACATAACAATGATTAAAATTTCTGATTAATTAAAAGATATATTTTGTATTTATTTTTAAAAGACCTTACTGATAAGACATTTTTAATTGGAGGCGGAATGTTGTTCCAGCATTTCGTGGCTGAATACCGAAAACTGCCACGAAATGCGGCTGTGCTGTGCCGAGGACAGGATAACAGAGTCGCTGCTCTTAGTGGACGTTTCGAAAACTGGAGTTTGTTATAAAGATATGATGGAGTTTGTGTCTTCAAAATTCCAAACAACAGACAAGCCAGATGAAGAGTACGTCGAGACTCCATGTTCATTAAACCACACTGGTTAAGAAAAGGAGATACATGAGCTCTACGCGGTATCGGAAAACAAAACCGCACACATGCGTTTTGAATGCGTTGTATTAACCTTTTGGTGTAATTGAATAAACATGGACCCACAACAGTGTCCGCATAGTTCAGTTTCGACAGTATCAAAGCGTCACAGAGCTTAATTCGTAGATCAACACTTAAATACTGGCGCACCTTATATAAAACCTTCAGTCTGTAAAAGCAATTTTTCACTGTGTCCATCACATGTTGATGGAATCTTAATCTATTGTCCATTAACACCCCCAAATTTCTTGCTTCTGTTACCTTGTCAACCAAGCCATCTCCAATTTTCACAGTCGGTGTAAAATTATTGATTTTCTCTATCTGACGCTGCGAACCTAGCACAAGAAACTTTGATTTTAACGGGTTCAAACACAAACAATTTTTAGCTGCCCAATCGCTAATATTCTTCAAATCCTGGTTAACCTTTTCGACCGCTGTGGAAGTTTCTTTAGGATCAAAAGACAAATAAACCTGTAGATCATCGGCATATATGTGATATTTACAGTGCTGGATACAATTTACTACATCCCCGCTGTACAAAATAAAGAGAATAGGTCCTAATATGGACCCTTGTGGCACACCCTGACTAACCCCCACCGATTCAGAAAATGAAGTTTCACCCGATACGTTTGAAAGTGCAACACGTTGGGAGCGACAACTAAGATAGCTAGAGAACCAATTTAGAGTCGCACCATCAAAACCATAGTACGCGAGCTTTGAGATAAGCAAATTGTGATTTATAGTATCAAACGCCCGAGAAAAATCTAACAAAACCAGAATTGTACCCTTCCCGGTATCCTGCGCGGACAGGATGTCATCCACAACATCCATTAATGCCGTTGCCGTACTACGACCAGTGCGAAATCCAGATTGTTTTTGTGGTAATATGTTGTGTTTATTCAAATACTCCATGAGTTGCTGACATACTATTTTCTCTAATATTTTAGACATAAAAGGAAGGATGCTGATCGGCCTGAGATCCTTTAGAACTGTGGGATTGGTCTTTTTGGGAATAGGTTTAATGAAAGCTTCCTTCCATATATCCGGAAAGACACCACTCCGAATTGACTGGTTAACTATGGAAGTAATAACGTCTAAGGTTCTCGGTAGTGTAAGCATGATCATATCGCGACTAATTCCATCAACGCCCTGAGCATTCGTTTTAATATTGATAATAATCTTAGACACTGTAGAACTGTCCACTGCCTTAAGGCTAAACGACGCGGAACTAAACCTGTTGTATTCATAATAGGTTAGAGCGGAAATAGAAACGCAGTTCAAAGGCAAATCAGTAAAATGCTTATTAAGCAGGTTGGGATCCGTAATATTTGAAGGAATATCGACCTGCTTGTCACCAAAACTGACGATGTTGCGCTTAATATTCTTCCATAATTGGCGTGAATTTACCGATTTTGAATTAATATTTTTATGGAAATATGCTGCTTTTTCTCTGAACATAGCCTCTGCCACGGTATGCTTAAAGTCTTTATAATTTTTTTTATCACGATCCAGCTTTGTGGTGCGACTCTTGGTATGCGCTTTATCTCTCAATACAATCATCTGCTGAATAGTAGGGGTTATCCAAGGAGGACTTTGGTCTTTAATGAAAGCTTTCTTGATAGGCGCATAAACATCAAATGTATATAAAATATAGGCGTTAAATGATGATAATAAAACATTTACGTCTTCGTGCCAAAGCCGTTCCCAAGTAATAGTTTCAATAAGTCCATTAAATTCTTTAACTTTAATGTCCCGTAACGGCCTGTAACATATCCACTGAGGTGATGGTTTGGGTTTTTTAATACGCAGTTCACAAGAAATAAAAGCGTGACCACTAAGTTCAGGGATATAGTCAACTGACACATTTTGTACTTCTGTGTTACTGCAAACCAAATCTAAAAGAGTTTCAGAATGATCAGTGAAATGGGTTGCGTTGGAAACAAATTGCTTAAGATTCAAGCATTCTAAAAAAGCAAATAATTTTTTAGTGTTGGTGTCATCCATAGCCAATGCATTAATATTAAAATCACCGATTATTATTATATGGTCATATAACGAAAATGAGCTCACACTTTCTGACAAAGCATCAAAAAAAGAGTCAACGTTGTACCAAGGTGGTCGGTATGCAGTACCTATTGCAAGTTTTAGGCCATTTACCGTAACGGACAGCCACATCTGCTCAACACTGGACACCTGGGGTTTGTGGATTTGGCGCGCATAGATCTCACGCCGCAAATAAAAACCGACGCCACCTCCGCGTGAGCGCACGCCAGGAGCTCGGGGGATGTGTCTTAGTCGGTAGCCCGGTGGAGCAGGAGCGCATTTCTCTTGGCCTTCCTTCAACCACGTCTCGTTAATACCCAAAATATCAACCTTATGCCGTGCCAATGCCACAAGGAACTCGTCATGTCTCGTGCAAAGCGAACCAGGATTCAAAAAGCCCAGCAACAAATGCTTAAATTTTACAAATTGTACTACAAATGAGATAGAAACCAAAATGTACCTAGAATTACACAGGTACCTTTTTATCATAATTAAGTGACTTTTATTTAAAAACAAAAATGTAATAACAAAATTTATAAAACTAAAGTAGGTATTACCATATTTTTTTACATGACATTCAATAATATGTCGCACACCGATACAGCCCACCCACCGATATTCAAAAGCGTTACTTGGATGATCAGTAGTAAAAGCAAGCAGAATTATATAGAAAAAGCACATAACTAGTAGAGACGAAGGCAAGCACAAACCAGTATTTAAACATTCAAGGCTTTCACTGTCTATCATTGCACATAGATTAAAAAAAGGCAAAATTTGTTTACAAATCCTCTCTAAAAAAAATATTTTGACCTTAGCTTTGAAATGATGTTATTTAATAATAGTTTCATTATTAGTTCCAAAAAATATACTTGAACTTACCTCAAAGATATACACAATCCAACAATAAACCAAAAAACTATCTTGTGTCTATAAGTAATCAGAAATCGTAATAACAGTTGATGCTTTAAAAATATCGCTTGAAATGTAAATGTACGACGAATATTGTTTACCCACTTTAACATTTTTTATTTTTTATTTTGAGTTACTTACAAAAAAAATCTTAAATGCAGAAGTGACTAGTAGGGTCCTAGGTATAAACAGGCAATACTGTTTCTTCAATGAATAGATGTCGATATTTTCAATTAAATCCCGCTAGATTGCGTTTTACCTACACTGTGCGCGGTGCCAAACATCCGTTTCGTTTGAGGCTTGTCATATAGAAAAGTCACAACAATAAAATGACATTTGGCACGGCGTGACGTCACGGCTTCTGATTTCCGTTTAATGTCATATAACTGAATGCGTATTATTGACGATTTTTTCTTTAAAAATATTAATAATCCCAATTTTTTATAATATTTTAGATATTTGGTTTCTATAAATCATAATTGATCATTAAAAACGCCAATCCACTTGATTTATTCTTAGTGAACACAAGCCTATTGCCATTGTACGATAAATTAAGAATAGACAGGAGGTAAGCGTTTGCCACTTGTTTAGGAAGGCTGAGTCGTTTACAACCTATGGGCGCAAAAACCTGCTTTGCATTGCGTCTCTAGTTGTAATACCTCAATGGATAGAAATGCAGGATTATTGCGGCTGTCGTCGGAGTGACCCTTAGGTCGACAAGGCAGGACACGATCACTTGTTAAAAATTATGATTAGGCGAAATGTTGGGATTTTATTCATATAAACCTTCGTGGAATAAATAACAATATGTTTGTTTTTGGTACATGTCTTTTCGTTATGGACATTATTTGTTGATTAAAGGAAGAAACATTTGCAAATATAATAACTTTGTTTAGAAATATAAATGATATTACTGAGACATGATAAACTCATTGGTAGAGCATCTGACCGGGTATGTCAGAAAGTAAGTATTCAAATCCCGCTTGTAATTATTTTTTTCATAACCAATTTTTCTAAATTTATGGTTTATTATTTTTACTTTATGTAAGTACTAATATCTAATTCATAATACACGATAAATGTAAAATATGATGGTGGTTGAGGCAGTCCTTTGTTTCTTATAATTTTTATTTATTAATTTCATAAGATTGCTCAGGGGATGTCAGTGGGACTGGTTTCTTGCTGGTTTCGTTCTGGTTTCTTTGCCACAGTAAAAAAATGGTGTCCTGAATGGGTAGTAGGTTAAAAATATGGACTAAAAGCGGCCACTCGCGGTTTCACCCGCGTGGTTCCCGTTCCCGTGGGAATATCGAGATAAAAAGTATCCTATGTGTTAATCCAGGTTATAAACTATCTGTATGCCGAATTTCATGCCAATCCATTCAGTAGTTTTTACGTGAAAGAGTAACAAACATCCATCCATACGTTCCCGTGGGAATATCGGGATAAAAAGTATCCTATGTGTTATTCCAGGTTATAAACTATCTGAATGCCAAATTTCATCCAAATTCATTCAGTAGTTTTTACGTGAAAGAGTAACAAATATACATACATGCAAACTTTCGCGTTTATAATAATAGTAGGATTCAAAGTACTTATTAATTGAGTTTATTGAATAAATATATTTTGAGTTTGAGTTTGACAATCTTTCGCAATTCAGAGACACTCTTTTCCCCTTGGGGTCCCCGACGAATTTTCAAGTGCTTGCGTTGTGTTTGTTGCGGCTTGCGACGCTATTAACGAGTGGGTTCAAGTCTCACCTGAGGCAGTCTTTTTTCAAGTGATATATTATTTCTATGGTGGACAGGTTAGCATTGTGAATGCTAAAAAAACAAATTCAAATAACATTAACTTGTAAATGAAGTTGACCTAATTAGAAAACAACTTAACAAATGTAAATAACAACGCACGGCCAAAAAGTATAATCAGGCAAAACATTCACCTTAATAAACCTTACTTACTAATTTATTTTATTTCGTGCGATAAGTATGCGATTTGTTTGTATTTATTTTTATTTTTATTTTATTTATCCAACAAAGCAATTACACAAAAACTTGCTAAAACATACATTGCATCTTACAAAAAAAAAACATACGACCGAATTGAGAACCTCCTACTTTTTTTGAAGTCGGTTAAAAATGAGTAATGCTTTACTTATAGGTACCGATACATGCAAGTAACATAATTTATATGTTTAATCTCAAGTAACAAACAACCCTTAGAGATAAAATAATATAAAATTTACTACAATGAAAAGTAAGTGAAATTCATTTAATGTTAAATTAATTAAAATAAAGGTTGTAACATAATTTTGTTATTAAATCTTTTACGTTTATCCTAAAAATTTCTATATCAGTGGTTTTAAACAGTGTGTTGTACTTGTTTACAATTCTGTTGAGCGGCGAGTGATGGCCAAGATTTGTTCTTGAAATACTGCTGACAAAAGGAATATATTTTGAAATACGAGGAAGTTTCAACGGCGCATTAATGTTAATTTTGGGTATGAGAAGAGGACTGTCAAAAATACCATTGACTATTTTATATAGAAACATGTGATCCTGCAAGCCTCTTCTGTTACAGAGGGTTATTTTATTAACCGACTTCAAAAAAAGGAGGAGGTTCTCAATTCGGTTGTATGTTTTTTTTATGTTTGTTAAATTAAAATTAAAATTATACTTTCCTACAATCACACCAATTATCTAGCCCAAGAGAAGCTTCGAAGAAACTCGTTAAATGGTTACTAGACAATGGATAAACATACTTAAAATACTTAAATACATACTTATTATACATAGAAAACACCCAGACCCGAGACAATTTAGAAAAACAATAATTTCTAAATTGTTTCGACCGGGGATCGAAAACGGGACCTCAGAGATGGCGACACCATGAAAACTGGTGTACAAACCATTCGACCAAGGTGGTCGTCGTAATGTTATTGTTACCTCAGAACTCCGTCATTTATACATCGATTTAGAAAATTCATTATTTATTTGAAAGATATACTTCCAGATTGGTCCCGTTTTTATCAAAATCCAGTTCTGATAATGGAATCCTCAAGGAATTGAGGGAACTCTTCAAATATTGTAGGCATACCTATAGCGATTTTGGTATTTTCAGTAATAAGTCAAGCATTTGCATTCAAAAAGTATCATTTGATGAAGTAGAACTGATGAAGAAGACCACAGAATGCCATTGGAACTCCTCAATGATAAGTATTTTACGATTGGCGATAAGATATCTCGATTAAGATAGTTAGGCGACTATGACGAAGCAAAAGAAGGCAGGTACCGGAACTCAGTTCTAATGGAGGGATCCTTGAGGAATTGATGGAACTCCTCAAATATTGTAGACATACCTATAGCGATTTAGGTATTTTCAGCCCTATGTCAAATAAGGTCCACTTCGGCAATTATTCCTTCATAACTAATGTTGTAAATGCGAAAGCGTGTGTGTTTCTATGACCGTCTCTCACTTGCGCATCGACCTGATTTTGCACATAGATAGCTGAAAGACAAATAGTAACATATGCCACTTTTTATCAGTCCTTCTGAAACATTTCTATAAGGATTTAAAAATACACTATTCACACTATTCATTCTGTCACTTCTTATCTAAATTCTTCTTAACATATTTATGCCGATGACTTAGAAATTTACTCTCAGGCCTCGGCTGAGAACCTCTCAGACGCGATTGAGCAGATCATTGGTGACTTGGATACGATCTACGACTGGAGCAAGTCAAAATCGTCCCTGTAGTTTGCCTAACGGTGAACCCTAGTAACTCATCATCGTAGGGGGCTCTATACAGCGTTCACGAGTAAATCTGGGTAACTTGCCGTCTGTTTTGGATGTAGATTTCCTACGTGATAGGCGTTTCTTGTTTTCTTCGCTTGTCGCATTTAAACGGCGCTGTCACTGCACCGCGTTTTGTAGGTTTACCAAGAAGTCCTTTGCCCAGCAATGGGACAATATGGGCTAATATAATAATAATATAGTATGTCGTTTACTATTAATGTTAAATTTACCTTGGCACCGACTCCAAAAATAATTTTTAAGATTATAAGATTGAGTAGAAGAAGGGTTAATATTGCTAGTAAATTGAACAAACTAAACTATATGCAATTATTTTTTACTTTTTAGTGGAGTATTTAAAAAAAAAGTAAAAACCGACTCCAAAAAATTTGACTGAAATAAAAGTCAGTAAAATTTTTTGGAGTCGGTTTTTACTTTTTTTTAAATACTCCAAACGATCACTATAGTGCGGAAGCTTTCGTGCCATATTACAACTAGGGATTGCAATCCCGCAAAACGGGATCACGCTGCTATTATTTATCTGCTGGATACCGCACCTTCAAAGCGCGTATCCGCGGATCCCGCTAATTAAAAATATTGGCGCTAAAACTTTCGCGATGGTATCAGAGGACAGGTACCTGACGCTCGGCAATGAATATATCCTGACGGTTCAGCCTACTAGCGTAGAAGCCGAGAGAGCGTTTTCCGCATCAGGATATATTTGCAGTTCACTCAGAATGCATGCAGAATTAAAATACAAAACTGTTGTTAGAAGTAAGGGTATAATTAAACAAAACTATTAAACTATGCCAATTATTTAAAGATATATAATTACATAAACTTAATTAATAGAAAAGAAATAATTTCTGTAAGAAATGTTTAATAAAAGTTGATTTTTACACAAAAATCTGTAGTTTTAATTTGATTTTTTAACATAATTTCAAAGATGCGGGATCCCGCGTGATCCCGTATATCAATCCCGCGGGATTGAGTGAGCTGCAGGATTGCAATCCCTAATTACAACTATAGGCAAGTAAGTAAGTATCATTTATTTCTAATAAAATATGGTAACATTAATAAGATGAATCAGTTAAAATTCTGATCTGGACCAGATTCACTGGCGACCGGGCTGGTTGGAGGAGCACTGGCGTCCAGCAGTGGATGATGATACGCTGAAGAAGAAGAAGAAGATAATAGTCGTGAATATATGTATGTATATATTGTTCTACTCGTATTTATGATGGAAGTAGAGATCACCAAATAAAACTGTAAACTCCGGAGAAATTAATTTATTATCGCGTGTTCATACGATGTGTTGGCCATACTCGGACTGGTTTTAATTTTCATGCGTACATATTTATGTTATACTGTAGTTACAGTGGAAGAATCTCCAAATCTTTTTGAAAACTAATGTATTAGGTATCTGGATTTAAGCTTGCACCCTTTGACATTAACGGGATAGGAGTGCTACTCAAACTACAGCTATACGGGTAAGGAGACCCGTGCGTATTTATAAACACTATCAAGTTATCTACTTACTAGGTATGTCGGCCAAGTTTTCATATAAAAAAATCTTGATGCTAGTTTATGTTATAAAATAAAATAGTAAAATCGGCTCGCCAAATTGGCAGTCCCTAACGAACGTGCAAGTGATTCGGCCATTAGAGAATGCCGGCGAGCCACAGGGCCGGCTATTGATTAGCCACCGTCGCGCATCATTCATTCATTCGCCGCGCGTCACTCACGACTCTATTTTTCGCTATTTTCCCGCTGTTTTTTTTCCCTATTTTTCGCCGTTTTTCGCTAACGGCCACCGTGCATATTTGATGGTGCGTCAGGAAGGAAGCGCGCCTGCGTAATTGGCCGCGCCGCTGGATAAATTCGACGAACCTATTATGATGTAGGTATGGTGGTTCAAAAATCGGAAACAATTAAATATAAGTCTGTCGCCATAACAACGATGTTTATAGCATAGTTGTGTTCCGACAGTTAAAGATAAGATAGCCAGTTCCTCAGAGGTTGAGGATTCTGGGTGAAGCGCGCTTCCACCTTCGGCCTTATCGTCACTTACCATCAGGTGAGATGAAGGCCAAGCGCTTACCCGTTACCCGTAAAAAAAGTATCTATGACAAAATTCTAATAAATGTTTCTCGTAACTTTAGTAGGTATATTGTGATTTAAAGTTGGTTGTCTAGTTACTTTTACGTCACTTCAGTTACTTGCTGTTTTATATTTGATTTTAGGTTTCAGTCACCTAGTCCAGTGATTAGAACACCCAGTCTGAGACTGGGACAGACTCAGAGATTATGTGTTCGTCTCTAAGCAACAGAGGGTGGTTTTGAATAAAGACAAACTCAACCAAAGCCAGTCAGCCAACGGTAAACGCGGTTTTAATTATTAATAAAAAAAAACAATAAACGTTTCAGTTTTCTTAGTTCAGAACAACACTCTGTCGCTTGTAAAGAGTTCCTTGGAATCTCACCTGATGGTACCTAAGTTAGGATGAGGACGGAGATTAATAATTAGGTCCGCGTGTACTTGCGTTAAATAGTCAATACCTACACACTCTGGTTACGCTGGCACATATAGGAACCCTAACAGAACAGGCATGTTTCTCGAATAAGTAACAATACGGGTTACATAGATTTTTGTTGCTTATGATAAATAAATTATAACTAAATTACTTTTCCACTCTTGTTTTTATTAGTTAAATAACGGATAAACATACATATTATACAAAGAAAACACGCAGACCCAAAATCAAATAGAAAAACAATTATTTTTAATTTGACACGACCGGTAATCAAGCCCGCCTCAGAGATGGCGACGCCTAACCGGCGTGCTAACCACTCGACTACGGAGGTCGACCTACTGCAGTTTACAATATGTTTTTGAACTTCCTTCCTAGTTATAAAGATGACTGGCTAATAATAAAAACTTTTCAACAAGCATTAATATCAACAAGTAAGGTTTACAAGGATAGGGTTGCCACTGTCTTTTCAGGGGTATCTATGAATATGCGAGATTGAAAAAAGATGTTTCCCTCGCGCCCAACGGACTGAATGAAATCGAAATGTTTTTGAATACTAATTTCGGCATCACGTTCACTTAGTTTGTCAGGGTGCCGCCAAAAAAGGCTTCGAAAAGGCTTGTTTACATAATCGTTCAATTTGCAATGTTAAACAGCCGCCTGCCAGATGTTTTCTTGCTTTTTAATCCGAACTGAAATGTACATAATTGTATTTTTCTGCGGAAACGCGAGTGGACCGTGAATTATATTAAAAACAATATTGCGTTGTTTTACTGCGTTGTTGTAACAATTTTGGGAAATATTTAACATTTTTATTGTTACTGTGTTGTTTTCCTGATCTTTTTATCGAAATGTTTTGTAACTTTTTAGGGGAGCTTTGAAAGTTATACAATTTAACTTTTTCTAAAGGCGAAATAGTATTAATTTATCTATGCCTAACTTTATGTGTCTTAGGTAAAGTTCCAGATTCAAGTTTTTTGCGTGTTTTAGATGTTTTATTAATCTTCAAACTATCAACGGATCTCTGGGACAAGTGGTCTTACCAAAGGATAAGACGTATTTTGTTTGATTTGTAATACCTACAACTTCATATATTTTGCTTGATTTGTAATGACTACAACCGTGTCGCGTAGCGGTGAAAGAATACTACCAGCCCCGGGTACACTACATAAATACATAAAACTTAATTCCGAAACTCATAATCACGAGTTTCAAAACTCCGAATTTTATAATTCCGAATGGTTTAGAATTCCGCATATCACAATTCCGATATATCATAAATCCTCTTTTTACAAATCCTAAATTACAAAATCCCGAACGTTTAAAATTACGAAAATCAAAATTTCGAATTTCAATGTTCCTAATAATTAAAATTCCGACTCAACAATAATCCTAAGTCTCAAAAATACGAATTAAAATTTCGAAATTCCGAATTATTTAAGTTCCGAAAATTATGATTTGGTCACCCATCCAGTAACTCGGCATTGCGAAAGTTGGTGGCAAGAACGTAAACCGGTCGGCTTAGGTTTAGGTACCTGTTAATGATCACATGTTGCCAGCTCCCCAGCAGCATTCAGCATGCAAGCAAGCATGCAGCAAGCAAGCAAGCAAGCATACAGCATGCAAGCAAGCATGCAGCATGCAAGCGAGCATGCAGCAAGCAAGCAAGCATGCAGCATGCAAGCAAGTCAACATGCAACAGGTATGGCTTTTGACACGGTTCCGGCGCTGCGAGGCTCCGGCCGTCCCACGCGAGCTTATCGTCGCAGATGACTTTCGCTTACCACCGCAGCTTCGGCTTGCTGGCTCCTCCGCGCTTACGCGGGCATAAATTACACTCTAGCGTAGGGCAGACAAGACTACGTGGAGTCGGTTTTGCAGCGATTCGTTTCTGCCATTGACTTTTGAAGCACAACATTACTGAAAACACAACATATTAACTTTTCAAGGCAATATTTAAAATCAATTTAAGGTAAGGTGGGGTAAGAGGGACGAGGGGGGAAGAGGAACAGCATCACGTAAATATAAAACTATAAAGCCTAGCTCTGTGCCTACTCTGTCGGTAGAACAGAAATTCGGGTGTAGTTTTCATGTTCTAACACAGATGGCGCTACGACACATAGAAGTGAGTTGAACAGAGAGAAAAAAAAATCTGTTGTCAAACTACAAAACCACGACTGGGTGGTAGATTTTATATGTGCCTAAATAAACGATAAGAAGATTTGTCAGAAGGCTGTTTTTGTTGGAGAGTGCAGAGTTCATGTGAAGCTTTTATTTTCCGGCCTAATTTTGTTTGTAGCACGTGTTTACAATGATTTTTGCATGTGATCAAAATCTTAACGTGAAAAATGCCAAGTGGGGTAAGAGAAACTACCATAATCGGAAAAGAGGAACATATGTTCCTCTTTCCCAGTTTCAGGGGCGACAAACCTTTTTATAGGCGATGAAATATTAATGATAATAGGTTATTTATAACCGACATCAAAAACCGTATGAATGTTCGCGATTTACTCATAAACTGCCGTACCGATTTTGGTGATTCTTTCACATGCATATTTTATTTTTCTGGAAAGGTTTTAATGTACAATACACTAGCTTTTATCCGCAGCGTTTCTCGCGAAGGTGTCTCTTAAATATTGTTCGTTTTTAAGAAAATAAGTTAGCCTACCTGATTTTGTGTTTTTGTAAAAATGATAATTTATATCTCTAAATCTAAACTCAACTTATTCAGTGCAAGCAGAGTTAACATTTATAATTTTGTTTTTAAAAAGTTTGTAGATTTTAGAAGATTCGTTTGTAAAATTTAATTACGTTTGCTATTTTTAGCCATATTGTAATATGTGCTCATTGGCAATAGGTATTTTTTTTAATACACTTCAATTGATTTTATTTCATTGAAAGCTAATTCTTTTGTTTTTATTTTTAAAATCGTTTGCGAATTTGCCACCTCTGACCATACCATATCCACTTACCCCAAATTTTAATTTTCTCGATATTACGCTAAACTAAACCATATTTTTACTGCGATTAATTCTCAATTTATTTGACTTGACAATCACATTTAGAATATGTGAAGACAAATCAAAAAAGGTCAGTTTTAACATGAAAAGTTTAGGTTGTTCCTCTTTCCCCATATCTGGGGTAAGTGGAACATTTTAAAGACTCAACTTCAATGACAGATTTGTCCGTAAATACTGAAGAAACCGATTTGTATTTTAAAATAATAGTAAGTTAACTTCATTAGGTATACTTATTTTCTAGTAATATTAAAATTAAACGGTGTATTTACTGGCTGGAGCTCATAATGTTAAAATATCAGTAAACTATGTTCCTCTTACCCCACCTTACCTTAAGGTTAAACTGCTATTTATAAAATCATAATATGATTCTGATTATTAATGCTTTAATCATGCATGCAAGCAAGGATGAACAATATGCCGGTTGTTGCCACGACAAATAAAGAATTGCAATATTAAGCAGCAATGAATTTTCGGAAATATGATGATCGGAATTCCGTTTTTCGGTCTAATAACATTTCGGGTTTTTGTTTGTTCGGACTTATGAAAATCGGAAAATTGAAAAATCGTATTTACGAGTATGAATTCGGAATATTGATGTTCGTGATTTTAAATAATCGAGATTTAAATTTTTCGGATATATGAAATTCGGAGTTATTAAATTCGGAATATTCAAATTTGTAATTAGGTTTTTCCGGGTTTTAGGTGTTCCCCATACCACCCCTTCTCAAGTCAAGTCAAGTCAAGTCAAATTATTTATTCAATGTAAACCTTTACAGGCACTTATTGACGTCAATACTAATAATAATAAAAAAACAGTTAACTAACTTATAGTTAAGACTTAATAACTAATCTAACGAGCTATTATAGTCTGTGCCAGACAAATGCGCATTGCTACCCCCAGTACCACTGCACGCCGAAACAGAATCGCGTCGAACCGAAATATAAGCCGTGGTCATAGAATTGTGTAATATGATTTCCAATTATCGTATTGATACTGTGGTAAGTAATATAAATTGGAGTTATTGAAGTACAATAAAGTAGCGGCTGAAATGAGTTTTGGAAAACATTAGTACCTAACCAATAAGGTTGACATTTTTAATCATTCAAATATCTTTTTTTATAAAAACTTAAGCATAAAAAAACGTCAAAAATTAATAAGCATAAACTTGTGTGTTTTAAAATTGTTTCGTTATTCGTCTTGGTACAAGCACAGAATAACTAATACTACTACCGTACAGAAGGTTCACCCTCCAACGACCCCCACGCGAAACTGAAACCTATCTCGTGACCCGAGCGTTCATATTCCGATAAGCACAGCCGACTCGATATCGATTTGACGTCCGTCAGGAGCGCAGGGTTTACGCGCGCGCGTAGGGATTACGAGTTAAGAGGAAACACCACGCCGACGCGGCACCCAAAACTCCCACACCAAACACAGAAAAACGACGCCCCGCAGCCCCCTTCCAAAACCGGACCAACCCCCACCACCCCTTCAGCAACGGTTAAAGAAATAGACCCTTCACGTCCGTATGCCTGATTCCCTTGCATTAAGTCATTTATTTAATAACCAGGAGCCTTCAAAATTAAGCGAAATCACTTCGTTTTAAGGCGTCTTCAGAAACATTAGGTAACTCGTTTAAAAAAAAATAAAATATATATATATATATATATACAGTCGTGGTCAACTAATTAGGGACAATCTCTAGTTAAGCCAAATTGTGAATTTATTTTTTATTTTCCAACGAGTCTTAACAATATTCCATATCTTTTGCACGTAAGTATAATTAGTCATTGATGTGCCCGATTATACAAACAATAACAACTTCTTAAACATTAAACCTCTTTACAGTATAGCTGATAGATTATCAGTGTGCTATTTGTTCAAAGAATGCTGGCTGGCCATTTAATTAGGGACACTGAGATTTTGCGTTCTATTTTCAAAATTTGAATCTCAATACTTTTTTATTTCTTCTTTTATTGTTTTGTGGTAGTTTTGGCGGCAATCCAGATTTTTAATTTTAAGTTTTGAGAATTATTTTGAAGAAATATGGGCAAAAATAAAAGTTGCGATCCAACACTACGAACAATTATCATGAAGTTTGTCGAGCGTGGTTGGTCATACCGAGGGATAGCAGAACATTTAAATTGTTCAAAAACTATGGTATGCAATGCAGTGCAACATTTCAGGCGCAATAACACAGCTTTAAATGTGCCCAGGACAAAAAGATCGAGAAAAACAACTCCGCAAGAAGATAGAATGATAACCAGGTTAGCTAAGAAAGATCCGTTTCTAGGCTCTATTTTAATTAAACACGAAGTGTTTGGGGCAGACGAAAGAGCCGGTGTATCAGCGAGGACCGTTCGACGACGTCTGGTAGAAGCAGGGTTGTTCGGAAGAGTGGCTCGCAAAGTACCGTTGTTGAAGAAAGAACATAGAAATGCTCGTTTGGCGTTTGCACGTAAATATGGACATTGGACCTACGCCCAATGGCAACATGTATTATTCTCTGACGAGACCAAGATTAATTTAATTTCTTCAGATGGAAGGCAATACGTACGGCGTCCTGTAAAAGCGGAAATGAATCCAAGATTCACAAAAAATCTTGGATTGTGGATTGTTCTGGACGTGGAGTGGGACCTGTGAGAAAAGTTCAGGGTAACTTAGACCAACATCAATACAAAACAATATTGGAGGAAACTATGCTTCCCTATGCTGAGGAGCATCTCCCTATTATATGGACGTTTCAGCATGATAACGACCCGAAACATACCGCCCGTTCAGTCAAGTCGTTTCTTACCAGTCAGTCAGAATCGGTGCTAGATTGGCCAGCAAATAGCCCGGACCTCAACCCAATTGAGCACCTTTGGCACGAAATCAAGAAAAAAGTTTCAACTTATCGTACCACAACTTTAGATCAACTTAATCAAGCTTTTTGTGAGGCATGGGCAAACATTCCTATCGAAACATGTCAGAAACTGATAATGTCTATGCCACATCGGTGTCAAGCGGTAATTACTAACAAAGGTTTTGCTACTGGGTACTGATTTTACACGTAATAAAATGGAGCTTTTAAAAATATTATAATACTGGAGATTATTCGTTTTGTTTAACTCTATTCATCATTATACTTTACTGTCCTTAATTAAATGTCCAGCTACATAATTATACCTTAAAATTTAATACATGTTCAACCTTTGATATTAAATACTTTTTTCTATTTAATTATTCTCTTATTTACAGCCATTTATAGTATAGTAATCGGACCAAATTATGCAAATAATAGGTGCTGAAAAATCAATAGGGTTTTATATTTATATGTACATAACCGGTTATTGCTCTTCACTATCTTGAATGTCCCTAATTAGTTGACCACGACTGTATATATATATATAAAATATAAAAAAATAAATAATAATAATAAAAAAATCAAACACACAGACACAGAAAACCTCCTCCCCCAACCGACGCTTAAATAAAAATTGGTCCACCTCTGACGGAGGAAACAGGGGACCACGAAACGCCGCTCCCCCGCGCCCCGCATGAGAATCCCGAACGCCACGCCGACGCAGTGTTTCCTCTCAAGGCTAGATAGATCGCGCTTTAAGTTTTTTCAAACCATCTGAGACATAGAAATAATGGTTTAAATTCTGGAAAAAAAAAAACTCTCTTCACTTGGGTGTCGTTAAAGGCGACTAACGGACTAAAGACTGCACATACTTCCAACAGCATAGAGCTGCGATGGGTTCCCCGCCTGTCACGCTGAGCTCATGTGCAGTCGCTATTTGGTGAAAAGTGGACTATGTAGATTACTGCTTTTGCTGTCCTCACTGTCTCTAACTGACCCTTCGGGGATAATTTTCGTGATTATATGTATGTACAATTTCATGAATGAGTACAAAATACCCTCCCTTGTTGTTGTTATAACACTCTAACTTTTGTTACTAAGATGGAGAAAAAGGCTTCTGAGATTATTGCCAGCTCTTCTTAGTAGAGACTCTCCCAAAATCCGAACTGGTGGCAGATTCTGTGGTTTAGATATAGCAATCCCTATTTTAGTAAACTAGTCCATTTGCGAAGGAGAGTGAGACAGGGGGATGTTATATCCCCGAAACTGTTCACAAACGCTTTGGAGGACGTCTTCAAGACACTGAACTTTAATGGACAAGGCATAAATGTAAACGGCGTGTACATATCATACCTACGCTTTGCAGATGACATCGTCATTATGGCGGCACCCAGCAGGACCTGCAACGGATGCTGGACTCCCTTAGTGCTGCTTCTCGGCGTTTCGGTCTTGGGATGAACTTGGACAAGTCTAAGGTCATGTTCAGTGATCATGTCGTCCCGGAACCGATAATCGTTGATGGTACTCCTCTCGAAGTTGTTAATAAGTAGACATACCTTGGTAAATTGTGCAATTGGGTAGAAACAACTTCGAGAAAGAGGCCGACCAAAGAATACAGCTGGGCTGGGCAGCATTTGGAAAGTTCCGCCATATTTTCTCGTCGCCCATAGCACACTGCTTAAAGACCAATGTGTTCAACCAGTGCGTTCTACCCATAATGCCCTACGGAGCCAGGACGTGGTCACTAACACTGCAACTAGTCCACGAGTTCAAGGTCGCTCAGCGGGCAATGGAAAGAACTATATGCTCGGAGTTTCTTTGTTGGATCGAATTCGAAACGAGTATATTCGACAGAGAACCAAAGTAACCGACATAGCTCATGCCATTAGCAAGCAAAAGTGGCAATGGGCTGGTCACATGTGTCGTAGAACCGATAACCGTTGGGGTAAACGAGTTCTAGATTGGAGACCGCGAATGGGCAAACGCAGTGTAGGACGCCCCCCGACCAGATGGAGCGACGATCTGCGCAGGGCGGCTGGCAGCAGCTGGATGCAGAGAGCTGAAGACTGGGCTCAGTGGCGCGCCATGGGAGAGGCTTTTGTCCAGCAGTGGACTGCGATGGGCTGATGTTAATGATTTTCGTAAACTATTTTTTATTCGTTTTGAAAAGTTTGATGGCGCAGCGGCTAGCGCGTTCGGCTTGCAATCTTGCTCGCTAAGCAACTTTCGCAATGCCGGGTCGCTGGATGGGTGACCAAATTTAAAAAAAAAACATCTCGAGCTCCTCCGTGCTTCGGAAGGCACGTTAAGCCGTTGGTCCCGGATGTTGTCGTAAGATGACAGTCGTTAAAACCCACCAACCTGCATTGGGCCAGCGTGGTGGGTTATGGACCAATATCCACGTGCTATTGTCCACGTGGGAGGCCTGTGCTCAGCTGTGGAACGTTCATAGGCTGATGATGAAGTATTTTTAATCAAGATTTGCCCAATTCAAGAAATGTTTATTAACAAGCACTTTTAAATCGTCCAAAATATTTTTTAACCTAACACCCATTAAGGACGTCTTTTTGTTACTGTGGAGAAGGACGGGCGCAAGAAACTGCATAGCTTTGCATAGAAGTAACGTCATGTTAGTGAGCATGACATACATGACATGTTAGTGGTCCCAGGTTCGATTCCCGATTTGTGTACTGGTTTGGTTGGTGATAGGGCTTGTTAAGCCAGCCTCACCAACATCTTATCTAAAGTCTAGCGTCATAACAACGTTAATAGTTGTTGTGTTCCGAAAGTTAAGAGATTAGATAGCCAGTTCCTCAGTGGTTGAGGTTTCCGGGTGAAGCGCGTTTCCTTAAGCACCTTCTGCCTTATCGTCACAATCAGATGAGATGAATGCTTACCTAAAGTGTATAATAAAAAAAGAGTTGCCTAATAAAAGACGACCTCCTTGGTCGAGTGGTTTGTACACCGGTTTTCATGGTGTCGCCATCTCTGAGGTCCCGGGTTCGATCCCCGGTCGGGTCAATTTAGAGAAAAACTGTTTTTCTAAATTGATTTCGGGTCTGGGTGTTTTTTCTATGTTTGTGTATATTTATCCTTTATCTTACCATATAAACGAGTTTCACAAGAATACTCATCTTGGTCTAGATAGTTGGTGTGAGCGTAAACAAATAAAAAAAAATGGCTATCTTAATTTAATCGGCGATATAAAGCCTTTTCTTACCTTCGTATAATATTTGACGTTTTTTGAGTTAATAACGCTTAATTATACATAAAGATAGTGAAATGTTGAAAAGTTACTTCCAACTTCCCACCTGAGGTTAGAAGGTATTATTTTGAACGTTTTACTACTTATTTTTCTCATATTGTTTTCTGAGGTTTAAGCGAGCACTACACATTGAAATGAAACACTTTTTTTATGGATTAACTCGCGCTTTATTTACTATTTACATAGTTTTTTATATTATCCTGACGTTTCGAACTCTTTACAGGGTCCGTGGTCACAGGGAGACTGAGGTGTTGGTCGTCTCATAGTTAGAAGTTATTTGCCTATACCGTCAATCATTTTTATATTTAACCGGGTGCATTCAAGTTTACACAATACGAGCCAACAATATTTTTATGTCTGGCAATGTGTTGCTGTTGGGGCTGGGATTTGAGGAAACAAATACCTAATATTTTTCTCACTATTAGGTATTTATTTAATTTTTTTACAGCGCCTAAATTTTGTATAATTACCCCTATTACCACTACTTACTTAAATGTGCTCGTTCGTATAGCTATTTAAAGAAATATCGAACCTCTCAATCGCTGCTTGAATAATCTTGTATTATTTGTATTATTATGTACCTATCTATTGGATGTAAGAGGCATATGATGACGACAATGGTGATCATAGAAGGACTTTTTCCATTGCAATTAAACCTAAATACTCTAAACGCCTTGGCCTTTTCTCATCTGTAGAGCGATTCTGTAAACTCAATAAAATTCGAACCTCGAAAAGCTTCAACGACGAAATAAACTAATTCAAGTCAAATTTTGATATGACCTGTAGAGAAGTGACATGAGAGCATGAACTTATGTACACACCTGCAGATTCATCTATCAAAAACTGTCAAATAACACCAATCGATATAGATACTGTTACCTTAGAGACCGTGTCGCGTCGCGGTGAAAGAATAGAATTGTTCCCTTTATGTCGAGTCCCTTCACGTCGAGCCGAGAACCTTGTCTCTCTTCTCTTACCTACCTCTACGTCGAGTCTACAATTTTTGTGTCGCTTCTATTTCCTCAACGTCGAGTTTACATACCCGGCTTTTATTACCTTCACGTCGAGTTTGATTATATCATATTTTAAAGTACAGTCTAGTTGAAATGTTTTATGTCTTATTTTATTGGAATCTACTAAATTACTAATATTATCATATACGACAACCACCCCCTCTTCCCTTGGGTGTCGTAAAAGGCGACTAACGGACTAAAGACTGCACATACGTCTAACAGCATTGAACGGCAATGGGCTCACCAGCTGTCACGCTGAGCACATGTGCAGTCGCTATTTGGAGAAAGGTGGACTATTGCAGAGGACTGCTTTTGCGGTCCTCATTGCCTAGTCTCTGACTAACCCTTCGGGGATAATAGTAGTGATTATGTATGTATGATGTATTTAACTTATCCAGTGAGCCAGCAATGCGGAAGTAGCTTAACTGGCATGACCGCAAACTTAAGAAGAAACACTACGTCGACGTGGCATGCAAAATTCTCATACAAAACGTAGAAAAACCACATTTTGTAGTCCCTGTTTCCTCCTTCAGAACTGGACCAACTTTATTACTTTTTCAGCATCTGTTAAAGAAAGAGATTTTCTATGTCTGTTTCTTTGATTTTTTAGCATTAAGTCATTTATATAATAACGAGGAGCCTTCAAAATTTAGCGAAATAACTCCGTTTTAAGGCGTCTTCAGTAACATTAAGTAAAATAAAAATTGGTCTAGTTCTGAAGGAGGAAACAGGGGACTACGAAACGTCGTTTTTCTGTGTTTTGTACACGGAAAGAAATTATTAGTTGGGTTTACCATATTTCAACAAAATTTTAGGGTTAATATAGCACCTACTCTTGAGTTTTGTTGAATGAACAAAAACTGTATTGTTGATCAGTTACGGTAATTTGAACTTATTACATATATCTTTTGTTGTTTTAACGTATTTATTTTGTAAATTTTAAACTTTAAAAATGGTTATTGTAACAAGTTGAACAGTAAAATCAACAATTAACTATTGAATTATCCATGAATTGTTACGCCAACATGTACAAATAGGTAAAAACAACTGTTTTCATATCAACAAAAACTTTTCTGAATTTGTTCGTGTTGCTTTAACCCATCACTTTGTTAATTCAACTAATGTGTCGCCAACCCGTGCAAAATCAACCTTTTTGTTCTTTCAGTGTATGAGAATTTTGCATGTCACGTAGTAGTGTTTCCTCTTAACGCTTTAGCCGCTGCGCTATCGAGCTAATTGCTAAACTAAAAGTCTCATTGATTATATCGGCACTTTTTAGATAATAAGCACGGTAGATGACACCACTCCACCTGGTGTTTAGTGGATATGGAGTCCAAGCGCAAGTTGTTTTGACAACGGTACATATACATACATACAATAGTCAGAGACTAAGCAAGGTGGACAGCAGAAGCAGTCCTGTACCTAGGCTCAGCGTGACAGCTGGTGAGCCCATCGCCGCCCTATGCTGTTAGATGTATCTGCAGTCTTAGTCCGTTAGTCGCCTTTTACGACACCCAAGGGAAGAGAGGTTGGTAGTATTCTTTCACCGCTACGCGTCACGGTTATAAGACGAATCATCAGTCGCCCTAACCTTGCAGGCCCACATAGTGTCTTTTTACTCCTCGTTTGAAGGACCCCATATTATAGCAAGGAGAAAAAGATATATTGTAACTGGCCATTCTGACTTAGAACAAGCCCAGCACAAGATAAGATAATATAAAATATGCTTTATTGTACAACACAAAGTTTTTTTGTGGCATAAGAGAGGTAATTGTATAAGTACAGTGGGTTGTTTTACAGTGAAACCAATAAGATAATTTACAAAATTTTTATTTTCTCCTCCTGTCGCCGGCTTTCTTACTCTAGGTATGTCTGTTCTTTCTTTGTGTAATGGTAACACCACATAACTGTCATTTCCTCTAAACTGCAATTGTGATATGAGCTTCGATTCTGCTATAATAAAACGACCAAAGTCGTCTGTCAGTGGTCTGTTGGATTTTGAACTAAGGCCCTTTACACACTGCGACTTGTAGTAGCGATACAAACGCAATACAGTCGCGATGCAGTAGCGATGCAGCCGTTAGCCGTCTACCTATACACACGAGTGCGACTATTTCCCGCGCGTCTGCTGCGATGAAGTTGCGATAGCAGCTTGTTGAATGCACAATCACACTGGTCTGCATTGAATCCATCGATACAAACGCTCGCTAGCATCACGCATACAAAGCGCGTAAGCATCGATACAACGGCGAGTGAGCATCAATACAATCGCAAGATACGCGATGCAGTCGTAAGTTTCAATAACACGCGTTTGCGTCGCTACAAAATGTTGCAGTGTATAAAAAGGGCCTAACGCAAAACGTCAGATGTCAATTAAGACACGACGGTGGACGTTTTAAGATAGCTGAATCGCGGCACAAGTTTCATTCGCAACTAGCGAACGATGCTTAGCAGTTCCAAGTAAATTAAAACACGAGTTTAGATGGCAAGATTCGCTAAACGCTAACATTTGATTAGATTGATCTTACGTCGATGTAACCCACCGAATGACTTTCAAATGGAAACGTTTTAAAGATTACAATGACATTTAGCATGTCTTTATATTTAATTTTGTACAATACTATTCGTTGGAGCACATCGAACGATTCGCATTTAATTTTAATAAATTGAATACGTACGGAATAAGTAATAGTGACATTATTACATTTACTTTGACATTATACACGAACATGAATGTTAGCGTTTAAGAGCACTTACATATAACTGCATACATTTAGAATTTGATTCAAACAACTTTAATAATTGATGGTAAAACATAGATCGATATATACAGACCGTTAGTAATACTTCAAAGACGTTGGCATCAAAATTATTGCTACGAAGTTTTGCGCCCAAACTTTTAGGTACAAGATGTTTCTACTTATTCTATTTTATTTATACTAATATTTACAGTTTAAACGAATAATAATGACGGGCCATAGTGTCAACAGCACGTCGTTTATATACGAAATAACAAATTTATTCGAGAAATTTATTTACACAGCAAAATTGCAAATCACAGAGATGAGTGCGCAAGAAACACAGTTGATGTAAAAGGAATAATAATACATAAAAGATTCCTGGCAAGAATCGGCATGCATCCACATCTGAGCTCTATTCTGAAATTCGAAGTTGGTAATGATGACTTCGATGGCTCCATTCGCCGCACGTGACTGAGGGTTGTTCGCGTTGCAGCGACCGCTTCGTTAGTTCGAGTTTCACAATAGGCCCACTCTAACAGAAACATTGCCTGATATTCCAGTATAATGTCCCGACAAGAATATAGACCACCTAGCGTAACAAATTATTGTTCTTTCGTTATCTTTTGTTCAATGACTGTCACAGTTTTCTTTAGTTTATTACCCTACATTGACCTTTAATGTTAAAAAGGAAAAAAGAAATTTCCTTCGTCAACTTTTCAGGATATGTTATTTTTCACACACATTAATATCACTTTATCAGTAGAGAAACACACCTTTGTGTTTAACACATCTCATTCTGATCAACTCTTAAGTACCAGTAATGGAGATTTACAAATAGCGCATTAAGTATTACAGAAATTGCCATTTTCACAACCGAAATTAAATATGTAGTAGGTACTAAGGTATAATTTAACAGTTCATCGACGTCGGAAGAATTATTACTGACCGCACGCACACACACATATGAGAAGTAATAATTTTTCTATCGCATAAAGTTTTCATTGTCTGTAGCACAGCACTGTCACTTTGTATTAGCGTCTTCACTAGGCGAGGACTTTATGGTAGGCTTGAGGGATGGCGTCGTGGTTAAATCCAGCGCCGGCTCCTGCGCGAAGCCCGTCGGTGTCGACTTGAGGCCAGGTTGTGTCGGCAAGAGGCCGGGCGGTGCGGACATAAGGCCGGTCGGCGTGGACATAAGGCCGAATGGTGTCGGCGTGAGGCCACCTGTCGAGTTTAGGTCGCACGGTGCCAACTGTGAAGCTGCCGGTGCCAGCGACTGACCAGACGGTGGTACGAAACTCGGTGCCGGCATTAGACCTAGCAACCCTGGTGTGGGTCGCAGGTAGGTTTGGTTTGTCGGCAACACAGGAGGCCCATTCATGTCAGGTATCGCACAGGTCGGCATAGCCGGTGGAGTCCAGCATGCGGCACTGGTAGACGCTGCCTTCATCCCTAACCCCGCAGTGCTGAGATACGAGCACGCCATCATCTGAAACAAATTCAAAAGTACCGTCATTATAATTCGAAAAGAGTGTTGAAAAGACATAAAAAAGAACGTATGTTGATAATTTTTCTTGTACAGAGCCTCATGATATAGAGATACTTTTACATAACTATTATCCCTCAATGGTTTGGCAGAGATTAAGCAATGAGAACCGTAGAGAAGTCGCCTTTTACGAAAAGGCGACTAACGGACTAAAGATCCAATAGAAGAGAGGGGTTGATGGTATTCTTTTAGTGAGCCCTATCCCATACGGCTCCAAATTTTCAGTCAAAAATTTGCTCAATCTTCCCAAAAGTGGATTTGCGTAAAAACAGTGCTTACATAAATAATGAAATATGTCGTATTATGAGATGGGAGGCCTAAAGAATCCGCGGGTAGGGGGGCAAGCTCCTCTAATCACGCTAATGGGCAATGCGCAGCCACGACCCCCTCGGAGGCTTTCACGCTAATGCGGGTTGGGCGCAGGAGCAGACCAGTTTAGTGGTAAATCGTATCACATGTCAGCCGGTGCCGCTTGGCTCGCAACTTTCTCGCAATAGTTGAGTCTCAGTTTCTAGGAAATTATGGACAGACGTACTACCCATACCTACTCAGCTTTTTACTTTCCTAGAGCGAACTAATGTTGGCGAAGTTTTTTCGGCAGCTTCATATTATATGTTTGTTCTCAGGAGTGAGAATCGATGGTTTGGTAGTAAAGAGTTTTAGAAAAGCGTGTATGAAAATTGAGATATGTAATTAACAAGTAAATGTACTTAGTACTATGTATGTACACTACACACCTATAACAGTGTAGTTAGTTAATAATGTACCGAAATTTTTATCTCCTCCCTTTTTTTGATTTTATGCTTTTATTAAAGAATTTTTTTGGAAAGGAGGTGTTCACGCGGACGAAGATGCGGGCAGGCCGCTATAGTTGTTTAAATAGTAATATAATGAGAAATTCTTATTTCAGAGGTTTGGTTGCTTTGGTCTTATGTGCGATTCACATAGAATACTCGATTGGGATTTACATATTTAGCGCGTTACACGTGCGCTTTTCCATTTACAAAAAGCTTAAGGAGCAAATTACCGAATCCATTCGGCGCTCAGTGTTGTATTGTATTGCAGTAATAGTTTTCATAGTTAATGCCGCGAACAATGGCTTCAACACAATTGGCATAGTTCGCTGTACTGCAACAGCTGTTCTCGTACAGCGTAGTAACAATGATATTGTAACTTTAATATTTATTGCACTTGATCAACTCCTTGCGAGCGCCCGCGAGACATTCCCTACATCATATTTGTATGTAAAGTCAAATTTTAAACTTGTGTGCTCATGCATAAATTTATTAGAGTGCAGACCTTAAGTCTTTGAGCGTGCGGAACTTAATTAACTTGACGCCATTGCACACTAGTACCCTTATAAACGCTCCAGTTAATATGTTTAAGCGTCGGTATTGCTTTTGGAGACCTAAACTCTCCTATGAGAATAAACAGGCGCTGGCGGTGGCGGCGGGCGGCTCGCCGAGCCAGTTCCGCCGCACAAATGAATTAGTGGCGTCCTGCGACTGCGACCCAGGCGCCCCCGCCCCCGCGCTCCCGCAGCCACGTGGCCGCGCGAGGGCGGGGCGGGGGGCATGTTGCGATTAAAATATAATTAGGCGCTCGGCAATTGTTTCACCATCGAGCCAGGTGGCTCGCTCAGGCGGCTAGGTAAATTAAATAGCCGTATAGGGTTTCCAATTAAGTCCGCTCGGTGGCCGCGGAAAACACGCTTATTGCCTAATAATAGAACCGGGGGGAACAATATGAGGATTTCGTATAGCTGATTAATTATTTCATGCGGCCGACGCGGTGCCTCGCCTGCGGCGCGATTAAAAATCGTACTCCGCGTACTAGGTAACTGATACGGAGCAGGTGTAACGTGATATTAATTACGATCAAGACAGTGCCACGTAATAAATCACGTTCGCCTAGAGTATACTTTCGGTATTAATGAATTCAAACGGGCCGCGATAATTGCGTACCTAATTACAGCGGACGGAGCTGTCTAATTTATCACTGTCGGATTATGAATTAGGAATAGCGTTAATGAAACATGCATAATATTTGTGGCGGTTACATATTGCGGTGCGCCATCCATTGTCGCCACAGAAACAATTACATTGCAAACTAATACGGGCGCCATTGAAACTTGGGACGTCCTTTATCCCCCGGCGAGCGCTGGCGATGAAAATTTGGGGAATTAATTGTATAAGCACTTAAAGGACCCAGAGGATGCCTCCGGCTGTGTATATTGAGTGTTAGAGCACACTGCTGGAACTCAACAGAGTTAAGTCATTTAAAAAAGAAAAAGTTTAAATCTGTGATTTGCGTCAAGAAGTATGTTTTCCTTAATAAATAAAAAATAAAAAAAAATAAATGCTTAAATAAAAATAAATGCTTAAAGTTATACAATACTTTTTTTTAAACTTCAAAGTCAGGTACAGAGTACGCTATCACACAGTCAAAAGAAATGAAATAAGCTCAGCAACTAAGTAAACAAATAGACATACAATGTAAAATGCAATTTGCCATTGCATCAGCATACACTTGTTGCAAATTTGTTTGGTGTATCAGATTTTGTCATCAAAAATAGCGTGAATGTGATTTTCTAATGCACTGTTTCGCGTGGAGGCTTGACCGGTGTGCAGCGCTGCAATTTGTGGGGGTCACAGGGGTCAGCCAGTGATCGGGCGGCGTGCAGGTCTAATGGCCGCAACACGATCTTGCAGCGGTAATGATTGGACCTAACCCAACATTCGTCGTTTTAGAATAAGCCAGCGTATTTTGGGTTGCCTTAAAACCTTCCCGCGCTAACCTGTTTTCAGCTAACCGTTTCAGCGCCTTCCGGGCTGCGGTGTATCATACGTCTGTATAAAGCCAGCGATGTGAGAATAAAAAATATGACTTCCCTCTGTATACAGATTGCAGTCTCTTATGCAATAAAATATTAAAATTAATTTCCTCTGCTTTCCCCTTATCGTTTAAGTACTTTCCTTTACTATAACTCAAAGTCGAAGTGAAATAGTTTAGTAAATATAAACTTTAACAGGCACTTATTCACGTCAAAACTAAAAAAATAATAAATAACAAAAATTTTGGTAATTCCTAACTACTGAACCACTTAGCTCTCATAACTATTTCGGTATCTCTGTCTACCTAAACTTTGGAAACTATCGCCATAATCAATGCGATAACCCAGAACTTAGTTTTCAATGCAACCCAAGCAACTCTAAGACAATAGAGCTTATTATTCTCAAATTTGGAATATTAAGGAGGTCCTTCCGAGAAAAGCTTGTATCGGGTTCGATATAATATCGTTGAATAGAAAACGGGACAATGGCCCATCGGCATTCCATTAACTAGTCGAGCAAACATGGGACGCGTCCGGCTCTAATTCAATACAAAACGACTCCTGGCGAACGATACTCGCACATTCGGGACATTTCTATCGGATTGTAACAACGCTAACTGTTTATACTGCGGTGCCGGATAGGGCTGCCACGTCGCGGTCATCGGTAGCTTTCCGCAAATGCCGACTTAAAAAACACAAACTCAAACTTATAAACCATTTATTATTATAATAGAAATAAAGTTTATTTAATGTTTATTTTAATAAATACTTTTACTCGTATATTATAAAAAAAATATTAAATAAGTCTCTGCAAAAAACATAGATAGATAGCGGATTGTTAGTAATAGGTGGTGAGCCCGTCATCGTTTTATGATGTTGGATGTATGCGCAGTCTGTAGTCCGTTAGTCGCCTTCTACGACACCCAAGGGAAGAGAGGGGTTGGTAGTATTCTTTTCGTGAACCGCTATACACACGGCTCCTTATCCATATTTTATATTAGACTTTTAACATCATCATCATCATCAGCCTATAAACGTACCACTGCTGGGCACAGACCTCCCACGTGGACAATAGCACGTGGGGATATTGGGCCATAACCCACCACGCTGGCCCAATGCGGGTTGTTAGGTTTTAACGACAGTCATCTACGACAACAACCGTGACCCCGTTGGCCGTGACCAACGGCTTCACGTGCCTTCAGAAGCACGGAGAAGCTCGAGATGTTTTAAATTTGGTCACCCATCCAGCGACCCGGCGGCATTGTGAAAGTTGCTTAGCGGGCAAGATCGCAAGCCGAACGCGCTAGCCGCTGCGCCATCGAGCTCGTTGGTAACCCTGCGATCGGGCCGCCGCCGCCGCCCGGGTAGACTTTCGCGAGACAATGCAAGACTGGGCCTAAATAATTTAATAGTAGTAGGCGCGTCGAGCTGTCGAGCCGTCCGCAAACACGCCGATATTTGGACGAGACATCGGCCCTTAGATAACATGGATACTTAGAGAAATGGACCTTATGATTGATCTTGTGTTTGCACAGGTAAAGTGTGGAAGTAAACAAAACGTCTCTAGTAATAATTTTAGGCTAAAATAATTAAACTATTAATAAAACCATCCCATTTGCGGGCTTATTCTTTCGCATATCAATAATGGCACATGGGAAGCTCAGACCATGATGATGGGTCCAGAGCGGGTTGGTGATATTTATACGACTGCTGCATTACGAAAAAAATAGAGACTGACGGTTTTACGTGCTTTCCAAAGCAGGGAGGAACTCAAGATATTTTAATTTGGTCTGGTCACTCGTCTAGTGAAACCATAATACCTAATATGTGAAAGTTGTTTAACTTGCAAGCTCGCACTCTGAGGGCGCCCCATCGAGCTTATTAAGAAATGACTTTTAATTTTTTTTTAAAGAAAAGAAAGGTGTAGAGCACTAATATTATTTAAGGTAATAAATTGAAACGTAAACTTAATACAAGTGGCGGAATCTCACATTGGAGGCTAAGACACAGCCATCAGAGTAACTAAGTATGTATAACCGACAAGAGGGGTAGTCGTACGCTCAGAGATACGCGAGTGATAGTAGGGCGGGCGG
The DNA here is from genome assembly GCA_963921215.1 of Scoparia ambigualis. Taxonomy (NCBI): domain Eukaryota; kingdom Metazoa; phylum Arthropoda; class Insecta; order Lepidoptera; family Crambidae; genus Scoparia; species Scoparia ambigualis. Next base: position 29,111,408 of record OY992505.1, on the reverse strand, counting down.
CCGTAAATCAGGGCGGGCGGGGTGGGGCGGCGTCGCGTGCGCCGCGGCCGTTTGTCGCGCGGTCGCGTGCGCGCGCGCTCATTGTTTATGCATACGGGCGCGGCACGCACGCTCCCGCGCCCGCGCCCGCCCCCGCCCGCGCCCGCGCCGCTCACTCACATCGCATTAATCATCATTCGCGTCTGCCGACACACGTTTATCTCCCGTCTCCCGTCAGCGCTCGGCATTACGCTGACGACTTCATAAGGGCTTACACAGACGCCGACGGATGACGTTTTTTTGATTGTGACTAGTAAAGTGATGCGTACAAAAAGTAGAAGGCTTGGACTTTTAGTGGTGAAATAATATGTTGATTTAAGTAAATATAGTTGTGAAAAGTATTTTATAAGACTTATTTCACTTAACTGTAAAGATATTTCGGACCCATTATTATATCGTAGCTGCCCGCAGGCTTCAAGGTCGTCACGGAAACTACGATTTAACTTTCTTTCGTAGCTAAGGTGCACATTGTACGAAAATTTCCACACACCAAACGTTACGACGGATCTCAGAAGTCACAATGTAATAGGTAAACTTTGAAGAAATAAGTTAATGTCAAAGGATTTGCATAATTCCCGATAACGAGCGTTCGAGCTCTCTTACTTCAAAGCCGACGTTTCAGTTACAGTTTATTATTAATAAAATTTGGCCGGGTTGTCGGCGGGCGTAACGAGCGCGCCTCTCGTTATCGGCCGCCCGGCCGGCCAGCGCCGCGGAAAATTCGCCCGAAACTGACGCGCGTGAAAATTTAATGAACGGCCGGACGCTAGTTAACTAAAAGGTAAAGTGCACCCTCTTGACGTGTTCGGTAAATATTAATAGTGAGTGTGCTAGCGTGCGCCATTAAAAATGCACGAGTCCGCGGACACGGCTCGCGGTCTGCGTTCATTAGCCTCTTTACATGCGGTCCCTCTCCGGAATTGACTATGTTTGCCGCGTCTCCGCGCTCGCGCCCTCGGCCAAGACGCTTCAATTAGCCGAGGCCGGCGCATCTCCTAGGCGCCTACACGTGTTTGCCCCGCCGCCATTTCTGTTGCAATAAAATGCGACATTCAGCGTCGAACTTCGTCGTCCGCCGCTATGCATGACCTGCGAACACTTCCCAAGAACAAGTTTTACTATCCGAGCCGTTTTAGAACTCTTTCGGCCGCATTAAGGATAATAGAAACTGTTCAGGCTGCTGTGCAGCAGCGCTAAGGAATTATATCGGAGTGTGGAATGATCCAAGTTCGACTTTTATGTGAATTCCGTTTGTGAGAACGAGCGCCGTTCGTATTTTGTTGGGCGAGTTGAGTTTGTACTTTCCGCCGCGCAGTGAGGGGGGTGAGTGATATTTGTTACGCAGTAATGAGGATCGTTAATTATGTATAGCAAGGTGCGTTGCTTGAATTCAGGACGGTCGGGAGTCGCAGGTTCCAACGAGGTCAAGGGTTCGCGACTCTCAACCCTGAGGGGCTGCCAAATTAATGAGGCACTCCTTTGTAATAAAGAAATAACAAGAATTGCGCACGCGAACCGGGCCCGCTGACTTCGACGTCATTAGAGGCGTCGCGGCGTCTTGAGGCAACTCTGAACCGCTCTTTATCTAAACAACTCTATTTTGATATCATTTGCGTATCTTCAGCAACACTTTTGGAGCAATTGGCGTGCTGCTAATGTTTTATAGAAATAATTAGATTTTCTATTTGTTTTTTTATGTTGTCTGCATTTTTAATGAAGTAACCGTAATAATAGCAATGGTACGAGTATCTTTTGATTTGCAAATCACTACTAGCAAATTTTTCTCATTAGAATAATTATGCAATATTTATTTTATACACATTTGACATTTTTATTAACAATAGAGTTAAGTTTATATGAAATAGTACCAATGTTAATTTTACCTGATAGTTTATCTAACCTGAAAGACGTTTCTCGCAATTAAAATAAGACAATTAAAACCCCTGTTCACCAAAAATAAACCGTCAGATTTTGTTTTGTTTTTGCCAGTTAAAAACATGTCGCTGTATCAAAACTCTGAGTAGGTACAAGAGTACCTACTTGTTGTTCGAAAAAAACAAGTTATAAAACAAAATATACGGGCAGTTATGAAACTAGACGTCACCCACAAAGTAGTTGAGTGCAGTCCTCAGTGCACTGATAAGGGTGCTCGATTTCAACGAATCTTATTACTTTCAAGAGAAGACGCTTAATCCATCAAAAAACACTAACTGGCACTAGCTAATTACAGGTAAATATAGGTAAATAATGTGTAATAGAGTAAGTAAAGTAAATATTGTAAGTTTAGATATAGCTTCAATTTATGTTTTAATCCATGTTTAAATTTATGGCTCTGGCAGAATATCAGGGTTTGTGGGTCTCCTGCAAACACTGAGCCATAGATCTTTTTGTCTATGTTTTTTTTTGGCAAACAAATATACCAACTGATTATCATCCATCAAATTCCTTTCCTCGCGCTCCTCTGATTGGCACATTCTACAAATAAAATAACAAGAAAAAAAGCATAAACACAAATGAAAGATAGTTTTATTTAACTCGCACGTCAAAATACTTAAATATAGTTATGTGCAGTTCTCGGTGCACTGATAAGGGCGCTCAATTAGAACAAAACCCTTCCATTTATAGCTCTTTTGTCAAATAGCGATTCCTGTTGCGAATGAAACATTTATTTATTTATTTTATTGAGTAAGAAAAAAAAACATGACGCTACCGATGCCGTTGTACCAAAACTTTGATTCACACATTTGAAAAATAAAAGAAAGTAAAAACAAAAGACAGCCAGTTATGAGTCTCGCACGTCACAAAGTAGTCGAGTGCAGTCTTCAGTGCACTGATAAGGGCGCCCGATTAAAACGAAACACAACGCTAATTGGGCGGGCCGGATCATCCAATTAGCCGGGACTTAGAAGCCCGCGGACCCCAGGGTGCGGGCGGCGCTAATCTGCCGCTTGCCGGCGTGTGTTTCTCAATTTGAACTGGCAAACGAATGTGTAAAATATCATAAGATTCACGAGAATAAGTTTTTACGATCTCTCATAATAAGAAGAAAAAATCTCTCTAATACAAAGAAAAAAAAGAATAAAAAAGTTTTATTTTGTGTCATATAATTACAAAAAAACCATCAATATGGATATTAACTTAATGCAAATCACTAATATGTAAAGATTAAAATTTTTTATAATCTTAAAAACAAGTCTCAATGGAGCTTAATTTGGGCTAGACAATTGATGTGATGATTTTTTTTAATTTGTATTTATAGGTGTGAGATTGTGAAACTTACTTGGCCCGAACATTTAATTATTCTGTAGTGAGCTAAAACACCTAAAAGATAAAGTATTTAGTGCAAAAAACAAAACATAGTCCGTCTTAAAAATATTGCTACGAATATAACTGCACCTTAAGATCCTACAGGTAGAGCCAGTAGCCTGAACAATCCGTTAGAACCTCAGAAGGTAATGAATCATACATGGTGTTCTTATTGAGGTACCCCGGCTTAATTAGCTGGGACTTAGAAGCCCGCGCGGACCCCAGGGTGCTTGCTGCGCTAATCTGCCGCTTGCTGCCCTGTTTCTCAAATTGCACTAGGAAACGGATGTATAAAATCTTATTAAATTCCTGAGAAAATAGTCAAAAATCAAAGTAAACTAAAGTGCTGCTTTCATGTCGCACTGCAGGGCAAAGGCCTCCAATATTGAAATCAAGTTATCGCGACAATTGTAGTTTATGATTTAACGATAATTATCCAATAGTTTTTTTTATTAAGAGGGTTTACGCATTTCGGTTTCCCATACAAACTTCCAAGTCGAAATTTTCAAAAACCAATAAGCCAATTTTAATGAAACTTGAATGCTACAGCAAAATACAGGGATCTAAATACTTTGTTGAAAACTTTTTTAAAAAAAGGTTTATTTAGCTGAGTTATTGCGATTTAAAGTCCACTATAGAAAGTTTAAAATCGCATTAACTCAGTTATTTAAACGTTTTTTAAAAATGTTTTTAACAAACTATTTAGATCTCTGTATGTTTCTTTAGCATGCAAAGTTTCATTAAAATTGGCTTATTGGTTATTAAAAATTTCGACTTGGAAGTTTGTATGGGAAACCGAAATGTGTAAACCCTCCTAGGATAATTTGTAAATATTTTATTTTTACAAAATAAATTTGCGATTTTTTATCTGTGGACTACAAGACCCGAAACACGAGCGGCCATGATTGAGCTTCATGTGACGTCATATTTCACACAATTATCAAAAACTATCTGTACGGTTTCAAGATAAATTTCTTTATTCATTGAAGTGTGACGTCACAGAGCAAAATATCACGTGACTAACCGTTTTCGCACAAAATTAGAAATGAATAAAGAAAAATATGTTTTTTTCTATTAAATAAAGCTTTTCCGAGAAAGAAAATATTGTACGGGGTATAAAATAAGCGTTTGCAATTTTAAAAATACTTTTTCGAAAACTGTCAAGCAGCCAATTAACGGGAATTGGTTTTATCACCACGCTTGCCAAATGCGGGTTTGTGATCACAAATCAGGGCGATGCATAAAATCAAAATATTTTTTTTTTGTAGACTTAATTGATAAGCACTTTTATTAATTCTTCCAGAAATATTTATGTATTATAAAACTTACGCCGGCAAAACATTGTGTTTAGCTAAAAATTAAGTAAGTTTTATAATACATAAATACATACATAAAATCCACTTTAATTGATGTCCAGTCACCAGCATTAAGATGTAATGACGCAAAAATATCTGATCATTGGTGGAAGGCATATTATAGGCATATATATGCCTTCCACCAATAATCAGATATTTTTGCTGGCCGTCAATAGTCACATCTTATTGCTGGTGACTGTCCATTGAACATATTTTACAGCGAACGGAACAGTCCGTTTGAACTTTAGAAGTTTATGAATCATAAAAATTATGTTGAGCTAATTAGCTAGTACTTCGAAGGACCAGGGTGCTTGGTGCTCTAATCCGTAACTTGCTAGCGTGTGTGTGTCAGATTAAGAAAATTTTAACTAAGAAATGGATATATGAAATCTTATAAGATTCATGAGTAAAGTTTTCATATGAGAAGAGGGTGAGATTGCGAAACTTACGCCCAACGAACTTAGTTTAAAAAATAAAGTGCAAAAAAACAAGACACAGTTTGAAGTTTTATTTTTTATTATTTCTCAACTGAGAAGCGTTTGCATCACACCTGGTGGTAATGGATAATAAAGGTGGAAGGTTGCAGCGCATTTCTCCCGAAATTGTCTAGTACTGAGGAACTGGGTATCTTATCTCAACACACGTCACACTCCTTTCCTGTAGAGAAAGGTAGAGACTATTTGCTGCAAACCTAGCACACTTATTTTGCTTCATTTACTTTCATAACATTATTCATAAATGCTCGTCTGTCGTCGTCTTATAATAATAATAATAATGATAATTCAGTAGTCCTTGACACGGCACGTATTGTCAGGAGGTTCCTCACTCTGCAGCCCTAACCCGGTGGTTACTATAGCTATCGGTATAGCTTGGGTCAATCCCCGCTGCCGGTGGCAACCTAGGTTAAGTTTTTTATAATATTTTATATTGTAAATATGTTTCTTTTTATTAAAATATTGTAAAAAAATTTACGTAAGATATATTTTGAATAAAGAGAATAATAATAATAATAATAATCCGCGCTGCCGGTGGCAACCTAGGTTAAGTTATTTATAATATTTTATACTTTCAATATGTTTTTATTATATAAAATATTGTAAAAAAAATCGTAAGATGTATAATAGATATTTAATAAAGGGAATAATAATAATAATAATAATTTCTACGCTCACTCCCATTATCTAGCCCAACATAAGTTCTGTTGAAACTCGTTAAAATGATTCAACTTGATAAAGGATAAATATACATAAACATGGAAAAAACACCCAGACCTGAAATCAGTATAGAAAAACAGTTTTTTCAAAATTGACCCGACCAGGAATTGAACCCGGGACCTCAGAGATGGCGCGACGCCAGAACCTGCGCGCTAACCACTCGAATACGGAGGTCGTCATATCTCAGAATATTGCTACAAATACTAACCACAGTTCAAATGGATGTCCACCCCGAAATGTTTTGCAAAAAAAGACAGTCTTTTAAAAATTTCCAATATAGATGCGCCCAGTTAATGAATCATACATAGTGTTCTAATTAAGGTGCCCGGCTTAGCTGGGACTTAGAAGCCCTGCGGACCCCAGGGTGCCTGCAGCACTAATCTGCCGATTTCTCATACCATGTTACCGGAGCGAGTATTTATAATTTAAAGGCAGATATATAAACCTAGCGGCCGCTCGCGGTTTCACCCGCGTGGTTCCCGTTCCCGTAGGAATATCGGGATAAAAAGTATCCTATGTGTTAATCCAGGTTATAAACTATCTGTATGCCGAATTCTATCCAAATCCATTTAGTAGTTTTTACGTGAAAGAGTAACAAACATCCATCCATACTTACAAACTTTCGCGTTTATAATATTAGTAGGATAGTAGGAAGTAGGATAGTGCTTGTAGCGGCTCATTAAAAGAATACTACCCTCTCGTCTATTGGGTGTCGTAAAAGGCGACTAACTGACTAAGGATTGCACATAAAACTGTCAATTGGATATTATTATTATTATTATTCTCCTTATTAAATTAATTTAAAAAATTAATATTTAATTAAGGATTATTTTTTACAATATTTCATACAAAAACATATTTACAATTTAAAATATTATAAAAAACTTAACCTAGGTTGCCACTACCGGCAGCGGAGATAGACCCAAACTATCGGTGGTTAGGGCTGCAGAGTGAGGAACCTCCTGATAATACGTGCCGTGTCAAGGAGTACTGCCTTTTACATCTGACCCTTGACCCAACCATTCAGCGAGAGCCTCTCTAGGTGTTGATCGAACTCTTAGCTAAAAGACCGTTTGCCGAAACGACTATCGGTACAATAATGGTTGAACCACACCCCACATGGCGGTTACCTCGTGAGCCAAGTCAAGGTACTTACTGAGCTTGTCCTTCTCGGCTTTCATGAGGTTCTCATAATGAGGTATGGTGATATCAACTAATATTGCCCGGCGCTGAGATCGGTCGACCACCACGATATCAGGCTTATTAGCGACAATATTCCTATCCGTGATGATAGAGCGATCCCAGTAGAGCGTTGCATGACCATTTTCGAGAACTGGCGCAGGTGCGTACTTACAGTACGGCACCTCTGATTCAACAAGGCCATATCGAAGAGCAAGTTTCTGGTGAATTATTCTGGCTACTTAGTTGTGTCTGTGCAAATACTCTCCGTTAGCAAGATGAGAACAACCGGAAATATTATTATTCTCTTTATTTAAAATACATATATCTTAAGTAAAATTTTTTACAATATTTTATATAAAAGAAAAACATGTTTACAATATAAAATATTATAAAAAACTTAACCTAGGTTGCCACCGGCAGCGGGGGTAGACCCAAGCTATCGGTGGTTAGGGCTGCAGAGTGAGGAACTTCCTGACAATACGTGCCGTGTCAAGGAGTACTGCCTTCTGTATCTGACCCTTGACCCAACCTTTAAGCGAGAGCCTCTCTAGATGTTGATCGAGGCTCTTAGCTTTAAGGCCGTATTATTATTATAACTTAATTAATGGCTACGCGTTTAGCATAAAGCTAATTTTAAGTGGTATATACTCGTCTCTTTATATTAAATTTAGTATATAACCGTGTCGCGTAGGTGAAAGAATACTACCACCCCCTCTCTTCCCTTGGGTGTCTTAAAAGGCGACTACGGACTAAAGACTGCACATACATCCAACAATACAGAGCGGCGGGCTCACCTATCACGCTGAGCACATGTGCAGTTGTAATTTGGTGAAGCGTGGAATATGGCAGTGGACTGGTATGCGGTCTTCATTGTCTAGTCTCTGACTAACATGTGCAAGAAAATTTAGCATCATTATGATTTTCAGAAAATATGACTGACATCTTAGCTAATGGTAAGCTATGGTCACTGCCTACCCCTCCGGGAACCGGGCGTGATGTATGTTTGTAAGTATATTTTCTTAATTTTTATTGTTGATTATATTATTGATATTGTTAATAATGATTTGATAAAGACATAATATTGTTTTGTAAATGTCGTTACTTCTATACAAATCGTTTTTATCACAGCTAAAAGGCGTCCGGAATTGGTTTGCCTACCTATCATTGTATAGAAAAAAAAAAACGTTAGACGATTCAAAAATGCTATATAAGAAGTTTACTTGAATAAAGAGATTATGATTTGATTTGTGATTTTCTTTTCTTTTCGCCAAATCAAACAGTTGAGACATCCTTGAACTATTACTATTACATAATTACTACTATTCATTGTGCAATTAACTTAAAATTGGGACTGAATCCTTCTCCATTTCCCAGTTAATTATTCAAAGTCCCTTCAGCAACTCAATAAATTAGTCGGGACTTAGAATCTGCGCGTGGGTCTTAGCCCGGTAGCCTGGTAACTGTAATCCAACGTATGCAACTAGTAATTTTATGTTTAGCCCTCGTAGTTCTCGTTGTGTGTCTTGTAGTTTTACTAGACCAATTCTTTTTATCTATTGTTGGTCTTGTCTTGGCGACTCATTATTAAAATAATACATACGTACATATAATCACGACTATTATCCCCGAAGGGTTAGTCAGAGACTAGGCAATGAGGACAGCAAAAACACTCCTCTACCATAGTCCACTTTTCACCAAATAGCGACTGCACATGTCCTTAGCGTGACAGGTGGTGTGCCCATCGCCGCTCTATGCGGTCGGAAGTATGTGCCGTATATAGTCCGCTAGTCGCCTTTTACAACACCCAAGGGAAGAGAGGGTGTGGCAGTATTCTGTCACCGCTACGCGACACAGTTATTAAAATAATACTATCTCTATCTCTTATCTTGGGTTCCGTAAAAGGGAGTTATTCGTCAACTCGCACACTTTAAAGCACAGATGTGCGAGATGGCACCTATTATTTTAGTTGTATTTTACCCACATCATGTTGTTTATTTTAGACAAACGTTTAAGTATTGTTTAAATTGAATCATGCATTTATGTTACTGGTAAAACAGTTGCGTTTCCCCAAAACAGTTCTTGTACGTCTAACAATAAGTGCCACGTTCGAATAGCGATTGTCACATACTGATGGTTCATCTCAGTTACTTTATCCTAAACACACATTCACCTTTGCTTAATAGCATAAATAAACCGTATCACCTTTAAAATAATGAAATATCCGCTTTGAACTATAATTAAATTAAGGCAGCAATAGACGTGATGGTCCTAAACCAATAACAGAGTATATAATACAGGTGACCACACGTCGCATTGAGCCGAGGGCTGACTCGTTATGCGAATCGCGGTTTAATGGTTACCCTATTTGAATTAATTGGGTTGTGCTGGGCGAGATTTATGATTGGTTTGGAAATTTATTCGGTGAATAGGTAATATTAGGAAGACGCAGAATAAGACTCTCTGTACATGATCCTTCTCTGTGCTGTTTATAGTTCATATTTTAATTAGTTTAGGTATTTGAATTGTCAAACAAAATAATGGTAATAATTTGATTAACAAATATTATTGTTTACATTGTCAAGTGTGTACAAGCTGTGGATTTATTGTTAACGACACTGAACAGTTTCCGAAGCACTGAAGAGTCGACATATTATGTCATTTTGGTCACCGATCTGTGGACACGGCAGTTGCCTCACTTGCAAGATCATACATACATACATAATTATAATCATCATAGTCTCTTACAACACTACTATACCGTATCTCTACCACAATCCACTTTTCACCAAAAAAGCGACTGCACATACTGCTCAGCATGACAGGTAGTGAGCCCATCGTCGTTCTATGCTGTTGGATGTATGTGCAGTCTTTAGTCCGTTAGTCGTCTTTTACGACACCCAAGGGAAGAGAGGGGGTGGTAGTATTCTTTCACCGCCACGCGACTAGGTTATATCATAGCTAGCTCAAACAACATTGTCATTATCGGCAATCGGTTTAACATTGCCTTTATCGGCGTTAGGTTAATATTTGTCGGTGGACACAGTTTTAGCTGAATATGTTTAGTCTAAATAAGATTGTCAAATAATAAATCAAGTATAGCTGTTGTTGTCTCAATAAATATAAAAAGAAATAGTTGTGTATTGAAGAGTTGGAGAGGCTTTTCCCTCAGTCAGAAATGCATTCGATCGAAACATTATCAAGCAGACGAATGCGTCCATTACAGCAAGTTTACAAAACACAGGGCGGGCGGGACGGTGCGAGAGGGACGGCACGACAAACCACTTCCGGGATGAGATGGCGCACTTCCTGTGATTGAGGGCGGCCCGCGCGATTTTCACCTATCTTTTAGTCTTTTAAACTAACATCAAATTAGCTAAGCTGATCAATAATTGTGTATCGTAACGTATGGAATGTGTTATCTAGTAAAACACAAGTTAATTTAATATTTTTTTTACTTTTTTTGCTGGTTCCACTATATTTTTAGATTGGTAAGTGTCAGTCAGCTATTTCAAGGCTTTTATTTGTATTTTAATTGGTTTATAAGTGCGTGTAAAAATTGTAGACATACTTTCTGACTTCAGGAAGTGATAAGAAGAATAATATTTTAATTTACAAATAAAAGGTTTTAAAACGTGAAAAACTAGTAAGCATAATGTATATATAATACTATTATTACGATAAAATAATAATTACTATCAAGAAAATATCTAAGAACCACATTAAATAAAACAGTTGTATGTGTAACGATCAAGTTGCGCAAGCGCAATTTTATCAAGGAAAAGAGTTCAACGCGTTACTTAAAAATCTAAGTTTTTTTCTTCGTACTTTTTCTTGTTGAAGTTATTTGCCATTAGGATTGTTATTTTTACCAATAATATAGGAAACAAGTAAGCAATCAAATCGTAGCGAAAAAAGTAAGAAAAGCTATAAAATTAGAATAAAAATAAATTAACAAAAAAAAAATCTAAATCAAATTCAATAAAATGTATTCAATTCTGATCATCATCAGCCTATCAACGTCCCACTGCTGGGCACAGACCTTATAAAACAACAGCTGATGGGGCCATAACCCACCACGCTGGCCCAATACGGGTTGATATTATAATAAACAACAATTTCTGTCAGCTTGCAGTTATGCAATGCGTAAATAAACAGCTTGCATATTGCACACGATATCGTTTCGGTTCCCGCCGCGCTGAATGCCGGCACATCACTATGTAATTTCCAGTGCATCCCATTCCTATCTCGCTCGCTCAGCTAAGTAATGACTTAGATCCATTCCCGGATAAATAGCAAATTGAATGTGTACCCCGCACTCCCGCGCGCACGACGCAACGCAGCAATTGTTCCAAACGATATTCGAGACATGCTCTGCTATAACAACTACACTCTGTAGTATCTGCATAACAAATTCAATTCAGTATTAATCGATAGCTTTCCTACACCTAATTAGCTCAACTTGCTTTTTATAGCACACCTGCCGCCACTACGCGCGTTCTACAGCGGAAAAAGCGGTAATCCCGAGCGCTACAAGCACAGTTAAAACTATGTTTTAAAACTAATTCTCGGTTGCGGCGGGCGTCGATAACCTCCTAGCATTTACAATGTTTTTCGTCGGTCGTATTTTTTGGCTTGTTTTACGATCGGGGAATATGAAAAGTTTTGAGAGGCTCTCGTGGCGAGGCGTAAAGGCGGTTTACGACGCGTCTTCGAGCTGAATGCGCCACATGTTCGGGTGTACTGCTGAATTTCACGCGGCATAACAGCATTACACGTGCTATGCTCTGACCATGAAAATTTTAAACGTCTCGCCTCAAACTAAAAGGCTGCTGAGTAGCGGCGCGCGCCGTGGGGAATGGCCGTATAACTCCTGAACCCCGGTTTGCGCAGAAACACTTGACGGTTTTGTTAGAGCCGAGCTCTTTTTAACATTGCACAATGCAATTCTGGTGGGCCAGCTGCGAAAATGCTCCCGGTGCGGGACAACAAAGAAACGTTCTTATAAATTCGCCGATTAAATTTTGGATACGAGCTCCAATGAACACAAATTCGTAGAGTCGGTCCAATAAAGGACGCCGTACAGCCGCGTTAGGAGGCCATAAACGAACGTATTATCCATGTAAGGCGGAATAGCCGTTGCACAATTAATTGTTTCATTTTGGGAAACAATTCCCGCTCCTCATTCAATTAAGAGCGGCGACTGCGGGGTGTGAGGCGGCGGGGGGCGTCGGGGAGGGGGCACCCCGCTCATGAGACGGACGTATTAATAGCGCCTGCAATATTGATATACTCGTATCGTATCGTACGTACCGCGCCGAATACGATATTGTTTGTTAGCAAATTCGATTTGTGTCGATCATAAATCTTGCGCCTTATGTGAGTTTGGAGTTGATTGAATTCGCAGTACGCAAGGAGCGTGTCGCGCGCGCGGCCGCTGCTCGCGTCGCCGTTCGCGGATGAATAATAGATAAACGGGACGTGTACGGCACAGGTGACGCCGAAACGACTCAATTAGCAAAAACACACAGAGTTAAGAGAGGCAAACATGTCGGGCGGGACACATGGCGAGGCGCTCTCCTCAATCCGAATTTTATATTGCGCCCATTCATTATTCATTGTGTTTGTCAAGAAAATTACTGTGGACCTTTTAATATAACTTCTCGAGTCGCACAAACGGAGCTACAAATTGGAGTTGTGAACAAGTTGGCGGGTGGCGCCTAACCTTGCCGATTAGTGCGCGCGTGTCGGCCCGTCAAACAAATTTAATTTGGTGCCCAATTGGTGAGGATCATTGGACTCATTTAGCCGGCCCATTCAATTGGGTTACGCGAATTTGTCATACTTCTTGTATAGGGTTACGTTGTAATTATATTAGGGTAATTTTCAAATGGTAACTTTGTTGGATTGCCCACGTATTTCATAGTAGCGACCGCACACGACATCGCGCGTCGTCTCCGCCAACACTCGTATCCCGTGATCGCAAACAAAGTAGTTTCGAAAAACTCCGTCTCCAGCCTTCCACATAAAAAAAACTGTTTCCAAAATTTCAATGTTCTTGCAAAAAATGTGCTAAGCAGTGTTAATTTATATTATGTTATTCAGTAAGAACTGTCTTTCTTCCTAACATCTACCTAAATAATATAATGATGCTAATGTTTTTATTCCTTATTTTATACCAAAATCATTACAATATAAAAATGCATTTCCCACTTTCACACCAATTATCTAGCCCAACTTACGGCTTCTCTTGAAGCTTGTTTTTCATAGTATAATATATATTTATTAAACACCCAGACCTATCTATATATAATTAGAAAAACGGTTCTATATTTAGGTGAACTTTAACTAATCAAACTCAACTCAAACTATACAAATGCAAAATGTTACATTATAGCAGACTCCTACGTTAACAACTCGAGTGCGTGCATTCCCAATATTTACTTCTCCAAGACTATCCATTATGAAATGAAGTATTTAATTTAAAAGATAGAAACGTCGCAAGGCTTTCAAATCAGTGGTGTTGGCTGAAGATTCGAGAGCAATCTGTTAGATTGGTTCATTACGGCATCCATTAGTGGAGTAATGAGTCGCGATGCATACTAGGCGAATGCTGAGCAGACGGGCGGGCGGGATGCAAAGGAAACGTTTCTCCTAAAAAAAATCCCAGATTTAACTTATATAATGGAACCAACGATTGACAGAACGTAGAAGTCTCGTTTGTAAGATTTTATGACACGTATCGTTCGTGGTGCGAACTTTAGTAAAGCGTTTCTGCTACGGACCTAGATTAAACGTAAATAATAAATAATTAATGAAAAGATTAAATTTAGTATAAGTTTTGAATATTTCTGTCTTGCACTTTGTTCAACTTCAAACTGTCAATAAAAACACTATTTATAAAAATTATGACATTTTAAATATTATGTAGCTAACCGTACTAAGCGAAATGTAGTACAAGTAAGATTAGTCTTAAATGTTTAACATTTTGAAGCCATGTTGAATACTCCTTTGAGAATATCTCGTCTTAAATTGATAACGGGATTTATAAAAATAATAGTTCTTCCATAGTGCACAAAGTACATGCAACTGAATTAAAATTCCAGAGACTATCAACTGATTTCAAACCAGATAAAAATCCTGTTCAGTATTATTTGATATGAGTTCAATTTATAAAGTGTCACACATTCTACAGTTCTAGAGTAGGAAATAAAACTTGGACTTTATTAGTTTTAGTCACACGTAAGATACTTAAAATAATATGATTAACTTATGGTCATTCGAGACGAGAATCTCCGAGGCTACTGGTCTTTATTACTTTTTAAATGTTATAGCTACGGCATTTAATTAAGATGATTCGCATGTAACTATTTACATATATGTAAACTAAGTGTTCATTTTCATATTAATTTATAGTTCGATTCGCGATGCAAACATTTGCAAATCATTTTTAAAACAAACATTTGGACAGTAGCAACTAGAATTTGCATAAAAACATGAATGCACTGATCATTATTCATAATTATCATCGTGCATGCAGCTTCTTTACGACACGACTTTTTATGATACTTATGTCTGGATTTTGCCCAGAATAAAATTGGATGTCGACCATCCTGATAACTTTTTTTTTCACTACGGGGTGCTGAGCACACTTGGTCTTCATCGCACCTGATTGTATATATGATAAGGCCTGACGATAAGGCCGAAGGTGGTTGTGGATTCCGAGTGAAGCTTCACTCGGAATGCTCAACCACTGAGGATTCCAGGTATTTCTGCCGTAATACAGCATTGTTTTGTATTGCTTTATTCCGGTTTGAAGGGTATTAGATCCCGTTAAATTATATGGCATATAAGATACTGAAGTGTCGGCAACGTGTGGGATACCCTTCTTGGTATTGCAAACGTCGATGGGCTCCTTATTAGCTCATTAACATAAAATGAATACTTTTCAAACACAGCTAAGGGAAGTTATGGAAAAAAATATATGACCTGTATTTTTTTGCTTACTATGTCATTGTTACTAGAGTAAACATTTTTATATACTTTGTTTGGAGCTTATTTCAAATTATTGACTTTAGTACGCAAAACAACAGAAAGATAGTTTAATAATTTGGGGCGTGTGCGCTCCAAGTTAAGTTTAATTATTTAATTTTTGGCTTAAAATTTGCTGTTTACATATAAAACCTTTTTTCATGAGACTGCTCGTTGTTGCTACCCAAGTAACAAATTAATGAAATATTCAAGCAAAAATTCTTTTTTATGGCGTTCTAACTGCTGATCTGCATTGGCGTGGCGCAGGTTAACATTAGTTGTAATAAAAAGGATCAAACTGACATTACTAAGTTCTTACAACTTAAAGAAATATTCAAATTAGTCCAAATGTTTACTAAGAGCGTTCAAACCGCTGGTTTGCATCGCAGGGCGCGGCAATTGAGGTGGAATTTTGTTGAGCTTGTAAATAATTTAAACCTTTTTTTTAAAGTGACGATCGTTGTTCCGGTTAAAAACCACTTTATAGTTATATTTGTTTATAATGTAAACTGTTGCAATGAAAGTATTATTCATCTATCTAACAAGAAAGTATTTCAGTGGAAATGCTTACTAAGCGCGTTCCAACCGCCGGTTTGCATCGGCAGCGCGGCATTTAAGGTGAAAATTAGCTGCGCTTGGTGTCGAGGATTTCGAGTATGAATGCAGGTCGGATGCTGTCCATTAGCCTAATTGGAGACGCGGGTTGCGGCTAAACAGGCACCTACAGCCACCTACCGGCGCGGGCGACCCTTTGTTACACCCTGGCTGGTTACAAGAGAATCGCACATATCAACGAGAAGAAAAGAAAACAATCCCGAAAGAGTTTAAGTTGCGAATTGGAAACACTGTTTTGAAAACTTAGTATCTCTTTTTTATGACCCTAATCGCTGTTGCAAGCCAGTAACAGGTTCACCCAAATCAGTTAAGTTTCTATGTGAAGAAGAAACAAAGATCAATCGATTTACATTAATAAAAGTAGAGGATTTTTTAATCACCTACTCAGGGAAACGAAGAATATGCGTGTATGTTTTATTAAGAAAAAGTATTGACCTTTTTGCTAATTAATGGGAAGGTGCGTATCATTAAACTATATGAAAAAAAAAGTAATCGGTCGATTTATATGCGTAGTAAACCAACTGTTCGTTAAATAAAATACGACGACTCAGAAACATGTGTGTTACTTTTTTCCCGAGACCATTTTTCTCTTGTCATGCTAAAGACCACCTCTTAATTAAGTTACCTAATTAACAATATACCCACAACCGCGATCGCATTCCTATAATGCGAGTTTCAAAATAATTGGAATAACCCATTAATTAAAAATATACAATGCAAACACACTTTCGACGAAGTTAATTACGAAATTGTCAGTAGGTACGTGGGGTGTGTGTAAGATAAAAAAAAATGTTTTACGAGCACTGCAAAGAGTTCTTATTGTCGTTGTCTGTAACTTGAAACGCGTCTAATGAGAAACCTTAACTTGCGCTTATTCTGGTGGCATTACGACAAAAGGTGAGGGGTGGGTTGGTGCTTCTAATTAAATGGTAAACTTTCATGAGTCCCCCCTCCGCCCGCGCCCCCCGGGTCGCTAATTAATGTGCCCGCGGGAAGCTCGGACGCCTCGCCTTTCCTATACTGCACACACTGAAGGGGCGCATTCAAAATATCACTCAGCTTAACCGCCATACACTTTAAGTATGGCCTACTTTTTTTTTTCTCTTAAATAATGGCTTCGTGCCATCAGCACATTTAGCCAGTGTCAAGTATTTAATAGTAATTATTATTTTCTTTACATTAAGTGGATGATAATGAGTGATAATGAATATTTAATGGTAAATGACTTTCCCCCAAACCCGTCGAGACTCAATAAAGCTGTGTGTCTCACATGGACTTCTTGAGAGAATTTGAAAAGTGATGTTGCACTGTTTTCTTTTATTTGCTAACACTCATGCACGTTCACGAACACTTAACAGTAAATAATCCACCATTATTTCACATTAATATTCGACAAAACACAAATTAAAGAAAATAATACAAAATTGCAGACATGACGCTTCACTTTCCCGCCAAGAAGTCCCATTGGCCTACTTGAAATTCCATTCATACGAGGTAATCAAAAAGTTTGCTACACCGATGCGGAACTTCAATAGTTCGCACTCGAGTATCGATGCGGACACGGCAATCCTTTTAGGGGCGTTAAAACTGCGGCAGGGGAAGTCAATCGCGGGCGCACCTGCAGCGCGGCCCGCAGCGTCCGCGGCCCGCTAAACGTATTGTCGTGTACCAGCCCTGGTGCGGTCCAAACTATACCCCAACTACTTAATTGAAAACCGTAATAGACAATTCAGATACACGGTAACCCTTTCGATTGGGATAGCACAAGTGATTCGGACTGGTTTGAATATGTAAGCACAAGTTGCGATGTACCGAACGGTTATGGGATCGCGGTACATTAATTATTATCTATTAATCCACTGAGAATGTTTAACACATTTTGATGTGTGTATTTATAATAGTACGACAAATATTTCTTGGTACACAGCTTGTTTTAAATCCACCTGTTTAGCTGCACCTCCTTACAAAAGTGTTTCTCTATTTTTAGTAGCATTGTCGATTTCCGTCGTTTTATAAATAGTGCTTCACTAATTGAGGAATCCTGGTGAAGTGTGCTTTCATCTTCAGCGGTAGTCGTCAATTATAACCAAAAAATCCCGATGATAAATTTAATAAAAAAATAGTTTTAATTTCCTACTCATTTGTTATAATTTGCTGTGGAATCTAAATAAGAAATTTCTTAATCATAATCTAGTAGGTAAACCTCGAGCGTTTATAACAATGTCTATAGCACACTCTATATATGAAACCTTAATTACCAAAATTGGTAATATTATAAGGCAACGTCGTTAAATTCCCAAAGAAAATTTTCCGAATTAATTCAAATCACAGTTAGTAATAAATGTCTGCGCTAGCGCCGCAGCATCTTCTGGGAGCCCGAAGAATACGGCAAAATGTTCCAAGTTTCTTCAAGCAATCAAGGCTTAATACCGTAGTGAAGTTTCGAGTTGGGAAATTATAGGGCGCGGAGCGGGAGGGGCGGGGCGGACGTCCGCCGCGTGTCATCTCGTAACATCAAAAATGCATTTAAATTCTGCGCAATAAAAAACAGTGGCGGGAAGTTTCGCAGCGGCCCGGAGTTGGAGACGCCTGGCCCGACCTACCCGCACGGCTTCAAACTACACAGTTATTGTACATGCCTTGTACCGACCTCATCATAGTTAAGTATTTGGAAATGACTTTATGTAATAATAAATTCATAAAAAAAAGTATAAAACTAAAAAATACACAAAAAATAAACTACAGAAAATACTGTTTTCTAAGGTGGTTTAAGCAAGCATTACACATTGAAATGAAACACTTTTTACGGATACGGACGGTTAAATTTACTACATTTCATAGTTTTTTATTTTCCTGACGTTTCGAGCCTTTTACAGGTTCCGTGTTCAAAGGGAGACTGAAGTGTTGGTCGTCTCATAGTTAGAAGTTATTTGCCTACTTGGGCTGGGATTTGATGACCTCTATGATGGGTCCCAGGCAGGTGGTAAATTCCAACCATCCTCTCTTTTGAAATTTTAATATTTTTTTTAATTTCAATAGCCTTCCGTATCATCCTATATCCAGTTTTTACCATCTGCCTGGGACTCCATCATACAGGTCATCAAATCCCAGCCCCAGCAGTAACACATTGCAAGACCCAAAAATATTGTTTGCTCGTATTGTGTAAACCTGAACGCACCCGGTTAAATATAAAAATGATTGACGGTAGGTAAATAACTTCTAACTATGAGACGACCAACACCTCAGTCTCCCTGTGACCACGGACACTGTAAAGAGTTTGAAACGTCAGGAAAATAAAAAAAACTAAATGAAACGCGAGTTTTGATCATTTCAACTAAAGAAAATTAAAAAAGAAATTGTGCTTGATATAACCACGATAACGGCCCGGTCCACTGTGAGCGGAGCGGCGAGCGGATTCCTTGACCATTACGCGTTGTACTACGGTAGTCTCAGTCCATAGCCATAAATAGGACGCGATGAACAAAGTATCCGCTCGCCGCTCTGCTTAAAGCGGCAAAGTCGTGGCCGGGCCGTAAAGATTTACATTCCGCTCGTGAGAATTATTTAAAATTTTTCCTACATTGAATTATAACCAAATATTATTGATAACATACTTTAACGCTTATTAGCTTACATTGAAACAAAGGATAAATAAAAAAAAAAGCTTTTTTTTTCAATAGGCTCCGTAAGCTTATACCACTGATTAAGAATAGGCAACATGAAGTTAATGTGGAAAATCAACAAAAACAAAAAACCGATTTACTTTTACTTACACAAAATAAGTAACAAAATAACTCGACGTGAGAATCGTTAACAGGCAATTCCCTCGAGTAATCCTACAAGACGCTCGATAATACGTAAGTATAGGATAAGTTGTTGTTTAATTTTAACTGTGTTTAAAAGCCACGTTTAACATGCGTTTATCGATGTCGGAATAGTGCACAATAATCGTCCAGTTACTTCGTGCTTAGTAGGGTAACGTCTCCTGATATTTTTGCTGGGTCGAACCTACCCCGATGTCTATTGAATTGGTAGCGATAATTGGCCAACCGCCGTCGGGTTAACAAGTGTTCCTTTGTCCTCTGAAATCACTATGTCAACTGTTTACAATTCTGCTTCACTAGCTGTCTTCGTATCTAGATTCCGCTTTCGCTAAGCATCAAGTGTAGCAAGATGTTTTTTTACTGTACCTGTAGGGTGATTTTCTTACGGTAACCTACGATATAAAAATCAAGAGTCAAGGTGACGACGACGCGACGGTGACGCGACGGATAGTGTGGTACAATCCTTATTTACTAGATGTCGTCGTATCTGATTAACACCGGATGGAGTGGTAGTCATTTGCCTACATAGCGATAAAAAAATAAAAAAGTGGATTACGATACAAATTGCAATTAGGCATCTAATAATAACACTTGAAAACACAACAATGCAACAGGAAATTATACCGCGGATGTATTCCGCAAATATTTAATCTTGTCCAATATGTTGATAAATTGTACGGTTTTGATACAAAATATCTATTGAACGTCCAGTATGAATTATGATATGCCTGATGTTCCAGAAGTAGTCACAATTTTTCTTTTATTATGTCTAATATGTCTATTATTTTAGAATAGCCAACATTTTTTATAGTGTCTTGTTTCAAGAAAATTGCATATTTTAATGAGAAATAAATTGTTGAAGCCTATATAGTTGTCCAATTATTTATCAGTGCCCAGTCGGAATAATCGTAATCGAAGCGGGCCGCGAACAATATGGCCCGATGCTGGCCTCTAATTGGCCCTTACCTTGAGCGCACTCGAAAATGATAAAGCCCCATTAGCCCTCCCTATAATTTACTTACTCGTCATTAGTGTAGACTTAATTAGGATAACGAGATAACGGAGCCGGCACTCGAGATTCGTGCAACGTTTGTTGGTGTTTCCAAAAGAAATTCGTAGAGATTTTTTAAAAAGCGTCATCAAGTGGCCTTCCCGTCGGAAGAATGGGCTTATTATTTCTGAGAAGCCATTTCTAATGCTGTTCGAGATTTCCACGTAATGTCTCTTTTATTGCTTTTATTAAATGTTTATAAGGTTGGAGTTAATTAATTCGAGATGCGTTAGTGCTTTATACTTTTTGGTAGTGTTTAGACTAGTATTTAAGTTTTGTGATGTTATCTACCAAATAAACAAATATCCATTATTGTACATACTTGTATGGGTATTTTTATTATGTACTTTTTTAGAAGTCATACTTTTAATGTTCCTTGGTTGAGATTGTTTGTATTTTGAATAACGCTGTAAAAACATTGAATAAATTTATTTTCATAAAGTAGTTTTTATGACAACAATAAAAACGATCCATTTTTAATTTGTCTGATACTCCTTCAAGTATCTTCGATCTACGTCAAAATTCTGATATAAACGGTACTGATCGTAACGGATTTGAGTACACACCAATATTAAATTACCAATATTGTTGGGACTTTAATAAGCGATTTTTAATAAAAGCGGACGCATAAAGAGCAACGCACACTATCAGGGGCGCATTACACGCGTTATTAAGATCGGTATCGAGTCGTAGGAAAAATGGATGTTGCAGCCCGTTGGCCGGTGTGGCCCAACAAAAAACGTACCGAATTTATTGTTAATTATAAAACTCCGGGCGAACATTACCGCTCGATGCGCCGCCGCGATAGCTGCACGCCTATTTATTTATTATTTAGATATCGGCCGGTGCGGTCACGACTCCATATTGTTTCGCTGTAATGGCATTAATGACCCCGGTTGAAAGTTGAAGTGTTAATTTGATTTAAAATTATGCCCGCGATTACGATCTTCCGTCCAACTTTTGCCCTAAAGCTTTAATTATGGTGGTGATCCAGATCGAACGAGCGATTGGCCGCTTGCTTTATTTGCTACACCACTTAATGTAACACGTATCGAAACGCGGATGCGTCCAGAAAGATACGGAAAAGACGGGGAAGAAAGAGGCGGGGTTTTTTTTTAAAGCTGATTTTCTTTGAGATTTTCATTTGATAGTAAGTGACGTTAAGGCCAAAGGTTAGCCCACTTCACACGGAATCCCAAACTACTCATGTGACTGAAGATAGCCACATCGGTAGTTGAGGAATCTGGAAGAATAGAATCTCTTACTTTAAGAACAGATGGACTTGTGTCAAATCCTAACTACTACCAACCAAACAGAGTAGGGTAGACTGGGTACGGTTGTGACAATTTTCAAATGATTGCCTATAACTTTTTTATTATGCTATTAATCTGAACAAAAAATGTATTCTAATGAAGTTTATTCATTGCTTAACGTATAAACATGAAAGTTATATGTCTAAATCAAATGGTTAGTTCATAAAATGAAATTTAAAAAAAAAGGGAAATTGTCACAACCGTACCCACCCCAAGGGCGGTTGTGACAGTACTGGGGGTCAATAGTGACACGATGAAAATACTGTAATATGATCACAAAATAAGATAAAAATACTCTAAAATGCCAATAAAACACTTTAATTGCAAGAAATATTTATTTATTTTTATATGACAATCAACTAAATTATACTTTCCTAACAAAAGAAATAAAATCTTTGAACATTTTAAACTCTTACAACATCTAAGGCACTATAGGATCTTTGGTTACAATCAGTAGTCTTCTTTAGTACAGTCAGTCTTCATTTATACCCACTATTTAAGTACCTTAAAGTATTTATAACAGTCTGCACTTAAAATTAGTTAAAGTGGACTTAACAAATATAATATATTAATCATGTTCATAATCACATTAGAACTTAAACTCTATTCTATTTTGAAACTAAACTCAAAACATAACAACGTGCTCAAAATCTTTTAAACAGGAACTCATATATTTTTTTAGAAATGTAGCATGTGAAAATTTATAAAAGTAAGTTTGACAATTATTCTAATCCGACTCATCACAGTTGTGACAAATATAATACCGACTACCATTTGTACAGTCTACATGGGCCCAAAGGTTACACTGTGCTTGGCATTTAATCCATTTTTCGCCAGGCCTACTTTCAGAATATGGACCAAGGCACACCAAACAAAAATATTCTTCTTCATCTGATATTGATGGTGATTTTTTCCTTTTCGTTGCTTTACCTTTTTCTTTTCCTTTCGGCTCATTGAGATTTTTTTTGATGCCCTTTGCCTTCAGTCGTTTTTCTTTTGCTTCATATTCTTGCCTGACTGCCTCTGTTTCAGGCGTGTCCGTGTAAATCGTAGACTTCTTGGTTCTAGGTCCTCGCGTTTTTCTTTGGGAAGCTTTTGGAAAGGGCCGAATAATTTCAGGAGAAAAAACTGATGGTATGGCAGAAGTAGATGGTTGAACATTGCTAAAATTTTGGCTTGGTGTATTGTCTAAGTTGCACTGTGCTCTTTTAGTCTTTCGTTTGCGTATTCTAGGCATCTAAAACAATAAACAACAGCTTTTACTTATGTCACAACCGTACCCAGTAAAAATGTCACAACTGTACCCACAGATCGTTTTAATAAAAGAAACACCACCACGTCAAAACAAAATAACCTACAATAAATGTAAGCACTGATATTACACTGCTACTATTTGATTTAAATCGATGAACAACACTCAATACCCTATCAGTATACATGTAATAGCAATTACGAAATAATAATGAATCAAAATACTTACTTTTTGCGTTCGAAAATCAAAATGTGCGCTTGGTCACGTACACTCTGCGCGTCGGATGACGCAACACTGTGACACAGGTTGAGACGTGCAAGGCGCTCGTCTTTCCCCTTGCACGCCCCCCGCTAATCCCTATATTTTCGATAATATAGCGACTGTCACTACCGTACCCTGGCACAACCGTACCCAGTCTACCCTACAATAAATATACTCTGAATCGACAACGGGATATTATAAGATTTAATAGATTAATATACTATTGTAAAATGGACCAGACTGCTGAAGTTTCTGACTTTAATATCGTTTTTTTTATTTCTGAGAATACACTAGTGGTGGTTGATAGTTGATGGTAGAAAACTGTTTAATTTAAATTAATAAAGTTTCACTTCGTAAACATTTGTAAATATTTTACATTTAACGCGTTAAGGCTTATCTTTGTTTGTAAAATCGAAAGGCTGATCTAGTTGTTAGACTACACCACGGACTAGTAAAAAAGAAGGACTCCGCGTCGCGATACTAACTTGTAAGTGACGCGGATTCCTTTTTTTTACTCGACCGTGGACTACGCTGCGGTATCTAACCTTAAGAGGAAACACTACGTGGAAGTGGCATGCAAAATTCTCATACAAAACACAAATCTAAAACAGAAAAACGACGCTTCCTCTCTTTCCTCCTTCAGAACTGGAGCAATTTTAAATACTTTTTTAGCATCGGTTAAAAAAAGAGATTTTATATGACTGTATATTTGATTTTTTTTAAATCAGTTACTTAATGTTTTTGAAGACGCCTTAAAACGGAGTGATTTCGCTAAATTTTGAAGGCTCCTGGTTGTTAAATTAAATTACTTAATGCAAAAACATTAAACATACAGATGTACAAAATCTCTTTTTTTAACCGATGCTGAAAAAAACGTAAAAATTGGTCCAGTTCTGAAGGATGAAACAGGGGACTACGAAACGTCGTTTTTCTGTTTTAGATCTGTGTTTTGTATGAGAATTTTGCTTGCCACTTCCACGTAGTGTTTCGTCTTAAAAATAGGTATCGTAAAACGCTACATATTGTAATAAATATTTGACTTGGTTGGTGATCAGGCTTGTTTCAAGCCTGGCTAGCTACCTTTTTCTTAGTCTGTTGCAATGCCATAATACTTTATGGATAGAAAATATTGTTGTGTTCCGACATTTAAGAAGTAAGAACAGTTATTTATTTTTTCATTGGTTCGGGATTCCGAGGGAGGTGTACTTCCATCTTGGGCCCAATCGTCATTTACTATCAAGTGAAATGTAGGACAAGCTATACGGGGTAAAAAATGTAAAGAGCCAGTTAGCAAAGTTAAACATTATAAATAACCAAGCTGATTGTAACTATTTATTTTAAAATATATTAAGAAATAAGAACAAGGAAAGACAAATATTAAACGAAACGGGATTCTCCCGCTTGCCAAATTATAGTTAACCTCTTTTTGTTTTGTTGATGATAATTGATTTTCTATTTATTAATTAAACCGCAAGTGCTCAACAACATCAAATTCAGTTATGGCAAATTATGTCAAAAGCTTAAAAAAAACTTTTAAAGTGGTCCTAACTTTTAATTACTTAAAGTTAAAAGACCTCCGTGCTGCATGATTTTATTCAGTTCATACATGCGATCCAACCTTTTTGTAAATTTCACTTGCACCATATTAGCAATATCTGATGGTGGAACAAAGAGCTATATTTAACCTTACCGCCAGCAATTCGAAATAGAAAATTTCATAGCATTAATAAGCAACATAAAAATATCGAATCACGTTCAGCCGAGTACGGCGGCGGGCCGATCGTTCGCCGTGTGAGTTACGAGCGCTCGCCCTCGTAAAAGTCTCATTAAAATTAGTATGCCTGCTTATAAGAAAGAAAGAGTTACTTCACCCGCTGGCAGTGTTAAATTACATCAATAAGGGAACGATTATAAACTTGCAAAATTAATAATTGCTCGAAAAAGATGATAAGTTGGGGATTTTTAGATCTTGTCTTGTAAGGTTAATAAAAATATGTTTCTTAACGGGGCAGCTTAGCTTACATTTCTTGTTTCAAAACGCACTTTCTCCGAAATGCTGATATACTGAGATAAGCAGACCTATTTATGTTTATCTTTACGTTTAAATTGGAAAAAAGTGTTATATGCGTTTGACAGTAAATTTATTAAGTAACACTGAAAGCAATTAACTTTTACAGAAAACAGTAATGCACTAAGTTTTTATTTATTTCATTAATCATATTTTTTCTTTTACATTCCATATAGGTCATCATTCTTCACTTCCTTTGTTTTATTACGATACAACAATACCTACCTATAAAGTTTTCTGTTCTGTGAAATAAAGGGTGTAAAAATCGTTTTCCCCTATTAAAGTAGTGTGCGGGAACCCGCCGGCCGCGGCCGCGGAGTGAGTTACGCGGCCGGCCCGCAGTAAACGTCACGTTAATTAGCATGCCCACTAATGAGGAGTTATGGCGGTCTAATGAGCGGACTTGTACGACGTATTTATTAACGGCAGCCCGCCCGATTACATCGAGGAAGCGCTAACGCAATTTATGACATGACCCCTTTGATATGTTGCGAATTTTGTGTCAGATCGGAGAATTGGAACGGAGCAATTGGGAGAATTTTCCTTTGATTTTTTAAATTAGACAAATTCTAACGATTGTCATAATATTTTAGTATTATAATAAAGCACGCCTAACGAAATTCGAAGCAGTTAAAAGTGCGCAAAGGAAAGTGAGACGTATCAACTAGTGGCTGTCACGGTTCCAGACTGAATTATAATGTCTTTCACATAGGTAAGTGGTTAAAAATTCCGGGTTCGCGCGCTTCCACCTTCGGCTTTATCGTCACTTAGGCCCGGTTTCCACCAAAGCGGAGAAGAGAGGAGACGAGAACAGATGTGCTTTTATAAACAATCAGATTTCATTATTTTTTTCCACCGAAGCTAAGCGGAGAGGAGACCTGGAAATAACGAAATCTGATTGGTTATACAAACACATCTCTTCTCGTCTCCTCTCTTCTCCGCTTTGGTGGAAACCGGGCCTTACCATAAAGTGAGATGCGCCAAGCGCTTACCCATTGTAGAATAAAAAAGTCCATAACCAGATTCTCTAGTACAACTTTTATTCCCCATTTGGTCACGTCAACGAAAAACGAGACTTTTCATAGCAAAATTGCAACTCATTTCGTTTTTGGTTTTCGACTGGTAAATAAAACTGTAAGTCTAAGCACTCTGTTCCCAGCACTCACGTTAAGCAGCTCCAACGAAAGGGGCGTTCGCAATTAGGTGCGCGTACATCGATCTTAATATTAACCCACTCTTAAGGTTTTCGGATAAGTGTGATTCGGTGTAAGACAGGACCACGTGAAAGAACAAAGCGAGAATTACGCCTCCACAAAAGGAGGGTGCAAAAAGACGTTAATAATATTCGTCAAAGCACTCTGGTTACATTAAATCAATTTGCCCTTTCCGCGCGGTAAGTAGCGAACGCTGTAATTGATAAGTTGAAACCCTTGTACCGACGCGGGCACAGTTTGGCACTGGCTGGCTGCCGTGGTTCGTTTCCATATAGTCATATCGCGCGATATTGTATCTCTTCGTTTTTACGATACGCTCTATTCTATATGTTGCGTTACACGGTGATGTTTGTTCTTTTTATATTTCCGTGGGCGGGTAACGTTTCAGAAAGTGGACTGCAGACGTATTTGTAACGTCATGTCGCATTTTGTAGTTTTACATGTTTTTTAAAGTGTTACTTAGTTCTTAACATCTCACTTATAGTATGTTCATGTTAAAATTGTGTTTCTAGTTTGGGATTTTATTGCTCTACATGCTTAGTTTTCATATGCCATGATATTTGATTACACAGTGATGGTAAATGAAGCTATTTAGCTTAAGTAAAGTTGAAGTGTATAATGTAAAGCCTTCTATTCTGATAGTTGACCAATGGCGTGTTACGTACCGATATCTTTGTTTATCAGATAAGTTTTTTAAATCGACATACAATAAAGTGTGACTCGCTATATTTGTTGTTAGGCTCCGTTGTTAAAGAACGCTATAATTTACTTTAATTTTACTTACGTACTTTTCTTTATATAAATATTAAATTACAAAATAATAAAAAAAAAAAGTTTCACTTGAAACAAAAACTGTGGCGTTCGTTTGCCGTCAGTCATGAATGCATTTAAAAGTGAAAGCATGACCGAGCAAACCGGGCGCAGTGTGTCACCCGCCAACGAAAGCCTCCGTCACTGCACTGTGTGTATACATAATTTGAGAAATCATGTACTCTCTCTTTTATTTTGTCTTTTTTTTAATATTTTATCCGTGTCGCGTAGCGGCGAAAGAATACTACCACCCCCTCTCTTACCCTAGGTGGCGTAAAAGGAGACTAACGGACTAAAGTCCGCACATACATCCATAAGCATAGAGGGGCGATGGTCTCACCAGCTGTCACGTTAAGCATATGTGCAGTCGCTTTTTGGTGAAAAGTGGACTAAGGTAGAGGACTGCTTTCGCGGTCCTCATTGCCTAGTCTCTGACTAACCCTTCGGGGATAACAGTCGTGATTATACCTATGTATAGGTCAGTTAAAACTTATTTGTCAGTTAAAGTATTATACAACCATTATGTAAATGTATTGTCATTCATGTCTTTTCTTTTTTACTGGTGACATTTTAGTTTGATCGTGTGATACTTTATCAGACGGGTGGTCCTATCTGAAGATTGTAAAATTAGCAAGGAAACACTACGTCGAAGTCGCATTCAAAATTCTCATACAAAACACAGAAAAACGACGTCTCGTAGTCCCCTGTTTCCTCCTTCAGAACTGAACCAATTTTTATAATTTTTTCAGCATCAGTTAAAGAAAGAGATTTTCTGTCTGTTTGTTTGATTTTTTTTTAAAACAGCCACTTAATGTTTCTGCAGACGCCTTAAACCAGAGTGATTTTGCTAAATTTTGAAGGCTCCTTGTTATAAAATAAATTACTTAATGAAAAAAATAAATGACTTAATGCTAATAATCGTTATTTAATAGTTAATTCTAACTATTAAATAACGATTATTTACAACGCGCGGGCAGCGGCCGGCCGTTGACCCGTCCGCGTCAGCTGGGCGAAAGTACCTACGTTAGTCTGCAACATTTTTTTGTCATTTTTGTCATGTTTAAAACACTTGACCTGACCAGCCCTTGAAGTTTCTTGCAGTTTCAAGCAGTCACCTTAAATAAACAAGAAGCCAAAGGTTATAAACGCGCGCGAGTGAAGACTCAAATACGTCCCAATTGGGACGTCTTGTATGTAACTCCACAAGAAACATTTGAAGTGCAATCATTAAAATTATAGCAATCTCTTTCATTTTGCGTGATATTTCGTATCTTTTGTTTCACTTTTCAGTGAAACTTGACAATGTGTGCAGCTCGGAACACATTTAAAACGCAAATTACCATGAACATAACACATCTACAGTTTAAAATATTATTGCTCATAACTGTTTTATATTGTACCTACAACAAAAAAGCCATTATTTTTTGTCGCAAGTTTCTGAACTTGCAACTTTTGCTTGAGTTTGACAGTTTAATATAGGAATTAAAATAAAAATATTTTATTACTTACAAATTAGTTGTGTTGGTTGCATCATCACGACTATTATACCCGAAGGGTTAGGCTAAGACTAGGCAGGACAACAAATGCAGTCCTCTGCCATAGTCCACTTTTCACCAAATAGCGACTGCATATTTTATGTGCTCAGCGTGACAGGTGGTTAGCCCATCGCCGCTCTATGCTGTTGGATGTACGTGCAGTCTTTAGTCCGTTAGTCGCCTTTTACGACACCCAAGGGAAGAGAGGGGGTGGTAGTATTCTTTCATAGCTACGCGACACGGTTATTTAGATTAAAGAAATAAAATAAAGTAAGATAAGATAAGATAATACATTTATTTGCCAGAATGCAGTAAATTAGGATGTTACATTTATAAATTTAGTACAATTGTATTCAACCTGCAAGCAGGCGTGCAAAAAAAAATCTAAGTGAAATTATATTACACGTAAAGCGCCTTACTTTAAACGTTCCAAGTGTCTGTATTTACGGTAGGTCAGGGTTCATACATATTAGGGTTCGTACTCGCTTTAATTAATTTATGGTTAGTGCGTCCATGAAGTAGTTTGCAGTAAATTAACAAGACACTTCTAGTGGAAAATCACTATCAAATGTGTTTAGTAATAACATAGCTTGTTTAATACCTCTTTAAATGTGAAATCTGTTTGCTATTCACTTTTAAAGTTTTAAAGTTACAACATTAATACCATATACTAGTTTATAGAGCTTATAGTTTTATTGCTCTCGCTTATACGACTTGATGCCATTATACCTTAGGTTGGCTGGTAGGTAGCGATTTTAGATGCAAGACTCAAGCATTTCTTTACCCATGTTTGAACTTGTCTTATTATGTATGCGTGTTATAATATTACGATTCGAATAAGTATCAAGTTTTTTATGTTATGTCTATAATTTTTATCATACTAATTTTTCTACATAAATATTCGAACCCTCTATAAAAAAAGGGCGCGATCAGCTTTCTTGTCGTAACAAAAATCAAGGCATCATTGGACAAAGTTTTTAAATTTCATGAATGGAACATCGTAGAATATGAAATCTAATTAAAAAGTCGATCTGTATTCCATTTACATGCTTTTCAATTAATTAAAAATATATTAAATTCGTTAGCTTTATGACTGTACTTTATTAACGATATCTGGAGATTAAGGTAAAACTCTTCGAAATGTTCTTCTAGTGTTTTGTAAATCGATACAAAGTCGAAATTTCATGGACCGATTAACGTAAGTTGATACTTTATTATAACAGTATTGTATTTTTAAACAAAACCATGTAGCAACTGTAGCAAGTGAGGTTTTTCCGTTGAATACTTTATAATCAATTCTATTTTGAGTATCCTCCGCATTGGCATTAAAGGGAGAGCCATAAAGGAGTGCACCGGAACAGATCGTACGACAATATCCTAATTCACTCGCGCGAATGTAATCCATTAGTGTCCCTCCCCTCCCTGGCCCACTCCCGCGCCCCCCGCCCCACCCCGCAGCCGTCTGTCATTCATTCATAAACCTCCATATCATTTGTATTGGCACATGTTTCATATGACTAATGGACGAGGGCGTATTAAATATAAAACGTCGTTCGCGTTCACAACTTATTGAAAATATCCCGCGTATTGAGAAATTTAAACGCGCGCGCGTACCGTGTGTACTTTGATTAATTAAAAACTGCGGAAACATTAATTAAGCGCATGTTAACCACGTGTTTTCTTTAAACGGGCCGTGTTTGCGTTGAATAATGACCGCGAGAAGATGGGCATGGAAACAACCTGTGGAGGGTTGGTTTTACATAATTATATGATCATACTTAAACTGAAAAATCACTGATTCGAATGAACTGTAGGTTTAGTATTTATTATTCCTTCATTTACAATTTAAATTACTTTTATTTTCATTACATTGTTTGTAAAATAATCGAATGGAGTGAAAAAATTAATTACTCGAAGAAAGTATCAAGATTTAATGTACGCACTTTAATTTATACTCGCACATTTTTTGTTCACTCTCATCAATGTAATGTTTGCCGTTCCTGATGCTTAATACACTTACGCGAAGGCGCATAGCATTTCCAGAAAAATTAAAGAATGTAATCAGTGGAATTACGGCGGCCACTGAAATATGTATGTGTTCGTCATAAAAGTATGCGTACTTCTGGTAGGGGGATAAATATTCATTATGACGGATCGCCTAGCGTTTTAGCGGGATTAAATGATGTTAACTTATGTACGGCTCTTAGCTAAATCAATGAGACTTGAGTAATACGGCGCTGTGGACAGCCATAGACCTAGTCGTAAACCTGATTGCTGACTTAAGCAAGATTGAGATGTTAATTCGTTACTCCACAACATTATTAATACTACAATTGATTAGACAGTGAGTATCTAAAAAAATGTTTATTGCACCTAATTAAGACATAAAGAAGTGAACCATTCGCAGCGATATGGATGAATCGTATATCGTAATTAATAGTTAATTTCAATGCCGAGAAATGGTCGGGTAATACGTCAACATCATGATTAAGATCTAGAACTGTTCTACGTAAATCGATCATTCGATCGTCGGTAGCTATCATCAACGTACACGAATATGCGGACGCACGCACGCATCTGTCATCCAAACTGTACCTACTAACAGCACGCTACTTACTGTACTCGTACATACTCGTATAACGAAAACAACCCACGCTACCCACTCATGCAGTAATATCAATATCGCGAAACGACCGAGTCGTAAAGAAACGCGATGCAGCTAATCAGGCCGGCCGAAGACGTCGCACGGCGTCCCACGACGCGACGTCGCACGATGTCGCACGACGTCGCTCGGCGTCGCGTCGCCTCGCGCCGCTTACTCAATATGTATGAGCGCTGTAAACAGCGGTGCGGGCTCGCTTCATCCGGCTGAGAGCTCTCATTCGCCACTAATTAATTACTCAACTCGGTTTCAATTAAATTAACTCGAGATCGGGGCATCGACACGCAATGAATCGATGCCAGCCGCGATTCGATTAAGATCGTTAATGCCGATCAATTTTACTCGTTAGCTATCAATAAAGTTATTAAATGAGGGCGGCGAAACCCCCACGCAAACATGCAATGTTAATGCACGTAACCACATTAGGTACCTAGATGTTTATATTCGTAAGCTGGTAATTGAGTCTTGGAGCAGTTTATTGCAACGATTTATAATGGATGTAGAGCCTGCCTCTTGTTAATTTTAAATCGGTTACGATAATACTCGAGGGCGGAGAATTAGGGTGCTTGTTAACTTTATTGTTACGAAGCTAATATGATTGTTTTTAGTGAATAATTGATTTTGTTTATTGTAAACTAATAGAAGAAACAACATTTTATAAATGTTACTGTTTATTTATATAGTATATTTGTTTAGTTTAAAACACTATTTTACAACACTATGTGCACGTCTGTACAGGTGAATTTAATGCCTTAGGCATTCTCTACCAGTCAACCATAGGGTTGTGAAGAGACAAAAGTTCAATTTAAAAAAAAAAACAAAATAGATAAACCATGGTAGAGCAAATACCTTAGCCTGATTTATGGGCTTAGCTTTTTATCTGTTGTTTTAATCTGTCATCCCAACTATTTTCCGCAAGCGTATTAACTCGTACAGTCAAAATATTCCCAATTGTTTTCACACAAGACAACTGAGTATCAAACGGGGCGCGACACTAAAACTAAATTGTCCACTCCAAACTAGTTGAACTGTGTTTAAAACTGCGCCCTTAGCTAGTAGGGGACGTTTTAATTACGGCGTTTAAGTAAAAGCGCCTCTGCGTCTAGCTAGCTGCATTACACAGATTCGCCCACCAAAAGCCTCCCACTTAGCTAATGAAACATGTTCGCGTATAGTGTTTTAAGCGTCGCAGGCCTGAGTATTGTCAGGGAGCCGGCGGGCGAGCGTATTCGGTGGACTCGTCTCCGCAAATCCTCATTTACTTGCATTATTTTAATGGAGCTATTGTGGGCGAGTGTCCTTTGTCATGTGCGGATGCGGACGCGGCCGCTGCGGGGATGTGCCGGTGCATAAGTGCACCACAGCCGCTGGCCTAAATTGAGTGATCTTAGAATTAAACGCTGGAAAGGGCTGATCTCGGGCGGCAGGCCCGGCAGGGAACCGGCCTTATTGTCCTGTTAAAATAGACAAGCGGAACAATGTGTCCATTTATCTAATTAACTGGGGCACGGTCGTTCCGAGGTCCGCGGAGGTCCCGCGGAGGTCTAATAACTGGCATCCCTAATAAGCTAAGAGGCCGTCTTATATCTACTCGTATAAAAATGCAATCGTCGTCGGGGCGGAGGCAGAGCGACGTCGGTCGTTCAAACTTTTCAAATTTTCCACCAGCCCCACGGTATTAATTTTAAATTAGAGGCCGCAAAGTAAATTGTCCCCACATGTGGACTAGCGTTAATTTAAGTAAGTTAACGAAGAGAAAGAACTTTTCTCTTCGTTGTCACATTTTTATGATGCTATATTTTATGAAAGTTAGTTTTCTTTCGTACTGTTAACAGACTAATGGTTTGCTATGTAAAAAAAGAAAATAAATTTTATAAAATATGTTTTTACAGCTGTAACTTTTAATGTAATTAATAAATGACAAGACGGTAATAAAAACCATTTACAAAAGCAAGTTTCCGTCACTACAAAACAGTATCAGTAGCACGCCTTGGAACTATCAGATAATCTGTGGCCTTGTCTCTAGGATTAATCAGATGCTACATTTAGAAATTAGTTAACACTAATATATATGAAATAATAGATACTAACTAATCAGTTTTAATAACAAAAATATGTTATTAGCACAATAGAATATTGAATGGAAAAATATTAATGGTTCGGTCTAGCGTCTCGGCCTATTATTTTTGCAAACGGCTATTTATCATTATTGCAAATATACAGCCAAAAGCATATCTTATATTTTACGGATTTATTTGCAATTATTAGCAATATCAATTCTACACTTCGTGGCTGAATATGGCAAGGCATGACGGTAGCAATGTCGTTGCCAATTGACATATGTTTATAAGGTATTATATCCTTGCAAGTGAATACGAGGTCTACCGTCACGACGTGATTAATTTCTAAATCTCCAGACGCCGTAACTGCCTCCGTAATAACCAAACAAGACACGACCGGGCCCAATGAATAAATTAAACACTAATTTCTTGACACACTTTGTTTTGACCGGATTACCTTGCAAGTAATTGCTGGTACACTTATTATTTTTTTAATGCAATCACGGGATTTGCTCCATTAATCATTTTTGATTAACATTCTTTTCGGTAGTCGTTTGTTTATCTTGGCTGAGGGAATATGCGTTGCTGCCGTTTTAAATTGGGTTAAACTGTTGATGCTATGCCTTGCGCCTTCAAACACACTTATAACAAGTTTTTTTCACCTCTTAATGCAAGAGGATAAGAGGTGGATGGATGTTTACATAACTGTGCTAGATACCGTACACGTGAGAAGCTGCAGTGACTTTTTATTTTTAAATCCTAAACGGCGACATTAATCAATAATTAGTGATCTGCAAAAAGGGATAAAAAACGTAAAAATAAAAATTAAAGATAGTAAAGCGAAATTGTGTAAATATTTCAATAACTTAAAATATATTTTTTAATTTTAAGGAGCTTTCTATGTAAAACAAGAGCATATAAGTAAAGAAGGCGAAATACCAATCTGAATGATTTATTAATAAATAATATTTTGACATTTAAAGAGGTTTAAGAAAATTATACCTTGAACGTGTTGTTCTCAAATTGGGTAAGTATGATTTCTATTAATATTCGAAGTATTCCTAATTGGCCTTCGAAAGTATACCAATTAGAGCCGCATGTAGTATCAAGAAAATAATGAGGGCCATAGATTTAATTACGCCAATTAACTCGTTACAGAATATAATTGGTGTTTCTATGTAGGTATAATAAATAACCTACACAGTTATTTATCTAATAAATATACATGTTTTGATATTCTATTGATATCTACTAATATTGATTTTCCATTACCTAAACACTTATTTAAATAAGTCGACGAAGCCAGAAATATATGATCGATATTTTGTTATCTTTGATCGGATAAAAAATACTTACATACCGTGTCGTCATATCATCAATGTTATATACTTCACAATTTTTTTTAAATTGCCTCTGGCTCTTCTTAACATAGTTCTAATACTTATATCATTAGGAAGCAACATAGAACAAAAGACTTTTTTATTTTGCTCTGTGGGTAGCAAGCAACTACCTAATTAAATTATCAACTACAAAAAGAGCCTGTCTCGAATTAAGTATACATTAATTTACTATGTATTCATTAAAGATAATCTACCCTTGTCCAAACTAATTGTAACGTTACAAAATGTCTCGTCCTATTAAGTGGTAATTAAAACTATTCGGCTAAAGGTGTTCAAAATTAAAGTAACGGTGTGTAAGTTTTAAAAAGTTATAATAAAAAAGGCGGGGAGTTCAACGAATCTGATAATTAGTATTAGTGTGGGAATGATTAGGTCCGATCGCGGACACGCGAGGTTCGACGCCCGGCTAGAGAAGGGCGCTTGGGGCGTTAAGGCGCTCCCTCACTGGGATTCGCAAGTTACAGTTTTTTTAAATTGTAAAATTGGAGCCTTTTCTTTTTATACCATGTGCTGTGTGGTGGCGGCTCATTAAAAGGAGACTACCCTTGGGTGTCGTAAAAACGACTAACAAAACTGCACACACATCCAACAGCATAGACCTTATCACCTATCACGTTGAGCACATGTGCAGTTGTTATTTAGTGAAACGTGGACTGTAGCAGAGGACTGATTGTACGGTCATTGCGTAGTCTCTGATAACCCTTCGGGCATAATATAATAATAATGTATACCTCTCGCACTTTCATACTAAGGTTATAGTTTAGGAGCCTCATACTCTCTCTAAGCGTATATCAAACTTCGTTGGCAGGTCATTCGTCTCCGGCCCGGGTGCGATTCCCAGCGGGAGAAAAAGTTTGTACTCGGTCAAGTTGGTGGTGGTTGGTGGGCTTTTTTTAAGTCCGCCTGGCTAGCTACCACCATCTTATCTAATGTCGTCATATCATCAATGTTACGCATTGTTGTGCGAGCCTTGTGTGTGTACCATCGGTCTCATTTGTTATGCTGCCCATCCAAACCAAATATTTGAAATATCATTGTTAGCAAGTAAGTACGCATGAAGGAAAAAATGTTTTATACATTTACATACAAATGTTTTATACATTTTGTATAATATATATAATGTTAATGTTATAATGTTAAGCATGTTTGTTGAAAAAAAGGCTGTTGAGTTTCCTAAATAAATAAAATGAAAATAAGAAATGAAGGCCATGTGCTAACCCGTAGACAAATAACAAAATAAACATACGTTACATTACAAGCGAATGCTTGTCAGTCAGTGACGCAGTATTGTAACGTAATGGTTGCAATCGAATCTTGGACTGTCACATTACAGTCGAGTGTTTCCGGTGAGGTAGCGCCTTTACGTTCAAGTAACTGACCATTAAAGTTAATGTAAACAACCTCGTTTCTGTTTTAAAATAAAACAAAACGTTCCCCCGATTGACTGACCGTGACTATAATGACAGTGATAATCGCCGTCGCAAGGAAAACCGACTGTTGGCCACCTAGAGTAGGTAGAGTTTAAGACTGCTAAGCAACAAACTATTTTATATCGTTATAGTAATGTTTTAGTTTTGTTTTTTTTTTATTATAACACATTGTATTCATTGCATTCAGTCTTCCTGTGACCACGGACCCTGTAAAGGGTTCGAAACGTCAGGATAATATAAACAACTATGTAAATGGTAAATTAAACGCGAGTTAATCCGTAAAAAAGTGTTTTATTTCAATAACACATTGTTGTTATGGCGAGAGATTAACTCCTCAAAATAATATTAGATCCTATCTACATGTTATTTTGCATACAACAGTTAGATAGGCCGTTACCACTATCATATGACTGTGCGGTAGTAACGCACCAACCGCTCTCACTTTAAACAATGTATAAAACTATAAATGATTAATAAAAGACAAATTAATAGTCTCATGCTATCTTAGTAGACGTTCGTATGACCTCTATAAAGTAAAAATGTTTCTAACAATAAAAAAATTGCTACAGCAACGACATCTAAATTAAAGTTAAAACTATCACGGATACATTTCCACCTAACTCGAACCTTTCGTGTAGCAACATTTACGTAAAACAATATAATTTATTATTCAACAGCAAAACTGAACGAATGTCACCGAACCGCGCGCCGTTGCCACTTAATAAAGATCTCTATATTTTGGCGCATATGATTTGTTTTCGGTAATTAGCCGGCGAGGTATTTCGTGCAGGTCTCCGGCGACCTCGAGCTCGCGTGTGGCAAGACCGAAGGCCGACAGACAATGGGGAACAGCCATCGATCATAGCCGTCACACACAACTCTGAACCTTGGAGGATCCATAGATTGTTTAGTCTACCCGTAATGTATTCAATGAGCTGTCTCCGCGATCAGTATTTAAAAAATATAACGATACATAATAGCTATGTTAGTAGTGAGCTCTTTAGGAGCTTTAGGAGCTCGACCGTGTCGCGAAAATGAAAGAATAAGAATATCGTAAAAGGCGACTAACGGACTATAGACTGCATATACATCCAACAGCGTAGAGCGGTTGTGCTCATTGCCTAGTCTCTGATTAACCCTTCGGGGATAATAGTCGTGATTATATGTATATAGGAACTCGATGGCGCAGCGGCTAAGATTGCGATCTTGAAAGTTAAGTAACTAAAAAAATCTCGAGCTCCTCCGTGCTTCGGAAGGCCCCTGTTGTTGTCGAAAGATGGCAGTGTCGTTAAAACCCACCAACCCGCATTGGGCCAACGTGGTGGGTTATAGCCCGATATCCCCCACGTGCTTTTGTCCACATGGGAGGCCTGTCCCAGAAGTGGGAAATTTATAGGCTGATGATGATTGATTGGTACCCGAACAAAACTCGGGTTGAATGCGAGCAATCGTGGTTAAATGCTTACAGCTTAGACTACTGACGTGAGGTCATTCCTAGCAAGCTTTTGTTTTCAGGATGGATGAACTGGAACATTAACAATAGAATAAACAAAATAAAATAATGTTTCGAGTTTTGACGTCATGTGAAAATAAAATACTGATTTATTGTTACTATTACGTGAAATTAACATAATAACTTGATACAATATAAAAATCACGCAAAGGACGGCAAATTCCTTCCACTCATTTTATTACAAGCGCT
Source organism: Scoparia ambigualis (assembly GCA_963921215.1). Classification (NCBI taxonomy): domain Eukaryota; kingdom Metazoa; phylum Arthropoda; class Insecta; order Lepidoptera; family Crambidae; genus Scoparia; species Scoparia ambigualis. Next base: position 29,073,087 of record OY992505.1, on the reverse strand, counting down.
TTTCAAAATGATTACCTTTGGATGTAGTTCATTCAGGCTTGTTTGGAAATCATTTGCACAAAGCGAACTGATTCACTGCACCCACGACATACTATTTGGAAATGATAAATTATTCAAAATTCGTCCTATATTTAGCCTCTTCATATAATTTCGTACATTGAATACGCTTAAAGTGATAGAAAATACATACATAAGTACCAATATGTATATGTTTATTCCGATGTATAAAAAACCTAGTAAGGCATGTTACTATCACTACAGTTAGGAATACAAATATAACAGATTATTGAAATATTTTAAAAAATATGGCGAACGATTATTGATCTTCATTGAGTATACTACATACATATCCGTTTAGCCAGTTAGCACTTTTGAATGAATTGCTTTCGACTTAAAATTTGCTTATCCAATGACACTTCTAGTAGAGGCACAGAATAACGCAGAGGAGCGAAATATTTACGGAAGAATTTTACACTGCAACCAGGTACAAAGCATTGTTTGACTCCATTGACCACTTGAACTCAACCCTTGTTCGCACTAGTCGATGAATTTAGTCAAGTACATTGCTTCGCTAGTTTGTTATTTTAAAATTTCTTTAACTAAGCAATGTGTCGAAGCAATGTACATGTTCTCGACTGAAATACTAGACTGAAGAGCTAGTTCAAAGAGCTCAATTAGAGCGATCGCTGAAGTTGCCCGCGTCGAAGCGTCGACAAAGAGTTGAAGACCATCTGTCCAGCGCAGCGTGCTAGATCAGAAGGTGGCCTCGCCCGCAGCCACGCTTTGAAGGGATCCTTTTGAGCAGCGCACCCGCCAGGTAATTTGGAAAAACGTTATTTAATTAACTTTCGACAAGTCTGAGTAATCGCGTTACAAAGCCCCGTGGCTGGACGGTCAAGTCTTTGAGGGTGAACTTGATTTTTACGCCAAACACTCGCCGGCAAAGCGCTGTCATTTGCAGGTGGTTTCCAATTAACATCCGCCTTTGACCACGCGAACTACCGCCTCTTTGTTATTATAGTTAAGTGTTTAGTTTTTAGGGCGTTTTGTAACTGACGCCCTTTGTGCAGTTTTAAAGTTATCACTCCGTTTAATTAAACGTTGGACAATTGTTTTTAGTTAGGACGTCGTTTGAGCAATGCGCCTTGCGGTAAGTTGTTTCGATTACATTATATAAAAAATCGGTACTGTTTATAACTTAATTAACAAAACTAGCCAACTAAATGAAAAGGTAATATTTGAAAAACTTCATTGTTTGTATCTAAAACCATGGGTACAATTAATAAAGTTATTATAAGTTAGTTGCTTTCTATAAATAACAAAGAAAGACTTTTAGTAGGTATTAACAGTTAAAAGCTAGAATAATTTTCACTTGAAACAGTTCGTAATAATAACAATAACATTTATAATCATCATTACCATCAGCCGAAAGATGTCCACTGCTGGACAAAGGCCTCCCTTCCCTACTTCAATTCCTCCTTATCAGTAACACTACGACATTATAAAAAAATGTCTCCCCAACATAAAAATTTGGGAGTAGTGACGAGCGGCGCTCAGCCAGAAGTCCAGAACCGTCCATCCATTAGCGACGCTGGACAATAGTTTTATGAGTTACCGAAATAAGTTGGGGCGTTTAAACTTCGGCGCTGGTTAGAGCATTTTGTTAGCCGAAAGCATTGAGGTACTATAACTAGAGACGAAACCGCAAAGCAATTTTGTGCGCACTGAGTTGCGGCACTGCACGGCAGACTCCTCAGACACTTCCAAGCGATTGCGGTGCGTTTGCAGCCCATGGACCGCAAGTTAGTGGGCAAAAAATTGGCTTGCGGTGTCGTATCTAGTTATTAATAGACAATGGCCGAAAGCAAGTCCGCCGCCCGCGGCGCTGCGGCCCAGACCAGATAATTAACTCTATGAACTACCCACTAACAAGACAAGTACAATTAGAAATTCGCTTTAAACCGTTAATAAACATAATTTGCTCTGCTTGCGGGAGTTTATCAAACAATGGGCAAGCGGGGATGGCGGGCTAATCACACCGGGCGATAAAGGCCTGCAATTTTAAGTTTTATAGAACTAATCTGTTGTGTAACGATTTTAACTATCGTGGTCACTAACATTTGAGTAAATATTAATGGGTTAAGTACGTTTTTATAGACAAATTCAACCAGCAGCTTCATTTATAATAATCAAATTCATTTTTATAGAAATAAACTTTTACATTGTAAACAGTATGGTTTTACTGAGGTCGCTCAACAACTGACGCCGGTTATGAGCTTATTTGATACCTGGGAGGAATCCCAGGATGCCCTAGAAGTATTTTCTGATTTATACAAGGATTTCGATTGTATTTTACATGAAACATTTTTCAGGAAGCTTAACCACTATGGAATTAGAAATGCTTTTTTGAGCCTTTTAATCTTGAGTAACAGGATTCAAAAAGTCGACATTAACAGTAAAAGATCTCCGGGATCATTGGTTAGAATGGGAGTTCCGCAGGGTTCAATACTTGGTCCAATTAAAAGAAAAACTATATGTGTAAAATTTGTATTGCCTAATGTTAAGCAGGTAACAACTAGTGTACAAATTAATGTGAATCCTGTGGACACCAGTTTCTCTAGGCATCACGTGAGATGCCATGTTTCAGTGGGGCCAACATATAGCTATTAATTGTCGAATAGACTTAGCTCTGCGGTTTATGCAGTAACGAAGATCCGTCAGTTAACTGACGTTGATACAGCTAGATTGGTTTATTTCAGTTACTTTCATAGTGTAATGTCGTACGGAATTTTACGTGGGGAAATGCTGCCGACATTCAAACTATTTTTGTGCTGCAGAAGAGGGCTATTTAAGCAATGAAAGCTGGTGCTCTCAGAGAGAGATTTAAGGACATAAATATAATGACAGTTGCTTCACAATACATTAATGAAAATCTGATAAACGTATGTTCATAAAAATATTGAAATGTTTTAAAAAAACAGTGATATTCACAATTTAAACACTAGAAGTAAGAACAAATTAGTATTACGTTATACTAGGCTCTATAAAATAAATCATTCTTTAAAGGGTCTGTGTGTAAGATTTTACTACAAAGTACAAAATGATATTAAGAAATTAGATCTTAATAAATTTAAAATCAAAATAAAAAAAGCTTTATCAATAGTAGGGAAGACTTGACTTCAATGATGGAGGTCTTTGCCCAGCAGTCGGACAGAAAGAAGCTTATTATAAAATGTCAGATTACACAGAAGACAAAACAGGTTGGGTCTGAATGCTCAAAGTACTCCAGCTATTTCTAATTGTCTATAATTAATTGATACATTGTATTGTAGTATTTATTGCATTATTAAGTTTTAGTAAAAGTTTTTTGTTTTAAAGTTGTTATATGGTCCTGACAATTAAAACCACAATAAAAAGAATAAGCCAAATACGTGCAACCGCGTTTTGTAGTGATGCGCGAACGTTTATTCGTGGCTATCGATTTTTATTTAATAGATGTTGTCTGATAACTATATGATCTCTTATTTTCCTTTTCACATTCAAAGTTTTATTAAAATTTACTCATTGGTTTGTAAAATGTCGAGTTTGGGAGTTTTTATGAGATACCGATTGCCAGGATGGAGTACGGGTCGCTGGGCAAGATGAACTCTGGAATGGAGACCCCGTGCCAATACTCGCAGTAGAGGCAGACCGCCCATGAGATGGAAGGACGACATCTGCTAGCAAGCCGACCTAGACTGGATGCAGACAGCAATGAATCGTCAGGCATGGAGGAACGGAGAGGAGGTCTATGTCCAAAGGCGGACGCCAATAGAGGCTGCGATGGATGGATGGATGGATGAGATAAACGTGTATAGACCTTAGAGCATTAAACCATTAATGCTCTAAGCCTTAGAGCATTCCGGGGATAGTTAGCCTATACCTTAGTCTAAGGTATACGCTAACCATCCTCGGTCTACACTTTACACCGAAAAGAAACACTTGGAGCGGTAGGCCCGTTCCGTGCGAACAGGCAGTGCATTTAAACAAAGCCAGCGATATTCATTGGGCAGCTTAATTGCATTTCTTCGCTCCTCTTTGCGGTGTTCACACGTCTCATGTATTATGAAATCTATTCCTCTAGTTCTTTTTTTAAATGGCAACATGAAATCCTTTTTTGTGGTTTAGCTTTATTTTATTTGTGTTTTACATTTTTAATTGCTTGGTGCGGTTTACATGGTGCCAGAGTTAGAAAAAAATACTTATTCTGAATAATAAAATGTTCATAGTCTATACGCTCAAACGAGAAGGTATATTAAAATAAAAAGGTAAAGTTTGTAAGTTTTTCAAGTTGAAACAAATTTTAACATCGAAATTATAATACCTATATATCTATAGTATTTTATTTTCTTGCACACACTTTTCTCCACAGCTACAAAGACGCCCTAAGCAGGTGTTAAACTTTTAAATTATTTGTACGATTTAAAAGTGCTTATCAATTATGTCTCCTTGAGTAAAGGTATTTTAATCTTAATATTTAATTTAGAATAAACTTTCATGGAGAATATAGCCCAAACCATCACAGGATAAGAGTTAGTTAAATAACAACGTACGTGAGTTTAAATTAACCTTATTTATAGAAAAAAATAACCACACATCATCATACAAACCGCCATACTTAGATGATACTGAGTGATGATAAAAAATCCCAAATTCTTATGGTACCAAACTACGATATTACTCGCGTTTAAGTTTACATAATTATTTTAATTTTATATAATTCTGAAAAAAAATTAAATGTTCCCGTTCCCGTGGGAATATCTGGATAAAAAGTATCCTATGTGTTAATCCAGGTTGAAAGCTGTCTGTATGCCGAATTACATCTAAATCCATTCAGTAGTTTTTACGTGAAAGAGTGACAAACATCCATCCATACTTACAAACTTTCGCGTTCATAATATTAGTAGGATTAAACGCGCATAGTCATATTCGTGTTACATTCCAATTAGTATTGTCAATTTGACACGTGTCTCAGAAAACAATAGATCAATAAAATTTTTGTTTGTTATGTAAACAATTAGCATGTCCATTACAATGGGAATCGCGCGTTCAATACGTGTAGTCTTAATGTTGGCTGATTAAAATTCTCGTTTCCAAGGTCCGGACAACAAAGATGAAACAAATAGTGGTTCGCTGGTACAGTCAGCCTTAGATGTAGCCGAACACTTTAGCACCGTGCCAAAGGAGTTCGGATAGATCGTACTCGCGCAACCGTAACGTATAACTATTATATAGTTGAATTTCTTGGCGGGAAAGTGAAGGGTCATGTCTGCAGTGGTTTTGTTTTCTAAAATATGTGTTTTGTCGAATATAAATGTGAATTATTGGTTTATTATTATTAACCGTTAATGTCCGTGAACATGTATGAGTAAAGAACAAATAAAACCATACAGTGACATTACTTTTTAAATTATCTCAAGTAATCCGTGTGAGATCTCAGTTAAGTCCCACATCTTTACTGAAACTCAAGGGGTTTGGAGGAATATCATTTACCATTAAACATTCTTAATATCACACACTACCATCATCTACTTTCTGCAAAGAAAACATTTATTATTATCTCTTATACTTGACACTGGCTAAATGCGCTAACTGCACCAAGCAATTATTTAAGAAACAAAATATGCGTTCCTCATTGCCTAGTCTCTTAACCGTTCATGTCCGTGAACATGCATGAGTAAACAGCAAATAAAACAAAACAGTGACATTACTTTTTAAATTCTCTCAAGTAATCCGTGTGAGATCTTAGTTACGTACCACATCTTTACTGAAACTCAAAGGGTTTGGGGGAATATCATTTACCATTAAACATTCTTAATATCACTCACTACCATCATCTACTTTCTGCAAAGCAAACATTTACTGTTATCTCTGATACTTGACACTGGCTAAATGTGCTAGCTGCACCAAGCAATTATTTAAGAAAAAAATATGCGTTCCTTATTGCCTGTATCTGGCTATCCATTGGGGGATAAGGATAATAGTCGCGTGTAAAAGTATGTATCTATCGGTACTATAGTGTTAAGCTACTTGCGAGGCCGACCGTACGTACGTGTCACTCGTTTTACGAGGTATGTTACTATCGTTTTATCGCCGCCGTAGACAATAGCAAATTACGCACTTTAACGCGCGCACTATGCCGGTTAATTAAGCTGTATCCGACTGCGAAATTACTTTTTATCTAATAATGTGAACGTTGTTTTGTCTTCGAGTTGGCGAGTTTGAAGATAATTAGTTCCTTTGCCGGTTTTTGTGTTGCAATGCCATACTCACGTACTAATTAACGTTTACATACGAGGTACCTATTTCCAGGTTTTAGATGTTAAAGGTATTATACAATGTGTGTATGAGTACAATTATTTCTATGGCTGCATTTTGGGTGGCTTACTTAAACAACATACCTACTTGCCCAGACTGCAAAAGATATTTGGTTTGAGTATGTGTACTGTACTACATTGTCGAGTTTCTTTTTTAATAATTGTCGATATAGCTTGTATACTATGAATGTAAAAATGACGACTTGCAATATAAGAGCTATTAATATTGCTGAACTTTTTGCGTATATAATTATTCCCGGTCGGGTCAACTTAGAAAAAAACTGTTTTTCTAAATTGATTTACAATTGATTTTATTTTTATTTATTTATTTTATTTTATTTATTAGTACACAAACAGAATTACAACTAAGATCAACATACAGCAACAAGCGGAAAACACACAGGATAAGTTGCAGCTCCAAAATGAAGTGTACATCTACATGCATAATCAAAAAATAGTTGATATAAAGTTAAATTAAATTAGATTACAATAAATTAAATTAAGTTATTAAATCGATCAAGTGCTGTTTAAAAATTTACGAAGATAACAATACATAAACTCATTAAAAAAATGAATGACGATAAAATCAAAAAAGTTTTTATGACAATCAATGAGAAATCAATAAATAAAGGTAATTACATAAAAAAAATAATACACGAGTATTTAACAAATAACAATTGTACGATTGTTTAAAAAAAATTGCAATAAACTTTTAAAATTTTATAGTATCAACATAAATCGATTATTTGCATCGTCAGATATAGAACGAGAGAGGAGCACCCACTTTACGCCGCTACAGAATTGGCATGGAAAACGGTAGCATCAAATTAATCGATTAATACAATCGATTTCGATCGCTGAACGCTTAATCTACCGTTTCGTTACATTGAAGCATAGTGAATCGAATATTTTAGGGGACTACTTAAGAAATGTCTGAAGATAATTTCCAGGTACGGTTACAAATGCGTGTAATCCATTGTTTTTGTAGCTTTTTAACTACAACTCTAGGGTATACACTATTTCTTTGCTTCTAATTCTAATAAGATAGTAGTTTAGCTTCAATAAGATCGAAAGAGACAACGTCCCTCTTATTCTAGATGGTAGCACACTAACACAATACAATAACACTCTAATTCTTTTCTTCCAACTTAAGATATTAGTTAAGCTTCAATAGAATTACCGTAAAAAAATACTTTTTCAGATCAATACAGGTAGGTAGGCATCTACCTCCTCAAAGTCCCGATGCGAGCGCGGGCCCGGTGATCATTCCCGCGAGATGGCGCGGCGGGCGGGCGCGTTTGTAGTCCTAACACCTCTAACTCCAGGATATAATTATTATACATTATTATTATTATTAGAAGGAAAGAAATAGAGTATTACACTCTATATTATACTCTATTTCTTTCCTTCTAACTTAAAATAATAGTGTAGCCATAGAATACATAATAGTACAAATACAGAAGATTCACTTCGCTAAGTCATTTAAATAAATAGCGAGTCTTGCTAAGTCACAATAAAGTGCAATTCAGGTCGCCCACCGCTCCCATACCTACAGTTAAATTCACCTAGAAGTTGCCTCTCTTTCTATCGCGTACTATCTCGTACCTTTTATCTCTCCTAACGACTGCAGCACATGAGTATTCATGTGACTGCAGGTTGTTCGCGGTCGTCTGTCCGGTCGGCTACTTGTAGCTTCATACTTAAAGCGCGGAGTGCGCCAGGCCTGGTGTAGCTTCAGTTATTGAAGTAGCAGTTCTATTACAGAATTGTCATGTCCCGTAAAAAATATGCCTACCTCCTAACACCCTTAGCTCTAGGGTATAACACAAATTATTCGCTTCTTATTTTAATAGTTTAACTTCAATAAGATTGAAAGAGACACCAGTCCTTCTCATTCGAGCTGGTCCATAATAGTCCATACCTCTTCAAAGTCCCGATGCGAGCGCGGCTGCGCGGGCGCCGGGCCCGGTGCTCATTCCCGCGAGCGGCGCGGGCGGCCCACCTTGCCCTTGCGTACGGGCGCGGTGGGGCCCGCCCCCGCGTTCGCGGTCTTCATCAGCTTTTGCCAGTCCTGCTCGCAGACTAGTGACCCCGCGAGCATGTAATACCTGTGGGGAAACGTGTATGTGTACAGACTGCTGCAACGTAACATGCAATGTAACACGCATTGAAAGAATTTGCCGTCCACATTGCTGTAATGTATCATGCAATGTAAGTTGTAAGAGAATTCCTATGTGTGGACGCCTTGCGCGCGCGAACCGTGCACACTCCGAGCACAAACAGAGCATTTCAATTCGTGCGCGCCGCGATTCAAAAAAAAAAAGTGTCCGACGGTTGTAATCCAGCGTCTCAACAGGGGTGACCTTGCTGGGAACTTGCTTGTTGCCATCCATATAGACTGCAGATGTAATCCAAATTATATTATAACCTTTATCGTCCTTGGTGGACGGGCGCCAAGTTCCCACCAAGGTCACCCCTGTTGGAACGCTGGATTACAACCGTGTGGTACATGCTTTACTTTAATTTTTTACACTCACCTATCGCCTTTTTTTTTAAATAAGGAGAAATCCTGTTTTCGACTCTCCCTCCAGCGCCCGCTTCCCTGTCCAGGTCCGAAGGCCTCGACAGGGACTCGGGTGAAGAGGGGCCTTACCCACTAAAACTCCTTGTACCATCCCATCACTTGTCGTCACGGTGGTTCGGGACCACGGACAGCAGACTCCGAATTCCACCCTACGACGGACTCACCTATCGCCCTGCATTAAGTGGGAGCCGCATTTGGAGCACGCAAAACACTTTATGTGGAAGACGTGTAGGGGTTGCTGCGGCGCGTTCGTTCTCATGACGAACTCGCTCGCGGGGATGGCCTGGCCGCACGCTGCGCACGCGCCGCCAGAACCGAACATTCTGGAACAATAAACGGACATTTTTATAACATAGTTGCTCTTTATAAACAGCCAGTACTACATTTTGGGTGTAAACCTCGTTTTTCTAATATTATTTTAGTGGGGCCTACGGAGGTTATCTTGCAGTGCATTATGTAGCATGTCGACTCATCGGGATTTATTTTATTTTACTTCTATTTTTGTGAAACACCATCCCAACTCACTACCTACACACTACACATAAGCCAAACCTATTTATTCATTTATTTATTTAATTAGGTCTACCAACATTTTTACACTACAACCCAGAAATATAACATTGTTTTAAATATAGTTAGAACAGTGAAAAAACAATTACAGGCAAACACAACTTAAATCTAAGATCATTATGACAAGTTGAACACAATACAAAAGTGAAACAAATACAAAAATACTATAATATTAATAGTTAACCATAAAATATCAAAACAAACATCATCAACACTACTACAGCATACGTTATTTGTTTTTATAACAAATTAAGTTATTAAAAAAAACCTGTAGCAAAGATATATTTATTTAACTTTTTTGACTAGCTACAAATCAAGTAAGATGTGTTTGCTCTTCTTTGTGAGCTTTGGAGCACGACTTGATCGCGTCGTCGTCACAGACTAGCAATCTGTGTGGATCCCTTCACAACACGCTCCTGCTGGGATCATGCCTTGATACTCCAGGGCGTCGCTAAGCACAGTTAGGGAAGCCCTGATCTAGCCAATTGTCTATGACTGACAATTGCTTATATTATATATAATTTGAACAAAATCAAGATCTTGCCCCAACAATGGGTCGAAAGCATTTAACGGCTCTTTCGAGTTTTAAGTTCATCCAGAGTACGTGAACTAACCTGACTCATTTTTATAAAAAAAAGGGGTTTTTACCATGTTTGAGTTGTAGATTATGAGTCCCCGATATTTCGGCGCAGTTGCATGCACTATGATCACAGAATAACTGAATCAGTAAAAAATCCCGATTTTTCATAAAATAATTGTAGTGACCATGAAAGTTTAAAACCTGACTTAGCTTTGAAGTGCAATATTTCGTTGATGTGCTGACAAATTAAATACCGTTTGAACTATAATGGCACTACTAAATCTTTATGTTTGCGTCAAATTAGTTAAAGATTTGTCCATACATATCACGTGCGCCTCAATATTTATGTCTTCTTCGTGTAATAGAAATTTCACGGAAAAATCGGTAGGTACGTACGTGGTTTGCTACGCCGCGATTTATTATGGTGGTAAATAAGGCTTTCAATTCTGACTGGTTGTTTAACTAGAACTCGTTACAAATCCATTTGATTTTCATCTATCTATCTAGAATTATAGGTAGCAAACTTTGGATCTCAGTGGTGGTGTATCTCAATTAGATCGCTCAGATCGATCGCTTCTTTTGAAGTGTATGCTATTTTTTCCGTAATTCTAGCCTAGAACTGCTACGAACACCAAGACCCTATTGTTCACACGGACGGAGTCACGAGCTACAGCACAATTACTTCTCTCTTTGGTTCTTCGTGGTGGGAGCTAAAAATTTACGAGAAATTTTTCAGGTAGCTCTTTTTTAGGGACTAGTTTATGAGGCGACCTTGTACTCGGTATTTAAAAGACTTATAAAGGGAAAGATAGGGATTGTCAGCCTTAGCAGTGAGACAAAACAAGAGAGTGCTGATTTTCGAAGACATTTTCGAACACCTCTAACTACTTATAAACAATAGCCGTCTTATTAATAAAAATGGCCAAACGTTACACCTCGGTTTAAAGCATAAAGTTACTATACCTAGCGGAATAGAGAAACAAAGGCCTGAGCGAGCAGGATGTCACTAGCAACAATACTGTGGGATAAAAAGAGATGCATGATGCGACGTCACAGAACTGTTTTTGGCTACTGTTTGTCAGCACTTATCAGCACACTGAGAATTTGGGTTTTGTGAATTTTTCGGATTTTACGTGAAATCGTGGATATTTTCCCATACCATCCTATTTTAGTTTTATTAATACTATTACTGATCGATATCGATGTTAATGTGAAAAGCGACGACGTAAAATCACTGAACGCATTCTTTACACACACAAATGCCATCATATTTCGGTTTCGTTTGACAGCTCATGTTTGTTGCTCTATTCCGCTAGGTATAGTAACTTTATGGTTTAAAGTGACGCTGTCTCGTTTTTGATAAAGAAGACAGATAGAGACAGCGTCAATTTAATCCTAAGTGTAACTTTGACGTTTATTAATAACAGAGTAGAAGATCAACTAATGAGCATTCAATACTTAATTTAATAGGGTCGGTTGCATGTACCGTTTCACCGATCTGATCATTCTCGGACTGCGAACGTGAGAGCCTACGTAGCAACACCATAATAGCCACGTTTAATACTTAATGAGCCATTACTGCATTCGCTAATAGCGTCCAGACGAAGCGCGTTATTCACGGGCGGACCAATATTAATAAATCGTTACAAACAATCCGGCCTAAAGGGATGCAATCAAAATTTAATTACCCCCGCACACGTTCTTGTGCGAATTTCGCATAATTCACATTCGGAACTGGTTAAAGAATAAATTTGAAAGTCTTAAAAGATAAATTCGCTTCAATCATTCGGAGCAAATAGGATTTCGTTTCATTTACTCCGGTAAGAGCGTTTTCAATTAAGGAGCGCCCGACAAACAGTATCGGCGTATGAAGGTAAAATTAATTAAACCGAACCAAGACAAACATACAGTACGAATCTATTTGTGTTGGCCGCTCGCGGGGAGCGCAACATGGCATATCGGTATAAGGAATACATAAAACCATTGAGGTATTATTACTAGAGACTATAATTTTTGGCGCACTGAGTTGTAGCCCATATGGGCTGCAAACGCACCGCAATCGCTTAGAGGTGACTAGGCGTTTGCAGACCATGGGCCGCAACTTGAGCGCAAAAAAATGGTACGCGATGTCGTCTCTAGTATAATGACTTCAATGCATAAAACGCGAAAAAAATGTCTAATGGAGAGACATCTCTCGCAAATATTGGTTGGCAACTAATTTCATGTTTGTACGTCGCTATTAATTGGCCGAACGGTGTCTATCGTATTTAAGGCAACTCTTTGAAAAATGTCAACAACTACCTACGTCATTTACGTTTTTCTGTATAGGTACCTGAGCAGCCTACATCTACCCGCTGCTGAAGCAATAAGCCAAAGTTCCCTTTAACATTTTCCTATCTTGAAAAATACTTTAGTGAATTGTTTCTTTTTATATGTTTTTAGAAAGCATATTTTGTTCTCCTATAATTATGTTTTGCACAAACTAGAATTACTATTCAAACGTGTGCTTCGTATGAGAACTGCAGTATTCCAATATCGGGTTTATGAATTAACACATTTCCTGTGTTAGTTAAATATAAGTTAGTCAAATTACTTCCAACTTCGTCAATAACTTTAAAGTAGTCAGTCGACTCCAATATTATAATGAAGCGGCAACTACGAACGCCTCCGAATTGAGTTGTTACAAAACAAAATATAAAGATTACACTAATTAGTTAATAAACTGTGGAACATGTCCAAACAAGTTCTTTAATCATTCCTAACGTACCCTCTTGAATAGAGTCCATTAATTATAGCGTAACGCATTAACATATGCGAATGTACGTTTATTAATTCGACCTTTAATATTGTAAGTTGAAAATTTGGCTTCAGCAAGTTCGGGTCACTCCGAATTTTCGGGTGAATCTTTGATTTCATTTAATACAGAAACAAGTTTAAAGAATCTTCTAATCGGATGGAAGTTTCAGGTCTCCTTTCATCCCGCTATTAATTAACGAGTGTATGTTTAACATGAGCTTAATAAATGGGGAAGTTTGGCGCACAACGGCGCCCAGCCGAAGTTTATTTGCCTTCGTTACGTGTAAAATTGAATACGTCGCTGCGTCCTCATTAATTTAAGATAAAGACTGTATCTTGACATGTTATTTTATTCATTAAGGGAGCGTCTCGCATCGCGCGCTTTTGTATGTGCCGACTTCAGATTGTTGTAAAGAACATAATTTTGGACCTCTATATGAGATCATTCAATCATAATGGATGTATGGGTAGAGATCTATGGTACATACAAAAATGGTTGAAAGTTATAAATAAGTGTACGAGAGAGCGGGTGTGATAGTTTCAATATAATTAATATAACTATTTACATATATTTCAATATAATTATTCAATAATAATTATCCAAAATATTACTAGTTTTTTTCCGAAGCTTCGCTCACGTTAATTTTTGCAGAAAAAGTAGCCTTTAAGGCTAGGTGTTAGTGAAAAATTAAAATAACACGTTCTTAGAAATTTTTTTAAATATAAAACGCGATTATTCGCGCCGCTTCGCTGTTATACCCGTCCCTTACCGTTGTACCGTCGAGAGAACGAGAGGGAAGCGCTCGAAATACCTCCCCTTAAGTAAGCATCTTTAGGACCCGACCTATTTCTACATCAGAATTCGTCAAAAACGGTTTAGATTTAAACGTGCTAGCATCACCATCATCACTATCAGCCTCAAAATGTCACTGCCACTGCTGGGCACAGGCCTTTCCACATGGAAAACATCACAGAAGAGATTGGGCCACAACGCTGGCCCAATCCCAATGTCTCCGTTGGCGTTGGTGGGTTTGTACGTCTGCCATCATAGATGACAACCGGGCGGGCCCAACTTTTCCGTGCCTCGGAAGCACGGAAAACGTGAAAGCGTTTTTCTAAACCTACTCACTTTTATACGAGTAATATAAGTTGGGATAAGCGTTGAAAAAAAAGGATTGCGGAGGACGTAGGTTCGATTACCAAATGAGGTAGTAATTTTTTTTCAAAACGTTGTGTTATCGTCGAGTAGATTTGAGCGTTATAAACGCATAAAATAATGTACCTATTACGAATAGGTTAGCGTTTGAAGGAAAGAGCGAGGGCAGCCGATCGGGACTGAGACGAATGGCTCTCGATAAAGCCGAGACGCGTCCGGGAGGGATATCTGACTTGTTGCTTCGGTGATGCCAGCTTACACAGAGAGGTATGCTTGGGAACCAGCACCGTATTTACAGAATGAACCTTTAAAAAACGCTGTGGTTTTATCAAAGGTGAAAATAACTGATAATTATAATATATCTTTAATAAGTATGTTCTCGGGAGCTACTGCCAAACAACTGCATTAGTAGTTTGGCAGAGTTGTAAGAGCTTATTAATGATTAAAATATAAAAAAAATTAAACAGTTTTTTATTAACAGTTATCTGTGATTAATGGATACGGGGAAATTTTATTTTATAAAGGGGATTAAATATACAAAAAATATTTTAGAATCAGGAACGTAGATATGCAGATTGCGTAAACCGGAACTTTTTTCTGTATTTTTGATGGATTCTGTTTGTCCTCTCCGTAGCTTAATGATCGAACGTTTAGTTGCAGTTTACGATAGAACTGAAAGTGGCACCATGTCATAATAACTTAATTTAAAGTTAAGAAGTTCCGAGGCGCCTGTAAGACTCTTTAGTTGCCTTTGACAAAGTACTGAAGTGTTAGCGACTTTCGTTGCTGAGCAAAACATACATATAACCACGGCTATTATTCCCGAAAAGTTCCTTAGTCAGAGACTATAAGGCAATGAGGACAGCAAAAGCATTTCTCTTCCACGTTTCACCAAATAGCGACTGCACATGTGCACAGCGTGACAGGTGGTGAGCCCATCGCCGCTCTATGCTGATGGATGTACGTGCAGCCTTTAGTCCGTTAGTCGCCTTTAACGACTCCCAAGAGAAGAGAGGGGGTGGTATATAAGTAGTATTATTTTACCGCTACGCGACAGGTCACTGAGCGGCTGAGCAATAAGTACCTACCTATTCATAGCTAAACGCTAACCGATAGAACTTTGCAGCGGCTAAAAAGACAGCCGTGATAGAATCTACGATAGTACCGATTATCAGCCTCTTGACACTCGATTCTACATACATACGAAAATACGTCCTAATATAAATTCACAAAAACATACACATACATAACATACCATACAGCACATACATATACATGCAACCATACATATAGGGTCTAATAATATCAATAAGCGAACGTTTAAGGGGAGCACCTATACAACACACTGAGCATGCTCACCAAATTTGGTCCAAAACTACTGGCTCGTTACCGAGATAATCAACAAAACATTATCATAATTCACCAAAAAATACACCCTCTCCAAACCCGTACAGCTGTACTACCACACAAAGATAGCCGAACATGCACACTAAACTCGGAGCACAATGTGCTATCTTTTTATTGACGCTTGCGTGCGTGTCAGTAAAGATACAGCATGTTTCAAGATGTGCATTATTTTAATTGATTTAGTTTGTTAGAAAACATTTATTTGGAAAATCATAATAAAACTGGAGCCCATATTTTGTCATTGTATTCAGAATTATGTATAGATACCGCCCTTAAACGTTCGCTTATTGATTTTGTTAGACCCGATATACGTACATTCCAACATTCATCACTATCACAAACGATTCCCGGAGGACGACAGAAACGACCATGCTCTTCGGTTTAGCGTAATGTGGCCCTATTCTGATATGTTTTCCAAAATCAGGCCACTGAGGCGCCATTGTAGTCGTTTTTAAACAAAAGAAGCGCTGATCAATTTAATAGGCATTTAAAGTCGACATTCATTTGTCACGTGTTTGATACGTAAGTATTTAAAATGTAAATCTGACAGCCCTGTCCGCGGCGGTGTATCAGGTTAGCACGTCGTTAGCAAGATAGGCACTCGTTAGCGGCGCGTGCCGCCGACAAGCCAAGAATTTGCTAATGACACACGCCACCGCGCCCGCTCCCGCCGCCGTATGTGACACAGCCTTTCGTTCTATAATTTTAAATAGACCACAATAGTATCTCAGTGGCCCACAGAATAGTCAGAAGGGTATTTTGTTCTAGGCTATGCAAAAAATGACAGAATCAAACCGCTGAGACACAATTGTAGACGTTTTAAAATAGCAGAATCGAAGTACTGTGGTTATGAGACGAGTCGAATGTTGTCAACATTCGTGAGTGTTCTTACCATGAACCTTCAATATAAGTTCATAGTTCTTACACATTTTTGCGAGTTAAAAGGGTTTGTATAAAGCTTTTGGAACAAAAACGTCCGCTCTCGCTACTGCTCAGTTTTTGCGTTTGACATTAGAAATTGAGGCAGTACGTCGATGCTGTGGTCAAAGTTAAAACTGTTTTGCTTTTAGAATACCGATTTCATACAAGAAATGTCAAATAAGTGATTCCCTGTCACGCCGCTTGCAGCCATGCTCACTTGCTCAGCTAGTATCGAACAGCATTCGCGAAAATTATTTAGGAATACCAATGTACGCTCACCGCTGTTGCAGCCACTGCTACCAAGGCTTTAAAGATGTTTTCGCTTAGAGAATCGCCCTACAGCTCTATGGTTATTCGGCAATCAACATAAGAGTAAAGTATCTTATAGATTTCGCATAGCCTGTTGCTTCACCCGCTAGCTCCTGTAACACGGCCCTGTGGTTAGGAGACGTGTCGTCTGCGGTTTGTTTCTTACCGATTTTTTGGAAGGAAAGGGTTTACATTAAAGCTTGTAAAGCCGAAACGTTCCCTACCACTACTGCACAGCTCTGTGGTTGTAAGACAATCGACATTAGAGTCTACTATCTTAATTATCTTACAGATTTTTTGGAAGCTTAGTATTTGGTTGAGTGAAATGTTATTATTTATCTGAATTCTTGCACTCCTTCCTGCTGGGGGAGTGGACCCATAATATTAATAAGGCTGATATAAGGCTGATTCACTGGGTAAAAAGATGATGCTGATTTCAAATAAGTACTTGGAAATATTCAATTAACTATACATAATTGCTAAATTAATAAAAATAATGGCGAAAATCTAAGAATTCACAAGTCGCCCGCTATCCAATGTGAACGTAGCTTTATGGAGGTTTAACACAATATGCGGTTGAATTTAATTTGCGGATTTATCTCGAGATAGTGTTGTGAAGTACTTTTACATTTTCATTTAGCTTTTTTGATAATTCCGTTAAATTCGAAACTTTTTAGTCGTTTCGTATGCGGACGTATGACACTCCAAAAGCTTTTTATACAAAAATATTATGTCTTTAATTAAGCAACAGTTAATTTTTAAAATTAAACATATGTCAGTAAGTTGTACGACTTAGTATAGTTGACTGAAACCCAAAAACGTCACCACCAGAGAAAATTGCATTTATTTTGTATTCTATTTAGTCAACACGTAGTCGTGAAGCAATCTCGTATTCAAATTGACATACCTAGTAAAACAACAGAGGCCCAGGCTAAGTTCCATAAACTCGTTCCAAACTCCCCTCTACACACTCTATCGGCGATTTTTAATTAAGTCCCTAGCGAGCGGCAAGCGAGCAAAGTAACACCATCAATTCATTATCCTAAACTCTGGCTCGATTGTTCGCTCGGTACTTACGCAAACTTTCATTTTAATCAAGCGTTTAATTAAAAATTATCCGAGAAAAACAAAATAAGCCCGTTAGGGCGGTCTGAACTAATTAAGGCGCATGCGATGAGCCGCCCGACAACAGGCCGTGAGGTGAGCGTCCTTTAATTAAATGCCTTGTTCCTCGGCCGCGCGCTTATCAAAACTATTACAACTAGCGTGAAAAACTTAACCGGGTAGTGGGGCCCGGCGCCAGCGATCGCGCCGCCGATACCGGCAGCGCTCCGATGGGGATTTAAGGTTAACGAAAGATTCGTTTTGTACACTGCTCATGTTAACATAAGATTCGTTTTGTACATTGGCTGTTATCGGTTATTCGCGTAACATGTTTAAGTGTAAACAAAGTGTTAGATCGATGATACAAAAACCATACAGTGTATAGGTTTACTTGCTTGTTGCTCTTTATTTTTATTAGTTTAACTTGTGTTGTATTCGATGAACTTTTTTTGTCGATTTCAACCTACATTTTGAAACTCTTAATTACTCGTTGTTTCTGATCGGACATTGTGAATGACTTACAAATACCGATAACACAAGAAGTTGTATTACTGCCAAACTACCGCTTAAACACTTAATTGTTTGTTGTCATAAATAATGTTATTATTTCGCTTTGTGTTTTTACGTTATGTCCTAATTTAATCATCTTTTGTATTGTACCTACTCTGATTCTTATTTTTTAACTTTCAACTTTGTATGGGATACATACACACTCCCATTTCCCGGTAGTTTAAGCAAAGACCACCACTTTTCTTTTGCTACAATCTCAAGATACTTCTTTTGCATCACTTCCTTTTGCTTTTACGCAGCTATGGGATACCAAAAACATAAAAAGCCGAACAACCAAACCAATCGGCGCTCACAGCCCGCGGCCACCGCCGTGAGTTAACACCATTGTAATTATCGGCAGTTAATGCTAATGTCATTTGTAACTAGTGGGCGCGAGTAATGGGCCATGAGCCGACGCGTCCGCACTGTTCCACCACACTGGACGTCAATTAATAAAAGTTTTTACGCCACCACGACGCAGAGGGTTAGAACAATTGAGGAAATAATTCGGTGCTGATTGATGGAGTTCAACGGTTGCTTTAACGAGACTATGGTAGTTAACTTTTATGGGAGTTTTTTTACAAGCTTGACTCTTGACCTAGATCACCCCTGATGGTAAACTATGATTACATAATCCTGTAGTTATTTTGTTATAAGTTCAATTTGCATTTTTTGTCATTTAATATTATTACTGTTAATGTGAAGTATTGTGTGAATCTGTGTGTAAGCGTCAATAAATTTTTTCTTATTCTGTTATTCTTATAATAATGAAAATGAAAGCGCACTTTACTTAATTAACCAATGAGGAACTGGCTGTCTTATATCTAACTGTCACAAAAACATTTATATCCTCTAACATTGTTACTATGGCGACCGACTTAGATAAGAGAGATTAATTTAGACTTAGATAAGAGACTTCTATTCTATTCTATTCAACCAAACCAACTACCTGCAATAACTGTAACCCACGCTGGGAAAGAACCCGGGATTTATGTGTCTGAGACCGATAGACTACGGAAGACTAGAAGTCTGAGACTACTATCATAAAATGTACTGGTAATGCTAGTCTATAAATTTTAGAACGTATGAAAGCGGCAGTTTCGGTCCAAATACTGTTGACAATACTGCTGCTTTGTTTGAGAGAGATAAATAAATAGATAACGTAGTTTAGTATTTAAGGCTAAGAGTTACTACTACTACTACGAGGTAATGCAACGTTTTAGAAAGGGTAAATAAATTAAGAATTCTATAAAAACGTAAGCCTACTTAAAATTTGTCACTGCATGGTACCTTACTTATGTACGAGAGTATGGTGTTATTCCTATATTATATATTCCTTTTTTATTGACCACATAATGTACGCGGCTATTTTAACGTTTTTAATAATAATAAACATCTTCATTTATATTAACATATCAAACAAATTTGGACATGTTCATGTTCATCATTTAATCTGATCATGTCATACTGTCATGTAATTGAGGCAATACAAACAAATAAGCATGTAGTGTTTACATGACTGTCCGGTAAATTGAGTCAAGCTTACACAACTCGTTTGCCCTTAGATGGAGCAGGGGCCCAAGTCTGCTAATTTAAGAATGGCATAATTGAATCGTAATTGTATCGCAATCGTATCGCATTGTAATTGTTTGACACATTTGGTATTCTTATATGAGTAAGAGAATACCAAATGTGTCAAACAATTACAATACGATCCACATGCGATTCAATTATGCCATTCGTAAATTAGCAGACTTGGGCCCCAGAGCTGCGCTTTCACACTATTGTCAATCTTATTCCGACGAAATAAGATCTTTCGGTAGTATTTTCTAGAGAAACGGTCATAGTTATAACGAAAATGTTGAACACATCTTATTATAACTTTTAAAACTGACCATTTTAACTAACTATTTTTTTTTTTATTGACACTCGTCATAATATTATTGACCACATCCTGACTGAGGTTAGCAGCCGATGCAGTCCAAAATAATGAGAGCGCTCCTCACCGTGGAACAGCACGGTAACAAGCGCACCCATTCATGACGGACTGCATAAGTAAATGCCGTTTTACGCCCCGCTTAAAAGTCCCGGGACATAGGAGCTGGGAAACACATGCGCCGGCAAAGAATTCCAAAGCCAAAAAGGTCTTACAGAGGAACGACTTGCCAAAATTTTTGGTACGAGTACGGTAATTTTTATCTTACTTCATTGATAATTTTTATTGTGTTGAAATGTGTCAACGAATTAAATAAATAATGACTATAATAAAAGTCATATTTGGAAATAGGTATTGGAGAAAGATTGTGCTTCACTCGGATCGGGTCGGCACCCGAAAGATGCTTAATACACTTCAATCAAGGACCCAAATTTTCCAATTAGCGTAAAATGCAATAAATATAAAGTTCATTAGTAACCCGTTGCCTTTCCGCATCTTTTTTACTATTTCGTAAAAAGCAATGGTAAAAAATGACATCACGACCAAATGGGTTATTCCATTCCACAATTATAATCACGACTATTATCCCCGAAGGGTTAGTCAGAGGCTAGGCAATGAGGACAGCAAAAGCATTCCTCTACCATAGTCCACTTTTCACCAAATATCGACTGCACATGTGCTTAGCGTGATAGGTGGTAAGTACTGGTGAGCCTATCGCCGCTCTATGCTGTTGTATGTGCAGTTTTTGGTCCGTTAGTCGCCTTTTACGTCACCCAAGGGAAGAGAGAGGGTGCTAGTATTCTTTCACCGCTACGCGACACAGTTATTCCATCTTCCGTTAAAACCTATTTTCCTTCAAGTTATATAAAAACATGTGCGACTTGCATTAAGAGGAAGTAGTGTTTCGTCTTGAAAGTGTCATGCAAAATTCTCATCCGAAACACAGAAAACGACGTTTCGTAGTCCCCTGTTTCCTCCCTCAGAACTGTACCAAATTTTATACTTTTTCAGCATCGGTTAAAGAAAGAGATTTTCTATGTCTGCATGTTTGATTTTTTTTAAACCAGTTACATAATGTTTCTGAAGACGACTGAAAACGGAGTGATTTCGCTAAATTTTTAAGGCTCCTGGTTGTTAAATAAATGACTCAATGGAAAAAAATTAATCATACAGACGTAGAAAATCTCTTTCTTTATCCGATGCTGAAAAAAACACAAAATTTGGTCCAGTTCTGAAGGAGGAAACAGGAGACTACGAAACATCGTTTTTCTGTGTTTCCCATGAGAATTTTGCATGCTACTTCCACGTAGTGTTTGCTCTTAATTAACGCACATTGTGGGCTGAGTGTGGGTGAGTGATGCTACGTCTTTTACGCTGCATCAGTAGTCCATGAGCCTTGACCCCACTTCCACTTAACATCAGGGGAGTGGAGTCATTTGACGGGCTTAATGTAAAAATAAATTAACAGAAAGCCGTTTGTTGCATCCGTAAACTCGTTTGCCGGTAAAATTATTTGAGTAAAATACTAGAGTACGGCGATCAACTGTGATAGACTACTTAGATTTATCGATTTTCTTTTTATGCATTATATGGAATTATGGATGATAACGTTTCTGTTTTTATTTTTATCAGCAAAGACACCCTGAAAAGGACATTTGAAGAAGAAAGAAGAAACAGTGTTTTATACTTATACTTACTAAGTAAAAGCAATTAATCATGGCTTTCAACAAAAAAGCTAAATTAATGAGTTCAAATTTAATTGATATTAAAAAAATAGCAACAAATTACCTTTTATTTGCAGTGTCTAAGCAAAGCCCTTTGTCAAAGGCCGCGCAATAATAAAACAACGTTTTAATTATGATTTAGTAAAACTTGTCCGTAGCTCCCCAAGTTTTCTAATTACTGCTAGTACCAATATCAATTAAGTTACGCTAAGAATTAATTATCTCAGCATTACGGCCCCAATTTATTGCAAAACTTTCACTAATCAATCTTTCAAAGTAGACTAAAAGAGGTACGCAATAACTGACTCTTATAATATTGTTTTCTTAATTTAGATTTCGGGGCTGTGTTCCTTAGACGGCTTCGTTTCATTACAACTAAACATTTCGACTTCTTAATACTGAGATATTTACATATTAGTTTAAAATTGAAAAATATTTTTTAGGTATTAAGGCTAGGTGATAGTGAAAAATTAAAATAACACGTTCTTAGAATTACTTTTTGAAGTAGTAAACAGTAAAATTATAATCTGCGAAAATTATGAAATATTGTTTAGGCTTTATTCTGTAAAATACACCCGATGGAAACACGATTTGATAAAGTTGGCTCGACAGAATAAATTCACAAAGTTACATATTTTTGTGTCATTTTATCTTCTATTCCAGGTTTTATTTTTAAAATAAGTGATTTGATATTATGAGACATTTACCAAAATGAAGTTCATAGATAACTTGAGGAAATATAACCGATCGTTTATTCGCGATTATTCGCACTGCTTCGCTGTTATACCCGTCCCTTACCGTCGTACCGTCGAGAGAGCGAGAGAGTGGCGCCCGAAATACCTCCCCTTAATGGTTATAACTTGCTAAATAACATAATTTTAAAGAATTAAATTATGCATATGATACGAAAAACTGATCAAAAGACAGCAACACACACACACCCCGCCCGCTTCCCGGAGGGGTAGGCAGTGATAGAGAGAGGAGACAGAGAGAGAGAGAGAGAGAGAGAGAGAGAGAGAGAGAGAGAGATTTATTGACACACAAAACAATACGATAACAACATAATCATTATGATTACATATTTGCTGTTTTCCTCTGTCTGTGATACCGCACTATTCTCCTAAGCCACGCAATGGATTTTTATGTGGTTTTCTCTAAAAGCTAGAGCTTAAACTGAGGATAGTTTTTGTAGATGTATATTTTAAATGGCTGAACTATGACGCTCTTTCTAAGTTAGCGTGGACGAAGGTGCGGGCGGGCCGCTATTAGTATACTTATAGGGTCTAACAATATCAGTAAGCGAACGTTTATGGGGATCATCTATACATCACACTGAGCATGCTCACCAAATTTGGTAGAAAACCACAGGCTTGTTACCGATAATCAACAAAACATTATCATAATTCACTAAAAAATACACCCTTTCCAAACCCGTACAGCTGTACTACACGCACTCAAAGATAGCCGAACATGCACACTAAACTCGGAGCACACTGAGCTATCTTTTTATTGACGCTTGCGTGCGTGTTAGTAAACATACAGCATGTTTCATGATGTGCATTATTTTAATTGATTTAGTTTGTTAGAAAATATAACTTTGAAAAATCACAAAAAACTGGAGCCCGTTTTTTGTCATTGTATTCAGAATGATGTATAGATACCGCCCTTAAACGTTGGCTTATTGATTTTGTTAGACCCTGTGTAATAAAAAACAATGGTCAACGCAGAGACCACGTCTTTCCATTCGCCACAATCCTGACACGCATCCTTTGCTTCACTTACTCTCGTAACGTTCTTCATACATGCTCTTCGGTTTAGGGTACTCTTGACCTGACTTTTAACGAGAACGTTAAAAGTCAGTAGCCTAATTCACGTAACAAAACTTCAACGACATGCAAGCGATTTGATCGCTGATGTCACTTTTCGTATTCACGTATCAATCGCACGATTTTGTTGAATTAGATATTATGAGACATATATATAAGACGGTTTTATTTAAGCGTATTCATGTGCATTAATCGAAGTTCGATCGTTGCCTCCGCGGTATTCACCTATTATTTTGACGTTTAGTTTTTTCCGGATTTTAGCGATTACACGTCAAATTAGACAGTTTCCAAGTCGTTGGAAAAAAATAATAAACATTTCTGCATGTTTTGTTAACAAAAAGTATTTGATTTATTTGGTAGAACTGTAATGGCAACGTTTTATTTAAATAGTTGACAAATCGCTGAGTTGTGTTCCTATCGAGTAATCGTTCTATCGAAATGACAGGTGAATACGGCTTATGACTGTTTTTCAATAGGACGACTTCTAAACGTAAACGACATTTCGACTTTTACGAAATACGTGAATCAGGCCACAGGTCAAGATCTAAATACGTTCCCCGAGGACTTCCAAGAGGAGGGCAATTATCCATGACAACAACTCATCATAATAATTATAGTTGTTAATATATTCAAAACGCGAAACTGCCTATTTGTCAGCTCACACAGCAACCCGTGACGCAGATCAAACACCACCAACCCCAATTTAGATACCGCCCGTGGTCGTATTAATCAGTCCAATTATATGTAACTGCAATAAATAATAATAATATATTAGCGGGAACATTTGTCAAAAGCCGCACTCGCACGATGAGCTAATCGACTATCACCGCTAATTGCCCCCGCCGCGCCCGCGCCCCCGCCCGCGGCCCTCGCCCGCCGCCCCCACCAACTAATTAGATAAGTTTGCAACTCGACTGTACTTCTCAGCTCTGCCGGTAAGCATCAATCTTTTTAATTAAACATTTTTGACACCGCAGCGATTAGCCATCGAACCCATTTCTATGCTAATACCGCATAGTTTTAATTTAAATGCAAAACGAAGAGCGAACGTGCACATAATTTTGCACAGTAATGTGTGTTGCACTGAACGGCTGAGCTTTTTTTCACCATAAGTCACGGTGGATGTGGGTTAGATTTTTGTATGGATTTACGTTTAACGATGCAGGTCTTGGTGTTTGACTGTGTTTAAAATTAAGTATACGCTAACTCTTGAATACAGCGCGCGAGTTTTCTTCTTAAAGGGGATCCTGCACGAAATTGTGAAAATTTACGTATTTTTAGGTTACTTGTACTATGCGCTGAATTAGTTAAATACATTAAAAGAACTAACTTAAGTTAGCCTGATCATTGCACAAGGTCGTGGCCTTGTTGAAATTTGAAACAAATTCTTTAAACAATAACAAACAATACAAAATCTAATGACTCCTAAAAACATTTTTTTTCGACAACTTTCTTAATTTTACGTATGAAACAATAATTCTTACATGAAAATATTTGTATTGATATTCCGCTGGTCACCCCCATCTTAAAAAAGTAAATTTTAATTTTTAAGACAAGCGCGTGATGGTTTTGTCCATTTCGCAGAATAAAACATTGCTCTAATCAAATTACTAGGTCTGAAACTTCAAAACAGAATTGTTCTAATTTTAAATATCAATATGATTGATTTTGCTTTGAAGCTCATTCAGAGTCTTATGTCAGTTTTTGCGATCGCGCGGCACCCCCTTAAGCAGACACCGAGTGGCTAAGTGCTTGGCCCGATAATCGGAGGTCCACGTTTCACTTCCCAGGTCCGACAAAGTGAGTTTCGGGGTTTTTTGATGCATAGCCCATATATATGGTTTGTGATAACCTTCCCGCATTTAGCGAGGTAATTAGGTCAATAACTATCAATTGTAGCAAAGACTTTCAATGGTAGTCTTTACCCAGCAGTGGGACAGTACGAGTATTAAAGCTAATACAAACACTTTACGAAGCAGAGCCATCTAGTGACAACTTAAGAAGCCTTCTTGTCTGCCAGTAACGTTTGCTGGTTCAAAAACATACTAATTTTACTACTTGAACTCGACCTCTATCGAAAATTCTCACACTCTAGCACTTAGCGGTGCCAATTCTATAAAATTCAACTTATTAGACAGCTGCTTTCGAATTCGAATGCTATAAGTACAGATCGTTGACCGAAGTGGGTGCGGCTTTTTTTATGGAATGTCACTTAAGAAGTCATCTCATAATATTGTCAAAGTGTCACCCACATTATTATATGCGAGCCGCACTCGCCACCGCTGCCACAGGCTGCTACGCTCACAAAGATGGCGCTAGAGTGTAGAAATCTTACCGCGAATTCTGATTCGAATTATAGAAACTACGGGTATGCGCCATTAACGTATTATCTTATATTACTACTACGTTAGTAACGAAGTAGACTGTAGTAGTTAAGACTGATTTAATAAAAAAGAACTGGATAATAGACCATCTTTGGATCAGAATAAGATATCGTGACTTATTTGTAGTTTACACCAACAAATTAGTTCTGTCTGGGTAATGATCGTTTTCATACAAATGACATTTGAGACATATTATTACATTTTATTCTTTAACAATGGCAATAATAACAAAGTGCAGTGCAGGAGACACCTTAATTATCTTAATTAACACCCGCTTATCCACAGTTTACAAAAAACGAGACAATTTTATTAAGTTAATTGTTAGTTAGTACCTACTATCGTTAACTTTGCTAATTATAACGATCCAAACAATTATCTTTTACCTGTCCCAACAGAAAAAACAACGATTCTTCAATCGAACATCGTCATTATTACTAATTAGTAGGCCGGGTGTTTAATTACTTCCTTTCCAACTAAAAAAAAACTCATGTGTGAATAGTATCAATTAAGTTGTAAGTATTTATGGAAATCAAATTATATAAATATCTTTATGTATAATTTACATTGAAAAAGACGTTAGGTGTAATCAAAATATTTTTAGCAATTAGTGAATTGAGTGTAACATATAGAGGCCATTATTATAATTACCTACACGAGGAAGCTATTAAGAAATATGTACATACGATTTAATTGGAAGATGTTAAAAAAAACTGTGAAAGCTGTAAGAATTTATTTAGAACAGTTTTTTTTAAGACATTACGAGCCACGAGAAATTATATTCAAACAAACTGAAATTATTATGTTGTCATGAGAAGCGCAGCTATTGTTGTTGTTGAATTCGGGTAAACGGATGGGTGACCAATTGTGAAGTAATCTCAATATATATCTCATCTATTAACTGTCAGAACACAACTATGCTACTACTGTTCTTTATTATAAAGAGGATAGATATAAAGATTTAGCTAGCCAGAAGGACCCTACCACCAAACAAATTGAGTATAATAAATAACACTGGGAACCGAACCTGGGAACAAGAAAGGAGAAGCCCGGCCTGAATGAGGGTAAATAAATCTTATACCAAAAAAATCGTATATTTTACCTGATTAACCTCTGTAAATAACAGCATCGTTGGCAGTGACCAACAGATGTTAATTTGGTAATAATGTATTTAGTTTATCGATTAGCAAAAATCAATACGAAGAGATTAAACGAAATGCAAAATTATTTCAGTATCTTTTAACTTTCCATTAAAAAACTAAAAGCATTTATGATTCGAAATAAATATCTCAATAATTGTCCACTTTTTCTTACTTCATCATCAGTTAGAAATATCCTAATAAAATCGATCAATTAATCAATGGTTCGTTCAATATCGATTGTGGGACGCAGCCATATTGTTAAATGTCTATTTGTCTATGACTTACGTCAAGTTTATGTCACTGTCAGTGACATGTCAGTGTAGTCAAATGACATGCATTTGATGTCATTCGTATTTCGTAAATGAGTGCTCTTTTCTGTTTTCCTGGATATTGTTTTACAACTAATTGAGCTCGGCTCGAATACCTGACTCCGACTTTGATTGTTTCCTGGCTGACCGTCAGCTTGAACACTGGATACTGTATCCTGCAACTCATATTGACCTTTGCTCTAACTACCGGACAACTTGGGCCTTACCTTTCATACACGATTTTGACCCATTTGGCCAAAGCTGGCTGATATGGAAATTGGGCAAATGTAACCTTTTTATATGTTCTAATTTGTGACTAATTTCTAGCCCTTAACATGCAGACCCCAGTTTGTATGAGAACCGGGGCTGTAATTTACTGCTTTTTTCGTCACGTAGGCAAGCATTTGACCTTAATCTCATCTGATGTTAGTCGAAGAGGTAGAGTACTGATGGATGTCTCGCACATTTTTTCCCAAAACTTACTTACAATTTCCCTTTGGGTACTATAATAAATAACATTATAAAAATAAATAAAACTTTCCTACAGTCACACCAATTATCTAGTCCAAGAGAAGCTTCGAAGAAACTCGTTAAATGGTTACTAGACAACGGATAAACATACTTAAAATACTTAAATACATTCTTATTATACATAGAAAACATCCAGACCAGAGACAATGTAGAAAAACAATAATTTCTAATTTGACCCGACCGGGGATCGAACCCGGGAGGACCTCAGAGATGGCGACACCATGAAGACCGGTGTACAAACCACTCGACCAAGAAGGTCGTCATAATGTTAGTCGTCGTTATAATGTTAGAACACCTTTTACATTTACAAAAGCAACATTTCACGTCTTTTTTATTGAACTTCGCATTTAACGATATATTTCCTAAACAAGCAATTAAATAACAACACATTCTTATCTGCCTTATACAACGTGAATCGGCTCCATTATAGATCAAACCAGGACAATAAATCAGGGCTTACAATACCACATTGTCCGTCGCTCAAACTGATTAAATAAATAAATAAATAAATAGGTGGCGATCCGCGCTTGAGACGATCTTATCGGGATCTCGCGACATTATAGAGCTTAGTAAACACACCGAAACAAACTCTAAACGTATGCGTGCAAGGTTTTAAAAAGGATGCGTTAAATGGTGTTGTCAAATTGATAGTTAACAAAGCAATGTCAGCTGTACTACTTTCGTTTCTAGGTTCAGAATGGCGTGCTTCGTTTGCTGTTGGCTAAATTAAGCGAGACGATGGCAAACGGATGATTGGGTATCGAAAACTGAGTGCACTTCATTCCTTGTCTAAGCGCGATGACGCGACACGGCAGTACTACTAAAGATGCAACGACAGACAAGCTGGTGTATTTTGTTAACTGCTATTTATGGAGTAAACATAACACACATCTCCCCTCATTTTACAATAATAAATAAAAATAATAATTGGATAATAGTAGATTGAACTAATGGTGACTTCTTTATCATACACAAGCGGTCGCTCACCCGCGTGGTTCCCGTTCCCGTGGGAATATCGGGATAAAAAGTATCCTATGTGTTAATTCAGGTTATAAACTATCTGTATGCCGAATTTCATCCAAATCCATTCAGTAGTTTTTACGTGAAAGAGTAACAAATTTCCATCCATACTTACAAACTTTCGCGTTTAGTTTAGTAGGATAAAGCTTAAATAAGATAGTATGGTTAGCATACATTTAAATTAGTTTTATTTCTAAATAAAAAAAAAAGATTTTGTTGGCAGAAACATTTGGATATTTTAGTGTTCCTGCTAGTAGACAAGTAGAACCTAGTATTTGGCCTACCCATACACTGAATTAGTAGAAAATAGGCTAACTACATGCTGTCCCACTTCTGGGCAAAGACGGCCATCATTGAAATCAAGTCATCGCTACAAATGATGGGTAACGCTCACCAAATGGTGGTTAAATTGAGCAATCTTTTATGTAACTCTCAAAAATAATGAACCCAAAACAATTGCCATTCGTTAAAATATGACGCCT
Source organism: Scoparia ambigualis (assembly GCA_963921215.1). Taxonomy (NCBI): domain Eukaryota; kingdom Metazoa; phylum Arthropoda; class Insecta; order Lepidoptera; family Crambidae; genus Scoparia; species Scoparia ambigualis. Next base: position 29,043,405 of record OY992505.1, on the reverse strand, counting down.
TTTTAAAACAATTGATGGGTGTTAGCTTCGACACCAAGTTGCAAATCTTTTATCTCATCCCCAAAATTACGGTACTCAAAACAATTGCCATTCGCTCAAAATATGACGTCATTACGGTATGTAGTCTCAATTTGTGTCGGTGTCCAGTGACAGCCCAGCGCTGTGTAGGGTAAAGGGCCCAGTAATTGGACGGGCCGGATGCGGCACACAGGTGCGTGCCTCCTGGTGGCTGCAGGAAATGAGAGCCAATTTGAATTTCTTCCGCGGAGAATCGATTAATTGGGAACTTATGACGATGTGGGGAAAGGTACTTTTAGTGAGATGAGATACTTATTTCATTTTAATAGGAAATCAAAAATATTGTACGAATATTTTGAAATTCATCACAAACAAAATAAATACATATAAGTACACATAAGACTATTATCCCCAAAAAGTTAGTCAGAGACTTAGGCAATAAAAACCGCAAAAGCAGCACACTGCACATATGCTCAGCGTGATCGGTGGTGAGCTCATCGCCGTTTTACGCAGTGACAGACTTCAATAAGACGTTATAAGTAAACCCTATACCTACAACCAACAAAACCGAGTAGGTACAATAATATTAACGCTGGATATCGAACCCAGTACATCTGTGTCTGAGACCGGTGGCAACCACATGACCACTGAGGCGTTTAAATTAAAATGATTCGTAAGATAGCGTGACGACGATCGCATAATAATAACGTGGCAAAAAGAAGCGGGAATTTCACACGTTCCCTCTTAATTGTAACAAGCAATTTGTTAAGTATGGGGTTAACGAGTTTAACCTGAGCGAAATAAAGAAATTATTAGAAAACAATCCGGCTACGGGCCGAGGGCGAGGGTGGGACGGAAGGAAGGGGGCCCTAATTAGGGAGGGGGCGGAGGTAATGAGCCGCGATCGCCGCGCCGATATAACGGAGGCTATTTACGTGGTGGTCTCTCTGAAAATTGCGAGGTTTTGTTTTAAAAGCGGTTACCGTTTGAGTTTTGCGATTAAGGAGTTTAATTAGACAGTGTTGTTTACAACCTCATTACGGTAGGTAGCCGAGGAAAGTAGCCTCGGATATCGGCTGATAATTTACGAAGTTGAAAAATGAGTTGCCCCCGGCCGAGCCGATTCTACGGTAGATTACAGTCGAACAATCGGAGCCTATGAATAAACATGAACTTTGTTTTCGCTCGCCTTTGTAATTACTGTTGACGCTAAGTATTAGCGTTTAGTATTTTGGTTATTACAGAATGTTAATAAGAAGTTGAAGCTGAACGACATACTTATCGTTAAAAAGTTGAAGTAACACTAATAATAACCATTTACTCATAATAAAAAAATCGTATATTTCTAAATACGTACTAAATGACTGACTTATAGAAATCGCAAGGATTAGAAAGTTTTCGGGTAGGTTAGGTTCCTTATTATAAGGTATTAATACATCTAAGAGACGATTTAAAAAAAATGCTTCCGCGATCACGAGATTAGGCCAAACAAAGTTGCAAGCAGTAGCTACTACACCAGCCCACAAAGATTATTTGTTTTAGGAAAGAAATGTGGGCCACCATTGCTTTTCCGCGTAATTGGGTTGATAGGCGAAAACAAACTTATGGCTCCTTAAGCTGTATTGAGTGACTGTGCAATACATGAGGTTTTCTAGCGAATGGCTTAGCAAGCGTGTCAAAGTACCTCTGAGGGATCAAGTTGGATAAAGAACCGCCCCAGTGGTCTAGTAGCAAAGGCACCAGTCTTAGACTCAGAGGTTACGGGTTCGATTCCCTGCGGGGGGTACATCTTTGTGCACTTGGTTTGGTTGGTGGTAGGGCTTGTTAAGTCCGCCTGGCTAGCTATCACCATCTCATCTAAAGTCTGTCACCATAACAGCATTGTTGTGTTCCGACAGTTTGAGATAAGATAGCCAGTTCCTCAGTGGTTGAGAATTACGGTTGCAGCACGCTTCCATCTTATTATCACTTACCATCAGGTGAGATGCAAGGGGTAAGGCCAAGCGCTTACCCGTAGAGGATGCAAAAAAAGAATAAAACTTCAGTAACGGTGACAATCGACGCCCTTCGCCGCTCACTCTCATTATAAATACAATTAGACCGATAGACTGATGAAGTATTCGTGTCGGTATCAAGACAGGCGGCCGTCGCGCCGTCAGCAGCGCCACAAAAGATTTTTTACCCCGCAATAGAGTCCCGACATCATTAACGTATCGGAGCCGGCCGCAGTTATTCGCTAATGTGACAACAACACAGAGAAAGCCCGCCACAAATGAGGCACCATCTTTTCGGGTTAGGTGTTAGGCACACCTCGCAGCTCTCGTCTCGTAATATATATAATTTTAAAGATTCTTTTATATATTATTTATTTCACTGATACAATCATTGAACGCATTGCATTCTCTTATTTATTCATTTGTCAAGTAAAAATTCGAAACATCTATCTATTAAAACATAGTAAGTAGCACAGTAAAAAATTGTCTTTATTTTTATATGCGTGTGAATCTGTTGATAATCCATTTTAAGTAAATCGTGAATTTAATATCTATAACATAACATAAAATATCCTAAAAATAGTTATTTTTTCGGTTCATAAAATCACCAACAAAGTGAGTATAAACGCATAAACATGTTCACCCACCAATCTATCCGTCGGCAATTGGGCATCATTAAATCGCGCCCGGTGTGCCTCCGCCCCCGGGGGTGTATTCTAATCGCGTGTTAGCGTGGCCCGTTTTTGCGCTAACGAACAGGTTGCGTTAAGGCGACGTCGACTGGGAATTTCGCCTCATTAAAAGTTGCGACCTGCGGAGGAGGCAATTTGGAGGCTCGCGACTCAGTCCCACTTATTAACGACGCTTTACACTATCGCCGTTGACGTCTTCGGCTGTCCTTATAATATTGTTATTTTTGGGGAAGAGTTTGCTGAAGTTTACTGCCTTATAGTTTTTACAGCGTACCCTAAAGCAGAGTTTGCTGAAACTAAATTATTATTATTTCTTGGGGGTAGAACTTGAATAACCGTTTTGCGTATTAGTGGTGAAAGAATACCCTCTCTTCCCTTAGCTGTCGTAAAAGGTGACTAACGGACTAAAGACTGCACATTCATCTAACAGCGTAGAGCAGCGATGGGTTTACCACCTGTCACGCTGAGCACATATGCAGTCGCTTTTTGGTTAAAAGTGGACTATGGTAGGGGACTGCTTTTGCTGTCCTCATTGCATAGTCTCTGACTTACCTTCGGGGATGGTAATCGTGATTATACGTATGTATGTAGAACTCGTTGAAGCCATCGTTTTTACAGGGTAATGAAAAGTGCCGGCTATAATCTTGGTGGAGTCTCAAACTTCCATCACCAGCCTTCACAGCCATCACAGACCTTCCAATACATGGGGATATTGGGTCATAACCTATACACTCTGGCTCAATATGAGTTGGTAGGGCACAAGCTTTAGTAAAGTGGCGTGCGTGACTGACTAAAGCCTATAGTTTCTACAGGATAACCGAAAGGGACAGCTAGAAATTGGTGGACCTTAGTGGCCTAACAATATAATACATTTTCTATGAGCTAGTATTACTTCATAGGAGTGTCGCTACACCTTCCTAGATTTTTTGGACTGTTAGAGCCGGGTATAAAGAACGAGGAACCGAAGGTCAGCTAGGAACTTGACTCAAGTTTTGTATCATCAATTGGTAGTAATGTACCTAGGTAGATTCTCCGGGCCGTTAGAGATGGGGTACTATATAACCCAGCTACCTCCAACTCTCCCCTACAACACTTTGTCGTAGGGGACGAAAAAGTTCCCATGTCTGTACCTCGTAAAGAGCGTGTGTGACCTTATGAAGAAAGCATGCAAATATATGATTAAGGATGTGTGGTGTGAGAACAGGGTTTTCAAACTCCGCGTTGAGAGATAGTCCTAGTCTAGCATGTGTAGTGCACTCAGGGTCGGCATCGGAATCGGGTGGGTTTCCCTTTTATTTGTGGCAACACTATTATTATTAGCAGCATCCCTCGCGTGCCGGCTTCCCCACCTGCCCTCTCGAATTAGTAAACAAACGCTTTTACGAGCGGTTTTACGAGTCCCGCGATATTTCGGTCTCGCGCACGCTTTTTACGACATAATGAATTTGTTGATGAACTAGGTATTAGAAAGTTTCGAAATAGACGCTGTCTGGTGACCGCAGTTGCGGGTTGAATGGGCCAGTGGCATGATCGTTGTGGGTTTTATGGGGGTAAGCTGCGGCGGTAGCTGTGTTCTTATTACCTCGTGTCTTCGTCAGCCTGTAAAGAAATACGACGCGGCTGTGTACGACACGCAGCGAGGCGTCCACGAATATTTAACGAAAGTATCAGAATTAAACCTTTTTTGGTGAGAAATAATGTACTGTAATAATGTACAAAGTCTTTATTACGAATGGTAGAAAATATTATCACTAAATATTTAGACAAGGTTTAAGTTTTTGATTTGATATAAGTAAACGAAAATATTATTTTATACAATATTAATATACACATACTTAATATAAAAAATATTGGTTTCACAAGACCAAAAAGTACATTAATCCCTCAAGCAACGTGAAACCAGACGCAATTGAAAACCTATTGGTTTGCGACCGCCGGCGGTCTAATGATCCAAGTATTACTGAAGTGATTCATTATAACCCTTATAATGAATCACTTCAGTAATACTTGGATTTTAAGTTAATACTTGGTTTTATTTTACATTTTATATTATGAGGACATTTCGAAACCTTTGCCGTGGTTAGTAGAGATTCAAAATAAATAAATAGATATGGAAATTAAACAATATTTAATCTAAAATATAATATATGTATGACAAATTTGCTTGCACCATAAAAAGCAACTCTCCATACAAAATATCAACACGCAAGCACACACGCCACATCCCACATCCCATTTACGTGTATTTCAATTAATCTACGCCAATAAGATACGTCTGCGGGTATCAAATCGTATCAATTAAGGGGAAGCACTCGCGAACTTAGTGTCGGCTTAGTTAGTTATAGGTCTGATCTTAATTAACCTCGTGTGTTAACCCGCTCCTAAGTTGCGCGTACTTATTAATATGAAGCTGTGCTCTCTGTAAATTTATGCTTAACTTATTGGAGACGGCTTGATTACGCGTAACGTTGAGCGGGTAATTGTAAGGCGACTGGTTAATGGACAAATGTTTGTGGCGTGCGACTTTAAGAGGTTTACGCATTTCGGTTTCCCATACAAACTTCCAAGTCGAAATTTTTAAAAACCAATAAGCCAATTTTGATGAAACTTTGCACGCTGAATGAATAAAACACAGGGATCTAAATTGTTTGTTAAAAACATTTTAAAAAAAATGTTTATTTATCTGAGTTATTGGGTTTTTTAACTTTCTATTGTGGAGTTTAAATCGCATTATCTCAGCTACAAACACGTTTTTTTAAAAATGAAACTACTTAGATCCCTCTTAGCTACGTTACAGTTTATAATTTGTAAAATGTAATGGTTGCGTATTGAAAATGATGTGGAACACTTTACTAAGTAAATGGATCCAGTCGCGTTTTTTTTGTTCTTTTTTACGAAGGTACTAAGTTTTGTACCGTTTATTGGTATCGCGGTCACAAGGCCTGACCTTGTGACCGCGATACCAATAAATTTTAGTGCAATTTTAAATGTTACCGGTATTTTGAAATTAATATTATTATTATTTAGTTTCGAATTATCTATAAGTAATTTGTGAAGTGAGTGAGGTAGGTACCCACGAATTTAGTGCGTTATTAACACAAAATATATGTAAAAAAAATTTTTATTCATTTCATACTGCTATTCAACACAACCATCATAATAGTCCTAATAGAATTAGTTTATCAATCCCATCTATTAAGCTCAACAATCATTACGTAAACTAATTATAGTATAATTCAATAAACCAATTATGTACTTGTATTCATAAACAATATACAGGGCGCGTTGTAAAATGAGTGAAACTTTATTCAATTAACCGCCTTCATCACGCTCTCTAAGTTAGGGCTGGGAGTATAGACTCATGTGAGAGCCATAATATGACTTTAAGGGTAGTCTGCACGCGGCACGGTACGATATTGGCTGGGACGAGTACGCATTTCTCGTTATTAATAATTTTGAGGTTGGTCTCTAAACTCTTTGGGCTGTGGAGCAATTCACAGATCCCTTCTTGTGGAACATAAAATGATGACCAATAAAAGAAACTGCAGTTAAAATAGGAGTAATATGCCTGTTATATATTTCCAAATTATTCGACGATATAATTAGATTGCGGAACCATGCTCACATTCTCATGGAGCCCTAGATTTTTGTCGAAACCTAACAACCAGCATTAGGCAGTTATATAGAGCTGATGATGAAAAAATGCAATGTAGTTTTTCCTGTGTTCTTTCACTCCTTTCGAAATCAAATGCGAGTTTACATTATATACCTAAACTGTAAAAAATTAAAGACATTTAATAATAAAAAAAAGTCATTTACAATAATCGGCACATACCTATTGCACTTGGTTTAGCAAAAAATCGGTACATCTGTTTAACCAAGTCATGTTTGCGATGTTTGTAAAGGTATCTTATCTCATAAGTGCTAGTAAAATAAATGAGTTTGTAGATAAACATATGCAAGTTGTTAATACTTTGAATAAAGACATAAAGTAAAGTACCACAAACACTTAAGTTACGCACATTTAACGAATAAATATAAACTGTGCGCACCAGCAGAATGCATAATGTTTAATAAATTAAAATTTGTTGAAAAACCTGTAATTTATTTATTGTTTTGGGCAACTCGGGCCATTGTTCCGCGTTTTTCTGTACACAAACTGACGTTTTTAATGGAGAATGTTAGTTATAAATAAATATTACAATGGTACACATATACATCTATGTAAGTAGTACATACTATTTATTAATCGTAAAAAATAGAGTATTTAAATGCAAGCTTTTCTTAGTAAATTTATACACTGACAATAATTAACATATTATTATCTATAATCACGACTATTATCCCCGAAGGGTTAGTCAGAGACAGGCACTGAGGACAGAAAAAGCAGTCCTCTGCTATAATCCACTTTTCACCAAAAAGCGACTGCACATGTGCTCAGCGTGACAGGTGGTGAGACAATCGCGGCTCTATGCTGTTCGAAGTATGTGTAGTCTTTAGTCCGTAAGCCGCCTTTTACGACACCTAAGGGAATAGTGGGGCTGGTAGTATTCTTTCACCGCTACGCGACACGGTTTAATATTAATTAAACCAGACATAATGAACTCTTTTAATCAAAAATTAATCTTGTGTATCTTTGCATATTGCATACATTCTTCGCAGAACTGATACAGTAAGAACCTACGAAATATAACATAATTTATTTAAAACAACACTAAAAACTAGTAACTCTTTAAACAAAAAAAAACCCCTATCAATAATAAATAGTTCCCGTAGTGCCAATTACGGGCGGCACTTACCTCGCCGCAGCCGGGCGGGGGGCGGGCGGGGGGGCCCGATGTGATGTTAATTAATAACGTCTGTCTCACGGGCGCTAACGACGCCGTCACGAGTACATTATTTAGCCACCTGATTAGTTCAGGAGCACCCGCACCTCTAATTAGTGAACAGGGCCTGCTCCAATTTGATTTCAGTGCACTAACTAATTGGCACTTTGTAATTGTCGATTTGAGTATTGATGTGGTCTTTATTGTGTGTTGCTTTTGAAGTGCGCCTCGGTGGACGCTCGGGTGGTGCTCGCCGTATCCATTGGAGTTCGCTGTCGACGGCGACCAAAATTACTCTTCTATTTCATAATAATATACATATTGTTGAGATCCTACTAATATCCTACTACGAGTATCCTACTAATATTATAAACGCGAAAGTTTGTTAGTATGGATGGATGTTTGTTACTCTTTCACGTAAAAACTACTGAATGAATTTAGATAAAATTCGGCATTTAGATAGTTTATAACCTGGATTAACACATAGGATACTTTTTATCCCGATATTAACACGGGGACGGGAGCCACGCGGGTGAAACCGCGAGCAGCGGCTAGTTTCTTTTATAAAGATTTTTGCAAGTAATTTGTAACATTTTGCGACTCTCGCCGCCGCGTTGTGGTCCGCGAGTCCTCTTCGGCGCCTTTAAGAGAGATGTGCCTTTGGTTGTAAGAAAAAAAAACAATCCATACCTACAGAAACAAATACTATAAATGTAACACTGACGTATACATATATTAATACGCGATGCCACGTTACATTTTGATAATAGCATGAATACATAAAAGTCATGCAATATTAAGAGGGGTTTCTAAAACATAGACATTATGATTTTTGACACACTCATAGCTCGTGTCTATTACTTATGAAACTAATGAGTCATGATCACTTCGAACAAACGAATCGTACGTACTACCGGGAATCTTGCACGTGCTTGTTAATTATAATAAGAGGTGTATGTTCGAGGTAGAAAGGCAGCGGCCTCAGAGCTCAAGAGCTAGACCGGTACAGAAAAAAAAGAACTGTCAACACGTCTTTATATTAACAGGCGCCTTACTAATAATTACGCCTTAGTGGCCAAATAGCAAAGGGCTCCACCGTAGAGTACCACAGAGTAGCTATGAATTAATTTTAATGATGGAGTATTTTCCCAGCAGTAATTGGTTTTTACATTTCTAGACAGTATTTAGTCTATTTCAATTTATTAATTAAATATGGAATATATTTTATGAGAGAATGACGCCGCGCGTGTCAACAGACGCGTTTCATTTCTATTCTATTATTAAAGCGTTTAATTTAGGGCAACAGTTTTACACACAAAACGATCAAAACGCAATCTCCCGGCGCCGAATAGGAAACCTATTCGAAATTGATATGGGTGGGGCGCAACGCCGCGTCGCGCCTATGCAGCCTCGTAAACGGAACTGGCGCGTGTGGAAACGGTCTAACTCAAAAGTGGACCAACATCCCTATGGTGTTGACATTAAACTCATATTGGATCACGCCGCATGCAGAAGGTGGACGTGTAAAATAGACGGACGAATTTCGTTAATAAATAAACGCGGCGCCCGGTCGCTCGTCCGGCCGGCTGGCGCGGCGCGGCGCGGGAAATGGGAAATAAAACGCGGCCGGCCGGCGAAAATTCGGCGCAAGTATGACAGCGTAGGCCGGTTTGTCGTACACAAATCATTATTCGATAGTCACCGCTGTCAAAGGAATTTTTAATAACGTGCACACGCTGAGATTCGGTTAGTTCGCAACTAAGTGGAGTTGCCAGGTGACGAGTGATGTCGGATCTGTTTTTGTTGCGAGCCACGACGCCCGTCGATACTGATTTCTCTGGACAACTGTTAAATCCTTTTTTACGCATTCCGTTTGTGTTCATTCATAACTGTTAAAGCTTACAGATTGTCAGTTGTTTCCCGGATTTATTTACACGTATCGGTAACTTTTCTGTTTTGCTTTTAAAGTCCACGTTTATATACACTGTAAAATATTTTATCTTCGTTACGTATGTAGGTGTCGAATTCAACAAGGTGTGTGTGAGTCAGTCAACTGGATATCAGTTCAAAACTAAAAACTGTAATTCTATATTTTAAAAGAACAAAGAACGAATTCTAATATGTCTGAGCCCCAACACAAGTCGTCATTTGTAGCAGCACTGACTTTATATACACACAGCCTCAATGTGCGTGTGAGTCGGGCAATTAAGAAGCAGAGTATTAAAAAAAGTTTCATTTTCATATTCAAAAGAACAAGGAACAAGTTGTACGACATCAGCGCTCGGAAAAAGTAGCATCGGTTGCAATACTTACTTCGCACACAACATTAATGTGTATGAGTGTCGGCCAATTAAGAAGCGTATTAATTATTAAAATAGTGTCATATTAAAAGAGGCATATTATATATTATGTGTCTTTCAATATGAAAAGAACAAGAAAAAAATTGTACGACATCTGTGCTCGGCAAAAGCATCCATCGGTTGCAACACTGACTTCAAACAATACCCTCTGTCTGCGAGCTTGCCAGTTAAAGAACGAGGTATTAAGAAAGCGTCATATTTACATTAAAACAGGAACTAGAAACAAAATGTACGACATCTGCAACACTTCGTACACAGCCACAGTGTGTGTGGGCCGGCTAATTAATAAGCCGGGTATCAATTTGAGGCGACAAAGACAGCCCGCCCGCAAGATTGGCTCGTGTCCCCTACGAGACGGAACAACACCGCCGCCGCGACATTTTGCCGACATGTCCCGGCGACGACGACAAATGTCGCCGAGGGCCTACCACCTATGTAGTCGCAGTACGCTTACAAGTATTGGTGTGCGAGATATTGGCAACGGACGGACACATTTCTTAAAACAAACGAAGGAACAAATATTACTTTCAAATTCCCTGATTATCTTTTGTTATTATTTTTGGGTAGTGCACCTTGATAGTTTTGATCCCAAATTAATTAAACAAAAACACTTTTTAAGAGTTTACTTTATGAATTTTTACATATGATTTTATATAGTGACGTTTCGAACCCTGCGGTTGCAGGGAGACTGAAATGTCAGTCGTCTCACGATCTAAATGAAAGTTTCATACCGTCAATTATTTTGCCTGAAATAAATGATTTTTATTTATTTATATCGGGTGCAAATATAACAGTAAAAATAAAAGATGCGGGTAAGTTTGTAAATATCGGTTACATTTATGTAGATCATATACAGTTGTGGTCCAGAATTAAGAACGGCTCGTACCGAAAACAATGTATGAAATCTATTTATGTAATATAAATAATTTAATAATTTTTATTTTTATTTTTTATTAATGCCATGAACTTCTCACGTCACTAATACACTTACTAAACCATTAAATTATTTTTATGAAATAAAAAGTTCCTTATCTCATGTTGTAATAAGTGTGCGGTGCGCCGCCGGTGGCGACCGCGGGGCGGGCGGCGCATACAAACTTAAGAGGAAGTATACGTCGAAGTGGCATGTAAAATTCTCATATAAAACACAGAAAAACGACGTTCCGTAGTCCCCTGTTTCCTCCTTCAGAACTGGACCCATTTTTATTACTTTTTCAGCATCGGTTAAAGAAAAAGATTTTCTATGTCGGTATGTTTGATTTTTTTTAAACCAGCCACATAATGTTTCTGAAGATGCCTAAAAACGGAGTGATTTCGCTAAATTTTGAAGGCTCCTGGTTATTAAATAAATAACTTAATGCAAAAAATCAAACATACAGACCTAGAAAATCTCTTTCTTTAACCGATGCTGAAAAAGTAATAAAAATTGGTCCAGTTCTGAAGGAGGAAACAGGGGACTACGGAACATCGTTTTTCTCTGTTTTGTATGAGAATTTTGCATGCTACGTCGACGTAGTATTTCTATTTCAATCAAGTTGCGCGAGCCGCTTGTAGCACCGCGGTCGCCACCGCGCCCGCGGGTGTCCAGTTCGCAGCCTCATACGTTTAATCACGTGACAAATGATTAAGAACACAAACTGATACTAATATTATTAAATTAAATAACAATTATATTTAATGAATTGAATAACATAAATGCAGGAGATATCACTGTAGTTTATAAAAATAAAAATAAATATTTGGTAGGATAGCCATTGCTTGCAATGAACCGCACTGCATCGACGAGGCATCGAGGCTATTAGAGTTTGGCAAGTTTCAATAGAAATGGCGTTCCACAATTCCACAAACGCATCGTAAAGCTCGTTAAGATTACTTGTTCTTTTAGTGGATACGCTCATCTTCACTTCACGCCACAAATTTTTAATGGGCTTGAGATCTGGGCTATTTGCAGGCTAGTCTAGCATCGAAACTGATTGCTTCCTAAGAAATTTTTAAACAGAATTGGCAGTGTCGTTGGGATCATTATCATGTTGAAATATCCAGGTCACTGGTAACGTCTCCTCAGCGTAAGGAAGCATTGTTTCTTCAAAATGTTCTTGTATTTGAATTGATCTAGATTACCTGAAATTTTTTTCACGGAGCCCAACCATTCCCAGAGAAACATCCCCAAACTTTAATCTTTCCTCCTCCATGCTATACTTGTTTTGTGGTGTATTTATTATTCAACGCTTGCTTTGCAGGACGTCGCACATACAGATTCCTATCAGAACTCAGTCTATTTATCTTTGACTCATCAGAAAATAATAAATTTTTCCACTGATTTTCCGTCCAGCTGCCATACTTTCGAGCGAAATCCAGTCTCGCTTGTCGGTGCTGCCTGTTAACGAGAAGTACTTTCAGTGCGATTCTTCTAAATAATTTTGCATCGTTTAATCGTCTACGAATTGTACGTGCGGATACTCCTTGCCTCCTGCCAAAAACTTCCCTTCTTATCGTTTCTGAGCCCCTAAAGGGATCAGCCTTTACTGCCCGAATAATCATAATCATCCTCTCGAGATGTCGTTTTCCAAGATTTAGATTTTCGAGATACGTACAAATAGTTAGTATGAAATTTCTTAAAGTGATTGACCGCATTAAAAACTTTAGTTTTTGAACATTTTATATTATCAGCAATCTTTTTGTAGAACCAATCACGTTCATAAAGTACAATTATAATTTTTCTTGTCGAAGAATCGCAACTTTTTTCCTATCCCATGTTTTGTAATAAATAATATTAAATATTTAACTACTTGTAGACTTGAGCAAATGGAGCCAAAACGCTCCCGAAATATAGCATATACCTGTAGGTATTTTTTATAATTTTGAATTTATAACCATTTTAAAACGAAATGATATTGCGTTCCTAATTATTTGTCCAGCGGCCAGTACATTGCATAAACATGTCTTGTTTGTTTATTGCCTCGAAACATGATAAAAGTTTATTTGATTTGTATAAAACATTCTGAGTTGGTCTTTTTTCATGATACGTTATGATGCGACATGATACTTTAGTCATGATAGTACATTTTTACGTGGTTAAAAGTAATTGGTAATAAATCAGTGCAAAGTTATTTGAACTAGATTTAACACGTTCCTAATTATATTACCACAACTGTATATGGAGGGATGAAATTTTCAGTCTGAACACGACCGTAAAAATAAAGATACAGAAGACTTTACAGTTTAGATCGTTTCAAGACATCGTTAAATCTTTTTCTTACCCAGGTATGTATGTACTCCTGTCATTAATTGTTCACGGCCAAGGCTCGAAGACAGGTATTAAAAAACCAACTAATCTTTTTAAATCCTCTATTACAAACTTACATTGTAGGTGCATTGCATACATTGATATACGTACCTACGAGTATATCCTTTGTGAAAACAGATGTTACACGGAAACGCTTTACCGGAAACACGATAATTGCCAGTTGCTCAATTCGATGAATGCTCGTACGTAGTTAGTAGCGCCACATTTTAAACTAACACACGTTAAAATAATGTAATCTCTTCGGGCGAATCATAATCATGCTACACTTACAAATTAGTTCTATGCTCCATTGTGAAGGTGAAAGTCGGTTAGTTTGCCCTTCCTGATTTTTTTGCACAGAGACGGATCCAGGGCAGCGAATATAGCATAATAAAAAACTGCATTGTTTAATTGACGCTATTGTGATGCAACTTTCATCCTTGTATGACGTCCGTGTTTCGGAGGCTGTTGTTCCAGATGTTATCTCAACATGGCATTCGTTAACACATACCAACACGCCAGCCAGCGTGGTTTTCAGTTACCAAGCAGAACGGTAGAAAAAGGTTCAACCAGATGATGCAACCTATCAATGTTATGGAAATCTCAATCATTTAGTTGCAAAGCTAAGTCACATTTGCATGTTTGAAACTTATCATAAATAGGTATATGAAAAAATACATACATAGGTAGGTACTATCAACAAAACCGATGCAGTACCATTTTCAAAAAATTTTGCTTGCGCAAGGTGACTATAGTTCGTTCTGCCCATTTGTTTAACGTTGACCAATGACGACAAACCGTTTATTTAAAAGAAAGAAAGTGTTGGCATACCCCGTTCCGCTGTTGTTTGTTTTTATTGATTAGCGACAAACAAAACTACCCTTTTTTAACATCTCGACTGTATTCACAATTTTATGATTTTAGAGTTAATAGAGGGATGTTGTAGCAAAAGTTTTAAAAGGATGTTGGGACAGGACAAATGCAAATTAAAATAGCCCTAAAGGTGGTATACGGCAGATTTTGTTGATAGTACATGTAATTACGACTATTATCCCCGAAGGGTTAGTCAAACACTAGGCAATGAGGACAGCAAAAGCAGTTAGTCCTCTACCATAGTCCACTTTTCACCAAATAGGGACTTCACATGTGCTCAGTTGGATGCATGTGCGGTCTTTAGTCCGTTAGTCGCCTTTTATGACACCCAAGGTAGGGGGTAAAAGAGGGGGTGGTAGTATTCTTTCACCATTACGCGACACGGTTTACAATACAAAACATGATACTTATTTTTAACAATAAGGCCGCCTATTTTCTATCTGTATGTGTCAATTTGTTTGTACAATAAAACTATATCATAATTATTTTTATAACTACCACACGTTTGTAATTTAAATTAGAATTTTCATCATAACTCGGTGATGGCAGCCGCGCCAGTTGTACGGAGAATTCATCTGAAGTCTGGACCAATCTATGCGTCGGCCGCCGACGTGAAATGTGCCTTCGGGCGGGCGACATGTGCCCAGCTGTAAATCACTACAACGCCGATATTTGCAGATTGCACGCAAACGCTCCTGCTACTTTTATTAAGGCAACGAGGTATTGACAAAGAAAACTCTATTCCATTTGCAAATTTTGATTTTTCTGATATAGGTACTTTTGGTTTTACACGATTATTGTGTCTGACAAGTTTGTAATGAATTAAGATCTTGTCGTATTCACGATACTTGTTGAATGTCTAGCGCAATCATGGTGGGCAAGTATACAGTCTGTCTGGTCATGGACTAGCGATATTCTAAGGATTGTTAGAACAACTATTCTAATACACAAATACACCACATAGTTAAGTCCAAACAATAAATAATTTTAATTACAATAATTAGTTTATTTTCATTATTTTTTTAATATTTTCCCTGTTTCAAATTTTATACGAAGAGTTTTGCGCTTCGAATAAGCCTATTTTTATACCTTTAACGCCTACACTTTGGGAGATATGATTTTTTTTGTGTCCACGTAGAGAATATTTCATGAAAAAAAACAAAATGGCTGCCACCACATAGCTGATAAGTAGTTTAGACTTAACTATGTAGTGTCATTGTGTATTATAATAGTTGTTCTAAAAATCCTTAGAATATTGCTAGTCCATGACCAGACACATTGTATAAAGGACCAATACGATAAACATGAAAGTGAAAAGATACTCGATATCGTTTTCTGGACATTTCTTACTTCTATGGAATAACGAGAACCTGATCTGTTGTTAACCGATTTTTAATTAGATTTGCAACAGTCAAGTTCGAAAACTACAACATTCTAACAACCTCAACCAATCTGAGCCTTCCATATTTACAGGGCCGTACTTTATAATCCAGTTGACGGAGAAGACTAAGTCTTCAGTTTATAGACCGGCCGCATGGTGTTTAGTTTCGGAGACTCGGACGGGCGGACAAAGAGACAAACGAAGTTAATCGAGGTCGTCCGACAGCGGCGTAATCCAATCGCACCCTAGCCGATGTCTGACGCAAAACTGGACTTCATCGAGTTTTGAGCTGGGAACTAAGTTGGTTTCTCGATTCTGGACGATCATCTTCATGGTGTACGGGTGCAATAGAAAAAGGATGTTAGTTAATGTTAACTTTATTTTCGAAGTACGTACATTTCTGCTGATGATAAGCCTCTACAGCATGTTTTTTTTAAATATTTATTTGTAATGAAATAATAATAATAATAAAAGCTTACTTTTAGAAAGTTTTATTACAAAAACCCCGTGTTTTGTGTTTTTTAATGTTGAATAGGCTTTCTCAGCTTTTTAGCAAATACAGAGCAAATATAAAAAAAATAAATATAATGACAAAACTGACGATTCGACTCCAAAAAAATATTGCAAAGTGCCTCCCGAATCTCACCAAGCATCACCCTTTGGCATCTCGTAGTTTAGCGACGTCAATTTACGTACAATGTCAATTTGAGCGCGAGGGCCGCTCGAGCCGGGCACAGGGCTCATTAGGGGCGAGCGGTCGCAATTAAAGCGCGCGTCTTTTGCGCTTTAACGACCGACCAAATTGGACGCTGGGCCCGGCCCTGGCTCGCCCTTTAATAAATACGTTTCGACAACGCGTAATAAATATGTTGCTGTGATAATACAATTTGTGCCCGTAGAGCACTCATTACTTTTGTCCGATTAATTGGGAACGTTTAACATTGAACAACAAAAGTGTTTTAGGGTGGATTCGACCAAACTGGAATAAGGTCTTATACTTAGATTAAACGCCGAATTTGTATAGACTAATCTCGGAGTAAGTCTTATTCCAGTTTGGTCGAATCCACCCTTAGTGGTGTATCTGTATTTTAAGTGCAAAATTAAGCGGCCACCAAAAATGTTTAAAAGAATCGGGGCAAAAGTTTTTTCTAAATTTTGGTAAATACAAAGAAAACACATGGTAAAATAAAGTTTGATTGGAATGAATAATTTGACAGCCGTCATTCTAATCAAGCTATATTTCAACGATTGTGTAAGGCACCTAAGGTACACCTAAGCCAACCGTTAGAACACTGAAGACTGAAGTAGCCAGTTAGCATTAGCGACTATTGCAAATTCGGGGAGTTAACAAGTGTTAGTGGCTGTAAGAAGTTGGTATTTTACAGGGGCTCGTTAGCGGCGGGGCGCGGGGCGCGGCTGATTGCCGATTGAGCGGCAATTGGCTTGATTGACGGCGCCCGCACGCGCGCTAACGAACCTGCTTTCAACTGATAGGTGGACGTGCCCCGTTGTGCGACGTCTTTGGCGTGGGGCTAGGGTTTGGATGCCCTATGTTCTAGTGTTTGGGGTATTACGGGGTAAGAGTATAGGCGTCTTTGGGAGGGAGCGCTGAGTTAGGCAGCCCTATGTTTTAACATTGCTTGACGGAGCCCGCACGCGCGCTAACGAACTTGCTTTCATTAAAATCACAATAACTCAGTTAAATAAACGTTTTTTAAAATTTTTTTCAACAAACTATTTAGATCGCTGTATTTTACACGTATGCAAAATTTCATTAAAATTGGCTTATAGGTGAACGTGCCCCGTTGGTGCGACGTCTTTGGTGTGGGGCTAGGGTTTGGATGCCCTATGTGCTAGTTTGAGGTAATACGGGGTAATAGTAAAAGCAGACGTCTTTCGCGTGGAGCTAGGTAGCCCTGTTTTAGTGTTTGAGGTAATCCGCAGTTTGTGGTTTAGGTAGACCTAGAGGTAGGCAAGGGTTGTGAAATATTAAGATAAAATCATATTTCGTGAAATAAACAAAACACAATGTGAAGCGAAAACTTTATGGTCATAGAGACCTGTAAATTGTCAAAATTGTATGTGAAATAAACTACAAACAATTTGTAGCGTTAACTTTATATAACAATGAAATAAAAAGGTATTTACTGTCCAGCTTTAACATAAGAGTACCTTCGTAGGTTACTGTTATACCTATAGCAGGCGCACATAAAATGTTTAAAAATGATTGATTATGTAGTCACACACACAAGCATAAATTCATAGTTTTTCTTATTAATTAAGTATGTATTAAGTATTAGTATTCTATAAATAAATTGACAGTAATTTCTATTTTCCTACATAATACGTGGATGTTTACAGACTGAGAAGAAGAGTTGATGACTGAATTTAATTTCGCTGCCATCGAGTTCAGTAGTAGTATTTAAATTTCGTAGTAGTGCTACGTGCTACGAGCGGCTCCTGATTGCTGCTTGAATTCAAATAATTTGGTCCGACTGACGTCGGTCCCGCAGGTATTCGGTTCATTTACTCACAGACGAGACATTGTGTAGCCCGGCGCAGTACACGTGTAAACACACAGCTACGTGAGGATATTAATGCCTTCATCCAAACAATAGAGACGTTATAAATCATTATAAAACTCGTATTAAGCCAGCCTAATGTTGATATTACGCATCCGTTTTCACGCCGCGCGCCGTACGTGGCACCTCGCCGACTAATTTCGTGCGTACACAGCAATCAGTGGCACGAAACATCATCAGCGTCTTTGTGGAGCGAGACCGCAATCCATCATATCGGGACAAAAGACGGCGGATAAACGCGGCATTTGTTTGCGTGAGTGAGCGTTAATTTCGTTAAGGAGTCTCAATCAGGGAAAGCGTGTAAGTAAAGTCGGCGGGCGGCCGCCGCGGGAGCGATTCGAGCGAATTACCGCACCTGGAGGCGCGGGGGACGACTCGTTAGTTGTTGTTTGCCGAGTGACGCGGGTCAATCAGCAGAGACATGCACGGAACCGCACTTCTTCATCCCCCGGCCCCGGCCCCGGCCGCCCCGCTCGTTAGGCCGCGCTGTCTCTGTCAACTGCGAGACGAGCTTTATCGAATCTACGACGCACGAGTCGCGGTCGGCCCACTCTTCGCTCTAGTTTGGCTCAACCGCCGGTAAACAAGGGAAATCAGTGTAAAACGAATTTATATGAACGCCAAACACGGAGATCGAATGTCGAGTTTACGTTTCTTGATGATTGAATCGGTGAATATAAAAAGCTGGGAAGGGTGGCTCGGTTAATGGCGCGGAATTGTGTGCGTTTATCTAATTAGCCGGCCGGGACGCCGCCGCGCGCCCGCCGCCGCCGCCGCCCGTCGGCAGCTGCGGTCCACGTGGTTCGACGCGCCCGCCCCTAGGTTGTGTCAAGTGAGCTCACCACCTATTTTTAAACAAGGAACTTTTAAGTTCCATGTTTTTAAACAAATGACATCTCGTGCTTTCCTGGTTTATTCGTGTATGTACTGAAAGTAATTTAGTGTAGAATGTGTAAATATATATGTGTGTAAATAATACTTTTGGACTGGGGGTATTATTAGCATATTGCAGAGAAAATATATTGTTGTTGTTGATAAATAAACAACTTTCCATAATACGTAAGAAATAAGATTGTTAATAAAGTGAGAATATTTATACTAATGTTAATGTAGCAACAATAATTTTACTTAAAGTGAGAGGTAATTAAGGTCCGATCATAATTTTATAGTTCCAAGTAATAGCACGCTATTTCATATCAATTAGTTTTATGGTTCAACGTTAAGAATTTGAATAGAAAACCTCTAGGGTAATTGGTTACGAGCGTTTCTTACGACTCGCCGGCTCAACGACCACCGGCTGTATGGTCGGAATATCTCAAATAATTTGCTAATTTACCTCCTATTATACACAACGTGGAACAGTTAATGGTTATTCATAACTTTGCAAAGAGGCATTAAATTACCATAATCGTTGACATTGCCGGAACGCGAAACTATTGCCGGCACCGTGGAAACACAAACACGAGAACGTGAATACATTTTTAGTGGAAGGAGTTTCGTTGAAAAAGTTTTCACTCACGTCCTAAATTAATCCTTAGCGTCTAACGAGGCCAATTAAGCGGAGCCCGGTGACGGCGCGATAGCTCGTTGTGTGCGAAACTGTGTGCTTTTTGTACCCCGTCGCAGGTAGAAAACACAACGGTCCGTAGCATTTTCATAACAATGCGCCTGCGGCTTTCTCGGTATACTTTTTTGGGCGATCGACGCGTTTGACAGACGCGCTATTGTCATCGTAAGATGACGGAATAAAAACTGAGCCGTCTATCGATGCTCAGTGGGGGAGATCGATCGGGGCTCGGTTATACTGAATTCCGTGCCGTAACGGGTACTAATTAGCGGAGCCCCGAGCGCGGAGGGTTAAGCTAATCGAATTTGGAAGTTGATTAAATTCAACGGGTGGAGGAAAAAATCACGGCTAAGCTGGAAACGCGCTGTATGGTACGCCACAAAAAAACCAAGCAGGTTTGTAACCAACAATCCTTAGTCTGCTAAAGGAAGGAATTCAGTTGAAAAATTTGCGATTAGCCGATACAGGCGTTACTTTTTTATGCTAATAGGAAACTCGACAACTTATCAAAAATACAAAGCCAACATTCTATTTATTATTCAAGTGTTTATTTTAATTTAACAGCTATACTTAAAAAACCTTACTTAAATTTTGAGTAATACTTATTAATAATTGAGGAACTGTTTTGTATAGATGTCTAAGCTTCGGTAACGTTTATAATCTAAGTAACGTTTATAAGTAAGGTAAGTGTTTTAGAAACAAGAACAACTCCGATATTTTAATTTAAGTTTCCTAGATTTGGAGTTTAAGGTCCTAAACAGTGTAACTAAAGATCCCCAGATATCTGAAAAATTTAACACAAGCTTCACCGGGCTTGTATTGTACCTTCGTGGTACTTGTATGTTTGCATGTTGTCCGTTGCACACAGCAATACAAGCGAAGGGAGCCGGAACGTCCCGTGCGTAAAGGACAATTCTTTAGTCACGTGTTCACTCGCGTCAATATCTATACTATAACTAAATTCGATGAAGAAGGTTTGTAAACAAATTGTTGACATTTCTTTGTGCAAATATGTAGTGTCACTCGATGAGAAAGAAAAAGTAAAAACTCAAAAAAGTAGAAACGCACTGTAGTAGCTGTAGTGTCAAAATCCACGCTGCGGCCGATCAGCTCAAATGCGCGACCATCTAATGTCAGCCGCTTCGGACGCCATATGGTTTGTAGAAACCAAGTTAAGTAGATTTTATATAGTTCTTGCTCACTGATTACGATCTGGACATTCTCCTTCTAGGAAATTTGCACAATAGACGAGAAAGGTTGATTCACCAAATTGTGAAGTTTGCAATAAGATAGACGATGTAGGTACAACATTTGTCATCAGAGTGTAAGAAAAACAGGAGTGAAAGGGAGTCATTGGTGCAAAACCATAACCTAAACATGTGCCAAGTAGGTGTATTTTTGGAAATATTAGCGCAACCTAACTTTGACATGGAAAAGTCGGTGTATGATATGGTTTTTGCATCAATAACTCCTAATTCAAGTTAGACTTAGAGTTTCTTAGAATGATTGTAGATTAGGATATAATGAGGCTGACATGCTTTTGTAAAACAAAAGCCTCTAAAAAATATAGATAAAAAAACCTCAAAATCCCCAAATATACTCAGATAGTCCAGCAAACAAAAGCAACTCACCTCGTGTAATCGCTTTTGCAGAGGATCATGCCTCCCTTGAAGTAGAAGGAGCGGCCCATGTCGGCGAGCGCCTGCCCGCAGCACGTGCACTTCAGGCAGCCGTGGTGCCAGTACCGGTCGAGCGCGTGCAGGAGGAACCTCTCCACTATCTTGCCGCCGCAGCCAGCGCACTCCTTGGAAGAAAACTTCGTAAATTATAAAATTATGTTCAAACGAAGCATACACACAACAGAATTATCAGACAATATCAACAAGACAATATTTTCTACTGGGCACAGGTTTTCCCATGGACAACAACACATGGGGAGATAACATAACTCACCACGCTGACCCAATGCGGGTTGGTGGATACGATCAAGTCCATGGATAAAGGGACAAGCGCTGTCACTAGGTTTAAAATAACTGAGCCAATCTGAGCTCCGCATACCCGTGGCAGTGCGGGATCATGTTTGCGCGTGTGCGGCAAGCTTGGCGAACGCCCCCTCTGGCGAGGCCTGGTGCGGCGAGCTGAGCTCCGCGTACCTACACGTGGTAGTGCGGCTGCATGCTTAGCGCTTGAGGCGAGCTTGCTAGACCATTAGCTCATACCTATTATAGAGTTCATACCTTTAGAGCGGGGTTGTTACTGTTGTGCGGGTAGTCATGCCCGTTGGCGAACGCCCCCTCCGACGATGGCAGGTGCGGCGAGCTAAGCTCCGCGTACCCGTGGTAGTGCGGGTTTATGCTTAGCGCGCTCGCGACCAGCTTGCTATAACCATTATGAAGTTCATACCTTTAGTGCAGGGTTGTTGTTGTTGTGCGGGTAGTCGTACCCGTTAGCGAACGCCCCCTCCGACGACGGCAGGTGCGGCAAGCCGAGCTCCGCGTACCCGTGGTAGTGCGGGTTCATGCTTAGCGCGCTCGCGGCCAGCTTGCTAGGCAATAGAGTTTTACCTATAATTACGTTCATACTTTTAGTGCGGAGTTGTTGCTGTTGTGCGGGTAGTCATTCCCGTTGGCGAACGCCCCCTCCGGCGAGGACGGGTGCGGCGAGCTAAGCTCCGCGTACACGTGGTAGTGCGGGTTCAGGCTTAGCGCTTGAGGCCAGCTTAGACCATTAGCCTTAAGTATACCTATTATCAAGTTCATACCTTTAGTGCGGGGTTGTTGTTGTTGTGCGGGTAGTCGGGTTGTTGTTGTTGTGCGGGTAGTCGTACCCGTTAGCGAACGCCCCCTCCGACGACGGCAGGTGCGGCAAGCCGAGCTCCGCGTACCCGTGGTAGTGCGGGTTCATGCTTAGCGCGCTCGCGGCCAGCTTGCTAGGCAATAGAGTTTTACCTATAATTACGTTCATACCTTTAGTGCGGAGTTGTTGCTGTTGTGCGGG
Organism: Scoparia ambigualis; assembly: GCA_963921215.1. Taxonomy (NCBI): domain Eukaryota; kingdom Metazoa; phylum Arthropoda; class Insecta; order Lepidoptera; family Crambidae; genus Scoparia; species Scoparia ambigualis. The sequence continues at coordinate 29,020,829 of OY992505.1, read as the reverse complement.
TAGTCATTCCCGTTGGCGAACGCCCCCTCCGGCGAGGACGGGTGCGGCGAGCTAAGCTCCGCGTACACGTGGTAGTGCGGGTTCAGGCTTAGCGCTTGAGGCCAGCTTAGACCATTAGCCTTAAGTATACCTATTATCAAGTTCATACCTTTAGTGCGGGGTTGTTGTTGTTGTGCGGGTAGTCGTGCCCGTTGGCGAACGCCCCCTCCGGCGAGGGCGGGTGCGGCGAGCTGAGCTCCGCGTACCCGTGGTAGTGCGGGTTCATGCTTAGCGCGCTCGCTGCCAGCTTGACGGTTGGAGCGGGGACCGCTCGCCGACCACCACGACTACACGCCCTGTGGACAATTTGAATGCGGCCATTAATACAACGGTCATCATTTAAAATGTGTTTTTTGAAAGCACGTTTGTGAAGCACTTAATATAAATTCTATAGCTACTTATAAAAGTAGCTATTGAATTTTATATTACCTAAGGATTTTTTTAACATACAATTGACATTTCTCTTATTGGTGTTGTATAAATAATATTAAAGTGTTAATAACAACACTGACTGTTTCATCAGCTGGCAAAGTCTAAGTGCAAAAACCTAAGCCGTCAAAATGTTGGTAGAAGCGCACGAACCGTCAATCGGATTTTATTGACAGCAATGCGATTACTAAGGTCCGGAGGGAAGACACTAGAAGAGGTTGACCCTTTGAATATTTTCCTCGGACAGCACGGTTTCGGCATAGGCCTGCGGCCCGCCGCGCTTATAAAATTTTCCAATTAGCAATTTCATACAATTAGGAGGGCGGTGGGTAGCGGGGCGGGGCGGGGGGTGAGCGGTGCGTCAACCCGATCCAATTAGCTCGCGGCCGGCGGAGCGGCGGGACGCCGTCTGAGCGGCCCTGTCGCCATAAAACTTAATTAAACGTTTTAAAACAAGTATTCATTAAAGAATAATCAAGCTTATGTAGTCATAAATAAGCGGATTGTCCCGCGCGGAACGGGTGCCGTAATTAAGACTGCACAGAGTTGATCAAACGCACTGATTTGAAACTACCCTTCATTAAGAGCGCGCGAGTCAGCCGGGAGCTTCCGCTGCGGTGCAGAAACTAATTAAGAATAACGGACGCTTTAAAAGCGTAATTAATTTAGATTGTAATTCTATTTCTCCGAGAGTAAAGTACACAATTATTTCAGTAGCCCTTTCTTTTGGAACGATTTGCTCTGCTGAATGTAATTTGCTTAATTTCTGTGTCTGACGTAATGAAAGGGTTGTAGTTACATCTAGATTAATTGAACGCTATGTCTCTACATAACGCAGAATGATACTAATGAGCAATTAGTGTAATTCTCTGGCTGGACACATGTTGTTTTTAACAATAATTGTTAGTGACTCAATCGTTGTGTACAGGTGTTAGGAGCGTGTGGAAAGCCATTACACTCGTACGGAGTATGTCTAATGGCGGCGCGGTCGCGGCCCGTGGGGTGTAAGCCGGCCGCGGCGATGGCGTGTCGCCGCCGTCGCGTGCGGGCTAATGAGCGGCGTCGCGTGCGCAGGCACCGGCGTTCGTTAAATGCACCCGGTACGGGACCCCGGGACGTCTGTTGGCGATACTTTGGTCCGCTTTCCACTGACCCACACTGTGCAATGACAATTTTCAATTAGACTGTTATTTATGTTGGATGTAGAAAGTAAATGTAGAAAGTAAAAAAAATAATTAATTTAATTAATAATAATTTAATCCACAATTTTAATGCCGATCTAACTGAGAGACGGTTGTAAAACAATTTTATAGTTAATTACAGAAAGTAACATTCGTAACCGGTAAGTAATAATATTAATAATAGTTAAATGATATTAATTATGATCATGATTTTTATTTACATGAATTAGAAGGAACATCTCCTGATGATAAAGGAAGTATGTTGCTCTTCTGTAGGTATACAGTTTCAGGTTTGGTCAGTGAAGTTAACTTTTTTACTTTACTACCTACTTCCCGGCGACCGAATGGCTTAGCTCTAGGCTCGATAACCGTTGGTGCAGGGTTCAATCTCCAAAATGTTTCAGGTTTTTCGATACATTCGTCTTGCATAGCCCGCATCTCATTTTGCTAGCGTGGTGATTGAGCTAACCCATAAAGAAGAATGGGCGTTTTTGTATGAAACCCGTCTCACCCCTTGTAAGTTCCCACGTGGTTAGTTTCGAAATAAATAGTGTATTTTGTTATAAGGACAGCAAATATGAACAAGCGAATGAATCAATGGAAAAAAAAGGAAGAAAAGGGAAAATGAAAAATAGGCCTCATTTTTAATTTTATACGATTTAAAATCGAAGCAGTCTGCGAGGGAGGAGTTTAAATTCAAGAATAAATCTTGACTTCAATTTTATATTATCATTTATTATTTTAATTTTCTTCTTCTCTTTAACTTTTTTTCCCATACCTGACAGATTTGCTGTCATACAATAAAATGCTTCACTTTTCAAGTAAGTACTTCAATTTGATGCATAGATGTAAGTGTTACAAGGAGGGGGGACGCTTTGCCCATTCTTCTTTTTACGAATATTTAATATCAATGATCGTGGTCCAGCACAGTGTAACAAAGAAAATACAGGCTACACTCATTGTGTTAATATGTACTACGTACTAGAGAAGACATCTCAACCAGATAGTTTGTAACACGCGTTAGAGCCAGCTCGCTCCAACTATATTAGTCTGTGGCAGGCGCTAGACGCAACAATACACGCATTCTATGTTCTATTTTATTAAAATATGCCTTTATGTGTGCTAAGGTACTGTCTAAACAACTCAGGAAATACAAATAAAACCAAAGGAATCACTTTTCACCTGGAAATATGTACTAAATTGTCGATGTAACATGCATTTGACTAATTATTTTATCAAATCGCCGAGACATGAAGCGGCGGCCATGTTTCGGTAAAATGCATAGAGTAACAATATTTCTGTTTTGTGCAGAAGTGACACTTATGTGAAATAATAGTTGGGATTATGGTGGCAGTTTGATTGGGGATTTCGTTAGAATTAATAAACTTACCTAAAATACTTTTTTATTAATGAACTTGACCGTTTTTTTTGACATTATTATATTATAAATTAGATATTTACCTTCAGGGTATCACAGGATTCACACGGCGTGGAAAATAACCTTATTCTTTAGCTCCGACGCACCGTCTCTTTGATATTTTTATTTATATTTAAGTACCTAGTACCGTGCAAATGGCGGCGCTTTTGACCTATTGGCCGCGAGAAAACAACACTCTAGTAGCGGTCTTGCGCTGTATGTTTAGATTGTTCAGAAATACGATAAATTATTGTTTTAGCGCTGCAACGCACTTTTGTTTTAACTTTTAAAAAATAGAACAAAACTTTTTCTTGGGATAGCTCCTCTAGTACGTAGTACTCGTAGATTATAACTCAATGTTTATGACCACCTTTTCAGGCATGCTATCCTGTATTTTTATGGCTAAAGAGAAATATGTTGTCAAATAATACACAATTTCACTCCCATTGTCTGTCACAAAAACTCGTAGAGGTTACTAACCATTACGGTGCAATAAACTTGGAAGAACTGTTTATTCTTTACCTGCTGCACTTTGTTTAGTCACTTCTAGGGCATGCAATTATCCGCTCATTTTAGTATTCGGATAATTCGGATACTTGGATAACGTTATTCGGATAAATCCGGATAATACGGATAATTTGGATAGAATAATGATAAAAATAAATTTGAACCACAATATTATCAATCATCACCATATAAATTCAGTAATTAGTGTTACGCGCCATGGCATAAATAAAATAAAGTAAAATAATCCACAATAACTAGGCAGTTATATTATATAAGTAGGCATCAAAACAAGTAATAAAATTTAACACTACAACACCATGTAATCTTGTTATAATCCGTGTAACAATTTAAAGGGATTTTTTAAACATTTTTAGTTATTTATCATTACCAAAAATACTTAAAATCAAAACTATGAAATTATAATAAATGACTGTCAGATCGAATCTATTTATGTAACTTCTACTTAAGTGTGTTAAAAAGTAATATTTTAAGGTTACCAAGCAGTAACCTATTTTTTTTATAAAACAAAGTCATACTTAAGCAACATAAAACCATTAAATATTACTTTTTCAGCCTTTGATAATTACGCTGCGCTTCGCGATTGTCTTAAATTTCTAACCTATCACGTGACCTACAGGAGTAGGGCAGCCCTGGACATTTTGGGAATTGGACCAATTGAACCTAAACCATGAGATCTAAGGTAACTTAAGCTATCTAATGTCGAAGTCGTTTAGAGATGTCCTCAATTTAGTGCACTACCTGTGCACTAAATTGCAGCCCGTTGACGAAAACGCTCTTTCAGACTCTACACTCTGGTTGGAGGAATAGTCTTATGAAAGTCGTATATTTGACTAAGATGTTGGCTGCTTGGACCTCCCCTGTCGAAGAGTGTCATTAAAATTTGTACTCGGCATAAAGTTTCAGTCTTCATTTTGCTTTGGAATTGCAGTGGATGTTGATGGTGTGTTTGATAAGGATTTTTCGATCTCTTTGCTTTAATTGTTTATTAATTGACAAAGATTCCTCAGCCGGTCTTTTCTGTTGTAAATGTATGAGTGCGACGTCATCATCATCATCATCATCAGTATCCGTCGTAGTTTCAACGCAGAGCTGCTCGAATTGTCGACGACGTGGCTATTTCAGATCGGCTCGATCCACTGGCTCTTCGGAGAGACGTTGCGTCTCTCTGTATATTGTACCCTATATATCATGGGGAGTGTTCTGAGAAATCGTTCGGCTTGATCCCTGCCGCTGATTTCCTTCACCGCACTACACGCAATCGACTGTCATTCCATCCACATCACCATCATGGATGGTGGTCTACTACTGTGCGCTTTTCACGAAATTTCTTGCCTCGAACTACAGTGTTGTGGAACTAGCTCTCCGCGGCGGTATTTCCGGACCGTTACGACTTAGCGGTTTTCGTTTCGACACGATTCTGTTTCGGCGTGCAGTGGTACTGGGGGTAGCGATGCGCATTTATCTGGCACAGACTATAGCTCGTTAGATTAGTTGTTAATTTTTAACTATAAGTTAGTTAAATGTTTTTTATTATTATTAGTATTGACGTCAATAAGTGCCTGTAAATTACATTGAATAAATAATTTGACTTTGACTTAGGGATCTTCAAGAAACGAGCCTTTTCCTTCCTTATAGGCTGGCAAGCAGGCGATTCCTCTGGTTTTGCGGGTGTCCATGGGCGGCGGTGATTACTTTCCATCAGGTGACCCGCCTGCTCGTTTGTTTCCTTCTTTTATAAAAAAAAGTAATACAAGCACTTTAACAAAACAATTCTAAATGCGTCAAGTATGCAAGTATTTTAATGTACTAACAGCCAGCGAGTTTTACAGTCCAAAATGACTTGCAAGTTCTTGTTCTCATTGTCTAAGTAAGTGTTTAAAAGATCTTAGTGGGTGAATTTTTAAAGTACTTTAAATACGTAAAACTAATAAACCAATAATTATCCGTTTTATTCGTAATATTCGAATAGTGATACAATTGATATCCGGATATTTTATACGGCGTATATCCGGATAATTCGGATATCCGGATATCCGGATAGTATGCCCTAGTCACTTCCCAGCGATTGGGGTGACTAGACATAGACCTCTCAGATTTTAAAAAAATGGCTTCTTTCCACAGAAAAGTGATTAAAGTGAAATAAAAAATGATAAAATTAGAAAGATAACGTTGCCGATATAATTGTGAATAATAGAGAAGTCAAGGATAATTTTTTCCAAAAATCGTGTCCTAATTTAAAATAAAAAATCGGAACGCGACTTTATTATTTTACATTATGTGCTGTAAGTACCTAATTAAACTAGTAAAATAAGTAATTCAGATGAAGCGGGCAGGACTCAAATACGATGTTTAATCTCATCTCAATAATGCTTGAAAAATTTGAGCATCTGAATATTTGATACTCAGTAATATTTTTATACGTAGAGTACCTACTACAATATTTTTTTTCTAAAATTATTGAAAAAGATTATTACATATTATTATTATGAATTAATGTTTTAACTAAATTATTTACTTATTTTTTTGGCATTCATTAACTTATTCTCATTTCAATGTTACAATTAACAACAATCAACAAATATAAAAACTGACATGTTAGTATTTAAACAACATTATCTTACAATTTTACAACTCGGTAATAAAGCATCTGCGCGCTTAGACATTTCTATGACAACTAGGTAAACCACGCACCACGGTACAAGTATCATTGTAGTTGTGCACATCTGGACATTTATTGTATGGGACGTCTTCTCTAGTTCATTTATCTCAATGGCTACACTTCATTTTACTTTCATACAGCCCTGCCCGCATGCACGAATAACTTTAAACTCACGACGTCGAATAAGTGAGACCAGCCAACAAATTAACACAGTACAATCAATCAAGGTGTAATCGCAAACTTAGATGACGAATGGAAATCGATTGTGCACGCATTCGACAAACCAACGGCATCGTGCGGAGTCGATTGTCTCTCACTCGATTCCAGGCATCGGTATCGGATCTAGAGCGATGTTGGACATTCATCCACAACTGGGTACGGTCGGCCTCAGAAGTGCCATAACACTTCAATACCGTGTCAAACCAACTCGCTCCGAAACGATCGCGCTGGTGCAACCGTTATGTGAAACTGTGAACGTAGTAGTTGGTATGACATGGTACTATAGTGTTAAGTTACTTCTGAGGCCGCCTGTACGTACTGTTGTTAAAGGACTGTGCAGATTGCTTACAAACAGAGTGATGCTGGATTGCTGGTGTGTGCGATTGTATAGTTTGGTTCCCTACGCTATCTATTTGTTTTACAATACAATGCAATACTTTTAACTTTTTTAGCTTTTATTCTTAAAGTTAGACGTGATTCAGAAGGCTGTCTTAAGCTGTTGGTGTTGGTACCGGTTGTTGTCGTAAGATGGCAGTGATTTGAGTTTTTTCTTTATACGTGGGGCGCACTAAAAGTTTCCGGAGTGAATAAGAAAAAAATACTATTAAAGGTCAAAAATGAATTTATTATTTCTCAAAATATTCTCCCTTTGCGTAAATGCACTTTTTCATTCAATTAAACCAATTTTGAAAACTTTTGTGCCACTCCTCCGCGGTGACCTCAGAAACGTGTTTTTCATACTCTTCGACAGCCTCTTCTGGTGATGAAAATCGTTGACCGCGTAATTAGTTCTTAATTTTATGAACAGAAAAAGTTAAAACCATGTTAATGTAGACACGAAATTTTTAAAATGGCGCCACAGTGTAAAAGCAATTGACAGTCAGATGAAACAAACTGCATTCTACAGCCAAAGTGTTCCATTTTCAAATGTTGTAATTACTTTTTAAATATTGTTTATGTAAGTGGCCAGTTCCGGAAACATTTAGTGTGACCGATGTATATACAATCACGACGTGTTTGTTAAATAGCTAAATGGTTTAAACTGATTGTCGCGAATTTATTTAAAAAAAATAGGCATTTTTGTTTTTTTTTGTCTTTCTTGCAAATTAGAAACTATGGTAATTATTACGCGCGATCTCAGACTACGAGCTAGTATTATTATTCAGTGCTACGAGTGCGAGCGCCAGCGATGATGCCGCCGTGATTATGTTCAACTTGTGAGTGCATATGTACGTTGCTAAGAAGACGATAGAGTTTAGTAAACTCAAATAGCAACGCAGATAAAATTTTTTTTAAATAAAATGTTTTCCTATATAAAAACAGTGTCGCGTAGCAGTGAAAGAATACTACCACCCACTCTCTTCCCTCGAGTGTTGCAAAAGGCGACTAACGGACAAAATACTGCACATACATCCAACAGCATAGATCGGCGATGGGCTCATCACCTCTCACGCTGAGCACATATGCAGTCGCCGCTATTTGGTGAAAAGTGGACTATGTGTTAAGAGTACTGCTTTGCTGTCCTTATTGACTAATCTCTGACTAACCCTTCTTGGATAATAGTCGTGATTATATTGACGTTTACGCAATCCTTCAGGCATTCAAAGCGATTTTGCAGTTCGAGCTGGAAGCTTTCGGGGTTTTGGGTTAGGATGGATGGGTGGGTTGGACGTAGACTTCATCAATAAAATGTCTTTTCCGGGTGTGCCGTCGTCGGAGCGTTTACAGCCTTCAACGAATACCGTTTGGTTATTCTGAGTATGAGGTACGCTTCCCTCGACGGCACACTTCCGGTCTAGACAACGTTGTTCACGAGAGAGCTGTGGACGATAAACCCGACACCACTCTGGGACAGTGGTTCGCCTTCCCGAAAATAGAGCAAGTTCACTGCACTCTTCGGACCTCAGATAATCCCACAATCCCCACCGTATCTTACTTAATTCATCCTCTAGTTCGCAAACCTTCTCGTCGGTCCGCAGTGTACGCGTGTTATAAGTTACCAGGGCCAAAGTTTGTTGTGGGCGGTAGCCATGTCTCTGCCGGAGATTCTTAGCAACCCTTGCCCCGCCGCTGCTGCCTTGGCTGCTACACCGTAGCTAAGGCGAGCGGGGACTAGAGGCCGGAGTTTAGTGCTGTCGTTCATTGGGGGGAAGTAGCTATAATTGTCATGCTTGGCAGGCGGGTTGGTAATCGCAGTATGACGGTGGTAATCTCAGAGGATGCTGCTGCCCATCCTCTTGAGTTGATCCCTCAGTCGCCTTAGTTCTACGACTCTCACGGGAAGATAGGGGTGGTAGTATTCTTTTACCGCTACCGACACGGTTAATGTATGTTATCCATTTCATATCTTTTAATTAATGATATTGGTTCTATACAAACTGTAATATCAGGTTTTGAGCTATTCAATTAACACGTCGTATAGTTAAATAATAGAATAGAAGAGACTGATTTTGGCATTTCTGGGGGAATATGTCAGAAGTTGCATTTAAATATCTCGGTGGTAAAGCTGGTAATCGCTTGACCTTAGATCCGGAGGCCGTGAGTTCATTTCCCAGGTAGAGCAAAGTGAGGTCTTGAGTTTAATTCTCAGGTTGAACAAAGTGTGTTCGATGCATAGCCCGGAATTTTGATAGCCAATTTAAATTTGGCAAGCGTGCTAATTAAGCCAATACCAATCCATTATATAGCCATGACTTACTTGTTTTCAATGATGGAAGTCTTTGCTTAGCAGTTTGAATTTTCTACTTTACTTTATGTTAACTAATATAGCGTAGGTAATTGTTGAGGTTTTATATTATTTTATTGTCTATAGTATTTTGTCTATTTTTGGAGTTGTATTTTGTTTCACCAGTTGTCAATAAATTTGCTAAAGTCAAGCTGCCTAGTTTTCCTGATCCTTGAGTTTATCCAAGATTCTTGCACATTTTTGGTCCCTCAAACCGGATTGGATAAAATGAGCACACGGTCTAAAACTCGAAGATTCTTGCACAGTAGTTTTAGAATGTACTTAATGAATGTATATTATACTTAATTTTTTTTGTTTGCACTTTTGTCGCTCTCACTGGTTCACCAATCTCCTATTCCACCTTAGGTTGGCTGAAAGAGATCTCTTTCAGAGATAAGTCAACCTTTGCTCACCATTGTTTGTTTTGTTATGTATTTTCTGTATTTGTTTTTGTGCAATAAAGAATATATAATCGTTAAGTGATAATAATAACTCCATAATAGTCCTACATAACAGAAGCACGGAATAATTTACAACAATGTAAAAAAGGGAAAACGCTCATCAAGAAAATTATGAAGCGCTTTACAAATTCATTGTTCATAAATAAAAAAATAAAATAATAATGTCAGTTTTACACGAAACAAAATTGTGTATAATTACTCAAGCTTGTGTCTGTTTGGCCCGGGATCAGCGCGGCGTATGGTGAAACAGATCTTGTTGTGCCGTGTTAAGGTATCAATTTGTGTTTGCCGTGTAAGTCGGTGCGTGCTTAGGTTCAGGGGAGTCCTGGGAACCAAACAGCTGGTGTTTTCATTATTCAAGGCCCATTGATTGGATACTTTGTTGCCGTTTAAAAATCTTATTAGCAACCGCCCGACAACAGGAACGGGGCGAGAGGGCCCACTCGTATCCCCCTCCACCCCCTATTTACCTGCTAAGTGATTTTTTTTTCAATTACAACGGTGAACTGCAGATTTGAATGTTAACTGGCGAAAGTGTAAGTCATCTTGTTAGTATTTTATTTCCTCCTTTATATTTGTCAGTGCAATAAGTACGATGACAGTACAGTTTTTTTTCAATAAACACCGTTTTGTTGAACGTTCGCTTCATATAGCGTAGGTAATTCTTTTGTGTTGATCTGTTTTCCATTGATAATAGATGAAGGTTTATGAATGACACGTCCTTTTAGATTTATTGTTTGTTTGAAGCTTTCTGTAGATACTAGTAGTATTTATGGGTTTTGTGTGATTTGAATATGATTTACGCCTTGAACAAGTCCCGGAATTCGAAACATACTTAGCCCGGACTTCCCGCCCAAAATTTCTGGATATCGTGCCCATCACCTTATCTTATCTTATCACCTTACACCTAGGTGTGATGATGTCTTATTCACAAAAGATCAATAGTTCAACATTGACTTAGTTTCATAGGACCATTTTTTGATCAGCATACCTACATATAAGATACCCACTTATCAACCCTAAAGCAGCGGCAGGAACCATAGATACCATTCAATTATTCTGCTTTTTTGTTGTTGTTAGGTACGCTAGCTATATCACTACATTTTTCAACTCCTATTTAGCACTGTTGTCTGTGCATAAATATATTGTAACAACAATTCTCAATTCTGCTAAAAAGAAAAAGTATTACCTACTCTCCAACATTAAAAAAGTAAGCGATTCATGACGATTTTTCGGTACTGTCTCAAAACCTTACCGGACACTTGTTCCAGCGGGGGTGCCCCAAGAACAGCCGGCGCGCCGCGAATAACGTAATTAAGGCGAAACCGCCGACGAAATTAAACGCGAAAACGGAATGAGAATGTGAGCCTAATTAGAGCCGGGGGCGGGAAGACGCTGCAGCCCTGGGGACTCCATCAAACCGACTCTTTATGGGATAGCTCCCGTTAAAATTACGACGCCCCGTCATAAATTTTTACAAAGTATGTTTAACGTCTTTTTATATCATTTTGTGTCTACTAATCTCAATATTGTAAATGATAATGTTTAGATTTTAGTCATAAAAATTATAACAAATATTTATTTGTAAGAAATTACACATTTCGTTATAAATGTATAATTTTTAAACAATAGAAAAACACTGACATTAAAATTTTGTGCAAATAGACAAGATAATGAAACTATTTATGTTACCAAATTTTGATGAAATGCTTTCTTAAATACGTCAATTTCTCTTTTGCCCTATTTTATTATATCTATCGGTACAGATTTTCTCGTTTCACGATTTTTAAAACATAGAAGCGAGAGAAATATCTATACTTTATAGTACTAACGTAAGCCAACATAAAATGATTTCATATAATAAGCTGTCTCATAAAGTATTCAAAGTGTACACACACCAGTCGGCGCCCCTCTGCACCCCGAGCTAAGTTCTTGCATCGGACGAGTCGCGTTACAATCCCGTAATACTCAATGGGATATCAATGATAACATACTATAGACACAGTAATAGCAATTGATTGTAATAATTTAAGGCTTGTTACAAGTTAATCCAACAAAGTGAACCGCGGGTAGCGAGCGAGTAGCACAAGACCGGACGTGGCGCGTGGTGGAGACTGAAGATTCTTGGAGGCCTTTGTCCAGCAGAGGACGTCTTCCGGCTGATGATGATGACTTGGTACTTCAGCGTTGTTATAAAATAGCAGATGGGGATCTCCAAAAGCTTAATACCTTATGTCCTAGATGGGTAAAAGGCTTCCACTTCCATCGAAAGGTTTTGATGGTTCGCGAGCTTCATTTCGCATCACGTTTTACCAATGCTCTTTGACTATGATAGTATGATTTGAAGCCAGGTTTGTCGGGGACGACCACGTTTCCAATATCTTCAATACAGCTTTTGGGTTGTGATCGGAATTACTCCGTAGCATATAGCCATAAAGTTATTTACCTATTATTTAACTACTACACTAATTTTATATTTTAGTTTTTCCTTTTTGGAGTATCTCAATAAAATATTACTCTAAAAAAAACAAATATAAAACCTATTGCATTGACCGTTACAATACTCCTTTTTGTCATAAACTCTTGTTACATACGCGCATAATTTAGCCAATTTTATAGTTACACCAGGAACTGGTGCAAAAAGTAAAAAGAGAGAATATTCACTCTAGCAAATAACTGCGTTCGGGGCGCAAGCATAAAACCAATTCGTTTCCTCTCACATCCATACTAATTAAAAAACTGCGGACAAATTGGAGCCCACTCTCGCCCACGGGAACATAAAACATCCATTCGGTGTGCCATTGATTAATTTTGTCCAATCGGTTGCGATTTTAACTTTCCATCAGTTAATTGTCATGCCCCATTAGGTAACTCCATTGGTGTTAAACCTTTTGCTGTGTGTGCCATTAATTACTTGTGGTTTGTAAGTTTTGCGCTGAAATATAAGTTTTGTTTTTAATATTTATATCATATTTAAGCTGTAGATGGTTTTCGGTTTTACTTATATCTCCTTGCTAGTTATAGGGATTGTGGGCACACCGGAAATACTTTGCTACAGTGAATTGATACAGTGTTAGGAAATTGTTTAAAAAGTGGCCTGATTAATAAATTACTACACAAGTTCGCTTTCCCAATGCTGAGTAAAAACCTCCAAAATTAAAATTAAATCTTTGCTAAAATTGATAGGTACGGACTGCTAAATGCGTGTTGGTGATCACAAACTCAGTTCAGCCTATGCACCGGAATCATAGAAAACCGAAACGCTGTAATTTTTTTATTTTAAGTATGCGGTTAGCACATTCAGCCAGAGCCAAGTAAGAGAGATAATAGCAAATATTATTTGCACAAAATAGATTTTAGTGAGTCATAATACGAATGTTTAATGGTAAATGATATTTCCCCTTTAGTTTCAGTAAATTTGTGGGATTTTACTGAGATCTCATACGGACTTCTAGAGAGAGAATTCGAAAAATGATGTTGCACTATTTTGTTTTACATGCCAACACTCATGCACGTTCACGAACACTTAACGGTTAATAATCCACCATCATTTCACATAAATATTCGTAAAAACACGTATTTTAAGAAATAACACAAACTGCAGACGTCATGACGCTTCATTTTCCCGCTAAGAAGTCAACGATGTAACTTGCCTACTAGATGCCTAGTCTTCTATCCACTTTGTTTTTAATTCTAACGTAAAAATAGTCCTAGTGTAATAATATTTTATCATTTATAAATTACATTACAGTGGAGCATTCCATCCAATATTATCAATGGCGATCGTTAACATTTTTAAAGTTACGGGTTACGACCACTCAAGACTCCAATAGAAAGTTAATTTCTAAACGGAATATTTCAGATAAACATTTCGTAACAGCGCATTTATGGCGGGTTAATGTATAATATTATTTGCATATAATGACCACTAATGGGCCCAGCGTATTATTCACTGCCGCGACCTCAAAATGGCCCACAGACTGAGCCGTTTGATATATCCACTTCTATACATATATACCATAATGACTAATGGTGCTATACTAAAAGAAAGATGTTTTAAAACTCATTGTGCCATTAAACATTTCGGCGAAGATCGACAGTTATAATGCCACGATTCAACCATTTAGGCAATGATTTCAAAAGCAAATAGTATTAGTATCAAGTAGATGATATCGGAATGTTAATAAGCAGGTTTCTCGATGGGAAACTCTTAGATGGCTATCGAGCATTCGTGTTATCAACATTAAACTTACTTAGATATTCTGTCTTTTGAAATTGGTTAAAATGGCTTTTTTAATAAGTGGATACAGGGCATGACATCATAAACATTACAACTTTTTTTATTGAAAAAGAATCATCACTTAAAATGAAACTTAACCCAGAATTGTGTTAATCACCTTTCAATTTCTTTTTACGATAACAATGAAGATACAACAATAAAAGTACAAAATGAGAAACAAATCATAAAGCTTGTAATAACAAATCGCTTTAAAATACGTGAGAACAATCATTAAAATCACATTATGTGGAAACGAACACTTAATTTTTAAGTTCACGCCACACAATTTTGTCGCTTGTGAATCTGGATATCCAAGAATAGATATACGACCGAGTTTAGTGTATAGAAGAGGTGATTTTCATATTAGATGATTTTGAATTATTCTTATTTCATTTCTATATTTGACCGTGTACGATGCCAGGAATTAAAAAGACAAAGAAAGGCTGACTCAAAAAGTAGGTAATTAATATGTCATACATAACCTCGCAAACGTTTACTTTGTGTCTGATATTTCGTCAATGTTATAACGGCGGCATTTGGACAGGTGTGTCGTGACGAAAAATAAGCAGTAATGACCGTACAAGTGCAGACATTGTCTCTTACAGATCGGGCGCTCTCACCTGTAATTAGAGGCGGCTGAGTGGGGGAGTCTAGAAGCAGCGACGCTGTAGATATGGTTAAAAAATTAGATAAATGTATCCGTTCAAACCAAAGAATTGAGTGAATGAAAAAAAAAACAGTTTATAAGCCGCAAAAGTTTCTTGTTTCAACTGAAGATACCTTATTTTAAGCTCATAACTGGCAGCGGGCTTGAAGCGTACAACAATATGCCCTCATACCTTAGCGTGTTATATTGCTTCTTAATGTTGTGTCGGACAACAATCTTTATAGTCCGTGACGAATGTAAAGGGTAATTAAAAGAATTACAGGTATATCCAGGTATATCACCACTTTACTATTAATATTATTTCGATTACAACGCCTAAAATATTTGTACGTATGATCCTGGATTTGAAACTGCACATAAAATAAATTTTCTAAGTAAAAAGACATAAAAACTTTTAACTATTCATAACTGTTTTAAAACCAAACCACAGCAAGTAAACATTTTATTCATTTGTTAATACAAATGAAATAATTATTCAAAAATGAAGTCAGTGTTTAGTGTACCTCAAGGAACTATCTCAAGACCGCTACTTTTCATGTAGAACACGATTGCAACATAGTGACATCATGTCAACAAATGGTTACAACCGGTACATGATTAAAAGTAATCAAAAATGTCAAGGAAGCAAGTGCCATATCCGAAGGTTCGCAGGCCACAGGCGCGGTCACCGGAGCAGCCCGTCACGCCGGACTGGCCATAATTGTGCCCGTCCGACAAATATATTAAGTATTCGTGATAGAGGCGTGCACTGTGTAATTTTCGAACGTTTCGCCGCAAATACACGCCTGAGGCTCATTCCTAGTGGCAGAACCTTGTGAGACGCTTGCAGACGAAATACAATTGTGGTCAAGGAAAGAATATCTTAAACATTCTTTGTTTGTTGATGACGGATGTGAATTGTACATATTTCTTACATACTATAATCACGACTATTATCCCCGAAGGATTAGTCAGAGACTAGGCAATGAGGACCGCAAAAGCAGTCCTCTGCCATAGTCCACTTTTCACCAAATAAAGCGACACATGTGCTCAGCGTGACAAGTGGTGAGTACACCGCCGCTCTATGCTGTTGGATATAATAATATGTGCAGTCTTTAGTCCGTTAGTCGCCTTTTAAGACACCCAAAAGAAGAGAGGGGGTAATAGTATTCTTTTAATGAACCGCTACGCGACGCGGCTCTGAATGATATGATGTGAATTGTGATACTTCAAAAAAGCTAGACTTATAAAGTAAAGTTTTACGAGTATATTAGCAAAAGTTTTTAAATTTAAAAATATTTATTTATTTGAGTTGTGTTATAAAATCCGTTAGCAAAGTTTTTGTTGTTATTTTTGATGCATGAAATTTCACATCAATATTTTAGGCTGATTGTTTATGATGGTGATTAACTTTTCTTACCTAATGCATTAGTAATTTTACCTTCAACTGTGTAATCCAATAATGAAAAATTAATACACTGTGGAAATCTATTTCTTGTCAGAATGACGACAGGACAGATGTGCACATGATTGTGGTTGCTCGACATCTGATAAGGGTGATTTGCGGTGTGTAAACCTTGATAGCTACACCTATTGTTTAAGATAACACTCCAAGATTATGATAATAACTGAATCAAGAAGTTTCAACAACTCCATCTTGATTAATTGGAAATGATGTATACTTAGTTATTTTGATAATTATCATCATCAAATAAGTCGTTTCGTTTTAAGTTACATTAAAAATTGTTATCTTATTGATAAACTACCTACATACATATCGTACATCACGGGGTACACTACATAAATACAAAACTCATAATCACGAATTTCAAAACTCCGATTTTTATAATTCCGAATGGTTCAGAATGCCGAATATCACAATTCCGATATATCATAAATCCTTTTTTAACAAATCCGAGATTACAAAATCCCGAACGTTTACAATTACGAAAATTGAATTTCAATATTCCTAATAAATAAAAATCCGACTCAACAATAATCCGAAGTCTCATAAATACAAATTCCAAGTATTAAAATTTCGAATTATCAAAATTCCGAAATCAATCAACAATAATATATTGTCCCGGTGGAAGGAATCTCTCATTTTACTCGGAGGTGCTTCTTCGTAAACTGCTAAGCTGCGCTTCGCGATTGTCTTAAATTTCTAACCTATCACGTGACCTACAGGAGTAGAGTAGCTAGTATTTCTGTTGTCTAATAAAAAAAATAACCTCGAAATTCAGGACAATCGCTACGCTGCCAGAGAATATATGCCGCGCTTCGCGACTGTCTAAAATTTCTAACCTATTACGTGACGTGACCTACAGGAAAGCTAGTAGTAGTAGTAGGGAAGCTAGTATTTCTGTTGTCCATTAAAATAAAATGCAATTTAATCATGCATCCAAGCACCCAGGACAATTAGTGATTTGGATTTAGCACACGCTGCCGGTTGTTACCACAAAAAAAAGATTGCAATAATAAGCAGCAATGAATTTTCGGAAATATGATAATCGGAGTTCCGTTTTTCGGACTTATGACAATTCGGGTTTTAGTTTCTTCGGACTTATGAAAATCAGAACACTGAAAAATAGTACCTATTTATGATATTCGGAATATTGACGTTCGTGATTTTAAATAATCGTGATTTTAATTTTTCGGAAATATCAAATTCGGAGTTTTGTAATTCGGAATATTCAAATTCGGAATTAAGTTTCTCGGAGTTTTAAGGTGTTCCCATAATCACGACCATTATCCCCGAAGGGTTAGTCAGAGACCAGGCAATGAGAACAGCAAAAGCAGTCCTCTACCATAGTCCACTTTTTACCAAATAGCAACTGCACATGTGCTCAGCGTGACAGGTGGTGAGCCTATCGCCGCTCTATGCTGTTAGTAGTATGTGCAGTCTTTTATACGTTAGTCGCCTTTTACGACACACGATAAGAGAAGAGAGGGGTGGTAGTATTATTTCACCGTTACGCGACACGGGTCTCGTCGTGTCGTTTACTACAGTTTATTGTCTAATAGTGAGAGTGTAGTCTTATTATAACAAACGTCAAGTCAAAAGTCTAGAATTTAGACACTTAGCTCGATAAGTAACGGATAAGAAAAGTTAATGGGCGCGTCTTACAATAGTTCAATAAGTAGAGAATAGCAAAGCATATAATTCGACAACATAATTTTTATTGTATTATAAGGGCTCATGTACATAATATTATTGTTTCGTCTGCCCGACGTTTCGAACCAAAAAGATTATTCGAATGTGTTTTATAAGGACGCAATATTAAAGTTCTATCCACAATTCGATAACTTAAAACGTGTATGGCATTGAAGCGACACTACCTGGTGACGAGGTGATTTACAATTGAGCCATTCAAATTCTTGTTTTTGTTAACATGATCGAATGATAAACAAAACATAAACTATTCCCTCTGCTGGCGTAAAATTTAGAGTTTAAAATAATACAGTATGAATTAAGAGCGATAAAAAATCTGGAAAACATGCAATTGTCAGTACGGGAGGTGGTCTTGTCGGTTTCCATACATTACTCCGGCGCGCGTACGAGTATATCGCAGCGCCTGCGCCGATAACCATTCCATGTTAATTTATCGATGTCGATACACGCGTAAAGCACTTTCTATCTGATACAACGTGTACGACACTGGTTCCTGTCTGTCTAGATCTAGAAAATGCACCGGTTTTATTACGAGCACTAGGGACTGTTCAACTTTGTTTTACAATTGTGTTAGTGTATTTATTAGCATAGTAAAAGCTGACATTTTAAAATGTATAATAACTAAAAGCGAGCCACGTTTTAAACATAAACAAGACTTAGTGTGTCTTTTTTGGTAAATAGTTAGACGAATCGGAGGTTTAAAATCATGTTACTGATAGAACAACACTTTTTTTACTGTATACCTATATGGGTAAATTAGCAAACTAAAGACATAGTTCAAGCAAGCAAAGTCAAAAAAAAACTACATCAACAAATACTACATAACAAGAAAATATCCCTTATACCTCACTACAGGCATATTGTAAAATACTAAAATCTGTAACACGTTTAGCCTAACAAAAATATAACACTTCATTTATGAAAAATAGTATTAACAAAAAAAAAGCAAAATTCTATATAAACATACCTAGCTTACTTCATAAATATCAATTTGGTTTTAAAATAAAGAAATCACCACTCATGCCATTTACAAAGTTCTTAGAGAAGTATGTGACTCATTAAATGATAAAACTGCATGTATTGGACTATTCTTAGACATGTCCAGGGCTTGACTGTGTTAGTCATGATGCTCTACTTATGAAATAAGAAAACTTGGGTGTACGTGGCGTGGTTATAAATCTAATAGAAAGTTATCTAAAGGATAGGGAACCATTTACAGTAATCGATTCGAATAATAAAACAAGCAAAACTTTTGAAGAGATTAGATCCGAAGCTAAAAAAGTAACGTTAGGTCTGCCACAGGGAAGCATTCTTGGACCTCTTCTCTTTTTAGTTTATGTAAACGAATTGCTAAATGTCACAGATACTTGTTTGCTGATGACGCGACAATCTTTATCCCAGATACATAAAGAAACAAAACTATTTTTGAAAATCACATTAATCAAATATTACAAACCACTGTAAACTGGCTAAAATCTATAAATTTAAATGTCACTCCAACAAAACTAAATTCATTAAATTCAGACATTATAAGTCATCTCACAAGCTAAATATTTTTAAACGCGATACCAAAATAAGTGAAGAAGATCAAATAAATTTTCTTGGAGTCACCATCGATGCTTACTTAAATTGAAAAGAACATTTACAAAAAGTAAAAAAGAAAATATAGTTATTGTTATTCTCTTTCGATACTTGTGGAAACGACATCTGTAGAAGTAGCCAGAACTGCTTATTTTGGACAGGTTTACCCACCGCTGACTTATGGTGTTATATTTTAACTCTGTCATTGTTAAATCCACTTTTATTTTACAAAAAAGATGTTTACACATAATATACAATATGTATTCGGATGAAGCAGTAAGTAGTTTATACAAGGAAAAAGGCTCTTTTACATTAACTAGTATCTTTATCCTAGAATCAACAATATTTCTTAAGCAAAATCCAGAGTACTTTAAAAATAAATCTACTGCACGTTTAAATGTCCGCGATAAATACCGATATGACTTATGCATTTCAAGAATGAATAATCACATGTGCTATAAGAGTGCCTACAATACTAGCATTAAAGTGTTCAATCGCCTTCCATTAGACATTAAAGCTCTTGAGATGCCAACATTTAAATTTCATTCGAAAAAGTGGTTGTTAAATAAAGTATTTTACACTTTGGACGAATACGATTCATTTATGAAATGATTTATGTTCTTTGGAAAATTGTATTTAACCTAGTTATGTAATATTTAATAATTTTTGTAACGATTTAAAATTGCATGCCCGTTATGGGTAAGTAAACACTGTTGTATTGTAACCAAAATGTACTGCATCTTCAACCGCGAATTGTACACAGTAATCGCAACATAAGTCTATTCTATTCTATTCCTAATTCCGAAATTTTTTGTCACCTCTAACTACTTTTTTATGTAATTAATAAAATTCCCATGGCGTGACGTTGAAGTGATTTTTGAGTATCCTATTATTTTTCAGACATCCTTAAAATATGCATATCAAGTTATGACTTCTACTAAAAATTACATTTCAAGTATTTGACAAAATGATTTCATTTCAGTATGAATAGTAGGCATTAGACGCAGTATAGTATCTTAGAAGAAGAATACATCTTCCTTTAGAGATTTTTTGAAAAATACAAAGAGTTTAATTATTTTAATGATTTCTTTCCTTTCAAATGACAAAAAGTTTTCTTAAAGTCCGTATTCTTTATAAGTTGCTATTTACAGTGAAACGTTTTATGATAAACTGACATTATACTTTGTACAGTTGTGTGTGCATGTACCGTTATGTGCGCATGCGTTGTCAACCAAGACGTTAACTTTATTAGTAACAGGATATTTATCTTGGGATTCCTTTTTATATACCGCTCAAGCAGTACTCAGGTACCCGCTTGACGGTACCAATTACCTCTTAAGGAACCCAGAAGAATGGCAATCCTGACTTCAATAAATGGTCTAACAGATCAGCAGTGATATTATTGGCTGGTAATGATAATACAGCACACCCTGCTTATCATTTTAAAAAGTAATAATGCTTATGGTATTAAAATTTAAAAAAATCTTTAGACAATGCGAGCTATGCTCTTACCATAATTAAATTGAACCTTTTTCCCTTAGAATAAGATTGAAAAGAAATGAAAAAAATTATAAGAGCGTATCTCCACGTTAACTCGAACGAAGTCGGACACATTAAAGCGGTTCATACACAAACGTTTCCAATGCTGGGGTGAATAACACTTCGCTTTTGGGAATATAAAAGGTTCAATTACTAGCAATTACAATCAAATAATAGTTCTAATTAGCTGACATGGAGCCTCCTTTGTCGGGGGGCTGACAAATGATTCAATTGGTGTTGTTAATGGTCGAGGCCGGCGGTGCCGCGGCCACTCCGCCGGTCACGACAGCCTTGCAGGTTAATAGATATCAGGACGATAAATCTTATTTTAATTTTACCAATGTACCAGAGTAGGTATTAGCAGCATCGCAACTCGCTGTGCTTTGCATAGTGAAAAGATTTTGGACGGAATCCGAATGGATGGCCTACAATACTAGAGTAACACTCTTATTATGATTTTAATTAATGGATTTGCTTGAAACGCGCTAACCCAATTTAAAGTGGTTTTGTTTATTATAACATTGTTTTCCTTTAAAACACCTAACAAAAGTTTCAATGAAGTTATAATAAAAGGATACTTTAGGAAGTGATACGATTACGATTAAAATGCCTTTGACAGGTATGGACAAATTCATTTTTGTTTTTATTTGCAGGTATATAGTTCATCCCTTCGACCTTTAAACTAATCAGAAACAAAACACGCCCGCCAAGCACGAACTAAGGAGGATACATATCTTTCCCAAAACAAAATAACCTGCGAAATGTGCCGCCATATTTTAAAAGGCTCATCATAATTACACGATGACGTCGATGGCTCTTTCATATTAATTTAATGACTTAAGGCTAAGTATTGCGTCTAACGAATGGCCCAATCGTGATGTTAATCGGGCCCGTGGCTCATTACGAGCTCATTAGGCGTGGCCGCGCCGCGGGCCGCGATGTCATTTCGCCTACCAATTTTTTTGTTTTTAAACTAATTAAAGTATTACTTGTGTTTTGTTTGAACAACTCCCCGCTTTTTGTTTCTTGTAATAATTGGTACACGCGTCGCAGTTATTATAATAATTGTTTGAGGTCGAAAGGTCGGTTGTTATTTTAGTAAGCTATACTTGAACAAGCGTCGGTAGCTGAACGGCGAGATGCTTGAGTGAATGTGAGAAATCGTGGTTCAATCTCCATATATACAGCTCAGAACGCAAAATAATATAATTCAAATAAGCATAAGGAGGGATTTGGAGTAATAATTAAGTGTATTAAGATCACATGCAATAAAAAGAAGGATTCCCAAAAACAGTTAAGGTTTCGTAGCAAATGTTTAAGTAACACTACGAGTTACCAAATTAATGTAAAAAAATTAACATTGTCAATTTTCTATATTAATAAGACAACAAACACTGAAGTATTCAAATTAAGTACGTGTAGGTTCGGAATAGACTTTTTCTAAACATAAAATTGGTTACCCAAAAAATAATAAGTACTTAATTAAAATTAATTCTCCATTGATGCACGCCTAAAACGGGCGGTGCTGTCTTGCAGCACATTCCTGCCGGACCGCCCGGCCCGCGGCCCGCGCCCGTCAATGTCACTGTTTATTCTTCCCGAAACAAAAAGCTGCGCACCCAACTATATCGTTCCGTCAAATTCCTCTAATGTCAATTTAATCGTAGGCAAATAATACATTTCTATTTTTTATAGGCCTGACGTGGCAAACGAGCCCGCTGGTCAACTGATGGAAAGCAAACACCACCCATGGACCTGCAATAAGTGGAATATAACTTTATTAATTGGGTTTAGGGATCAAAATCTAAAATTTTACAGTTTTGGGTAGGCTGTGCCTGCTCGCGTGTGTACCTGTAGCTGATGAACAGCTTAGTTTCTATTGTGAAGATGGATCCTCCATTGGGATTGGAAAAAACCCGAGAGTGCCTCTTCTGGCTTTTCTTTACCTAGATTTACCAATTTAAGGGTTAATCTTGTTATTTCGGCGTAAATATTATCTACTTGTAATAAGAGCATTTCGTAGGTACTTAACCGAAACCGTGGTTGAAATCATGGTTGAATCTAGTAATATTATTCTGTGTTTGAATCCCCATTATTCAAGTTAGACTACTGACGTGGTCCATTCCTCCTAATGCAAGTGTAGATCTTAAATTGTAAAATACACGAATGATACGAATAGTTACGATATAACTATACGATATAACTAGTTTTATAGAGAATAAACTAAAGTAATAGCATAATTATTAGGACGTTTATTACAGTCATGACGATAATTGATAATAACAAACATTGCTGCTTATAAAAAAAAACTCATACTAATTTGAGTGATTAGACTTTGGGAGTATGGACAACCCTGCTTGAATATTTATTGATACTAAATCTTTCGGAAATGAAAAGATTAAAATGGAAATTAATTAAAATGATATTTCCGTTGTCATGATCAGCGCGTAAAGGTACGTATTAATCTTTCTGCATGAATCATTCTTGCGTGAGTCATTTCTATTATCTATTATAAAATCCGGAGTTTAAAAAGTTTATCAACTTCGGCGTTTTCAAACTATGTCTATACAAAGTCAGTAAGTGTCAAAGGCTTTTATTTAAAAAAATAAATAATATTTTTATAAATATTATGAGGTATATTATTGCGTGTTTAGCTATAATGTCCATCATCACGTTACAAACAAACGTAACAATAACATCAAAATTTTATCCAGATTCCAATGGTCATGTAACAATAAATGTAAGCCATTTCGAAATCGGAACGGTATGCATGTACGTTTGTGTATCACGCTTCGCCGCCGTTTTGACGAGCACATTAAAACTTTTATTATATCGTTAGAATGTATAATAAGCGGACGGCTACGGACTCACATTGATGGACCCTGATTCAGTGGCAGACAA
This sequence comes from Scoparia ambigualis, assembly GCA_963921215.1. Lineage (NCBI taxonomy): Eukaryota > Metazoa > Arthropoda > Insecta > Lepidoptera > Crambidae > Scoparia > Scoparia ambigualis. Next base: position 28,997,053 of record OY992505.1, on the reverse strand, counting down.
ACGGCCAGGTGGTCCAAATCCCCAAATACAATACCATTTTTTACGAATGAGAATCAAAGTTTCCTTAAAACCTTTTTGACATGTGTCAATTGTTTAAAATAAGGAGCAGTTTATAAATTGTTAATGTCACTCGTAATTAGAACGGGGGATTTAAATCTGAAATGCGGTATTCAGATCTCATTAGACAGAAATAAAAAAATGTTGCGTCGCGTCGCGTCGCCTCAGCTCATCTCTTTCTATTTGTGTGTTAACGAGCGGGACAGTGCAAACATAATCGTAAAAAAGCCTAGGCACCCGTCCAAACCGCGCACATGACCAATGAGATGTTCCGGCCACAAAGCATTTGAGAGCATGGCAAATAACGAAAGTAAATCTAGGAGTTGTAAATAGCTGCGATGATTCCTTGAACTCGGTTTTCCTCTTAAGTTTTCTTGAGGGCTTTTTGTTTTGACAGCCTAGTAGCCTTAATATGAAAATGATGACTTGTTAAGTGATAGGTAAGGAACCCTATGCATTAAGTTTTAACATTTTGCATCGTAATGTTTTAGAGCATGTGCGTGCAGTCGCTATTTCGTGAAAAGTGGACTATGGTATATAGAGCTGCTTTTACTGTCCTCATTGCCTAGTCTCTGACTAACCCTTTGGGGATAATAGTCGTAATTATATGTATGTTATGTTTTTAGATGTTCAGTCAGACCTTACAGGGACTATTTTTATTTAACATTCTATTCTACATTGCATCATTTTTTGCCTTGCAAACGTGGAGTAATAAGTGTAAAAAAAAATATTTATGTATAACCTTTTTTCTATGTAAAATGCATTTAAGGGACTTTCAATCTCTTGCCATCGACTAATTCGGTAGGTGGCCTCAGAGAGCTATCAAATTATTTTTAATTGCGGCGTAAGTAAACAGAACTTTAATGAAGCGATATCGAGGTGATAATAAAGCTAAATTGATTAGCGACCGGCTCCCGCGCAGGTAGGCCGCATTCCTGCCCCTCCCCCCTCCCTTCCACTCGGGACACGCCACGGGAATGTGTCATACACAACGTTTAACCCGGCAACGGGAATTAATAAAAATTATGACGCGGGTCAAGGGAGCTACGACGCCGAGGCCCGAGGGTGCAGTCGGAATACTTTTTGTAGTAAGTAGTATTATTCTTTGGAACCTTTAGTTTGTTTGACATCTTGCAGGGAGACGATATTTGTGTGAATGCGTATATGTTACATAATATAAAAGTTTATCTATACTAATATTATAAAGCTGAAGAGTTTGTTTGCTTGAACGCGCTAATCTCAGGAACTACTGGTCCGATTTAAAAAAATCTTGCAGTGTTAGATAGCCCATTTATAGAGGAAGGTTATAGGAAATAATTTGTTTAGGTACGGGTACGGGTAGTAACCCGTGCGAAGCCGGGGCGGGTCGCTAGTGTTAAATATAATAGGGATAATATTCGACAATGGCACATGGATTATGGGTAAATCTTTGCTCAGCAGTGAGACAAAATCATCTAAATTATAAAAAGAACTGTAAGATGACGTAGAGTGGTAAAAGTTGAAATAGATATTAAAACGGCGCTTAGTACGTAACGCAGGTAGGGTTACCATTTAAGAATTTGAAAAGTCCTGACAAAAAGCCTGACATTTCGATAAAAGTCCGGACTTTTTAGTCACGAAATGGAATTGTGTTTTTAGATAAATGGGAAGATAATAAAGACTAAAGACTTATTTGATATTTTAATATGTAGTTACTCATATTCCAAAATCCGGACAAATTAAAGACCCGGGCAAAGTCCGGACTAGAGTCTGAAATTCCGGATATGTCCGAAACACTAATCCGGACAGATGGTAACCCTAAACGCAGGCAGATATGAGACGTATCTCAAATATAAAGCTATTAAATTATCCTAAAAATAGAGTTAGAGAAACATAATTTTAACTACAATGCGTTGGACGTGGTCTTTTCCATAGTACGTCAGTCACGGCTCCGAATCGTCCATCAGGAATTTGGCGCTTCACCAGAGCTTTGACAGTAATGCGGACTCGAAATTACCTGTAACAAAAACAATCAAAACTTTATACAGCGTTAAGATGATATCTGTGTTAACATGTGTCAGCTTATGTCGTACGGAATAATGTCAACCGGTTCTTTAAAATGTTGATATTTTATTGTTGGTATTAATCTGACGATTAACTCAAATAAAGTTATCTTGCAGTTTCATTGAATTTAGTTACATATTTGCGCTAAACTATTCTTGCTTCAAGACTATTATTTTAGTAATTAAAGTTATTGTTATCCTGTATTCGTCATCAGACGCTTAACAAACTCATGCGAAGTAGGTACCTATACAAAAACAAACACAACGAAAAAAAAACAAAACACAAACCACTTTACGATTCAAAAGCAGAATGCAATTTTTTCATTAAAACTCAAAAACGGTGTATTCATTTGGAACCGGATTAAGTTTCACATAAGTTTCTGAAACGAGTCCAACGGGCAATGGTGGTGGGGGTACTTGACCGATTTTTTTTCACTCGCACACACACAGAGCGTAAATTAAAACGTGCTCTTGCGCAGCCGAGGGCGAGGTGCAAATGGGCGTTAAATTAATATCAGATCAAGGATGCCATCAAAGTGTGCCGGCGGCCGCTTATTTTTACACTGTTAAACTAAACACGAGTTTTACGGAATCCGTCAGTATATTACCGTTTATTATAAACACAGCGCGTCTACGTGCGCGTAGAGAGAGGTTCGTAGTAAATTGTTGGGCGGTACAAAACATGTATGCTCTTCGTGCTAATTGTTTTAACCAAGAATGCGTTGTAAAGCTAACTTTTTATTATGCTTTCATTATCATTGACGACCTCCTTGGTCGAGTGGTATGTACACCGGTTTTCATGGTGTCGCCATCTCTGAGGTCCCGGGTTCGATCCCCGGTCGGGTCAATTTAGAAACTATTGTTTTTCTAAATTGTCTCGGGTCTGGGTGTTTTCTATGTATAATAAGTATGTATTTAAGTATTTTAAGTATGTTTATCCGTTGTTTAGTAACCACTTAATAAGTTTCATAACGAACCTTCTCTTGTTTAGTAACCACTTAATAAGTTTCATAACGAACCTTCTCTTGGGCTAGATAATTGGTGTGAGTGTAGGAAAGTTCATTTATTTATTTATTTATTAGTACAGTACCTACAGTGAACATTTTGGGTTTGCTAGGGCAGTACTATTTACAATAATATTATGCCCTAGTGTGAAGTAATTTTTTCGCTTAACTACGGAGTTGTTAGAAAACAATAAGTAATTTTCGAACACATACTGATTAACTTGGGGAGTACGCAAAAGAAAATGATTTGAGGTTATTTTAATTGGTCCGATTTAGACAAAATGATTTAATGTCCGATTAGAAAATATGAAGAGAACAGGTTGAACTCCTCTAAAATTAATTTAATGCTTGACTACGCCAGTGGGTCAACCTACTTCAAAATGTCATATTTCTTTTAAAATTTATCGTTTGGGTAATAGGTGATCCTATATATAGATTGGAGAAATATGACACTTTTAGATAGATTGATCCGCTGACGTGCGTCAACTAAATTCAAGTAGCAGTAGAAAAGAATATTTTGTCTCAGGTGGATCCAGAAGTTTTGATAAATATTCTTTAACAAAAACTTATTTTCAGTTTCGCTCTGAATAGCATTGTGAATGCAAAATAACAATTTAAAAATAAATACATAAGAATTGAGAACATTTTACATTTTGAAGCAGTCTAAAAAGGTGATGGCTATTTAAAAAAAACTAGTTTCACACGATAGGCAGCCATTTGTGTAGCAGCTCACAAAAAGAAAACTACTAACTACCAACTCTCTTCCCTTGGGTGTCGTAAAAGGCGACTAACGGACTAAAGACTGCACATACATCTAACAGCATAGGGCGGCGATGAGCTCACCGCCTATCACGGAGAACACTAGCAGTTGTTTTTAATTGGGTGAAACGTGGACTAATGCCAGTGGACTGGTTCTGCGGTCCTCGTTGCCAGTCTCTGGGGACTCATCCTTAGGGGATAAATAGTCGAGAATTCATGTGTGTATTATTTATACGAACTCTATGAAACCAGTACAGTAATAAAACCGTGAGATTACGCACAAAATAATAACAAAAGAACACCAATGTAAGCTCGTTCATGTAAAATACGGATCGTCCTTGCATCGGCCTATTTTACGGCGTCCGGGGCGAGCGTCCAGTTTATTGAGCAACTGCGTAGGCGCATGAATACCTACCAATAAATTTAAGGCCGCTCATAAAAATACAACTTACATTTCCTTTGATTCCACGGTTTACACAGATCAAAGCCGTAGGATACGAGGTTTATCTAATCTTTAATCTTATAACACGTAATAGTATAGTGTATTATCGCTAAAGCTTCGGAGCGGGTGACCAACACTGGAAAATTTGCCTTTTTAAATTGATATTTGTTCGTAATAGCTAAATATTATAAATCTGCATATTCGGAATCAATCCCTAGTAAAAAAAAATAAGATCGGATTTCTATGATGTAGTGGTTGACATTGAATAAGACAGAAACAAAAATACAAACAATTTTGACTTATTAAATAGTGTAGAAAAGCAATTGTCATAGTTCGTAGTGGCCTCGCTTTTTGTAAATTTTGCTTAATTTTTTTTGCTTAAACCCAAAATTTCAGAGAAAGATTTTCATAAAGTGGGCGAAGGCACTTTTTTAAGCTCCTACATTAAACTACTTGTTCTAAACAAATGAAATAAAAAAAATTGTATATTATATCATTTAAGTATAGTTGTATAATTCGTAGCGGCCTCGGAATTTTTAGACATCATTGATTTCATGTAGAAAAAAAATCTTATTCTAAACAAAAAAAAATCCAAAATTGCTTAAAGTTAACTGTGAATTTCTTCCATCTACGATAATATTATTGAGTAAAATTTGTACCAGAATAATTGTTACTTTAAGAGGAATAAAGATTTTATAGTGAATTTATTATCCTATTTCGATAAAAACGATAAATACAACTGCAAATCTACTACTAAAATGCGATGCGCCGGCCGTCCGAACTTAGCTTATTCTCGCAGAGTGGAGATTTGTAATATTGTGCACCCTTTGAGCACCGTAAAACCAGACACAATTGAAATTCTATTGTTTCACGACCGCCGGCGGTCTTATGATTCTTGACCGGTTTATTGTCCTATTTCGATAAAAACGATAAATACAACTGCAAAATTACTACAAAATGCGAAAATGGGCATTTTACGCAAAAATCACAGTCGAGATGTAATGGGGCTCTTAGTCTATCTTCCAGAATTGAGTATAATCATTACATTTATAAAGTAAATTCGCCGTTTTCCTGTGTCTGTGGTTCCGCTTTATTCATCTAATCCACGCAACAGATTTTTGTGCGGTTTTCACATTGATCCTACTATATCACATCACACTAATATTATAAAGGCGAAAGTTTGTGAGTGTGTATGTTTGTTACTTCTTCACGTATAAATTACGTACTGAATGGATTTCGATGAAATTCAGCATACAGATAGTTTATAACCTGGATTAACACATAGAATACTTTTTATCCTGATATTCCCACGGGAACGGGAACCACGCGGGTGAAACCGCGAGCGGCCGCTAGTAATATTATAAACGCGAAAGTTTGTAAGAATGTATGGATATTTGTTACTCTTTCACGTAAAAACTACTCAATGGATTTCGATGAAATTCGGCATACAGATAGTTTAAAACCTAGATTAACACATAGAATACTTTTTATCCCGATATTCCCACGGGAACATATGGATGGATGTTTGTTACTCTTTCACGTAAAAACTACTGATTGGATTTGGATGAAATTCGGCATACAGATAGTTTATAACCTGGATTAACACATAGGATACTTTTTATCTCGATATTCCCACGGAAAACGGGAACCACGCGGGTAAAACCGCGAGCGGCCGCTTGTATAATATAAATCGCGATAGCCTAATGGTAGGATATAGGACCGGGTTCGAGTTCCGCAGGTGGAAACAATTTCACACCATTTTATTATCACAATAAAATTTCTGTATATTTATTTTACAATTTATTCCATGATCTAATACCATGAAAACAATATTTTTAGTTCCGTAAACAACTAAAAATAATATCTTTGAGTTATTCTGTGATAATATGGAGATAGAAAGAAAAAGTTACTTAAACTCTTCTTTTATACCGACAGTCTTCCGTTTTCGGCGTTCGCCGACATTTTGTTATCTGTGCCTTGGTTGACATTTACAAGGTGTAGGTATGTAAATACCGGAGATTGGTATAAATCGTTTTTGAATCTAACCACATCAGTGTGGCCTCGACTGCCAATTTGAATATCGTTAGATTATGAAAGAGAACTAAATTCTAACCAGTAGTATTCATCTAGCACAGTATGATGTTTGTCATTGTTATTGTAAAAATAAACTACGGTAAATTAAACCGATTAGGCTAACAATGAAGTAAATTACATTTTATTCACATCTGATACTTTATCTGACACACTCGAAAGTGGCTTTAATTTCTACTTGCATTCTTTTATGATGTCGTTTGTGAGTTTCACCCATTAAACACAGAAAAGTACTTACATCCTACAAGCTGTTCCGACACAGGAAAATAAAATCTTTGAAAATTTCTCAGAATATTTCGTAATTGCGATAAAATATTTTCTAGGACAAAAAATATATTGTTGATATGAAAAAACTAAAATAAAAAAATGTTAAATGCTGCCTCTTTTTAAAGTTTTCTTGTAAAGTATAATTATCAATTTCTGCTGAAGTTAATTTTGATTCTTATGTTTAAACAATTAATTGAATTCTTATTGTTAATTTTAATACCAAATATTAGATTGTGATTTCAAAGAGTTGAATACCTAACTACTTGTGAACTATAACTTTATTTTAAACATTATCAATTATAATATAATAAATAAACTAATAAACTTCCCTACACTTACATCAATTATCTAGCCCAAGAGAAGCTTCGTTATGAAACTCGTTAAATGGTTACTAGACAACGGATAAACATACTTAAAATACATACTTATTATACTTACATAGAAACACCCAGACCCGAAACAATTTAGAAAAACAATAATTTCTAAATTGTCCCGACCGGGCATCGAACCCGGGACCTCAGAGATGGCGACACCATGAAAACCGGTGTACCTACAAACCACTCGACCAAGGAGGTCGTCGTAATATGAACATAGGACATTATATTGAATTAAAGATTTTAGGTTAGGGGGTTGATGTTTGTCTAATTTCGTATTTGTTGTAGTAAAAAAAAAATAATATCATGTAAATCTCATTATAAAGTAACATTATGTGAAATAAATAATTTGTCTATTTCTATGAAAATATAAGCAGACATATTTACCTATTTGAAAATTTGGTTTTTATTATAGTATTTTAATAACGTTGGGGCACAATTTGTGGTTGGGGTGACCCTACTCGATATTGATCTAATGTTTCATTATGTTACGTTTTAGGAAATAGTATTTTGCCAAGTTAATCTAATTTTTTCATTCATTACTTTAGTATTTAATATTATAAATATAATACATCTCGTATAGTCACCTCTCCACGGAAAGAAAAAAATTTTTCTTCATGCACTGTGCGGATGTAACAGAAATAGTGTAGCATCGTTTACCTAATAGGGGGAATGTACTCATCTATATAAACAACTTTTACTAACTTAAAAATCTCTTGTTTCGTACATTTTTTTATTGATTTTTATATATTTTGGCAGAGCTCAGTGACCAAATTGTACGAAACTGTTTATCTTTAGATAAAGTTGTTCGTATAGGTAAATGTGTAGGTACATTTCACTCCAAAAAGTGATGCGATGCACATTCCTGTTACACACGGGTGTAACAGGAATGTCATGTCATTTCTTTGAAATAAGCACTTATTTCAAAGAAATGATATGTAAGACAGTAAGATCTTACGATAATAACAAACCTTGTCTTAAAGAAAAGATATAACTGGAATTAAGTAAACTCCATGCTTAGTAACTTAGACAGTAACATCTTATTTTAATATTAACTATAGTCTTGTTAATTTTAAGTAAAAAAAAACTTGGTTTAAAACATGACCATCTAGGCATAATGAAATTTACAATAACTTATTAAGAAATTCCGTTTCAGCGTAAATAAATATTATCTTAGTTTTAGATCTCTTCATTTATCATTTCGCATTCTCAACCTTAATCAGTAAATGCAAGTAACAATGAAATAGTTTCTTGATACAAGAATAATATCATCATCAGCCTATAAACGTCCCACTGCTGGGCACAGGCCTCCCACGTGAACAATAGCACGTGGGGATATTGGGCCATAACCCACCACGCTGGCCCAGTGCGGGTTGGTGGGTTTTAACGGCTGCCATCTTACGACAACAACCGGGACCAACGGCTTAACGTGCCTTCCGAAGCACGGAGGAGCTCGAGATGTTTTTAAATTTGGTCACCCATCCAGCGACCCGGCATGGCGAAAGTTGCTTAGAGAGCAAGATCGCAAGCCGAACGCGCTAGCCGCTGCGCCATCGAGCTCCTCAAGAATAATATATTTTATTTTAAGTAATTTGTGTCTTTATGGAAATAACAAATAAATTCATTTGAAGATTTTTTTTATTGGCTATCAATATTTATATTAGTATAATAGTAATTTATTTATTGATTGCTTTAAGTATTTTTGTCTGGCTACAAATAAACAATTTTAAGATATATGTTTTTGCTGCTAACAAGTAAATATTCTCTAACGTCTATAGGGAAGTAGGGAGGAAATCGTTTTCTTGGAGTTAATAAAATTGCTCTGATGCAAAGCAATTCGTCTTATTCAAAGAAATCAGTTTTTTACCGTGACGCTGATTTATATTAATCATTGAAATCATGGAACCGTTTGAGCTTTTTCATCGCCAACCCGTATCTTGCCAAACACGGGTTGGCGATCACAAATCTTGCCTGCATGTGCATCTAAATATGAACCACACTTTCCTCGAAGGAAACGATCCCGGGACTTACGGATATCGGGTCAAGCACATAAAAAACAATTACAATACACAGTTAAAATTTGGCGGTCTTATCGCTATAAAGCGATTTCTTCCAGACAACCAAAGTATGTAGTAGTAACACGTTCAAGATGCAAAGTGTAATGGCATAATAATTGAAGTGTGAGCTAACTGATAATGGCTGGGAACGACATATCAGTTAATTACGAATTATTAGCGCTAATGACGTGCGATCGGAACGCAGATGGCTACAGGGGGCGTAGCGCTATCGACGCGTCTCGGTCGCGTGAAGGCATCCCGGTCACATGAATGAATGAACGATCGGCGGGCTTACTACGTAGCATAGCGACTGGTTTTTTTACACCGCATTGTTTGAATAGTTTTGAATTTTTATTTGTATGTATGTATATATTTGTTTGTATGTATAAAATTGAATAGTTATTATGTATACGTATCCCAACATATTTTATAAATGTTAAAGTGAGTTTGTTGGTTTTTTTGTAGGTTACGCTTTTGCGAAAACTGATTTTAATTAATTTTGGTAAAGACATGACAGGTTCTTTTCCCCGCGAAAAAGTAATACTTTAGTAGGCACATAATATTAATACTTGAGAAACCACTAAGTTTCATGCTCGTTTTAAACTTGGTTACTGCTCCACAGCAACCAACAAGCGAATTATTTATTTTCTATTCAAAGTTCATTTTCAGTTCGGTTTCTGCCTATGAGCCAAATAAATATATCCCCTTCTCTTTTACGTAGATATCACAGAGTAAGTCGCGCGACGAGTTCGCGTCGGGGTAACATTTTACGTGATCAGGCCGCCGATCCGTGTCCCATTCAACCAGTTTGGTCGCGCACTGATTACTCTGGCCACCTTAATCTTATCTACTACACGAGCCGAAACGCCACGTGAATGACAGTCCCGGCGAACGCGACCACCACAAAAACAACGTCCCACTTCCTCTCACCATTCACACCTTTTTATGGTGCCTTTTTTCGTGAATGAAGTCGTGTTCGTGATAATTATTGAATTTCGACGATTCGTTACGAATATCGATGAGCCGGAAGCCTGTCGGCGGCGACTGCGTCGGCCGGGCGAATGGCGGCGTCCAAAAACTAATTTTATGGTATTTAAAACTGAATTTTAGTTTGATCTAAAGTTTAGGCACAAAAATCTAAAAATTCGGATGGGATGTTTTTCTCGTTTTTTCATGATAATTCAACACTTTTTTCTGTGATTCGGGTGCAACGCACTTCAATGTTTGTTTTTAGAGAATTTTGTACGTTCATCTACAAACAATAATTCCTATATAATTTAAGCATCAATTTCGGAGTGCCTACCAAAAATGTTGTTTTGTACAGAACTAATATTACAACAATCACACGTAGTATAATAACAAGAATATTCGTTGCAATTACGATCATGAAGAGCTCATAATACAGTTCCAATAGCAGTAATTTGGTACAACTGACAAGCAACGGTGGTGTTGGAGTCGCATTGTGAAACGAATCACGGGTAATAATGCAAGGGGATCTAATTAAATTGCCAATAATAATGGCACTCGGTCTCGCAGACCCCTCCACATTTATTATTCCAACTTACCTCGGGACGGGACAGCGTTCTATAGAAAGAACATTAAAAATATACCATTTTAAATACGGCTTACACAATGTTCTCGCAGTTTTGTATGTTTTGGGTTATGAAATAATGACAACGGATATGTATTGGACTTGTAGTTCTCTGCGACTTCAATTGTTATTAAATTAATTGTATTTTGTTTTAAAATTATGACCGCTCACAGTATTTAGATCAGAAATGCTTGGTTTATGAAAAATATGAGATTTAGATTTTACAAGCTTTTACATCTTGGTAATTTTTTAAGGTTTCGGGTGGACTCTTCGTCTCATCGTTACTTAGGTACCATCTGAGTTACTGAAAGTAAAGCCAAAGGTACAACTCAACTTACAGGTTGTGCAATAACACTTACTGCAGTCAATTTGTATGATGCGAGTGCTTTTAACGATCGCAGAAGCGCCAATAAGTATTTTATTAACGACTAAAATATCACTGGATATCTTTAGAAAGTGTCTGCACTGAGACTGTACAGTCGACGACACGTCAGACTTAAGAGTACTAGAATAAGCTGCGCTCGGATAACTATGAAATTATCAAGTAACCAGAGCTCTTTCTGTACTGGAACTGTTACGTTTGATGTGTGGTTTACTGTACTCAGAAATAAGACTATCCTATTAATTTTTATTACATCTCATAGTTTAGGTAATTACTCAGGCGGGTCATGTCACCTAACCTTACATAACATACTGAGTACATTGATCAGGCGATAATTAAAAATCTGTCATCATTCATCAGTAGCCAAACGGATAGATTTTAGGCTTTTGAATGCGATGAATCGTGGTTCAATGCTGGGCTTTTGAATGCGATAAATCCTGGTTCAATTTTTTCCCTTTCCACATCTCCATTAGACTACTGACGTGAAGCACGTATCTAACATCACACCAGCGTATTAGCATTTCGGATGGGTTAACAGGAATACTATTAATATGTAAATATCGAAAATAATAAATACTTAATAATATTTTCAAAAATAGCAAAAAAGAGCTCGGCTAGGCATAATATGACTGTTTTTGTAACTACATTCACCGCATGAATTATTATACGTTATTATTATTATTAATTTGTGCATTTTCCTTACTTTCTAAAGCATCATATCGCTCGCTACACCCTCGCCACGTCGAAATGCAATTCATGGCAATTGGTACACACCTTTATAATGTTATATCTCCATTTCATTGCTTGTGAGTTGGAAGGGACGCGCCCCGCTCCCCGCCCGCCCTTACCCCTAGTCCATTAGTGTTTTGTGAATGATTTAAAAGCTCTTTCGGATAACTACTCTGTAAGTGAGTAATTTAAGACTTACTTCCCATTTTATCAGTGCTCCCTAAATTAGAGTGCGCATTTAAACATTTGGGTACTTACCGCCGGTGGATCGAGGCAGCTGCTCGCGAAAATAACTCGGTTACTGTGAGCCGTTAATGGATTATGAAATCGCGGATTGTGCGCTGATAGATAGGAAATGTTGTGTTTATATTATGCTCGTTGATATTATTAAAATATTACTACGTTGTGATGAAAGTGGAATCCTTTTTTTACCAATTTTAAACTACTTATCAAACGAATAAACGAAGTGATTTTTATTAATTCTTCTCCACAGATTAATTCGCTATTTCTTAAATTTCTTAAATAGAATCCAGCTTGGTGAGTGATGTCTCGGTCTCTCCCTTTAAGCTATTAATGTAAGTAATAGCTTGCTCTAAGAAAACTTAAGCCCACAGTGAGACGTTTGTAGGTTGATAATAAAAACAATAACTGAAACAAAGTAATTAAGTAGTAATCTTTATTTTTTTTTAAATCAGTCAACAGATCGAAAATTTTAATTCAGAGTCCGTCTATTGTTGTAAACATTACAAAATTTGTACAAAGATAAAGACTAACAAAGCACAATGACGTATTTAAAATAATAAAAAAAATAAGTGGCGGCGCGCGGCAACTCGGCTCGAATTCGTACATTCCCGCGCGGCCGCGGTGAAAGCGGAAGAAAATCCGTCATTTGAGTCATTTCCCCGCTCGTAAACAACGCAGCGCCACGTAGGTGCATGTAAATGGGAGTTATGGTAATTTATCGGCGGGACGGGCGGTAATGATAAGATAACGCTTTGTTCTCGCCCCGGTGATACGGGCCGCGGCCGACGTATTCGGGGTTCCGTGGTTCAAACGTGGATTTTAGTTTTTTAACGTGGCTCGATGCGTTTTTGTCTATCATGTTCTGTTATAAAATTATCAAAAGCAAGACATCACTACAATGCGTATCTACTTTTTCCTCCGCTGTTTGTTTTCTCGCTGTTAAACTAACAGTCTACGACCCAGACCAGATTCTGGGTTCGATTTCTAGCAGGGTGTACTAATTGATTTATTTTATTTATTTAGACTTTATTGCCTACAGTATAGCAAATGGCGGACTTAATGCCATAAGGCATTCTCTACCAGTCAACCAGATAAGATGTACAGAAATTTTTATAGGCTATTTTATTAAGCTATAATTTTTATATTTTAACTTCGCCTTACTAGTTACCACTATCGAATACACCTAAGTTTGAAGTCATAACGACAACGCCAGTAGTAGTTAAGAAGATTGCCACTATTCTAGCCATTTCCTCCGTAGTTGAGGAAGCAGAGTGAAGTGAACTTTCAATTCACCTTGTAGACTCTTCTTGGACATAAAACTAACAAAAAAGATTTCAAAATTGTAGCTTCATTACTTAAAAATGTGAACATTTTGTATTTGAATTCACTAGTGGCCACTTCCAAGAGCAATGACATTATTTTGATATCGTTGTAGGTATATAGACAGTACGTATATTTTATAGTGTGGCCAAAGATTGGCTTTATCAATTTCGTTTTTATGTGTTCCCATTACTATCCCGTTGCTCCAAGATTTCCAAAGGTCCGTGGGCGGGTGGATATCAAAATAATTTTAATGACAACGAATCTTGATAAATAAGGTAAGATCTTTATACTACAGCTAGTTTTTTTTATAGTAAAATCTTTAAGGAAATGCCAGGATTACGATGGAGGATTGCCTCTTAGATAAAGGCAAACATAGTTACTTACTTACATACTCGCTTCCGTTGGTTTACCTTTGAGACCCTACACGTGACCCCTGGGTGGTGCTAAATGAGTGACAATGACTGAGTGGTAGAGCCACGCTGCTTTGCAGCACGTATTGGGCCGGCTCGCCCGGGGTAATACCACCCTCTCACGAATATCCGGCGTGAAATAATGGCACTTGGTACTGTTCTGTTTCGTCCGGCCAGTGAGAGTTCCGGAGGCCCCTTTCCCTCCTCCCCCCTCACAATTCTTGTTCCGTCCTTATTCCTATACCAACGCATCTGCGGGAGTCCATGGGCGGCGGTGATTGCTCTCCATCAGGTGACCCACCTGCTCGTTTGCCTCCTTCTTATATATAAAAAAACAAACATTACGCTTGCGGGTTTCTAAAATCCAAAACACACTTTGCCCGACAGAGAGTTGAACCCTGGACCTCTAGTTATCGGGCCTCACGTTTAGCCACTTGGCCACTGAGTCGTACTATCAATCAATATAACGCCACAGTTAAGAATAATGATTGAACAAAAAACCCTGTTATCTTCCTTATCAGGGCACAGTGACGAATTAACGTGACAACGCAAAACAGATTAGCTACTGGTGGTAATTAAAACGATGTTTGGTAAGTGAAATAGACTACACATCAATATTTCACGTAAAACATGAGCGACTAAAGAAGATGTTTAACTTTTAACTTTTTAATTTGATTCCCACTGGAAAGTGTTGTTTCTTGATTATGTTATGAATTATAATAATAATAATAAATAATAAACTTTCCTACAATCACACCAATTATCTAGCCCAAGGGAAGCTTCGAAGAAACTCGTTAAATGGTTACTAGACAACGGATAAACATATTTAAAATACTTAAATACATACTTATTATACATAGAAAACACCCAGACTCGAGACAATTTAGAAAAACTATAATTTCTAAATTGACCCGACCGGGGATCGAACCCGGAGCTCAGAGATGGCGACACCATGAAAACCGGTGTGCAAACCACTCGACCAAGGAGGTCGTCAATGAATGAATGATGAAAGATAGAAATGCACTTTTGCCAAAAATCTCTCTACTGAACACCTGGTGCTATTTTATCTCTTGACAGTCGGAATTGGAAATACTAATACATAATAATAATTGTTACGATGACATACATCATTTAGAAAGCTAGCTGTCTAGCTAGTTTATTTTATACATATACATACAAACATATAATCAACTACACTGGCCTGCAAAAATAAGTATCAAACTTTTAAAATTGTAATATCTTTTAAAGTACACCAGATAAACAAGACAAACAAGACTTAAAAATGTTACTGTTGTATAATTTACTATAGTTTCAAAGAAAGCTGATAAAATTGTTATAAAACGTTTTTAATTTTAGAATTTTTTTTTTTTTTAAAGTGTGATACTTATTTTTGCAGGCCAGTGTATTATCCCCGAAGAGTTAGTCAGAGACTAGGCAATGAGGACCGCAAAAGCTGTCCTCTACTTGTGTCCACTTTTCACTAAATAGCGACTGCACATATGCTCAGCGTGACAGGTGGTGAGCCCATCGCCGCTCTATGCTGTTGGATGTACGTGCAGTCTTTAGTCCATTAGTCGCCTTTTATGACACCCAACGGACAGAGACCAGACACGAGTTATATAACTAGCTAGACATACTTAAAACAATCCCGGCAATGTAACCCACGAACTCTGGGTCTTAGATCGATGGTAGCCAATTAAAAGCAGAGGCGATCTATGGATGGTAGATTACCATTATCAACAAACAAACGAGGGTCCCAACTAACCAGATATTATGATGAAGAATTAGAACAGACTTCCATTAGCTACGTTCCATACGTACATCTCGCGCTTTGTTCAAACCCATGGAATATTACACCTTGTGTAGGTACCCAGAAACGTAGCAATTGTCTAGAATTTCAACCCACACGCAAATAATAATATGCAATGCAGAGCTCAATTCTTCAAAATTCATCAAATTTTACCAATGAACAATTATTAGAGCGATATGTTTTGTTTAGTGTAAAAAATTATTGACATCCATTTTCTCACACAAACAATGAATGTATAAAATATCTTACCAAAATACCATTACGTTACATAAACAGTACTTAGCCGATAGATATCTTCGTCACCTTAACTATTATATTTGGACAATCAAGATAGATGTCATCGGTTCAAAATATGTTGATGCATTCCGTATAAATGTTATAGGAACGCAACAAAAGCTACATTCGCCCGACCGCTACTCCGAAGTTCAACCAACAAGTGGCCGATGATTCTACAATAGAGTAGATTGGGGTAAATTGACAGATAAAATAATTTATATAGTTAACGAGGGAGCCAGCGGGGCGCCCTCTGCCCCATCTGGCTCCCCTGCAGACACTGTGACGCCGACAATAACAATTATTGTTGCTGTGATACATTAGTCGTAAACTTATTTCTCTTTAGGTGGGTACCCGCTTTTCGAGTTTAAATAAGTATAATGTTATCATACAAATCAAATTGAAATGATATCGGTTGTTAAACTAAAATTGATTTATGCACGCAATGAATACCACTTCTTGCAAACCTAAAATGTAATATCTTTATTATTGAAATTTTGCATTCACAATGCTATATAGAAATAGGATAAAATGTTTACTAGAAAAAAAACATTTTATCCTATATCTATTTAGCATTGTGAATGCAAAATTTCAATAATAAAGATATTTATAAGCAATTACGTCTTTATCGATTGTTAAATACTTGCAATAGTATTTCTTTCGACTGTGAGGGTAGACTTCACAGTGACGTAATACCGCTGGCTTACAGCGTAAATCAAACTACTAGGAGAAATTCAGCGAGTCTTCTGGGGTCTCGGTAACTCAGCGGTTAGAGCAGTGGACCGGCAATCCAAAGGTCGTGGGTTCGAATCCCATTCGAGCTTCCTGAGACTGGTTAATTTTTTTCTAGTAAACATTTTATCCGAAAATGTAATGTTACTATTTGATGCGAATTTATTTCTATGATAATAATATTACCGTCATCAGGATATATATAAACATCTCACTGCTGTACACAGTCTTTCCCAGATGGACAAATTGCTGAAGAATCACTTAGAACAACGCATTCCAACACACAATGATAATAATCTAGAGCTGAACTTGACCCCTGAATTACTTAGCACAACAGAAAACAATGAATTGCAGTCAACATAGTAAGAATTACAGAGGCCAACAACAAAAATAGCAATCCAGCAATCAACTACAAAGGAGCGGTTTGCTAGAATGTTTCTATGTATGTTATAAAGAGTTATTACGAAGCAAATTCTACTTTAATTAGAGCACGACACTCTTGTTTACAAAATCGCTAATTAGATAGAACATGATGACAAAACATGATGTTCTGGCTCAACAGCTTACGGCTTTACGTTTATATATGAAATAGAGAATAACATTAAATTAAAATGCGACTCAGCAAAAATAAACTATCATGGAGCTAGTCAGAAGCGGGCTCGTTAAAAGTTCATACGTGTCGAAACGTTATAACGAGAAGCAAGTCTTAGACGACAACACTAGCAACAACGTTAATTTGACCGCGTTAAAGAACTCAGCCGTCACTTGTACCCATTATATAAACAAAATGTCTAACCGTTGTGTAGGCTTAGGGTTTCCAATCTTATGGAATATTGCCTTTTATATATGAGACGGTAGGTGGGCCAATTTTTCAATATTAAAATAAAATCAAAATCTCTGTATAGCTAATTTAAAGATAACGTGTTTTTGTATTACAGTATAGGTGACTTTCCTATTCTGTCGAATATCGGTATTATTTTCTTCACTAGATGAATAAGTTGGAAGAAGCGTAACCTTTGATACGATACGACCACTTTTGCTCTTTTTAGTCGTATACCTACGTACTTACCTACTTATTGTCATTATAAGACTTTGTTGACTAAGGGTGGATTCGAAAAAACTGGAATAAGGTCTTATACCAAGATTAAACGCCGAATTTGTATAGACTAATCTCGGAGTAAGTCTTATTCCAGTTTCCATTTCTTATCCACCCTAAAGACTATTCGTGCCTTAGTTTTTACAACTACAATTTATTTTTTATTTTCTTTGTCACTGTTAGATATAATAATAGTCCATTGAAATTATAATAATTGAGAATCATATTATCATCTCATCAACACCACAGTTTTTAAATTCACAAATACGGAGAGAGAGAACGAATGGTGCATGGCCATCGCTCTCATGACAACCCTAACGTTCCCTAATATGTGACCTGTACTAAGTAACAAAACATTTTATTTTAAAACAACATAACTCATTGTCATTTCTACAAACGCAACGACGGGTGAACGACGTTGAAGCAATCGTGTGGTATGGGAATACGCAGTCTTCAGATCGCAGGTGATGATAGCGCGCGCACGGAAACGCATTTAACGCCACAAAGCGCAAAAAAGTAGTGGTAGTGAGTAATTGTACATACATATAGTTTTTAAAATGAGACCGCTTTGAAAGATAAGGTTTACGCCTCAATTTGTAACCGTTAATCTACGCTAAGTATCTATTACAATATAAATTGGCGGTTACATTCGCATTGTTGCTAACATTTGAAATTGTACAGGCAAATTTTATTTTAAATTAATTAAACATTTTGTACGGCTTTTATATATTTTATTTACATCATGACGTCTCCCTAAACTGCAACCGCGAACCTGCTTGGAACGGGGTTAGCGTCAAAATTAATTAATGTAAAATAACCGCGATTAGATTTTTGGTAATGATTGTTGTTAATTGTTAAAAAACCAAAGCGACTATATGAAATTAATTTACAAAACTAGATAATTATAAAAAACAATTGAAATACTTATTTTTTCCGCATTAGTTATTTTTACACCAATGCGCAATGTAAATTTTAATTTATGACTAAATTGACTAATCGATTAAAGTAAGTAATCATAAATAAACGCAGGTACAGTAAAAAAAATCGAAATGTATTCCCAAAAAAAATTAAAAATCAAAATAATTTATTCAATAGTAACTTTTACAGGCACTTATTGACATCAAAAACAAAATTAACAGTTAACTAACGTGTAGTTTAATCTTAAAAGCTAATCTTACTGACTAGGTAATCCACCTACCTACCTAATCTACCTGTAACTAATCTACCATCAGTTCGGATTTTGGGAGAGCCTTCGACTGAGAAGAACCTGGCAAGAAACTCAGGAGGCTTTTCTTTTATCTCCCTCTAAGTCACAGGTAAGGTATAAGTATAAGGTCTTTGAATCGTACACAACATGATTTTGAAAAGAAATATACGAATACAATAACTAATAAGTTTTAGATACTCGTACAATAGTATGCACTATGTATGTATGATTGTCATTTACATAAACTTCCACTTTATTATAGCCTTTACTCATGAGGGTTTTTTTAACATGTGTTTAAGGCATTTCAGTAATATTCTGTGCAAGTTTGTTATAAAACGTTACACATTTATCCAAGAATGAGCCACCGGTTTTATGAAGTCTAAAACTAGGGACGGCAAGCTTATTTTCCTACGAGTGTTAAAGTTATCAAGATCACAATTTGTAACAAAATGTGTTTTAATACTCCTTGAAATACATAATGATTTCAAAAATAAATGAATGTAACCTAACCTAACAACCTAACCAACATTAACAGCACATGAGTAAATTTTACTCATGTGCTAACAGTATCAATCTGACATATGACACGTCGCTCTTTCATCACAGTGACCCACTGTAACTCGAATAGGTAATAAGTTATAATTGATTGCATTGACGCGAGCTCATTTGGCTGATTGTATGGCACTCCAAATTGCGTATTTAACGTGTGGAGGAACCCTCGTGAGCCGTTGCCAATTTGGGACCCCCGTCAGGAGTGCCCCCGTATGTTTTTATTGCTCTTCTATTGAAATGGTGTGAAGCAATATGCTGATTTTATCGCGCGATAATATTTATAACTTCATTTGTAATCTCGTAGAGTTTTCAACGTACGTATTCATAGATACTAAATGCAGAAGTTTTACTTTAATATTTTTTTATAGCTCGTTTTTTTTTCTTACCTTAAATTACCTATGTAAAGTCAAGTGTAAAAACATCCAAACACATACGTATATACCTAGATAGAGACATAGATATACACGCGCACCAAAAAAAGTAATTAAGAGTCATCTCATGTATTTACATTAATTTGTATCTATCTATCTATCTAAATACCTATGGCTGTCCAATTAATTTCAGATTTTTACTAGAACCATTCTTTGTCTTTTTTAATTGGCTTTATTTTATTCAATGAAACAAAAGCTGCGGATTTTGGTCAAGTTAAAATAAAGGTTTTTGTGTTAATTGTAGCAGCAGCCATGTTTACTTTAATATAGGAAGACAACTGAAATTATTGTATTTTTGTAAAATTCCTGCTAAGTGGAGCACTTGTGATAGTCGAGCCATAAGGGCCAGGCACCAGGCACTATCAGCGTGCAAATATCCCGCCCTGAAGATTAGATAAAGCCCGCTTGAAAGATGGTGCGGCCGCCGGACGACGTGGGAACATGTTAACCGTATTCACATCGTAGTTCTGATTATTGTGAGGACAACAGCTCGTCGGTCTATCCCAAAACGTCATAATACTGCAATCGATTTTGAACTCAATACCCAACAGCTAATATTGAAAATTGATTAAAGAATTTTTAACAGTTTTTGTATGTGAACCTGAAGTGCAACTTCATACTCCTTCATCTAAGAATTACCTTCACACTTCGCACAAAGCGCTTTGCGAATTCCTTCATTATTCGAACAGCTAAAAAGTGGAACTCGTTGTCCGTTGATGTGTTCCCTGAACCTTTTAATTTGGGCCTTTTCGAGGCTAGAGTAAACAGGCTATTTCTAGGTAAGCATGTTCCATTATGATTCCAAAAACAAACACTCCAAAAATTTAAAAGACATCACACCAGTTCTTTGTCTCTCCATGTGCTTCTTTTTTTCTCTTTTTAAGTTTGTCACTGTATTGACAATTAAAATTGATTTCTAAAACTGGTACAATCGGACAGATAAACTGCCCAGCTTACTAAAATACAAACCTATGTAACAATTTTTACTTGAAGAGTTTTAAGTTATGAACTCTGTCTAAATAACACGGCCGCCATTAATCTGGAAGAATAGCGCCGGAGCCATCACTCTCCCGACGTGATAAATTCTAACGTTTTTATTGTCAGCATCGGTCTTTAACGTCGCTGTGTTACCATATTTCAATCAATGTCTTGGGAATCTGTTCTATGTCATATCATTAATTGTATGCCCTGTTATTTATGTCTTCTTTTAAATTTTGGAAATTCCATTTTACACGTTTTGTATTTAAGTTACTCATTAGTTTAACACGTGCAAAATAGTCCTTTTTATCGCGATATCAAATGGGAATCAATAAGCGTTTAGTGTATCCAGAAATACCAATTACCCAACTAAATGGATGCGCATAATTTGATCAGATCTGACGGATTTTGCAGGAAACGCTTGCAAGCGATACCCCAGCCCGCCGGTATCTATGCAGATCTAAATTTGGGGTAATCGCTTGTTTTAATAATATATGACGCTGCGAGCACAATCTATTTACATTCCGACAGCATTGGTCCGATTTGTTCGAATGATATTGAGGCAGTCGGAATTTCTATGCAGCTATTGCATTTAGTGTATGACTAATCGGATTTTGATTTAGCACGTGATACATTGTGTTATGTTGCGGTGGTTCACAATAGAATTCTCACGACTTTCCTTCCTTCGTGAATTTGTAAAAGGGAATTTTATAAGCGCTAAAAGCATCTCAACACAGCCAAAGGCTGGTTACTCTGGGTGCCTTTGTGCTTTGAAGACTTAGGAATATGTTTGAGAGATTAAAGCTTAGACTAATTTAATTAGTAAGTAAGTAAAAAAGTCGTAATCATCTCCAAGTAACTCCATGTTTACGAAGTTCCAAGGTTTCCATTTAGTGTGTAAATAAGAAGGTGTTTCTGTCAATAGGTCACGGATAGCGTCAGTCGTCGCCGGCTAACAGATGGCTCATTGTGTGCAGGCCCGAAGATAAGCCGCGCCTTTTCAACGTTTTCTGCAGAACTAAGTAAACGATTGTCGCCTTACCTAGTTAGATAATGACGGAACGGATAGTGGTGTCGTAAGTTCTTTGGCTTATCAGTTAGGCATTTCAAAATGTTGATGTATTCATGTTACTATAAAAACATGTTGCAGTTAGATCTTGTGGATAAACGAAACTTTCAAAATCAGTGTAAGATTAATTCCTTAAAAAAACGTTAATCGTTCGTTGCCTATTCTAAGCTATTTGCAATTTGCAAAACACACAAATAATAACTCAAAATTAGCCATGTTAATAGGTACTGTGATTCAGCGGCTATAATAATGGCGGGTATAAGATAAGCCATTATAAAATTTATAACAACAATGACTCAGACTGCGAAATAAATCAAATTACATCGCCCACTACGCGGGGAACAATGAGACAAAATAATACGTTTAACGTCACAATTAAAGAAGACAATGCTGGTGAAGAAACTGAGAAGCTGGCGTCATCAATCAGCGATGGCAACCCTCACTGTCTTCACTCCTTACACATAATTAATCACTAAATATAATTAAAATTCTCGATGACAAGGCGCGATCACCGCAATATTCATTAGGGAGACGCTTCAGAAAGAAAATCGACGACCTCAAACTGCCAAAAAAGGTTTTTTCTAATCCTTTTGGGGATATCGTCTATTATGCAAAATCTTTCCTAGCACATCGAAGAATCCGCAAATCAATGTTAACTTTTTTGAACGAGACGACAATGTTGGGAAGACGAAAAGCATTTGATATTTAGACTTAAGTGGGATTCGACCCCACGACCTAGTGTCTAGTGTTGTAGATATACCAAAATTAACTAATTAAAGTCAATGTATATTTCTATTAGCATAAATCTATAAATATTACGTTTACGCATGTCTTCGATGTTGTCTACGCAATTTTGTGACCCCTTTTTCCACTATAAATAGTTGCAGTTCAGCGAATGTTACGCGGATAGAATCTTATTAATAACATGTCCACTCAATCTTAAGTAGTCTTAATTTAATACTTCAGATTTCTAAGACTATTTTTTTTCCAGAAGAAATATTTTTGTTTTGAGTTTAACGGTAGGTATGCATTTTTATTCCTGTACACCTCTTCTCGAAAAGATGAATTTGTTAGTGCAGCACGCATGCAGCAGCAGCTAGTGTGTTCATAGTACAGGCTGGTCTCCCCATGTTCTTGTTGTTCATATGGAAAGGCCTGAGTCCGACAGTGGGATGTTGTAGTATTAAAATATAATTCATTGTTTCTCTGTAACAAGGACTTTGGTTTCGAGTGGGCCATGGTAACAAAAACTGTTAACTTTAAATTCATATTAGACTTTTCTGCAATATCATGATTGATATATTTAAATATAATATATAAATATTTATCTTTATACGGTCTATATTTTGCAGTCAAATTAGTAATATAAATCGTTCAATTACAAATACCATCGTCAATTCAAAAATGTGTTCCGCTTGATAATTTAAAAGCAAATTGATTGCTGCGAAACCGGATTTAATCGTTGAAATTTTAACATAATGTCATTATTTTTGAGCATGATCAAGTACCAATGAGCGTATTATTTTGATATTACCCGTTTTATAGTATCGGCACATCGTCACAGGCGCATAGTACCGTCGTCGTCGCGAGATAACGTTAGATTTGAGGCGCCTCTCAGCGTAATTACCAAGTGACTCAGCAGTGCTTTGTTCCTTGCATAGGATCCGCGAACAAACTTGTTTTAATTAATTTCGTGTCTCGAACAAGCCTTCAGCTGATTGTTATCTACTTAGTTTCTGTTCGCTCCGGACGCCCGATAATGAAGCAACAAATTTGTTCTAAAGTCAAGTTATGATTCTGATATCCTCGCCTGGCTTGGATTACAGACAACGGTTATTGTTAGACGAGGATAAAGGAACGCCATATGTTGGTGTACTTACACGTTGTTATTTCTGTACTGTCATTTACGTTTAGTCTATTATAATGTTGACATTGAACGATGACATTTAGGCGCAGGATTTAGGATGAATTAGTTATAATAAAATTAACAAAGAACTGTTAAAATAATGTAGGATGAGCATAATTATCATCATCGTGAGCACTGCATTCATCCATATTTCATCATCATATTATATAGTTTGAGTTACAGCTTTAGAATAACATATAATCTATAGAATGATATATAAATAACATATAAATCTATGCATTATTTATTAAATTGTTACAAGCGTTAAAGAATTAACTAATAGTAAAACGCTTTACGGCACCCAGTTTTCATGGTCCAGAGAAGTGAAATATCTAGGCATATGGAACTCACCTGGAAATAGCACATGGACACGACAGTCGTCAAGGCCTATAGGGTCTTTGGTATGTGCCGGTCCACTTATGGCAAAATGTGGGGACTCAACCCCAAAATCATAAGGTAACATACGGCAGCATCGACTGGTGGCCCAGGACCAGTCTGAAGATCTGTAAGAATGCTCTGAGCAAACTACAGAGAACAGTATGCCCGGCGATTACCGGGGCATTTAGAACCACACCGACAGCAGTGCTGGAGGTCCTCACGGACCTCCCCACCCCTGCACAGTGTCATAGAGACGGAGGCAAGGAAAGTGCTAACAGACTAAAGGTGGCCGGGCTGTGGACCGCATTTTTGCCTCTGATCAGACACACAAAATGAGAATCTAGTGATACTTACTACCTTGATAGAAGCACGGAAATAAGGTGCGACAATATTGCCCCCAAGTATATGTTAGAAAAGAAATTCAGTATACATGTCCCAACTCGGGACCAATAGAAACAGCCACCGTCTCCAGAGAAAGATAGCCTGATCTGGTACACCGACGGATCCAAAATGGAGTCGGGCACTGGATCAAGTCTTTAGCAATGACTTTAAGAACAGTAAGAGTATGGGAAAGTTCGCTACTGTTTATCAGGCATAAACTTTCCCAATTCTCCTGTGCGCTAAAAATAATCTAGAACTCGCCCCCAAGAAGCGTAACATATTCATCCTGAGTGACAGCCAAGCCGCGCTCAAGTCACTTATATTGCCTAGAATCGACTCCAGCCTTGTGCTCGAAACCACGAAAGCCTTAAACAAGTTAGGTAGGCACAACAGGGTGAGGTTGATCTGCGTACCAGGCTACATGGGAATCCAAGGCAATGAGATGGCCGATGCACTTGCTAGGGAGACCTCAGAGACCCCATATATTGGTCCTGAGCCGTTTGTGGCACTAGCATCGAGTACCATCAACAAAGCCTTCAAGGACCACACCCAAAACAGGCATAAAACAGAACTGAAAGAGCTACCCGGCATAAGACACTCAAAATCCTTCATAGGCGAAGGCGCTCTACGACGGAGTAAGATCATATGCGGAGGTAGCAGAAGGCAGGCCCGATTAATCACCGGTGCACAATGCCACAAAACAAATGCTCCACAAAATGCAACTAGCAACAGACAACCTGTGCAGGGCATGTGGAGGGGAAATGGATGGAGTCCATGCAGCACCTACTGTGTGACTGCGACTCTTTTGCCAGGAAAAGAATGAATCTTCGAAAATCGGCCTACCCGAAACCAGAAGATTTTAGGCTTTTCGCCCTCAAGGATATTGCCAAGCTTATGGCAATTATCTTCACTGAGGAGGCAGAGGCACAAAAGATCCCAATAGGTCGACGTGCAGCTGCGAGAGAGAGACCTCTTTAAGGCCCCACTAGATAAGATAATAAGAACTAATAGTAAAAATGTTGTTCAATTCTAATTTCGTTGTCTAAAGTACATTTGAAATTTTAACATTTTAGTATTAATTACTTCATCTCTCTTCTCAATCTATATGCATTGAAACATAACTAATAAATGATAAGCAATTTACTTTCAATAAGATTTTTTTTTATCATCATTCAACATTTTCTTGCCCTTGTCTAGGAAGCCAGGACAAATTATGTTCTGAAAAAAAATACGGTAATTTCTTGATAGAATTTACTTTATTTAAAATAATAATTATATTACAGCTACCAAATGAAAATCTATATTAGTTTATCCCGCATCGTATTATTTTGGTATATCAATGAAAACATCGTTGTCTTTGCTAGTCAATCATTCAATTTCAACCGATCCCCCCCATTCATTCAATTTCTCGTTATTCAAAAAAAGAACAATAATTTTATAATGAATACTATTAGCCGTAACGGATTGCGTTTGTCGGTTGTTTCTGGCCGGTTGTTTGGCGCGCGGTTGCCATGACGACGCTTGAAATATGGGCCCGTCTTTGGCGGCTTATTGCCGGTATTAGCTAAGGATAGCTATTAATTCTAACTTCCACAACAATACTACGTGTGCAATCGCACTATTTTATCGCTGAACCAGTTTCTGAAGTATTGGTGCAATAAAGCTGCACCTAACTGGCTGGATATAGCACTGAATTAGAAGTTTATGTGGATCATTAATTTCCTTCGATTTTGGTAAAACTACTAATACATAACATTTTACTATTACTAGGCAGCGCCATTTGCAACTCTAGATGTCTGTTAAATCAATCATTATTGTCCGAGTTTGGTATTATTTACTACATGCGGATTTTCATATTTTAAGTGAATAGATACCTACCTACATTCAACTTTATTTGAAAGATCAGCTGAATGTTTAAAAAATTTAGTTCCAAAAATTAAAAAAGCAAGAAAACATTCTATAACAATATTTTTTTAAATAATGACTATTGGCGGACGTAAATAATAAGAACAACAATATTAATTTTATTAACGGAAGCTAACTTGTTAACTTTCATTGGAAATTCTTTTGTGATACTACAAAACAATAAGCAATTCAATTTATTCAAACACCACGTATGTTCCACAGTCCACACACATTATAATTAGTGTATTCAATAACGTTTTACCATAAGGAGAAAGACTCATTTAAACATAATTGCGACTTATTATGAACAGTGACTTGTATTGATCATTTTAATGAATAAAAGGCAGTGGGGATACGCATTTACGATAAAATAACTTACAATCATTTATAATAACAAATCCAGTGGTTGAAACAAGAGCTTTATAACAGTCCCTATAAGAGACAGCTCTCAAAACAATAATTAGCACCAATTACAGTACAGAATTCCCTCTACAATCAAATAGGATGACTGGTCAAAATTGAGTGGCCGCACGCAGAGTGAAATTAAGGAAGCTGTCTGTCTCTTTCTACTCCAAAAGTTAAGTGTAAAGCCGTCCTTTTTACTCCCAGACATGATCACAAATCTTCAACCATTGATATCCAAATTACTGTTAGCTAATGGTGACTGGCGGTCGTAGAAATAAAATGGTTTAGCACATTCTTTTTTATTATGTATACATTTTTAATCTCTTAATTTTCTGTTCAAATCTTTTAAGAGTTATAGAAACAGTACCATGGAGTAATATTAGAAAAATATCTGTATAATTAAATCACGTCTATTATAAAGAAGAATGCGCATTCCGTTGGTTCCAAATTCTTTAAACAATCATTAGTTCGGGCATTCGGGGACTGGTCTCCCCACAAGACAAATACACAGTGACGACTGTTTATTTTTGTATGAGAGGTTGAATTGCCTCTTCTCAGAACCGTGGGTAACAATCATAATCGTTCTGTAAATAACACTAGAAAATATATTGGAAACGACAAGGTGGTAGCACATTCGTGTAATGAATGGAAAGTGGGCTTTAATATTTATACTTCACTGTGACTTCACAAACTTTAGAAAGGAAACGTTAAAGTAGTCCATTACTCGATAAAAACGCGATGCTAAAAATTCAGAGGTTACGACGATTGAAAAAATATTTTGTACATTGTTGTAGGAATATGCACAACAGCCGACGTGAGAGGTTCGTTTCCGCCAAACGGATAAGTAGGCAGCTATAA
The DNA here is from genome assembly GCA_963921215.1 of Scoparia ambigualis. Lineage (NCBI taxonomy): Eukaryota > Metazoa > Arthropoda > Insecta > Lepidoptera > Crambidae > Scoparia > Scoparia ambigualis. The sequence continues at coordinate 28,969,301 of OY992505.1, read as the reverse complement.
CCTGTAATCGAAACCGGTTTAGTCAATGTGGACTTACGGACTGGGGAGAGGGCATGCGCGATATCAAAGCAGGTGTTCCACTATGAGTCCGCTGCCTCAATGAGAATTCCGAGCCTTAAATAGTTTCACTGAGATTCAAGTGAAACGGCAACGTCGCGTAGCAGTATCAGAAATCTATAATCTGTATCTAAAAGGATCATTATCATACAGAAAGGATGAAGTTTCAAAGTTTGTGAAAGTTAGCAAAAGTCGCTAGCGCCGATGATTCCCCCATCAGAATCCAGTATAGAGACAGTTTGAAGATGAGTTTGGGGTGGCGTGTTTATAACGCGTGTTTAATAATTTAGTAGCAGCGGCAGCGATCCCTTGCCGGCCCGGTGCTGAATAATGGATGCAACAATAATATGAGTAGTATTCCACGAGACGTTTTCTGTTTATTCAATATACAAAATTCCACTAACTCTGAAAATCTAAGTAGACATAATGGCCGACTAAACGATATCGACTCAAGACAACCAATAACATTTGAAATAAATAATGATTCAGATAGGCACGCTGGAGTTGAAATAAATATGGTTGTATGTTGAACGCTCACGTCATTGATACTCCAGTAATCCTCTTATTTCTACAATCATCTCTAATTTGTGGTATTTGAATATTCTCTAACAAATAAAAGGCTCTTATAAGAGGAACATGGGAACCTACACCTGTCGTACTCTGCATTTTAGAATAGCGTCTGGCTTGGGGTATGAATGTATTCATTTGTACGTACAGGCGAGTAGTATCTTCATTTGGTATGAGTTTTATCGCTGATAGTCCGATGAATTTGCCGAAGTGGGTAATGAAGATAGTGGAGCTTTCATTTAAGATATCGACTCTGTAAACTTATTAAATCTAGTATGTACCTATCTAAGTGCTTCAGACATAGCACGCCTGCTATGTATATGCATAGCAGGTGTGCTCTTTGCGGCTCTTTCAATTCAGGAACTTGTGAGTAGGAAGATTGTCAATGGCTTGGTAATTTCAAACCCAGTAAATATATTTATCTGAACTATTGTTGTGTTCGGGAAATATTTGTTGCTGTATCGTAGATAATTTTATTTAAGACTGTTTGGTTGTTGTTCTTGTTAGTTGCTGTTCAAAAATTATGTGCTTATTTATAAATTCGTTTATATTCATAGTAATGCGTTGTATTATTATTAAACTTAATCACGTATTGGTAACTTACACGAGTAAACTTACGTCAATAATAACTTGAAAATTGTACGACTAGGATAGATCAAAAACATGCCAGTAAGACTCAAACTTATATTTTTTTTTATATTACACTGATTCTTAACTTCCTTTCATACATAATATCAAACAGTATCGTGTATTTGCATGAGGGTGCACCAGAATGCGTTTAATTCGTTAATAAATCAGGCTGCGGGGAGGTCTGGGTTCATTAGACAGATCACCCCAGGGCTTCCGGGGAGTCGGGCCCACTCCAATGGATGTCCTTGGGCGGCTGCTGCAATTCATTTGACTGGGCATCGGATGACAGACGCACAGTTAATTCGATTAGCACACAACTTCATAAATCATTATTATTACCGTACGCCACTTCGCAACTGTCAACTAGGGTTTTCTTGATATTGACAACAATAAGGCCTTACAGCAGTCATTCGTATGCGAATGTGATACTTTCTAGACAGCTCTTATCTCTTATTAAAATTTTAGGTAAATCTAAATGGAAATCTTATTTAAAATAAGTAATTAATTGACTCTCATAACTTGAGCTTATCGCTGGCATAAATGAAGGTAGGTATTCGCTCGGCGCGTCGACCACGCACGCAGTGAAACTTTTAATTGCATTGAGCTCTATCACTGTCGTCAACGGCGAGTTGTGAACGAGATTTTGCTCTTCTTTCAACATATTGGCTCATAAGTTTCTATACGATAGATTATAATACTTCTACGACAACTTTATTAGAGTCTTCGTTATCAATATAATTAAATTAAATATTTATTACATCCCAGAATATGTCATTACAGTTATCTAATCTCATTGATGATTAAATTCTCCAGAAGGTCCCTTATAATCTAAACTAAACAATCCGTAAGCCCAAGAGTATTACAGTCCCGAAAAAAAATGTTTGGCGAATCCCGAAAGCCGGGGCAAGACGAATGAATTAATTAGAATTTTTAAATTAAAATTGTCACCGTATATCCGCCGTCTGGCCGGCATAAACATAATACAATAGAGGCCAGGACCGGACGAGAGGACTCATTAATTTAGATGATTGTACAATTATCTAAATATAAACGGAGCGAGACACCCACCGCGGGGGGGGGGGGGGGGGGTAACAACCCGAAAAGGAGGGAGGGGAGCGGGCACTCGTTTTTAATTAAACCGGCGATGAAATGAAGTGGCCCGTATAATATTGCTTAGACATGTTTTAAATTAATTTCAACCCGTCTTATTACGAATGATTTGGTCTAATAAGCTATTAAGAGCGCAAGATGATAAACTTTCCCAATATCACTTCGGCTTGCGTCACCGGCGGCATTGTTTCCTTACAAAACATTGTTTTTTGGAAAAGGTTCTTTAACTTCTACACTGCACTACACTTTGACTGCACTACATTGCACCCTCAGTATTGATTTTGGTATAATAACATCATATTTATATTGTTGTTTCATGGCTTGACTAGTTCTAACAGCTTCTAACACAGTAATGAATAATTCAAGTAGCTATAAATTTACTTTACTATTAGTTTCAGAGTCAATAAACAAGTGTATACGCAAGGTAAGCAGAAGCATTGCGGTTTGTTACAACATAGTAGCTAGAACGAGTGCGTTGCCGAACCTGAAAGATGTCATGATATCACGTGTCGTGTGTCAAGTATTGGTACTGTACCTATCTTTACACTGCCACTCAACAGTGAAAAAATATAAATGAGTATGGTAGATACCAGATCAGTTCTGAGTGAACCCTTTCACAGTGTATGCATATAAGCCATAATGAAATATGCTATCGTAATTATTTCCAACCCCAATATTACGGAAAGCCAGTGCGCAAGGGTTGTACGCCACTCGCTTCTTGTCTATTTGTTTTTCGTTAAAGCTTTAATTAAAAGTAGGTTTATTTTAAAGAAAATTGATGTTCAATGTAAATAAATCCTTGATGGTTTAATTATCCCTTAGTAATTGAGTTTCACCTGATAACGAAATGATAGGAGTTACAAAATGTTTTCATTCACGTAGGTAGCTATCTACTAATGAAAAGTGTTGATTTTGATGATGACGACAATGTTTTCATTGTATACATAATACCCATATAAACATAATAAGGTTAACTGCTCTTGTAGAAAATGATCACTCATGAAAAAGTTTTAATATCATCGTTCATAAGACAACAAATACTTAATACATCTTCATAAAGTAGGTACGTAAAAGCTAAATTCGGCTTCTTCCTTATAACTTCTAAGTGAGTAAATACTTTTAACACAGTATCTACTAATCCAGCTCGAGGCTTCTGTCTGTGCCCAATTGAAAATTTTCTGGCAGCTTCGTAAACAAACACATTTTTTTTCTTGAAACACTGTTATCACTACTTATCACTAATTCTTTATCGGCTTCTATAATGTATGTCCATTAGTTTAAGTTATTCGTTTAAACTAACATACATAGTTCATTGATGACCATCTGTTTACAAACATTCCGCATAGCACTATATTATGATCAGGTACTGGCCGCCTTCGGTCATCTCTCAAATGTGCATCACACGAATCTCCAAATAGTTACCTAAAGGCTTTGTCCTTTGGCGTCTGTGAGCCGCGCGTCCAGGCTTGGAGCCTCGCTGGGACCGTCGTCGGTCTCCGGACCGGCACGATGCACCAAACAAAAAAAACTCAACAATAACAAAAAAACACAATCAACGTATAAACTCAATAAACTACACTGCCGAGCGCTGTCTCGTAACCTTTCAGTTCGACAGGATAAAAGACTGGACACATAAAACTTTCCGTGTGAAACTTTAAAACAAAAACTGTGTTAAGAACTTCGAAAAAAGTAGTAACGTTCACGGGGACCGGCGACACCTCCCCTCGCGGCGTTTCGGTCGCAACTGAGCAGTGTTGCCAGTTCTCTTCGTCAATTTCGGACGGAGGTTAACCTGAAAAAGGACGGTTTTTAAGGCAAAGGGACGATTTTGTAAATAATTTTTTTTTAATATTATTTCATAAAATAACTTATAACCAAAGATATTCATGCATAAAAAAAACATCTACCTTATTTACTTGCATTAGTGTAGTTTTGTAAAACAATTTAGAACCAAAAAAGTGCATGCAAAATACAATGGGCGATTTTCCGAGATCAAAAAAAAAAAAAGAAATTGGTTCGTAAATGACTTCATAGATGGCGCTTAGCATAGATTAGTATGGCGCTTAGTAAAAGGCGGGTTCATGAAGAGCACGTGTATGGCTGCGTAATATTTATTCTATTCCAAAATAGAAATAGGTTCTGGATGTCCTGAATATAAATAGGTAAGTAAATACTAGTTTTTATCCTTTTGGTAGACAAGTAAAAGTGTAGAATTTATTACAGCCCTTAGGTAGGTACGGCTTTCATAAAACGACATCTATCGAGTGTTTTTGAACTAATTTTTACTTTTTAATTTGGGCTGTCAGAAAATCGCCCATTATCTACCATATTCCCTTATATTAGTTTAGTTTTAGTTTTTAACATAAACATGACTTGACTTGACTTGACAATATAACGTACAGTCTCAGAATATTAGTTATTATTCTATGAGTGCAGTATTTTCACGTCAAAATGAGATACCAATGTTAGCTCCATAACAGCAATCCAGTTAACTTTATGTTAGTATAAACTTTTGGAATATTAAAAATATAATGTGATTTTTAAATAACGAATCTTGGCATTGAGCATTTTTTTACAGGGCTCGAATTTCTTCACACCACCATCACAACCGATAGAGCATAACTCGGTTCAATTAACATGACACCTGAATACCGACTCTAATTCTTTCACTCGATTCTGTCATGCCCGGAGAGTGAAAGGGACGGATGGTATAACCTGCAGGTGTGATGCTAGTTCGACCGAGTAGTAGGCTCAATGGATAGAGTTGTAGGTATGTTGGGATGCGTTCAAATACGTATAATTTATAGACAGCGTTCATCGATTTATATAATAATTATTTTTAAAACCAATACCTACCTATAATTTAAAGTAATCGCAAAAAGGGACGGCGACGATAAGGGGACGGTTATAGGACGGCCAAGCATTAAATAGGACGGAAAACCGTCCCTTTTAGGACGGTCTGGCAACGCTGCAACTGAGCCACGCGGTCGCGCGCGGGGCCGCGGGGCGGGGGGGGCGAGCGGGCGCGGGGGGCGGCTTCCCCGCACCTCCGCGGTATTATTTGATTAATTCGCCTCCCCTTGTATACTCGGCGAGTCGTTACGACGACATTAAGTTTTTAAATTTCAGTAAGAGGGCCGCAACCTTCACCTACTCCTTAATACTTTTAATTGAATTAATTAAGATCGACGGCCGGCAACAAAGATTAGACGTTAATAAGTGAACGCTGAAGGATCCGTCCCGTTGTTGGTTAATTACGGCTCGGCGGCTGCGGTGCGCCCGCTGGAAAAAATCCCGGACAGAAAGAATGAATATTACCTACCTACCGAGAAACGTTAGTGCCGCTAATTGGAGAGTATTTGCATACTGAAATAAAATAAAGGCGGAGTGAGTTATTTTGACGGAGTCGGATGGCAGTAAAAAACATGAAAAACGCAACATTGGGCTTAAAACTCCCTGTTACCAAAATAAAAAAGCAATGGTGTTGTAACCCGTAATGAACGTATATTGATGGATTCTGTCCTAAGAGAAGTAAGTAGGTACTTAATTATTTTAGTTTTCTAACCATATTAGCTAAACTTCTTATCAACTCCGAGTTTTGTTATTTTAAGAGAATTTTTTTAATGAGAATTTTATAATAATACAATCGGGCAATATTAGAACTCACTTTTATTGCACTGAAGTCCTATTAATTTCCCGTCTATTCTGGGTATGAGGAACAGGACAATTAGAAATGTATTAGTGTACAGGAAACAGGCACGGGGCGCGGGACATGAAAGAGGTCGGGCCGAATTCGGGTTAATTCAACATATTCCGCGCCCATTACAGGGTTAATTCGGCCCGGCCGATCGATCATCTGCGTCCGCGCAGGTGGGCTGAGATTGCGCGCTGCGTATTGTGAGACGCTTTGTATAATGCTAGAGGATTATTAGGTAACGTAAGAGTAAAACATTTTAGAGGAAGGAGATGAACGAAGTATACGTTCGCACGTGATAATTAATTTTTATACAAATTTTTGTGATTTTTTTTCGTCGTTTCTTGTGACTTTACACAAAAGATTGGTGATGTTCTGAATATTTTATAAACCAATATTTCCTATTGGGTGGTAAAAGTTAAGCTTTGTTTTTGCCTTATTTTATACTAGAGAACGTGTGCATGTGCCATAACTTTTCGATAAAACATAACATGAGTAAAACATTGGGCAAAAACCTTAAGGATAAAACAAGCGCATAACGAATCTTGACGTAATAAAAAATCTAAGAAAAATTAAATACCAATTGCAGAAACAGTACTTAAAGCCGAAACCCGTTATAAAAACTCATTAAATCATCGGCGTCTCTCATGGTACCGGGATATTATTTGTTACGGACAAGCTGAGCCGCTCGAAATTAATCTTTGTTTAAAGTTAATGGACCTTATTAATCACAGGCATTATGTCTAGATGGATATAATGTGGTAATCGGTATTTCATGAGATATCAGACCTTCTATTACGAAAACAAATGCACCGTTACACAATCTATAGAATTTCATTAGGCTGCCATTGAAAATTATCCTTTAACTTAAGGGAGTAAGATTGGTAACATAATGACATAGATTAGAGCGACAGGTGAACGCGGTGTTATTATTATGTATTATGCCTTTTAATTGGATGTATGTCGAGTTATTAGTTTTGAAGTTCAAAGTGAGGTTGAGGTGCCGAGCTCATCAAAAGTAATTAAGTATTATTTAATAGTGGTAAAATTAGGCGATTGAATTAGTTTGTCTATTAAAGTTTAGAATGGGATGCATTAGACGTAGTCAGTTAAGTTTTTAAGTACACTCAAAATTAAAGGAAATGTACCTTTGATAAAAAAGGAATTGATGAGCTATGTCTGTTAAAAAAGTTAATTTAAGTATTAACCGTGGAAGAGAAAAGATAGATTAAAGAGACTAATTTGTAGAAAACATCTTAACTAATAATGCTAATGAAGATACTCACTCAAAGCTTCTGATTAATGATGAGATGGCATACCAAAACAGGGCCATAACGACCTTGCATCTTGGCTTTATAGTTGCACAGGCAGCTAAATCACGCATTTGCTGTACCAAGTCTTGGTCGTGACGAAACAAGGGTACAATTAAGGTGTTCGCACACTGCACCGGTGCAAGGGCGGCGTCACAATGCTGCAAATGACGCCGTCCGCTACGCAAATGAAGAATATTGTCGCACGCCGTGAATGCTCCTTAATGACGCAGCACCACCGGCCGCCCGCTAGACTCTCCCACATGGTATTTGCGTGCAATTGTCAACTGTTTAATAATTTTGGATTTCGAATCATTATCGAATGTCAATGGGCAGATTTGGAGATTAATAATATTAATATGGACTATGATTGATGAGCAGAAAAGTTATTGTAGATTTGTTAATAATAAAAGAGGTTTTGTTCGTTGTTGAATTAGGTTGCTCATGCATATTTTCTGTTCTAGATGTTGTAAATGCTGTGCAGTGTGCTGTATTATGTAAACTAGAGTTAGACTTATTTAAACCAACAAAGGAATTCATTGAATCTGGTAGCAATGCCACTAATAAATACCATATCAGCTAGTTAATATATTTTAAACCAAAAGCTACATTAAATCTCTAGTATCCCCTACTAAATATGCGCGTAGAACGATTTTATTAATTACTCGTAACAGGTCTCCGTCGAAAGTAAGACATAATCTAGTCAGATCTTAAGACGTCGCTGGTTGTAAAACGGTACGAGACAGACGTTTATTATAATATACAATATGAGGGCACTAAATGTCGAACGCTGTGATGTCTGCCAGCGCTGGCCGCGAATGTAATAACACTCATGGTTGGAGTCGATTACATTTTGTCCATTATTAAGTGGAACGAATTTGCAAAGACTCTAGCTATATGGACGTTTGGGTTTCTAAGTTGGTGAAGAAACATATTTAATGTTACTTCTTTTGTTTTCGATGTAAAAGTCATATCATCATTGAGTGCCACCTTTATGATGAAGTTTGAAGGGCAGTTAAGGCCAGTTGTATAAGTATTTGTAAGGTTTCTGAAAGAGGAATCGAGTGTAACATTGTTTTAAAACGTTCACTGACGTATTTATGTAGCCTGTTTTTTTGACATTAGGGCTATGGGGATAATATTAGATGCGATAGGGCGATTGAGACACAATTAGTGTCATTATAAAAAAAATGTAGAGTCGAAGCCCTTTTCTTTGAAGTTGTCTTTATATTTAAATCTACACTAGATACGAGAAGCTAGACACACAGATTTATATGTTTTTTTAAATCTTTAACTAACTGTGCAGTGATACACAATTTTCTTCTCGGCTTTCCGTGAGCCATGATCATTATTGATCACTAATGTATTGGTAACGTTGGGTTTAGTTTGAAAAACCAGAGAATGAACAGGAATCTGCCTAATTTCTAGTCGTTTAACTAGTAATAAATACAAATACAAATACAAATACAAATACAAATCTCTTTATTGTGAAATGTAGGTTAGTATACATAGATTGCTGTTGTTGGGTTTTTGGTGTTTCACTACATTTCCACCTTTTACAAGGTATACAATAATTTGATATAGTTAGGTTTGGAAAATCTCATACATTTAAAATTAATAGAAAAATTAATATTAAGTTAATATGACATAATTGATTATATTAAATTACAGTATTAAATTGTGTTAATTAGGTATAAAAATGTCAAATTACATACGATGTCCTCATTAAATTAAAATTAATATTAAATTGTGCTATAATAACAAAAAAAAATAATAATACATTCATGTCAAAATTTTATTCAAGTACCTATCATTTTTTGGAAAAGTCAGTAAGGAAGTCTTCGGTTTTATAATAGACTTTGTCAATTAGAAGATTTAATAGTCTTATCTTGAACTGATTAATTGGTAACATTTTAATGTCATTCGGGATTTTATTAAATATTTTACTAGCCATACCAAAAAAACTATTTGAAAATAATGTTGTTTTATGTTTAAGGGCGCACAATTTATTCCCACGTCCTGGTCTATGGTTTCTATGAGCATTTATTTCTGAAAAAGTGGAAAAAGCATGTTGATTTTTTTTGACAAATACCGAAACTTCAAAAATATATAAGGATGAGAGCGTCAAAATATTAAGTTGTTTAAAAACTGGTTTGCAACTATTAGTAGGCTTTAGACCCTTTATAGCCCTTATACATCTTTTTTGTGCTTTAAAGACCAGATTTTTGTTACAGGAATTACCCCAAAAAATTATGCCATATCGTAATATGGATTCTATGTATCCATGATAGGCCATAACAACAGTTTCTGTGTTTGCATTTTTGGAAAGCTTGTATAAGATATAAGTAGACGTACTTAGTCTTTTACAAAGCATTTCAGTATGTGACTTCCAGTTAATTTGGTAGTCAATTTGGACACCCAGAAATTTAATGTTAGAGACTGATTCTATTACACCGTCATTAACCTTTAGAGTCACTTTTGGTAGAGGAGTTTTCTGTCTAAAATGCATAATTTTTGTTTTATTAGTATTAAGTATCAGGTTGTTTTTTTCCAACCAGTCATTAAGTTTTGTCATGGCATTGTTTATTTCTTCTTCATAAGTTTGACTATTAACACATTTGATAATGGCAGTGCTGTCATCGGCAAACATTATCATAGGGTGTTCAATAGACTTTGGAAGGTCATTTATATATATAATGAAGAACAAAGGGCCTAATATACTGCCTTGTGGTACGCCTACCTCCACATTTCTGCAGTCTGACGAATAATTCTTATTTATTCCTGATTTCTCACATAACTTTGTTACAATAGTATACTGTTTCCTGTTTCTAAGATATGACCTTATTAGATCATGGGCTACACCTCTTATACCGTAGCAGTAAAGTTTTTGTAGAAGTATATTATGGTCGACATGGTCGAATGCGCTTGACATGTCCATATATAATGCACATACATGTTGTTTAAGGTCAACTGATTTCATGACAGGTTGAAGAAATTGATGGATAGCCATATTTGTGCTTTTTTCTCTACGAAACCCAAATTGTTCTTTAGCAAACAAGTCGTACTTCTCGAAAAAGTTGTAAAAATAATCACGGATAATTTTTTCAAATATCTTTGAGAATACATTTAATTGAGCAATCGGTCTATAATTTTTTACGTCGGTGCGTTCTCCTTTTTTATGTATTGGCTTTACCATGGCAATTTTTAGGTCATCAGGAAAAACGCCAGTAGTCAACATCAAATTAATAATATGATTTAAAGGGTCAGCTAAATGTAAAGAAAATTTCTTTATAATTTTAGTGGGAATACCATCTATTCCAACACTCTGTGTCACTTTCAATGATCGTATTATTTTTAATACCGCAACTTTTAATATAAGCAAAAAGCAAATAAATAAATAATAATCCTGTAGAAATTGACAATACGCTGCTGTCGTCTGGGACACATGCCAAATGCCCAGAAAGTACACCAGTAACTTTCGGTTATGCGAACATTTTTCATATTTTAATTGACGTTGGTCGCCGCTAAGACACGCGTAACGAAAATGTTGTCTGTGCTATACTTAAATAGTGGGTAATTAACATCGGATTGTTATTTTTAATCTATGGAAGCAAATAGATTCTGACTATTTTCAAGGGGTAGGAAAATGTTTAAAACGTTTGGATTTTGGTGTGTACGAGTATACAGTAGAGGGTAGTATCCGTTATTTATCCGTGTCGCGTAGCGGTGAAAAAAATCCCCCTCTCTTCCCTTAGATGTCGTAAAAGGTGACTAACAGACTTAAGACTGCACATATCCAACAGCATAGAGCGGTGATGGGCTCACCACCACGCTGAGCATGTGCAGTGGCTAATTGGTGAAAAGTGGACTATGGCAGAGGACTGCTTTTGCTGTCCTCATTGCCTAGTCTCAGACTAACCCTTTGGGGATGTATGTATGTCGTGGGAGTAGTAAACCTAGACTAATAATCGGTGAGGATGAAGTAAAGCCGTTGCGTTGCTCAGTCTGATGTCAAAAGATTGTATTTGTTTAATACTGTACCTAGTCGTAATAACAAAAGTCATGTCAAAGTCCTCAATCCTGTAGGCTTACTCTTGAAACACATTTGCATTAAGTAATCAATTTCCAATCACAAATCTAAAAAATGTCAAATGGCACTTTTGTAAGCGACAATAGCGTACATTTAACATTGGAATTAAATTGCGTGGAAATTGATTGAACAAATTATTATCGAGATGGCGTTCCGGAATTATCTTTACTTATACCAATATCGATACATATAAATCGCATTGGAATTGTATTAAGATTGAATAGAATAGAATATAGAATATATTTTATTTGAGTTTGCGTTCACGAGTAACCCCCCTGACAACTGGCCAATTCCAAATGTAGTGTTTGTTCTATATGTTGATAAAACTACACAGACAGTTTGATTAGGTCTCTTTAATAAACTTTATTAGAGACTACCTGTCTATTCATCTCTTTATTCAGTTTCCCACAACGATTTAAATATATTTTTTTCATTACCTATTACGGTACTGAAAAAACGGTACTTATTTATGATCTCTCTTTTAAGCATCTAAACTCTACAGTATTTTGACGACCAAGAAAATGGCCATTCAATTTACGTCAAGACACCTCAACACCTTATTCAAAGGTTCAGCGGCTGACCTGGACCTTTGACTTAGGTAGTCACACAGGAGATGAATTACATTCAAATTGACTCGAAGATTCGTGTTGGAAGAGAAGTTATTTACCGGAATGATAACTTAGCATATTTGCAGTGAAATTTGAAGAATACCATCGATAAAGATTTCGTTTAGATAGTGATGCATAACAACATTTTCGAAAAAAATTAAGGTTTAAATGCAACTAAGTATAACCCCTTCATAGAAAACCGTCCACAAAAACACCTTTTTCCATATTCAGTACCTTGATTACCATTAGAAGACGAGAGCTACTGTCGGGGTGCATCCTTTATTTCCCATAATTATTATAGCATTTCAAACGAAACTAAGTCATAAACGATGGAAGACGTAAGAAAAAAAAACTTGCTAGCCAACCTCAGTGTTTGACCCAGACCTCGAGTGGGTTAGGTCAGGAAGGCGCTGACGTAAAGAGACAGATTGACCCCACGACACGGAGCGGTCGGTGGCTGCAAGCAGCTGTCGACGGCTCGACGGAGCACGGGCTCAGGGGGAATTGGATCACCACCTTTTTTATTGTCGCTTAATTGATGATTTGTTGAAAGCATTCGCAGTAATCCTATATTGTGAATGCAATTGTATTGCTATAATGAATAAGACTGGTTTTTATCAACTAATTGGGTTTTTTGTTTTGGTGATAATGCTCCTTTCGTATTACAGCCGCCGTAATGATTATGTAATTCTTCCTGTTTTTAAAGTGAAGACACATTTTATTAAGTTAAAAACTCGTCATATTTACTTACTCCTTAATAATTTATATCGAATATTTACTCTTTGGATTGACATCCTAAGAGATCTGATTAAAATATTTTTACAAATATTTTAAACTTTCAGTTAAGATATGACTGGGATTTGTAATATTTGAGATATTTTTTTAACTTTCAATCTTAATAATTTATCGGTTGATGTTGATTCACCAATTGAAAAGATTACGTTATAAGTATTATGAAAAGTTAGACAAATGTTTTACGATTAGAAAAAAGTGCTTTTGTTTTTTAAAAGCACTTGTTTCTCTGGGTCTCTCTGGGGACAGGTGCTATTAATTTTAGATGAGAATAACAAATTGTTGTGTTGACCGCTTTTCATTATTAATACGATTGATTAAATTCGCAAATGGTGCAGATTAATTTAAACCGCATAAGCAAATTATTAATCTACAATAAAAGGGAACATTTAATATTTGGAACATTAATACCATAAGTACAGATTTTAATTTCGACTTCCACTCTGATCAACTGGTTGATTCGTTCAGTTGGTCGGAGTGGAAGACGCGAATTAACTTACTATAGTGAATAAGGCTTCTAACTCAGTTTATTGAGGTTTCTTGTTTATTCAAATGATTTACTAGGTTGAACGCATACTGATTTGTATCCTGGGTGTGCCCAGGTGTGCCCAAACGGTGTGCCGTTTGTATGCCCAGAACCACCATCCCGCATTGGGCCAGCGTGGTGGATTATAGTCCAATCTCCCCATATGCTGTTGTCAATGAGGAAAGGACTGTGCCCAGCAGTGGGACGTTTATAGGCTGACTATACGTACGATGTTTAGGTACCAGAGGGCTTACTCTCTTTCTCCGAAACGAAATTTCGGCCGATTTTCGTTTGAAATTTTAAACAATTTAAATACCAAATCTATTTTGTATGAACGATAATTCGGAAGGTATGGAAATCACTGTAAATAAATAGCAAAAAAAATAGGCCGAAATTTCGTTTCGGAGAAAGAGAGTTAGTCCCTCTGACGTTAAGGCCGTGTTCAAGGGCAAGGAAAAAAAGGAATGCCAAGGATATAAAATAGATTACGTTCGTCCTCTTTACATACAGGTAAACACTTGAAGTTTTGGTCATTCAGTATTACGTTGGTCGCGTTACAATGCTCGAAGACATACATGTTACGACTGTATAAATTCGCTAATCCATGAAACCCGCGGCCACACAGCGTCACCCGCGCAGGTAGTCTCCAAAAATAAGTTTCCGCCAATGTGCAGCAACCGGAGCGGGCGGCAAGGCGGTCGGTCGCAGTCGCAGTATCGAGAGCTGCGCATTACGTTCGATTGTAAGGCCAAGCGGGGCCTAATTGCCAGCATTGTGTCGGCATGCAGATGTGAATGGGCTTTGATTTGGGCCCGGGGCGCGGGCCGGGGGCAGGGGACAAATCGCTCGTTACGGCTGCAGGTAAACTTTCATTGAGCGTCGGAAGGCGTCGGACGTGAGAGGCGGCTCGAAATGCCCTCGTTATTTGCCGCCGAATCACTAGCTCATTGTGCTCGGGGAAACGGTAGACGCGGTCGCCGAATCACGAAAAAGACTTTAATGAGCCGTGAGAACGCTCCAAATGAACGATTGTGCGGGGTCCCCGTTTAATGAACGATTGATATTAGAGTGGGTTTCATTAGTGGTGGACGTGGTCATTTAAGACGGCTATCAGCTGTGAGAAAGCCTTTAAGCAATGCTGCATTGAGTGTTCCGTTTGCAATATACGCTGATTGCCCGGTAACCTGTATAACGTCTCTCACTAAACAGATTTTTACTAGTAGTACCTATCCTTAAGTATACTTTGTAACTACGAGTTTTTTGATTTGTAATTGCTCATGAATACTGCTAGATACAGACCTAGGGAAACCCGTGGTGATAGGCTACACTTAGAATTCGACTGATTGGCGAACTCCTGTACACACGGCGTCAGATCAACCTACTCAAAATTGTCAAATTTCTACAATCAATTTTGAACTTTATCGTGTGGTTCTAAGGATCAATATTCGTTGGAGAAATTTGACAGTTTAGCGTAGGTTGATCTGACGCCGTGTGTACATTTTGCTGCTACTGCCAAACAACATTGTTTTGAATTGCTGTGCTCCGTTTTGAAGGGTACCAGATTTGATGAAGTGACGTAAGAGCATAAGAGATGAATCTTAAGGGTCGGCAACGCACTTGGAGAACTCTTGGTTTACGGGCCGCAGACGCTGCAGTGGCAGCTTTCCAACAGACCGCGGCTAGGTAGCTACTTACTCTTTTGCCAGCTCAGTAACATATAAAATCTTTTCATATATTTTTCCGATTATGAACGTTATCTCTGGAGGTTGTTTTATACGATTCCGACTGTTGCTAGAGCCACCTGTTGCGCGAGGGTGAGAGAAAAACTGAGTGCCGGGAGGTGACCCCCCCTCGGCCCCTTCTCCGCGCCTCTTCTGGTCCGAACCCGACACTATGCCAATTAAAATCCGACTCCTGGCGTTCTGTTATTGGTTATGTATGTCCTATGCATCAAATATTGTCAGTTATGCCACATATTGTTTTCTGAGGTTTAAGGGAGCACTACACATTGAAATGAAACTCTTTTTTACGGATTAACTCTCCGGGAGACTGAGTCACCCTGTGGCCACGGACCCTGTAAAGGGTTTGAAACGTCAGGAAACTAAAAAACTATGTAATGTAGTAATAATTAAACGCAAGTTAATCCGTAAAATAAAAGTGTTGCATTTCAGTTATGCTACAGCTTGAAAAAGTACAGATATAGAGGTAGGAGCCATATTAAATTATTTCTAGTCTATGTTAGAATCAAAATGTATACTTAATAGCAAACAGGTTTATTTTTTTAAATGAATAAAGAAATAGAGGTGGACAACTAGAGAGACCAATTTACCTTTCATAAATAAATATTTACATAAGCAATTTGTGACTAAAATCTAATCTAATAAAATGAATTTTGTCTTAACAAATTTTCTGTCCTATGATTCACGTGGGGTGCATATCAAAGATTTTCTATTAATAAATTATTAATTAATTTAATAATATTATTTTGTTTACTTTGTGGCCATATTAGTAATTATACTGTAGATTAATTTAAGAAGACTACTGCTAAGAGCTGTGATCAATTTTAGGTACATGTGCTTCAAAAGTACCCTTTCGAAGGTAAGTATCCCTTTTTTATGAATCCGGAATATGAATCCACTTCACCTGATGTTAACCTCTTGTTTGGCATAACCCACCATATAAAGGTCGAAACAATTGACATTTCCGAAATGTCTGGTTTGTGTCTGATGAAGGCTTAAGTGGAAATTGAGTCTAGGCACGAATACAACAAAGGCCTATATAGCATCAGTTAAATTTTATCAGCTCCCATATTATTTATTTACTTTACTGACGGTATTGTATTTCACAACCAAATTAAATATAGAACATAACAATTACATTACATTAACAAATTTATAAATAATAAGACTTTTAAAAGTGCGTGTACGCAACCATTTGCGGCGGAGAGTGTCCCACTCCCCAGTAGGCCAGCGGGACAGACGGGACAGGTGCTAAAGGGGCACAGGCACAGCCGTAGCCGCGGGCGCAACCGCCGCCATTTGTATGTAAATTAGAAATTTAATTAACAACAAAATATACAAACATTCCTCACGTGCTAGGACAGCCTGTAAAACTAATAGGCGGCTATTAACAGTTCCGCCTGTAATATGTTAATTAAATTTCTTGTATTCATTTTGTTTTTAATTGACTTTGAAATACGTTAAATATGTTGTATTGAGTTCTGTTTGTTTCAACCTTTTTTTTTGTTTTTGAAGACTGTTAACGGAAGTGTGTCTGTATATGAGGCTATCAGCAAAGTGGTGTAACCGACTACTAGACTAGACTACTTTATTAGGAAGATGATGAGTAATTAAAATTACTCTTACACCACTCTTGCTTTATTGTTTTGCTTTAATATGCCCCGTGCAAAAACAGATGTTTTCAATGCCATCAATTGATGGATACTAAAAGGTGGCTTATACGCCACTTTGTATTGAAAAATCATACTGTATTTTATACCAAAATTGTAGGTTACACCACTTTTGCGCTAATAGCCTCATATGTACTTATACTTATATTGAAAATTAATTTACAACTTAGCTAGAAAATAATTAAAAATAAATAAATAATAATATACCTACTAAGTATTACTACTCATAAAACCCGTTTCCTTGTCTAGTAGGCATAGCATTGCGTTCCCATCAATATTTATGACAACTGGGAGTTGTAACATAATTTATAAGATATGTTATGTTTCAAAATTCAACATACATATTTAATTATACGCGAAAACAACGCAGTAACTACATAGTAAGTACAAAAAAATGCGGGTAATCTTTTCAAACGCATGTGCACATACACAGAAACAATTGAAATAAGACAAAAACAATATAATACTTTAGACAATAGTTTTTTTTGTCACGTTACAATGTTCATGTGACCATGCGATGGTCGTGGGACTGGTGTCAGATGTCATTTGTCTGCTATGACAGACTTCTGTCTCGTCACCTATGAACCTACCGAATTTGAATTTAGGGGTCCGCACTCTGAACATTTACAAACATACAAGCAATTAAGTCAATTAATCTCCCCTTTTTTCATTGTCGGAGAACTACAACTTATTATTGCAGTTTATTTCTTATGGCACATTTCTCACGCTTTGTGTATTACTGTACCTACGGAAATAAATAAAAGTCCATAATTGACCCTAAAACTTATGTTAAGGGGAAATGAGAAACCGTGACCGTGCAGTAACCTTTAATTATCCGCCTCTGTCGTCTAATCGTCTTGTAACAGTCACAAACTCGCAGAGGTCAACTATGTATCTTTTCTCTTATTCTCTCTTAAATCGATCCCCGTCGTCCTTTTTATTTATTATCTTGTATTTTTTTTATTAAAATCTTGTTTGTTCATTCTTAAGGGGGGTTAGGCGATCAGCGAAAGTTCCGGGCCCTCGCGGGTGTTGCGCGGTAATTCGTAAGCGCCATTCACATTTTTATCAAAAAGTTAATGAAAATGGTTAGTTTTTTGGAAATCCAAAACAGTCACGAAATCGAAAAGGTAAATAAATACATATGTGTTTATGATTTTATAGGAATTATTATTGTAAAACACGGTCGTAATGTGCATTTATATAAAATTTTATAGTAACTTTAGGATTTTTTTCTATCGAGCAAAATGTTTCCAATCGCGTTTTGGAAACAGTCCTCCCATCACACATACATACGTTCTGTAAGAAAATTTCAGTGCGAAATATCTAAAATATTTTGGATAACAGCTTATAGAAAACAGCCTTCTGTACGGTAGTAGTATTAGTTATTCTGTGCTTGTACCAAGACGAAAAACGAAACAATTTTAAAACACACAAGTTTATGCTTATTCATTTTTGACGTTTTTTTATGCTTAAGTTTTTATAAAAAAAGATATTTGAATGATTAAAAATGTCAACCTTATTGGTTAGGTACTAATGTTTTCCAAAACTCATTTCAGCCGCTACTTTATTTTACTTCAAAAACTCTCCAATTTATATTACTTACCACAGTATCAATACGATAATTGGAAATCATATTACACAACTCTATGACCACGGCTTATATTTCGGTTCGACGCGATTCTGTTTCGGCGTGCAGTGGTACTGGGGGTAGCAATGCGCATTTGTCTGGCACAGACTATAATAGCTCGTTAGATTAGTTATTAAGTCTTAACTATAAGTTAGTTAACTGTTTTTTTATTATTATTAGTATTGACGTCAATAAGTGCCTGTAAAGGTTTACATTGAATAAATAATTTGACTTTGACTTTGACTTTGAGCCAATTTTTTCGTTTTTATCGCCTAACCAACCCAAGAATAATCTTCATTTTAATCTACTCTATACACTCTTCATTCTTTATGACTAAACCAAGTAAGGTAAGAGAGCGTTAGTCTATTTAACTACCAAGATTCAAAATCTTCCCCTAAAACATGCAATAGGTACATAATCTTGTTTTGTATTATTATACGGAACCTCCAGTAAAAGCAGCAGTTCCACAAAAATACTTCAGCTGCCGTAAGCATACCTTTGAACTTGTCGCTATTACTTGTTTCTGAGAAACGTTTCCTGTATTGTGTAGTGACAATACAAAGCATTTTGTGCGATCAGCACTGAATGACATAGTTAAATTACATAGTTGCCGTTTGGATTTTTGGATAATTCACGAATTTCACATCTTCTTCTTTCTGCTTTCAATTTTAAACACATGCAAAGAAAAAAATACAGATTAAAAAAGCACTTCGAAACCTAGTTAAAAGCCTACGTCGAAAAAATTTCAAAAAAAAAATCAGGTAGGTATTGAAACAATTACTTAAATTAATGTTTTATATTTAAGCGTTTTATTAACGCTTAAATATACTTAAGTAAAATTCGATGGTTGAGGGCCAGACCACGGTAGCCAAGTGGTTAAGGCAGCCGCCCGGAATGCGGAAGGTGCGTGGTTCGATTCCCGCCTGAGGTTGTCGTCTTTTTTCAGGGTTTAAAATTTTACAATTACTTAAATTAGAAATTATAAAATTAAATAAATAACAAATTCAAACAAAATAAAACAAAAATAAACATTACTTAAATCCTAAAACTTACATCCCTACATCTCGTCTGTTTACTAGACGGGTAGGCAGACCACTGCTTTTCACTTCATTATCATTATCATCATCATCATCAACAACGTCCCACTACTGGGCACATCCCTTTCCACATAGACAACAGCACACAACTAGGTGTTTTCATTTGCTAGACGTAGGTAAAATTATGGCTAGGCAAAACACGAATAAAATAAAATAAAATCATCAAGACAACCTATAGGCATATGAGTTTCTTTACTCATGTGCTACGGTGCTGGTGGCTTAAAGAAACACAACTTCCTACTGCTTTTTGAGATAAGGAGCAGTGGGGGAATTCCGATATAAATTTTGAAGAGATAACAGGAGGACTTTATTTTTGATAACAATTCATAGTAGTTTTATATGTACTGTCTTTATTGTTTTACTTTAGTATACTCAATGAAAAGATCTGTATTAAACATGAATTAGATTCTTAAAATATAATTTAGATTCGTTTTATTTATTATTTGTAATATTAACACATATCTTTTGACATAGGAGCTATTACGTTACATGTTAAGGTAATTCCGAAGCTCTTTAAATTTGGACTTTTATACACATTGCACTGAAAAAAATATTTAACCTAACTACTTTGGCTATTTCAGGAATAACCAAAGTTTGACAATATTCTAATAAAGTTAACTTGATTTAACAAAAGTGATTTGTCTTTATAAGACAAAACCGCTTATGTTATTTCAAGTTGGGTTATTAGTAAATAAACCTTTGATTTGCTCTAAACATACTGAATTAGACAAACTCAAGTGGTTACAGGCTAATAAACCGTTTTGTCCATTTTAGGCATTATCTTTGATAACATGCAACAAAAGTATTTATTTTGCGTACAGCCAACGTTTTTGTAAGCCATAACAAAAAGCAGTTCAGCAATAATGTGCTTATTCATAAATGAATATTTTGTAACAAATAGCATAATATATTTTGTAGTGCATGACAAAACTGCAGGTTAGAACATATTGCCTAACGTTTATTTAATAATAAAGGAACTTTAGTAATATCAAGCCCAACTTTCGTTTAGTATTTACAAAATATTTTGTTTACATTTGTAACCGAATCGGCGCTAAACTTGACAGCTCGTGTTCGTTCATTTTTATTTACGCGCCGGCAAAGACAGTCACGATGTTGCTAGATTATAGTTATTGTAATATTTGTGGTGAATGTGCGTGAATTATTAAAAGGTTTGAACCTCAATGGAGACTCCAGTGCCTGCATGACGAACGTTCAGACTCTTTAGATAATTATCTCCGTCTATGGGGTCTGGAAACGTACATCGCTTCTTTCAAAGGTAAGTTATTCTTTATATCAAATTCAACCAGCATGGTCACATCTGTCGCAGAACCGATGACCAATGGAGTAGACGGGTTTTTGAGTGGAGGCCACGGCTCGGCAAACGTAGTGTTAGACGTCCACCAGCCAGATGGACCAATAACCTAAAAAAAGGTAGTTGGCATTGTCTGGATGGCGAAAGCGGGAGATCGGGCTTTGGGGCGCTCCCTGGGAAAGGCCTCCGTCCTGCAGTGGACTGCAATAGGCTAATGATGAACCAGCATGGTGCGTCATCGATTTTTTTTATCAGTAAAAGAACTTAGTTCCAGAGATAATTTTCTTCGAATTTTCGTAGTACCTACTATTAAGTATTTTAATATTACAATGCAGTCATTAACATGTTAAATTATCTGTTACAGACACGGAAGAGGATTTGAATGTTGTTACGTTTATGGTACTGCCCTTTTTAATGACAACATCCTTGCTGAAAACAAACAAGACAAAAAAAGTGGAGAAATCTTGAAGTCTTGGATAGCTTCATCTGCCACTTAAAAAGCGCTGCGGAGATAGAAGAAACCATACAAAGTCGCAAACAAAAGTTCAATAAATGGACTTTGCGTTCATCACTGAAAGAGATAACCTCAAGGTACATAATATTGAACCATTTACGTTACGAGATCGTTTTATATTTAATATACAATTACCTATAATAAATAATAGAAATAAATGATAATAACAATAAATAATATTTTGTATTTATTTTTATATACTTAATGTAGTTATTTTTTTAATATTCATTATTATTAATATTTAAAATTTAATTATATAGGTATTAGGTATAATATATATAAACACTTATTTTTTAGTTAATTAAGGTTAATTAATTAATGAAGAATTAAGTAAAGAAAGGCTGATACATAACTGTTTTTGTAAAATTTAATAAACCATTTGATATACCTATGTATCTTTTTGTTTTATTCCATCAACTACATCTTTTTTAGAAATAGCGATTTTAGCGAATTTAGCAAATAAAATTTGATATTCTTAATGTGGTTCACGTGCCTGTAAGCTTCACTGTGGAACTTGCAGGTATGTGAGCTGCATTAAGGATAACAATTTTTATTTGCTATAGTATTAACACAAAAGCTTTGCTATACCTAAGTAAAGTATTAACACAAAAGTTTTGCTATACGTAAACAAAATATTAACACAAAGTTTGGCTATTCGTGAACAAGTACTATCACACAAGTTTTGCTACACGTAAACAAAATATTAACACAAATGTTTTGCTATAGGTAAACAAATAATTAACACAAGATTTGCTATACGTAAACAATGTATCAACACAAAAGTTTTGCTGAATTTAAATAAACACAAAAAGTAACAATTATTTTGGCTACATCCAGTCTAAGTGTTTTACAAATGGAAAACTAACAAATTGTTTATTTGTAACCAATTTTAGGCCATAAGTAACGTAAGCTTTTTCATAACACGTAGCAAAAACTGTTTTGCAATACACAACACACATAGTTTGTCAGAAAAATAAGCCAACTGGGTTTGGTTACATATTGCAAAAAGTTATGTGGTCACTTTTTTGTGTTATAGGTTCACGAAAGTTTGGTTATGTATAAGTCTGTTTTTTTTTCAGTGTGATCTAAAGTTTACATGTATTTTTTTCGATCGAGATTACCCCTAACAATTTTTTTTCTACATTTATTTATATATTATTGCCAATTTCGTTTTTTCACTGTCTTTATTTCGAAATAACCTCAGGAAGAGATTGTGGTTCTCAACATTTCAGTTACATTACTCATATTAGAGAATGAACTAAGTCGTTATACGTTGTTGTTACGCAATAACAAACAAGTTTCTACTTAAAGGAAAGAATCTGACTTTACCTAATCTTCTAATTATAAAGACAAATATTCTATAGACTAATTCAATAAATTTGATTATGAAACGGAGCTGAGCAGAGCGGAGAGGACTGGTGAAACGAGAATGGGAATACTGCAGAATCATAAACGCATTCATATTCCAACTCGTTCCTGCTTTAAAAAATTGAAAAAGAAAACATTAATAAATCAACTTTATTTACTTAAAATTCTTAATGGACATAATAGGACTGAAGGTGGTGGGTGACAGAGTTTATAAATGTTGAAAATAATAATGTAGAAAGCATACCGCGTTGTGGAACGCGAGCATCCCAATTACGCCAATTTGATGTTGTGTCATCGATGCGAACACACTGCTGACGCTCTTGAAGATAAGAGGAGAACCATTTCTGTACTCTAGATGAAACCTAAAGATGAGAAAGGATGGAAAATAATTTATATTTCGTCTTAGATTGAGAACCACTTGGAAATCTCTCGGAATAACCCTTAGGTATGGGTTATTTCCGAAAAAAACATAACTAAGACGTCGTGTTCCTACCACATATTCGCAAAAAACGATAATCTTTCGTAAAAACTAACACTTATTCAAATAACTTAACATACGTCCGAGAAAACAATGTTGGGGTAATTCCAAATTACCAGAAATGGCGAAGAGAAATGCCGAATTACCAGAAAAACACTTGTCTGAGATAACTTACTGCAACGAACGTATAGTTCGCACACCAACGACTCACGACGATTGTTGCGGCGAAGGTAATTAAGATGGCTCCTGGACTAGAAACTTGCCAATAGAAAATATCGTTGGAATAAGTAGAAATTTTAACTTTCGGAATATAACCATTTTCGGGATTCCCCCACTGCACCTTATTGTTATTTTTTTGTAAAGTTTCCATAGCTTTAAAGACACAAATAATATAGTATTAATATGATTGATTCATGTAGGTATGTACAAAATCTTAATTACCTGTGATGGTGGCGCTGTTTAGTTTAGTTCCGTTACTCTAACGTTGCTTCGGTCCAACCACAAAGATTGCAACATACTCACCAACTACCTATCCCGGCTTCATAGGGCACAAAATTGTTAATGTAACTAATAGCACATAATGACGAGAGAGGAGGAGAGGACTATTCTCTTGAATAGTCCCTTTTAAATCCGAGACTTGGCATCATATCGTCGCTCACAAAACAGCGAAGCTCATTACCGAACACCAAAAACAAGTTTTCGACGCCCAACACGACATTACGCGTAATTAAGTCAGCGCCGAGAGTGCCGAGACACGAAGATCGAGGCGCACGTGATTTCAATATTTCATCTCCGAGGGCGCATCCACTGCGGTCTCGAGCACACGCGTTCCACTCCTACAATTACGCGCTTGTGTCATATTTACAGCCCAGGTAATTGCCATTCAATTACGAGGCCAGCCTGCTGCGCTAGAAAGGGAGGTCCGACGGTCGGCGGTGAGGCCCTCTTGCTCGCACACGGCGTGCAGCCGGCCAGCTATCAATCATCGAACACCCCCCGCCGGGCGCCGTAGGGATGGGAAACGTCACAAAGCAAGTATCTCGGTTTAACAATGCTCGATAAGTGGGCAAACGCCATGGTAAATTGATTCTGAACGGATACGAATTTGACTAGTTAGCATCTTAAATGTATTCCGATTTGAACAGAGCGGGACCGGATGTAAATTATGTGTATTAGGTCAATTTAACGGCTTACCGGGAACTACTTTTGGACCACATTTATCATGACATCTGAAGGAACAACTAAAGCAAATTTTAAAACTACTTTAATTGTTGGCTCATTTCTTGACAAAATTTAAACTATCTTCTCTCTTATACAAAATGTTTCTTCCACAATTGGCTGTTTCACAATTCATCAATGGCTGATTTACAATTCAGACTGAAAGTTTTTACGAATCTTTCAATGTTGTTATATTAAATTTCAGTTTAATTAAATATATTAATTTAGATTATAATAAAACATATTCATCGACAAACATTTGTAATTTCTCAAATTAATGTGTTTGAGCTTTCTTTCTTTTTTTCCAAATAATCCTAAATACAAAAATATTGGGGTACATATTTCATCAGTTCTTACAGAGAAATTCTATTATCGATAGTCGAGAGCTCACGTCCACAACCCTTGGCTGTCACAGGTATGCAATCTTGCTCTATAGTCTCTATACCTTTACCCTGTTGCACTTAGATTCCAGTTCGGTCGAGCATTTTGCGCTATATTTCAAATTGTGCGAAATTGTCGACTATGCTCGATATCACTCTATTAAGCGAATTCCGTTTTGTTGCAGTGCAATTACACAGACGCAGGGAAAGTGTTTGTTTACTTTTAAATGAGGGAAACACGTTGTGTTATAAAACCTCATTGAATCTAACTAATATCTATCTTTTGAGCATAAATAAACGAATTTATAAAAACAGCCGAATGCTATCCTCTTCTGTTTTAAAGTCTTATTCTGAAAGCATCTACATATTATTAACCATCGCTCAGGGTGCATAATGGGGTGCTTGAAAGTTTCTGTGTGCGTCCGATTAGGGGTGTGATTTTGAAATCGGTAACAATAACTTTCACAGTATAATATCAACAACGAGTGCTCGTATCCCACTGGGATTCAAAGTCATAGACATTATCGAAAAAAATTATCATAATGCAAATATGATTAGATTATTGAATGATGTGAGATTTAATAACGTTCTAGAATTCAACGATAGGTGAGATTTAAAATCACATTCTAGATGTTCTGTCTGTACAAAATTTGGGCAGAAGTAACAGTCATACTAAATATTCTTCTTTTTTAAACAGGAGTAAATGCATTAGGTGTACCACTGAGCACGGAAAGACGCAGATAGTTATGGCGGATTTCCCCCTGCCCCAAAAAAGCTCCAGAATTTCTCTTCATCTGCAGCCTGGGTAATCCAGGACCGCTATGAGCAATCATTTGAGTAGCTAAACTGGTACTTGCGTGTTATCCTCCAGTTATGCAATTCTAGTAGGTACCTAATTAGTCTTAGATTAGTTTTGCATAATTTTATTGCTTACGGATCGAATGTCACTCAAGCAGATAGTGCAATGATGTTATGGGTTGAATGCAACATAATCTAACTATTAATTATAAATTTTATGATTTGAAGCAGGGTCTTTAATAAAGTTTGTTACTGTTTTGCCGCTATTAGCTACGCATCACAGAAAGTTATTGTGTTTTGTAATCCAATTATAATATTCAAAATTTTATGAAGTAGCATCACTTAGTGTCAAGTTAGTTGGACAAGCTCGTAACTAGATGATGGCGCTGTTTGGACCAAATAAAAATGTATTTACCTTTCCCTTGATCGAATACTGAAAATACGGTATTTTCAGTTACCTGTTGCAAGCAACATCAGGTAGGTACTTTGTCATGAAAAAAATATTTACACTTTCAAATGTTGTCTCGTAATACTAATTATATGTTTTAATCTAGATTAATATATCATTCTCTAAAAATTATTTTACATTATTATGCGTGGGAGTACAATTTTATCTATAAATAACATTTTTTTCTCTTCATTAAAAATTCAGAATCATTTGTAACGTCTCGCCATGTTAGTTTTTCGTGACGCAATAAATTTTATTTGAAACATATAATGAGCCAATTCAAACTCTGCCCTGGCCGGTGGTAATGTCGTTAGGAGATTTTTCTCGGAAAAGCAGGCTAATGAGTTGACTCGGGCTGGCAATTAGCCACCTAATTAATCACCGCGGGCTCGCCTTGCACTCGATGTGGCTCGGACATCTTTCGCTTTCCAAATATTCCGTAATAATGACGGAGTCGTGTAAATCACGTATTTGTATATTTTTAATTGTGTACAAATAACAACATAGGCTTAAATTAAACAAAATAATAAATCGATTTGTGGTTTTGTCTACTTAAGTTAGAAATTTGTCATTATTTGTATATGGAAGCAAATAAATCAATAATAAATCAATTTGTGGTTTTGTCTACTTAAGTTAGAAATTTGTCATTATTTGTACGGAAGACTCATCTCCTCCACATCATGTTTCTAACTCTAGAAGGCCAATAGTCAATAGCCGAACGGGTGTGAACAGACGTAGCCTAACAGATAAGTTCACAAAAAAAAAAAAGTGCGTTAAAAATGTATCTATTCATAAAAAATGAGTTTAATTACATTTAAGGGGTATTCTTTCTTGATTCAAGTTATATTATTTTAAATACATCGATTTAAATAATCTTGTAAGTTAAGCAACTTTCGTAATGCCTGGTCAGCAGAAAGAACCAACCACCAACTAAATCAAGTACAAAAGTAGAATTCTGGCTCTGGATCTCTTTCCGGCAGTCTGTGGAACCACTAGACGGCGGTTAAAAGCTTAAGTTATTAAATTTTAAAGACATTTGACACCTCCTCCGGGAAATCTATGTCCAGAGGTTCTTAAGATTGGATATAACCAATTATTTCTTATAGATAGAACAATACATTTGTAAATAATGATTAAATATTAAAATGTTCATCTTAAAGTACTGACAACTTTTCTGTTCACTTTTCAAGTGTCCTATGTCACCATCGGCTGAACATTGATATCCAATTAATGGCGTTACTCTCACCTGCGCCCGCTCATTACGGTAAGTAATGGCGTCGTAAGTGATGTGAGCGGTGGATTCATTATTTACTGTCACAGATTGGAGGCTAGCTCGCCTGTCGCACGGCGCGGCACTCGTGGAACCCGTCCGACAATCTATTACACGTTTTTTTATTAGACAATTCTTTGTGCCTATTATAATTTAGAAGTAGTGACAATAATTCTCGCACTATGATATCAATTATGAGGTTATCTCATTCATATTCCTAAACACAAACTATATATTTTTTTTCAGCCTATATTGTCTCTATATTTATTAAATAAACTTAATTAATAAGTACTTTGAATCGCCTAAATCTTTTTTAGCCTACCACCCAAAGAACGGGTGCAAGAAACCACAGCGCACAGAAGCAACTACATTTACAAAAAAATATATATGAGTATGTCGTTACCAGGTCATAAAATACAAAATATGAATTGCAAAAAAAATTAATAATGCAATACAATACTACAATACAATGTATCATTAGAGAGTGCGCATTTTTTCTCATAACTTTTTAAGTCCTATTATCGGAATTCCGAAAATATTTCTCATACCATTTAACATCATAATGATCACTCTTCATAAAAATATTTAATACTAACGATCGAAACCCTTAATCATCAGAATTCATAATATCTTTAATCATACACCTTGTTTTTACTAATTTTTTTTTCATATATTTTCTTATATTAACGATCGAAACTCCTAATAATTCTAATACATAACGCCAATATTCATAAATTAGTTTCATACTATATACATATTTGTTTTCATATATTTCTTGATCATAAATGTTTTTATGAGACACCCGCTGTAAAGACAAAGTTAAGTATGCAAAACTGTAGTTCCGTTGGTTAGGTTAGGTTAGACTTGTGACAAATAACTTTGTAATTTGAATAAATACTATGTACTTGCAATCATGTTGAATGCATGTTGCATGTTTTTTGGAATACTGCATGCTTGCAGACATGCCTGGATGCATGCTTGCTGCATGCTTGCATGTTTGCACGCTGCATGCTTGCTTGCATGCTGCATGCCTGCATGCATGCTGCATGTTTGTTTGCATGCTACATGCTCCATGCTTGCTTGCATGCCGGGGGTGCAGGGGGGCTGGCCCCCCTGCTCGGGGGGGTCGGGGGCCTGAGGCCCCACGCTATAAAGAAAAAATTAAGTATGCAAAGCTATAGGTCTGTCGGTTAGGTTAGGTTAGACTTTTGACAAATGAAGGAGGGGGGCCCCAGGCCCCCCGTCCCCCCTATTTCTTAATCATAAGTGAATGTATTAAAAAGAATATTATGAGTTTCAATATTTTCTTAGTAATGACATTATTAAAAAGAAAATTATGATAATTGACTGTTATTAAGGAAACAATTATGAAAAAAGAAATTATGAGTTTAAGTTTTTTCTTAGTAATGACAGTATTAATAAAAAATATATGATAACTGTCTGTTATGAGTTCCGATAGTAGTAATAAGAATTTATGAACAAAAAAAGTATGATGATAAAAATTAGGAAGAGTGATTATTATGAACACAAATCGGTAGTAAAACGAAAAATAGGAATAATAGTTTTATGTGAGCCAATATGGACTCATCATTAGAAATAGCTTGAGTACTTGAAGCATTTCAGACCCAAGCTGTTTTGTCTTCTGTGTAATCTGACACTTTGTAATAAGCTTTTTTATAAAGCTTTTCTTTGATTTGATTTTAAATTTATTAAGATCTAATTTCTGAACATTATTTGGTACTTTGTTGTAAATACTTACACACAGACACTTATAAGAATTATTTATTTGATGGAGCCTAGTATTATACCTAAGGTACTGCTAATTTGTTCTTACTTCTAGTGATTAAATTGAGAATATCACTGTTTTTTGAAAACACTTCAATATTTTTATGAACATATATCAGATTTCTATAAATGTATTGTGATGCCACTGTCATTATATTTATATCCTTAATCTCTCTCTGAGAGAGTCACCAGCCTTATTGCTCGAATAGCCCTCTTCTGCATCACAAAGATAGTTTGAATGTCGGCAGCATTACTCTACAGTAAAATGCCGTACGATACAGTATGAAAGTATTGAAATAAACTAATCTAGCTGTATTAATATCAGTTAACTGACGGATCTTCATTACTGCATAAGCCGCAAAGCTATGTCTATTCGACAATTTAGCTATATGTGGGCGGACCCCACTGAAGCTTGGCATCTAACGTGACGCCTAGAAACACAGTGGTGTCCACAGGATTCACATTCCTATCTTTAATTTTAGTTGTTACCTAGTTGTTACCTCCTTAACATTAGGCATTACAAATCTTACATATTTGGTTTTTCCTTCGTATAGTCATTTACACTTAACCAGTGAACAATCTTTGAGACCGCATTCAGTGTCGTCGTTTCACTTTGAATAAAAGTTATACTATCTATCTCATGACATGACTGTCTTTTACAAAATAAGGTAGGTACTTAGGTCATTAATATAAACAAAAAAAAAAACAAAACCGACTTAAAAAAACAGATAAACCAAAATTAAAAAGAAGTTAAAAAACTTAATCACTAAAAAGTAACAAATAATATTACTTACCCACACAGTTAGAAACAATATTAAAATGAAAAATCCAACGAATTAAAAATAAGACTTAAACACACACTATCAAAAATGACAAACAACAGTACTTACTTATTTATATAAACAAATAAATAATTTTCAAAACCAATTTTGAAGTTTTTAAACGGCTTGTCTTCGATCCTTTTCACGTTAATTCATTCTTATCTTCTTGAGACTGTGCCTTTTGCCGATGCGGATTTCCTCCCTGAGTTTTTTCCTAATTAAAATTTATTATTAGTTTAGTATTAGGTAGTTTTAATTTAAGTTTTATTACTTACTTTAGTTTTACAAGTAAGTACTGTTGTCTGCCGTTTCTGATAGTGTAGATTTAGAAAATAATTAGTTTTTAAGTCTTATTTTTACTTCGTTGGATTTTTCATTTTAATATTGTTTTTAACTGTGTGGGTAACTAATATTATTTTTACTTTTTTGTGGTTTAGTTTTTTAACTTCTTTTTGTTTTTGATTTATCTGTTTTTTAAAGTCGGTTTTGTTTTTTGATTAAAAACAATTATTTATTTTTAACTTTTTGAAGGTTTTATTGAAAACGGCAGACCTTCAGCAATAGTAGCTGAAGAAAAGACACTGTCTCTATTTTATTTAATGACGCGACGATAGGGGTTCGCCTAAAAGACGAAGACGGATATGTAGCAATTTGTAGGTTATTGAGATATCGAACGTAGGATGTTACCTCTAATATTGAGTTAGGCAGTAACAGTCCACAAGTTGGTCTATCAGATAAAAAAAGAATGATCAAATCAAAATCGGTTCACAATTGGCGGAGCTATCGTAGAACATACATAAAAAATTAAGACGACTTGAGAACTTCCTCCTTTTTTTGAAGTCGGTTAAAAACCTCCTACCTTCGTTCCCGGTTCCATCTCTTGCCCCCGCCCAGTTGCTCAAAACGTGCTTGCATAACCAAAACGCTTGAGACCCCCAAGGTCAATACCAATTTCTTCTTGCACTCATTTACTGTCCGAGCTGCGCAGTTTTGGAACAAGCTGCCAACAGGCATTCAGGATAATTCGTCGGTTGCATCCTTCAAAAGAATAGTCAAGGATCACTTTTTGACGCTCATCTCATCAGAATCATAGACAATATTATTTATTTATTTTTTAATTCATAGTTTATTATTGTATTATATTATTATGTTACTTATTGGATGTATTATTATTATTGTTTATCTATATGCACATTAGTTAAATGTTATAGTTATATATTTGTGTGTAGTAAGTAGTGGCTTAGAGCATCTGAATGCTCTAAGGTAGTAGGTCATAATAAGATATATTTAAGTATTGTAAATATTATTATTCTCTTAGGCTTTATTTTATTTTGTTGACTCATTTTTTTTTGTTGTTTGCACTTTTGTCGCTCTCACCGGTTCACCAATCTCCCATTCCACCTTAGGTTGGCTGGAAGAGATCTCTTTCAGAGATAAGTCCATCTTTGCTCACCATTGTTTGTTATGTATTTTCTGTATTATGTTTTTGTGCAATAAAGAATATAAACAAAAATGGACCAAAATATTGAACCCTGCGGAACTCCCATTGTAACCACTAATCCCGGAGATCTTTTACCTTTAATGTCGATCTTCTGAACCCTGTTACTCAAGTACAAGATTAGAAGGCTCAAAGAAGCATCTCTAATTCCAGCTTCCTGACATATGTTTCATGTAAAACACAATCGAAAACCTTGGATAAATCACAAAATACCTCTATTCTTCTCAGGTATCAAATATTTGGATTAAAAGCTCAACACCGGCTTCAGTTGTTGAGCGACCCCTAGTAAAACCATACTGTTTACAATGTAAAAGTGTATTTCTATAAAAAATAATTTGAATTAGGTCTAGCATAAATTTCTCAAAAATTTTACTAACTGTGGGTAGCACAGAAATAGGTCTAAAATTAGAGAGGTCAGAAGTGCTACCTGATTTAAATATCTGCTTAATGGAATTATTTTACTATGTTTCATTAGGTTAGGAAAAACACCACAGTC
Organism: Scoparia ambigualis; assembly: GCA_963921215.1. Taxonomy (NCBI): domain Eukaryota; kingdom Metazoa; phylum Arthropoda; class Insecta; order Lepidoptera; family Crambidae; genus Scoparia; species Scoparia ambigualis. Next base: position 28,937,395 of record OY992505.1, on the reverse strand, counting down.
AATGCATTCGTAAAATATGCAAGCTAAAACTGGAGCTATTGTCATAATTACTGATTTAACGATGCCCACGGAATTACCCCACAGATCAGCAGTTTGCTGTTTGTTTATTGAGAGTGTTAAATGTTTTTATTATATATCTAAGACAAATTTTTTGAAAACTAAAATTACTTTCTCAATCTTTAACATTCTCCTTTAAAACAGATTCAGCTACAGTGGGGGAGGAAATCAAGGCTTTTGTCCTGCTGTAGTGTTTCTATTTGATGGAGTAATTTAACTGTAAGTACGTATGTATGTACGTATGATATACAATAAAATTACAAGGCTCTATTGACACCGAGCCATAAATAATTGTGTCTCGGGGTAGGTAACGCACAATTTATACCGATAGGTTACAAGCTGCATTATGTGACTGCTTGATACCAGACAATAAAATAAATTTAATTTAATAAGCTCAGATACAGAGCGGTCTACACTCTATTAAGAATCCTTATACGATTCTGAACAACAATGACATGAAGATAGCGCAGATAGGATCGGAGATGGCGGCGAGTCACGTGCGCGCGCGCATACATGACGATGACGACTTCATCAACTTTTCTGCAACTTGTCGCCGACATAAAAGAGTGGAATAGATACTACGATCAAATTTGTTTATAGATCACAATTACTAAGTAAAGTACCACAGGAAAGAAAATCACGGATATTTGGTCTCTGGTAATAACTAAGTAAGAAAACTCTTTTTAGTGGTGGGTTTCCGCATAAAGTTTTTAGCCGTCTCTGTACTCTAGTGGCTAAGCCACCGGTCTTAGATCCAGAATTCCCGGGCTCGATGTTTGATTCGAGTCTGTGGTACATGTACTATTATTATATTCTATGTCTGTGGTTCACTTTCTATTAAACGGGCCTATGTATCCTGCTCTTATCAGTAACATAAAATAACAATAAAAAAGAATTACAGAATCGGTTGCGTTGTTGTAATAGCATTGTTGATAACTTCTACTTATTGGCAATACTTTAGAATAAAAAAGGCTTTTAACTTTATTCATTTATATTTTTTATTAATTATAATTATTATGAATCGAAATCAGGTTTTGAACCACAATGGCAGAAAGAGCACGACACCGACGAAGTATCGGCACAGATAAGCATCGGAGATCGTGCGCGCGCGCATTTGTTGATAACTTAAATTAACTTTGCAATGTGACGACGTAGAAGAGGCTCTTAACTTTTTTACAATAACAATTTAATTAATCATGATATTTATGATTAATTGAATAATTACTATTGTATGTAATGTGGTTTTAAACAACTGGTACTATTATTTAGACTACAGGTCTCTGACCCAGAGGCCCCGAGTTCGATTCCCAGCGGGGAGTGCTAATTTGTACCCGTTTGGTTAAACAACATACTACTCTGTCAAGAAAGTACCGAGAAAAGATCAATAATACACAAAATGTTAGTTATTCATCCAAATTTATTTTATCGCCTTCAAAGCATGCTCCTTCAGAAACGATACACTTACGCCAACGAATAATCCAATCATCAAAACATTTTTTAAACGCTTTTTCCGGAATTGAGTTCAGTTCTCGCCACGAATTCACCTTTATGTCTTCTACCGAATGAAAACGGGTGCCACGAAGTGGTAATTTGAGTTTAGGAAAAAAAAGTAGTCGGCTGGAGCCATATCTGGTGAATAAGGTGGTTGCTCGATGGTATTTGTTGAGTTTTTGGTCAAAAATTCGTTCACAATGATGGCCTTGTGCGAAGGCGCATTATCGTGGTGCAGAATCCAAGAATTTTCTTTCCACAAATAGGGCCTTTTTCGTTGATTTTGCTCTCTTAAACGCCGCATGACTCAAATAATTATCTTTATTTACCGTTTGACCTTCCGGCAAGAATTCCGAGAGCACAACACCGCGATAGTCAAAGAAAACAGTCAGCATTACTTTGACTTTTGATCGACTTTGGCGTGGTTTTTTCGGTTTCGGTTCAGTCGAAAGGCGCCACTCCGAAGCTTGTTGACTAGTTTGCATGTCAAACTCGTAAACTCACGTCTCGTCACCAGTAACAATGCGTTTCATGAATGTTGGGTCGGAATTGACTTGTTCTAGCATGTCCTCAGCGACTCTTATGCGATTGAGTTTTTGGAGAAAATTCAGGTCTTTTGGGACTAGCCGAGCGGCAACATGTTTCATACCCAAGTGATTATTTAAAATGGTACGGATCGACTCGTGAGACAAAGAAAGTTCAGCGGCTATCTCTCTCAAAGTTGAATGAAGATTTTCAGTCATCATTTCCCTCACTTTTTTGCGTTGTTAACTTCAGTTGAAGACGTTGATGGCCTACCAGAGCCAAGCAAATCTTCCATCATATCTCGACCGCTTTTGAACGCTTTGTACCACACATAAGCACGTGTTTTTAATAAAGTCGATTAACTGTAAGCCTTCTGTAACATTTTCAGTGACTCCGAACACGAAATTCCATTGGCGACGCAAAATTTAAGACAAACTCTTTGTTCGATGTTTTTATCCACTATGAAATTCGCAATACACACTAGATATAATAAACTAACTAAAAACAGCACTGTATTTAATCTTAATAACAGATGCAATTGGTTGTGCCAATCTAACAACAAAAAAAAACAAAAAATTGAATTTGGAATCATAAACAAATCATCGAAATCATCGAAACTTTTTTGACAGGATGTACATACATACTACATTATCACGGCTATTATCCCCGATGAGTTAGTCAGAGCCTATAAATAGGCAATGAGGACAGCAAATGCAGTCCTCTACCATAGTACACTTTTCACCAAATAGCGACTGCACATGTGCTCAGTGTGACACGTGGTGAGCCGGTAAGTGCTTACCGTACAGGAGCAAAAACAAAGGAATATCGCGAGTTATCGACACATGGATATTCATATAAATACACATATGAGAGTGTGACTTGCAGCTTCTCTCTAACGTGACAGTCTCGTTAGGTCAACGGACTTCAAAGGCTGCCATAATATAATTGTTGTATTAAATATTGCCTATTTTGCAAAACACCACCATTCAGTACAAACCTCGCACGTAATTTTCAAACTCACTGTAAATCAACCACAACTATAAGTTACGGTGCAATTTAACTTTAAGGACATAGAAAGTGCAACATGAACTAGTATGGTCGACAGCAAAAGTCAATGGAAATATTTCTCAGTCTATTTATTTCAAGGTTAAAGTTTTGGTAAAGACAAATTAAAAGAGCTCCTAAACATGGGTTATCTTTAATTTAATTTTTTTTTAATTTAATTAATTTTATTTCCATAAAAACGCTTTGTACAGAACAATATAGGTATCCCTGACATCTGTGCTAGGTTTAACACCTGTGTTACACAAGCCAGTTCCCCTCCCAAGTTGTTAACGAATCACATTTATGGTAACTATAACAAACTTACAACATAAATACAATCAAACAAAATAAAGTGTGTTTGTCTGTGTGTGTGAGTGCGCGTGTGTGTGTGTGTGTGTGTGTGTGGGTGTGGGTGTGTGTGTGGGTGTGTGTGTGTTGTGAGTGTGTGTGTGTGTATATATCTTGTTTTATTGCTGAGTTTCAATGACCACCTTTCAATTGCATCATCAGACCAGCTCTATGGTGCCGTATTATTGTAATGTGATCGAAGTTACGTAACTTCAAAGGCAGGCATAATTTGGTATTTTGAAATTTGGTATTGCTACGTATAGGTACGTAGCTACCAAATTTCAGCTCAATCGGTCCCCGGGAAGTGGGTCAAATCTTCCTTGCAAGATTTGACCCGAACATACATACATAATCGTACATTGCAAGTTAAATAAAAGCTTGTAAAAACCAGAATACTATTATTTTTTACTTAACCTGCAGGGCAAATATCTCCTTTTCCTTCCAGTTCTCTCTGTCCTTAACCAGCTCTAACCAATTAAATTATTATAGTTTTAAAAATAATAATGAAACGTGTACTTACGTTTCCAAAAGTCGACTCGATAAAGTTTACATACCTATTATCTCGACTATTATCCCCGAAGGGTTAGTCAGAGACTAGGCAATGAGGACCGCTAAAGTAGTCATCTGCCATAGTCCACTTTTCACCGAATAGCGTGACAGGCGGTGAATCCATCGCCACTCTATGCTGATGGATGTATGTGCAGTCTTTAGTCCGTTAGTCGCCTTTTACGACACCCAAGGGAAGAGACGGGGTGGTAGTATTCTTTCACCGCCACGCGATACGGTTCAAAATGATTCGATGTAATATTAGTTTGAACAAAGCGTAATTTTGTGGCGGATTGATCAGCCGCCGGATTGCGGAGGACGGGGATTCGATTCCCATCTAAAGTATTAATTTTTTTTAACGTTTCAACATCTTAAGAGGGTTTACGCATTTCGGTTTTCCATACAAACTTCCAAGTCGAAATTTTCAAAAACCAATAAGCCAATTTTGATGAAACTTTGCATGCTAAAGTAAAACCCAGGGATCTAAATAGTTTGATGACAACATTTTTAAAAAACTTTTTTGTAGCTGAGTTATTGCGATTTAAAGTCCACTATAGAAAGTTAAAAAGCGCAATAACTCAGTTAAATAAACATTTTTTTTAAATGTTTTCAAGAAACTATTTAAATTTTTGTGTTTTATTTCAGCATGCAACGTTTCATGCAAATTGGCTTATTTAAAAAAAATTTCAACTTGGAAGTTTGTATGGGAAACCGAAATGAATAAACCCTCTTAAAGTCCAATGAAGAAACACAAGAAACATCAAATATTACATAATTTTGTGTAAAAGGTTCTGTGTAATTTGCTATACACATTAATAGTCCTATCCTGTTAGACAACAGAAAGGTAATTCGCTTGTGTTAATAATGGGATCTTAATCGCTTTATCGATGCTATAGGTTAAACGATTAAACCACGGTTTCTCGCATTCAACTCTGCACCAACGCAATATAGAATATTTGGTGGTTCATAAATAACAATTTGTGTTGTTCATTTTCTGCTAGACGTACGTTTCATTAGTCATTTTGCTTGGATCATCGACTTTTTGTTGACTGTACAAAAAACATTTCTTCATGTCAAAGATATTTAGTCACGTCGTTCATCAAGAAGTCGTGTTGGGACATCTATGTGCAGACATGGCGAGTAGTGGTATTCTTGTAATGACTCGCCACCAAAGGATCCTTGTTCGCAAAGGGTGGGAATTGAGAATGTAGACGATTAAAAAAAAATACTTTCCCAACGATTGTCGAGACAAGTTAAGCTTCCTGCTCCTGCCCTATCCATTTTGGATTGCTGGGTGAACAGGCTGAGTCAGCTTGATCCAACCTTCCCAAGATCGCAAACTATGATTTTTAATGCAGGCAGACACATACATACATATAATCAGGACTATTATCCCCGAAGGGTTAGACAAAGACTAAGCAATGAGGACCGCAAAAGCAGTCTCTCTGCCATAGTCCACTTTACACCAAGCTAGATAGGTGGTGCGCTCATCGCCGCTCTAAGCTGATGGATGTATGTGCAGTCTTTAGTCCATTAGTCGCCTTTTACACCCAAGGGACGAGAAGGGGTGGAAGTATTTTTTCACCGCTGCGCGACACGCTTAATACAGGTAGTCACCATCTTATTTATTAAAAAGTACATCCTTCATACTGTCTTAGCCACAACTTATGGGTATTGGCTTAGTGTGGATTCGACCATACTGGAATAAGGTCTTATACCTAGATTAAACGCCGAATTTGTATAGACTAATCTCGGAGTAAGTCTTATTCCAGTTTGGTCGAATCCACCCTTAATGGCATATATATGCGAGTTAGTGATCACAAACCCGGGATAACCCGGGTTTATGTAATGCGTAAACCGAACATTAATTTTTTTTGATTTAAAATAGGACATGGGTTCATACACTCCAGTTAGCAGGTTAACAATGATAAAATAGGAAAAGTGTACCAATACAAATAGCAGGTATTCACTATAATTATATTCAAAGTAAATATACTTATTTAAGTTTTTTTTTTGTACAAATTGTGACAAATAAATTTTTTTTCACCAGATGATAACGAAACGTTGAAAAAATGACTACCTCAGGTGGGAATCGAACCCAGGTCCGCCTCGCAGAAATTTCGACAGGTCTAACCAATACCTAGATAGTAAATTTTTTATGACGTATAATCAATGTAAATTCATCATAATACTTCTTCTCTATCTTTATTACAGTTAATATATCGTTTTGCAATTAATACATCAGTGCTTTTTTTAATTTCTTCCCATGCAGGTGGGTACTATTCATAAATTAGCTCAAAAAATATCTCCATTTCTTTAGTAACATAGCAAGTGCACTGTACAAGAAAACCACAGGGCAGCAACACACCACAACTCGCAGTTGTCACTGCTCGGGTCGTCAACTCTAAAGTCAACTCCCATGCAAGTGTCCACATTGGTCGCGGAGTAGTAACACACTCACTTCTCGGAACCCATCCGGGAGCATAGCCAGTTCTCACGTCTTACGCGGCTGGCTGGACCGGAGGCTACGGCATCTAAGGGCCGCCTCTACTAGTTCTCCAGACTAGTACCGGCGATGTCGACACCAATGTCCAATGAGAACCACCGGACAAAGCTGCCAACTTAAAAGGAAACTCACGTTCCCAGCAGGACTTTTCGCTTCTGGCCCCACAGAGACCGCTACTAAGCCCCGCTCGCTGTGAACGAGTTTGGAAGCCCTGGCACACAATACTAGGACAAACGAACATTCCCAAGCTCTACAGCTAACCACAAGCCACTACGACTCCAACCCACGTCCGGAATCCCGCCGGAGTTGCCGGTTAAGGAACAACCAGTGGGGGGCATGGAACCGGAACCCCGTAGTACTCCTGAGCGTCATACAGCCGGACCCGTAATTCCTGAAAAAGGGACAGTCCCGTTCAAAACAGGACGTATGATCACTTTTGTTATGCGTCGAAAAAAATTGTATACATATTGCCCGAATTGGGAATTATACCCGGGACCTCCGGATATCGAACCAAGCTCTTTACCACTCTGCCACCGAGGCGCATTACTTATTATTACTATTATTTTTATAAGAAGCATTAGGTTCCACTGCAGGACAAAGGCCACCTTTTTCCCTTCAATATGAAGCTAATCCTTTAGGACCTAGTCCATTTCGTCCCGAGCCAGTCCCGTCCCGTCCTAAAGTATTAGTTACTTTAATATTAATTAACAGCAACGAGAAGAACGAGAGACTTAATATGATTATGGATGCAGTATGCTTATGTGGGCGGCGAAGGCTGTAAAGTCAAACGGATGAACAATATTAACCTCAATTACATGCTAAGAAGGTTCATCGTAAACAGATCTAATTACTACCTCTACCTTTCTATCCATTGTTCGTATCTATGCTAGGGTAGCCACACAGTGCGACAATCCAGAAAAAAGAACGGCCTGGGTCTCATTTAGTAAAAAAAATTATGTTTTAAATGTTGTATCATTAAATTAACGCCCAAATAATATTATCAGCATTGTTCGCAATAGTCTTGCAATTGCGAACAATGCTGATAACATTATTCCTCACCTCCCCGTAATCGAATAAAAACGTTAACGCTTTTTCTCTATGCATATCAGACAGTATGTAAAAGTGCGTTAATTTAAATCAGTACAAATTAATCATTACTTGCATTCATTCAGAAAATTAGTAAAAGAATACATAGATAATAAAATACTATTATGTTGTGTTATGATTATGACCTACATCAACTAGTAAGTCAAAATGACAGGGTCATAAGATCATTTTAAAAAAATCCATTGAATATGTTATTGGGACAAAATATGTGGATTCGCTAGTTACACAGAAAGCAGATGTAAATACCGCAAATGGTGTGAAAACCAATTGAAATATCATAGTACTAAATCAATTTGAAAGTAGGTATATTAATATTTTTTTTTGAGACAAAGTGTTCGTAGCAGGAAAGCAGATTTTATCCTACACCGCATACCAAAACCGTGGAGATCCTAAAAGGAATTTTGTAACCTCTTGCCAGCCTGATTTGAGTAACTTTAAATTATACCTTATGCCTTCAACGTTTAAGCTCTTGTATAGACTGCACCTCATCTCCTCGAGTAACATATTTAAATTAATATTGATGAATTATAATTGATCATTGTTACGGAGCCCATTATCTTATTGAGTCATCTGCGTTCCTTTGTGTCTGTTTTTAATTTATTTTTATATTCAAAACATGCTCTCTCACTTAAGTTATTACAGTTTGTTACTAGCGACACGCTAAGTATGCACCTACTTTGAAATTGAAACTATGTAGGTAAGGTATCTACAACAAAAAAACGTTGTTGTTAGGAAAGGTTTCTTTTTTCTCTTAAATAATGGCTTCGTGCGATCGGCACATTTAGCCAGTGTCAAGTTTTTATAGTAATTATTATTTAATGATTTTCCCCCAAACGCCTCGAAACTCAATAAAGCTATGGGACTTTATTGATTTCTCACACGAACTTCTTAAGAGAATTTGAAAAGTGATGTTGCGCTGTTTTGTTTTATTTGCTAACACTCATGCACGTTCACAAACACTTAACGGTTAATAATCCACCATTATTTCACATTAATATTCGACAAAACACAAATTTTAGAAAATAAGATAAAACTACAGACATGACGCTTCACTTTCCCGCCAAGTAGTCCTTTAGGAAAGTTACATAATTGAGTAATCTAAATTTGACAGTAAGTACAATGACGACCTCCTTAGTCGAGTGGTTTGTACACCGGTTTTTAATGGTGTCGCCATCTCTGAGGTCTCGGGTTCGATCCCCGGTCGGGTCAATTTAGAAATTATTGTTTTTCTAAATTGTCTCGGGTCTGGGTGTTTTCTATCTATAATAAGTATGTATTTAGGTATTTTAAGTATGTTTATTTGTTGTCTAGTAACCATTTAACGAGTTTCTTTGCAGCTTCTCTTGGGCTAGCCCAAGATAATAATAATCTAGATAATTGGTGTGATTGTAGGAAAGATTTTTTTTTTTTTAGGAAATGGTTTAGCTTTCTTGATAGTAAATTACGATAAGGGCGAAGGTAGAGCCGCATTTCACCCAAATTCCTGATCTGCTGCGAGGCACTGCCCATGGCTATCATACCTCCTTGTCTACATAAATACACACATACTTATAATCGCGACTATTATTTCCGAAGGGTTTGTCACAGACTAGGCAATGAGGACATCGATTTTTCTTTTGACAGCTGGTCAACTATTAAACCTCCATTATTGACATATTGTGAAAGTTTGAGAGACCAATGGAGTAATGCACGTAACTCTGATAGTGAAAATTGTGACTAGCAAATTGTTGTTTGTTTATTAATTCTAATTTATAGTAAGTAATTGACATTAGTATAATTTATTAGACGTATTTTGTAGAATTATCGTATTTTGAAGTTGACTTTATTTGTATGTCTTTTTTTTGATTTGTTATTGTAACTGTGTGATAAATGTAATTGATGAATGTCATTTTTATTACAATAAATAAATAAATTAAATTAATAAATTAATTAATTGAAATCAGTCCTCTACCATAGTCCACTTTTCACCATATAGCGACTGCACATTGTGATCAACGTGACAGGAGTGGTGAGCCCATCGCAGCTCTATGCTGTCGGATGTATGTGCAGTATTTAGTCCGATAGTCGCTTATTACGACAACCAAGGGAAGAGAAGGAGTGGTAGTATTTTTTTTACCGCTACGCGACACAATTACTGTCTTAATTGTCTCATGTTATTAATGCCAATGCTACTAATTATTTTTTTTGACTTTTTTTGTTATGGACTCGACAGACTTAAAATAGACCACCACCGGTCAAAGGCCAGGCTTACTAAAACCACAGAATAACTAATAGTACTACGTATTAAAACAAGCGTACTTACTTACCACTTCTTTTATCGAGTGGTAGAGCCACGCTGCGTTGCAGCACGCATTGGGCCGGCTTGCCCGGCGTAATACTACTCTATCACGAATATCCGGCGTGAAATAATGGCAATTGATGCTTGTTGTGTTTCGTCCGGCCAGTGAGGGTTCCGGAGGCCGGAGGTATGCACCTTAAAATTAATGTAATAAAAACAAAATAGTACCGGGCACTGTCAGGCTTTACCTACCCAAAAGTAGGGTTTTTCCTTATAATTTCGATGTGGGCTGAGTAAGGAATAGGAATGGGATGAGTAAGGAAAAAATTTATTAGTGAGATTAGTTCATGTGTGTTGAATACGGAACAACCCAAGATTACGGATAAATATACATAAACATAGTAAAAACACCCAGACCCGAAATCAATAAAGAAAAACAGTTTTTCTCTAAATTGACCCGACCGGGAATCGAACTCGGGGACCTCAGAGATGGCGCGACGCCAGACCCGGCGTGCTAACCACTCGACCATACGGAGGTCGTCAAAGATAGATATTTTTTCATTTTTTCTAAGAATTAGCACTATTTTTGGTTCACTTGTATATTATTACGAGTGTATTCATAGTTTTTACAAAATAAGCTCTAATAGTTGCCTTACCGACGTATCATGATAATAGCTGGAACCAACTTAACATGTTTTTCAGAGCACGCAGAATCCCGCGACTTAATTCCACATAATATGCATATTTATCAGCATTCCTGTGTTTGGTCTCAGTAATTAAGCGCGAGCTTTTACTATGGTAATGGAATTCAATTAAAAGGCAATTTCGTTAAAGTTACATGTTGATACTAACTTGCGATCTATTTCTTCCGCTGAAGAGAATAAATTTAAATAACTCAGCGCTCGGTGAGCCGTGATAATTTCAGACTAGTTGGTTATTAATTTCAACAAACAAACACACTTGCGAATTTAGAATTTCAGCTATGATTATTCCGGCTTTACTAAAAGCGTCGGGTTCACGGTATCGCGTATTAGCGGTGAAAGAATACTACCAACCCCTTTGTCCCTTGGGTGTCGTAAAAGGCGACTAACGGACTAAAGACTGCACATACAACCAACAGCATAGAGCGATGGACTCCCCACTGTCACGCTGAGAACAAGTGCAGTCGCTATTTTTGAAGTCGCGTATTAGCGGTGAAAGAATACTACTACCCCCTTTGTCCCTTGGGTGTCGTAAAAGGCGACTAACGGACTAAAGACTACACATACATCCAACAGCATAGAGCGATGGTCTCATCACTGCCACGCTGAGCACACGTGCAGTCGCTATTTTGGTGAAAAGTGGACTATGGCAGTAACCGCTTTTCCTGTCCTCATTGCCTAGTCTCTGACTAACCCTTCGGGGATAATAGTCGTGATTATATGTACGTATGAGGAGCTCGATGGCACAGCGGCTAGCACGTTCGGCTTACGATCTTGCCCGCTAAGCAACTTTCGCAATGCCGGGTCGCTGGATGAGTGATCAATTAAATAAAAAAAATCTCGAGCTCTTCCGTGCTTCCGAAGGCACGTTAAGCCGTTGGTCCCGGATGTTGTCGTAAGATGACAGTCGTTAAAACCCACCAACCCGCATTGGGCCAGCGTGGTGGGTTATGGACCAATACCCGCACGTGCGCGTGCGCCTCCCACGTGGACAATATCCACGTGGGAGGCTTGTGCTCAGCTGTGGGACGTTTATAGGCTGATGATGATGATGTAGGTAATGTACTAAAAGGGCCGCATGGTAAAGCATTCGACACGTATCTGGAGGTCCTGGGTTCATATTCTTCTCAAGCAAACTGCATTAGGTATATCATGCCCGGGCTCGTGATAATTTGGAAATCGCGGTGATTAAGCCGATAGACATTTATTTGCGATAATTTGATTTTAAAAGTATGGGAGGCGTTTGCAATATTTACTTTTACTACTACTCTAATGTTACTACGCGGCATTGCTCTCACGACGCCTAGATTTTTAACAAGCTACATTGCATCAAACATAACTTAGAATTACCAGTCCTACCGTGCTAGTATTAGTGCATATATTTGAAGTGTACTCGCTAGCGCGATCGATGGTGGCCGGCCCCGATAGGCTCCATCAAAAGTCAGGCTCATTACTCAAAATCAATTAGCGTTATTAGTGGCGCGTCTTCGTTAGCCTGTGATGGAGGGTAATTTATTGGCATCTCTTAATTAGGGATAAGTCTAATTGGAGCTTACTCGTAACGAGGCCCTCGAAATCTGACGTCCTGAGTAGGGGTGCTACGTTTTGTTATATTTTTTCTGGGACAGATTAAAAGTTGTCGTGACTACATTTTACAACTTTAATGAAGAAGTGTGTTTTAACAATAAAACTTTAAAGGAAACCTTAGAGTACTTTCGACCTAGTAGTGTAATAAATTCCGCGAAGATAAAAAATTCAGAAAGATTTCTCATTTTCGGAATTGGCTATTTGACAGTTGTAACAATAAAATATGAGATATGTCGGAAATAGTAGGTTATAATTTAACGATAATTATCCAATACTTTTTTTTATTAAGATAATTTGTACATATTTTATTTTTTTAAATAAATTTTGCGATTTTTTATCTGTGGATTACAAGACCCGAAACACGGGCGGCCATGATTGAGTTTCATGTGACGTCATATTTTACAAAGTATGCAAAAACTACCTGTCAGGTTTAAGATAAGTTTCTATATTTATTGAAATGTCACGTCACAGAGCTAAATGTCACGTGACCAACCGTTTTCGCACAAAATTTGAAATCAATATAGAAAAATATGTTTTTTTTCTGTTAAATTAAAGCTTTTTCGAGAAAAAAAATATTGTACGGAGTATAAAATGAGCGTTTGTAATTTTTTAAATACTTTTTCAAAAACTGTCAAGTAGCCAATTGCGCCTTGCTTGCTTAGATTAAAATTATTGATTGAGAGTTTAATTGTTCAGTTGAATAAAATTAAATGTTATTGTTTTATTTATCCTCGTTTAATTAAAATCTGAGAAAAAACATTGATAATAATAATAAAACTATATACGTAGTTGTTTTTTATAGGTAAGCACTTTCCTTCACCTGATGGTAAGTGACGATAAGGCCGAAAGTGGAAAGCGCAAAATTTGACGACCGTACAGAAGACAAATGATTTCTATTGTTTCAAACTTCCATAAGGTACGGTAATCGCTCACCGCTCATCGGGACGTATGCCTAATTATCACCTTAGTGGTTTAAAAAAATAGGATAGATCCCATAAAAATCCGCAATGATGGCAATTCTAACTTAGAGAACAAAATGGTGGATCTCGCCGGGCACGCACGTTTACCGCTCTCCGCTATTTATACGGTGACAATATTTTACTGAACTAAAATAAAGTTATTGTTATAGGAAATATTACAGAAAATACTAAACTGATAGCAACCCTAATTTAGAGAACAAATTGGTTCACCACGCCGGGTAGGCAAGCTCTGCGCTGTGTATACGCCGACGATGTTTTACTAAAATGAAAGAAAGTCATTGTTAACAGTTAGAAACGTCTTAGGAAAAACCGAACTAAAATCAACTCTTACTTAAAGAAGTATTTTTTTTAGTGTGATAAGTTTGCATTTGGCTACTATCTCACCTAATGGTAAGTGATGATGTGGCCTATGGTGGAACATGCTTGCCTAGAAGAAACCTGTTCACTCGTGATTTGTACCTGATAGGAAACAGACTCTGGCAGGGAGTTCCACAGCTTTGCGGTACGAATGACTAACGTCCGCTTTCAGGACACTAAGCGCTTCGTACGCTTGCGAAAGTAAGCACGCTCACACAATACGCTGACGATATTTTCCACATATTTTGCTATTACAAATTCCATTTTGTAACGCCTTGTTCACCATAAATATGATTGACAATAAATTCCTCTATCTCCTTCTCAGGTTTCGCTAACCAAATGTTGTCTGGAAGAGATCGCTTTCAGCGATAAGACCGCCTTTGTAATATTAGTTTTAAATTTATGTCATGTGTAACTGTTTCTTGTGTATGTGCAATAAAGTTTTTATTTATCTATCTATCTGAAGGTATTTTATTGTTTTGTAAAGTCAGTGTCATTAGAACATTGAAACGAATGGTAACCCTAATTTAGAGAACAAATTGGTGGACAGGGTTCGCTTACCGTTGTCTATCTCTATACGCTGACTATTTTTCCGACCGATCATAAGTTTCATCCTTAACGAAATCAAGTTACCTATTGTCATAGAAAACATCTTAAGAAAAACTACATTTAAGGCAACCCTAACTCAGAGAAGTAGACTCGCTCTCTGCTGTCTGCACGACGACGATATTTTACTTTAACAAAGAAAGTAAATAGTTATTTGTGTGTTATGTATAAAATTGTAATTGTTTTTTGGGCTCAGCTTTAGATAAGTCAACACCTGATATTAGCACCATATTTTTTTATAGATAGGTTTGCTAAAGAAGTATAATTTACTAAAATTTCACGGCGCGGAGATGCATAGTTTATACGCTAGAACTTATTGAAAATTGCAAAGTAGTCAAGAATTGAAGGAAAATTTACATGTTGTTTAACGTACAATATTTAAACGTTTAGTTTTAAGCAACTAGCTGCCCTACTCCTGTAGGCCACGTGACAGGTTAGAAATTTAAGACAATTGCGAAGCGCAGCGTAGCGAAAAATGACCCAACATAACCTCGAAATAAAAATATCTTGAAAACTATGAAATTACGCACTTTGGCTCCCCCCCCCTTAGGTTCCCCCCTCCCCCTCCGTTCCTCTTACTTACCCCTTTTTTCGGTGTTGCTTAATCTAAATATTCATAGGAAAATCCAAACTGGCGGTTACTCTAACTTAGAGAACAAATTGGTGGACCGGGTTCGCTCGCCGCTGTCTATCTCTATACGCCGACGATATTTTGACGCGCAGCCGGCCTGCTAACGAGACCGCTTATAAGTTTGATCCCGCCCGATAGCTCTGACTAATAAAAAGGTTTGAATTGGCCAGCTTTTGTAGAGTACTCCGTGTAGTAGCGTTCTTGTTTGTAATATAATTTCTAGAAGGAAAGAAGGAACAAAAGTTAAAACTTTATTCGTGTTTTTGATGTGTATTTACAAAATTACTTAATTATAGTGAGTACCCCATCGTGAGGTGGTCGTTATTATTTTTCAGCTTTTCTCTGTCTTTAACAATATGTTGATATAAGCATGATCTCATATCAGCACAAATATCTTTAAAGATTTTATAAAATCATTCATCTTTCATACAAAAGTAGCGGTTGATATCCATAAACTGCAACTTATTCTACTATGTCAATTATCAATGCACTTCGCTGATAACCACCACCAAAACTTCAACTAACAAGCACAGCCTATTCGGTTACAATTAATAATGCATTTTACTGGTTATTTTACTTCTTCCATATAAAACTAGCGTTTAATATAAATTAACTGCAACTTACAACCATAACCTCTACTACCCAAGTAACAAAAGGTTCTATAACCAAGGCATTTTATCACCAAACAGTGATATAGTAGGCCTGTAATGGTAATCATTGTGACTGCTTGTACCATAAAGGTTTTAAACAGAGCGATTTGCTTCTATAAAATTAATGAACATTTAAGTACTATAGTTTTGCTATAAGAACGTTTACAGGACTATACAAAAGAATCATTAAAGTGTTGCACGATAATAGATAATATAATAGCGATTATGTTACTATTTAGTACTATAGACGACTTTATTGACAGTTTTGTGTATCTATTTAGCAATAATAATGCGTGAAAAGAACATTAACAGCACTAGTATTGTAGAAGTGTCAAAAACACTATAACAGGTTCAATTTGCACTGTAAAAGTAACATGCACAATCGGGATAATAGTTCTATAAAAATCATGATAACTCTTCTACAGTACTTAACAGTACCATAGCGACTCCTGGTGCAGCTGCTAAATAACTTCAATTCTAAATAGCTCTATAAGTGAGTTCGTGTTACTGCTACGATATTAAACCGTCACAAACAAGTACTAAAATTAATAATTAATGGACTAATTGGATTTATAGATATTCAGTATCAATAATTATATCACTAGTTTTTCAAAATGGTGGCACTCTGTCGATTTTTTTAGAGATCTAGTTAAGATTTAAGTAATTACAGATTTAATAATGGTTTTGAGATCTTTGCGTAAGTATACTTATAAAAAAAGTAAAGAGTCGATATACACAGGCATTATCATCAATACAACAGGCTCATGTCCAAAATGTAAATACTGGTCAAGCGGGTTCAGAAAATTCAGCTCATGGTTCTGTACAAAATATTGGTTTTGTACCACTTCAGGGTTGTAGCAATAATGTTCCTCCTTTTCAAGTCAGCAATAAGGATGAAGAATATTATTATGAGAGTGAGAGCTCCTCTGTTCAAAGTTACTCAACATCTGAATCAGATGAAGATAGCAATAAAGATGAACAATTATGCAGTGATATAAGAAGATGGTGCGTCACTTATAATATACCTCATCAAGCAGTTAAAAGTTTGATAGAAATAATAAATAAGCGTATTCCTAGTTTCTTACCAAAAGATCCAAGGACGCTTTTGAAAACAGATGACAATTTTTGAGAACAATAACCGAGACCCCAGAAGACTCGTTGAATTCTTTCTAGTAGTTGACGATTTACTGCAAGTCAATTCAAGCTTTCCTGAGATTGGTTGATTTTTTTTTCTAGTAAACATTTTATCCTATATTTTATATTATAGACTAGGTATCTGTATAGCATTGTGAATGTGAAATGTCAATAATAAAGATACTAGTGCGAGTGCCTACTTACGTATTTTAGGTACCTACTTTCATATTTACCATTCCCTAAATTATGCCCCTATGTATTTAGAAAAGTAGATAAATAAACACTATAGGTACTTATTGCACAAATAGTTAGGTAAGTACTTAGAATCACAAACAACAAGAGAAAATAATAGGCGGCCTTATTGCTAAAAGCATGTAATGTAGGTACCTCCATACAAGGAAATTTATTTTGACTACACCTGCTCTGCTACACTGATTTAGTCTGATTTTAAATTTGGACAACGAAACCCTAATAGAAACGAAATATGGCTGCTGTTTTCTGCTATGATAGCACATTAGCAGCACGGCTGGTGCCAATGTGTACTATACCAGCCATAGTGGGGAAAAATATTTATTTTATTAATTTAAAATTAATTAAAACAAGAAAATTACAAGGGCGCATTGTCAAATTTGAAATCGGCATTAAAGATTTTATCAATAGAATTAATTTCCCAAGTGCAAGTTACGGGAGAGCTACGTAGCGTCCTTTTAATTTTTATTACTACGGCGAATGAAATAAACCATAATATTTTTGTTGTTATTAATTTGTCGATTTTCGTTGAAGAACACTCACGACGACCGACACGACGAGGCACATTAAATAAGTGTGATAAAAAGATCACTAGAGTAAAATTTTTAAGTAAAATTTTAAACACTGAAAAAAGACGACAACCTCAGGCGGGAATCGAACCACGCACCTTCCGCATTCCGGGCGGCTGCCTTAACCACTTGGCTACCGAGGTCTGGCTTTCAACCGTCGAAATTTGTCAGTGCTTGATGCTTATGTTTTTAGGCAACATTGCTTCATCAAATCTTAGAAGTTATCACCTCTAAGATCCGAAAGAAATATTTTTACAAATATTTGAACATTCGGCTAAGATGAAGCTGCGTTTGTAGATTAATGTTTTACATTTTAGCGTTTTATTAACGCTATAATATATTAAAAATAACCTCAGGCGGGAATCGAACCACGCACCTTCCTTGATGCTTATGTTTTTAGGCAACATTGCTTCATCAACTTCTAAGATTTGATGAAGCAATGTTGCCTAAAACATTAATCTATAAACGCAGCTTCATCTTAGCCGAATGTTCAAATATTTGTAAAAATATTTCTTTCGGATCTTAGAGGTGATAACTTCTAAGATTTGATGAAGCAATGTTGCCTAAAAACATAAGCATTAAGCACTGACAAATTTCGACGGTTGAAAGCTAGACCTCGGTAGCCAAGTGGTTAAGGCAGCCGCCCGGAATGCGGAAGGTGCGTGGTTCGATTCCCGCCTGAAGTTGTCGTCTTTTTTCAGTGTTTAAAATTTTACTTAAAAATTTTACTCTAGTGATCTTTTTATCACACTTATTTAATGTGCCTCGTCCTGCTTTTTGTAAATTTTGCATAACTTTTTAATTAAACTCAAAATTGCAAAGAAAGATTTTCATAAAATGCGCGAATGCATATATTTAAGCTCCTAGATTTAACTACTGTTCTAAACAAATGAAATAAAAAATAGAGTGTTATTTCTTATATAGTCGTATAGTTTGTAGCGGTCTCATCTACGAAAATATAATTGAGCAAAATTTGTACCAGAATATCTTTTACTTCATGAGGAACAAAGATTTTATAATGAATTTATTATCCTATTTCGATAAAAACGATAAATACAACTGTAAAATTACTACAAAATGCGATGTGCCGGCCGTCCGAACTCAGCTTATTCTCGCAGAGTAGAGATTTGTAATATGAAGCATGAATTTATTATCCTTTTTTGATTAAAACGATAAATACAACTGTAATTTACTACAAAATGCGAAAATGGGCATTTTACGCAAAAATCACAGTCGAAATGTAATATAATATACTGTTCATATCACTTGTGTTTATACGCGAGTTAATCTGTAAAAAGTGTTTTATTCATTTTCAACGTGTAGTGTTAGCGTCATCATCGGCTTATAAACGTCCCACTGCTGGGCACAGGCCTTCCCGCATGGTCACCACATGGGGAGGTGGGGCCTTAACCCACCTGGCCCCTGATTCTGTATCGCAATCTATAGATTCCACACCTAAACCTTATCGCGCACAAACGTCAAGCGCATACGTTTTTGGGAAGATATCGTAACTTTTTAAGGAATTAACGTGGTTTTGAAACAAGGAATCGTTAGAGAATATGGGCCCTGACCTGACATATCTATATCTAATGGATAAAAGCCTCAACAAAAGGGTTTACGCATTTCGGTTTCCCATACAATTTTCCAAGTCGAAATTTTTAAAGACCATTATGCCGATGTTAATGAAATTTGCATGCTAAAGTAAAATACAGAGATCTAAATAGTTTGTTGAAAACATAAAAAAAGGTTTATTTGGCTGAGTTATTGCGATTTAAAGTCCACTATAGAAAGTTTAAAATCGTCCACTATAAAAAGTTTAAAACCACATTGGGAGGTGGGGCCTTAAGGGGAAGTATTTCGAGCGCTTCCCTCTCGTTCTCTCGACGGTACAACGGTAAGGGACGGGTATAACAGCGAAGCGGCGCGAATAATCGCGTTTTATATTTTAAAAAATTGATAGATGTAATAAATAAAAAACCATCGGTTATAATAACTCAAGTTATTTACGAGCTTCATTTTTGTAAATGACTCATAATATCAAATCACTTATTTTAAGAATAAAACCTGGAAAAGAAGATAAAATGACACAAAAATATGTAACTTTGTGAATTTATTCTATCGAGCCAACTTTATAAAATCGTGTTTCCATCGGGTGTATTTCACAGAATAAAGCCTCAACAATATTTCATAATTTTCGCAGACTTTAATTTTACTGTTTACTACTTCAAAAAGTAATTCTAAGAACGTGTTATTTTAATTTTTCACTAACAC
Source organism: Scoparia ambigualis (assembly GCA_963921215.1). Classification (NCBI taxonomy): domain Eukaryota; kingdom Metazoa; phylum Arthropoda; class Insecta; order Lepidoptera; family Crambidae; genus Scoparia; species Scoparia ambigualis. The sequence goes on along the minus strand of OY992505.1, from coordinate 28,917,758 downwards.
CTAGCCTTAACCCACCACGCTTGCCTAAAGCAGGGTACTCACCTAGCCGTGTAACATGTAATGCCGGCACTTCACATGGCGTATCGTGTTCGCGTATTTGCATTATTTGTCCGAACACGGCAATGTGTAGATGGCCTATTTGAATATATTTGCTTTATTTGCACGAATAAGGCAAACAACGCAAATAGCGAATATGCGTTTCCGTCCACTTGTCGGTTTTTGATCACACATCAAAGGAATCAAATACGGCAAATATTTGCGTCGGCCGTCCACACTTGGTTCTGTTCAGAAGCGCGCGTGCGGCTGTCCTGTTCAGACGTGTTCAGTATTTTATACGTAAACATAGTAAAATGGATTGAACAAACGAAACCGTATTGCGATTTTTGGAATTATACCAAATGCATCCTAGTGTTTGGGACCCCAAAAATGCCTCTCATAAAAACAAAAACCGAACACGTTGCATTAATCGATAATCAAAATAACTTAGGAGAACCCTGCACAATAAAAAAACAGGTGTTGGCTAGCCGCATTCAGATAAATATAATAAGCTGCTGCCACTGACACGTCCATCACTGTTGCATTCAATTTGTTTGTGAACAAGCAAATATGGTGAATATTTGCGTTGTTTGCCCGTATAGGCCATGTGTGGATGGCTTGTTTGACGCCAAGCGATGTGCCAGATTATTTGGGCAAACACAACGATATCGCCACACGAACACGATACGCCAAGTGAAGTGCCGCCATAACGTATCTGATACTGTAACAAGTGAGTACGTAAGCGCAAGCCAGATACGTTATGTGGGGTTTACACGGGTGACTAAAGTCGTACGATTTTTGCCGCGCGGCGAAAATCGACCGTCTAAATGGCAATTCGATTAGGTCGCAAGTGATTAAAGCCGCAAGCCCCAAAGTTGGGTAGCATGCGACTTTGGCCGCGCGGCGACCGGCCGCATGCGGCTAGTGACTAAAATCGACCGTGTAAAACGATCAGTTGCAGGCGATTATCCGCCTCATGAAGGAGTGTTTCGCCAATCCATCCACCAATCACCAATCAATTCATCCACGTCATCATCATCATCATCAGCCTATAAACGTCCCACTGCTGGGCACAGGCCTTCCACTTGAACAATAGCACATGGGGATATTGGGCCATAACCCACCACGCTGGCCCAATGCGGGTTGGTGGGTTTTAGCGACTGCCATCTTACGACAACATCCGGGATCAACGGCTTAACGTGCCTTCCGAAGCACGGAGGAGCTCGAGATGTTTTTAATGGTCATCCATCAAGCGACCCGGCATTGCGAAAGTTGCTTAGCGAGCAAGATCGCAAGCCGAACGCGCTAGCTGCTGCGCCATCGAGCTCCTCATCGATTCATCCATGTACCCAAATTTAACGTTTTCTTCTTTCCTTTTGTTTTTTCTTCTCTCTTTGTTCTTCAAGCAATTCTTGAATAATTGAATAACTAACTATTTCAATTCCGGCACGAACACCTATTCTGCTCTACATTTGCGAAGGAAATGACTGAGCCGTATGTGATTTTAGTCACCTGTGTAAATGAGCGAGCGATACGGCTTGGTGAGGCGATTTGTGAAGCGACTAGCCGCACGGCGAAAATCGACAAGTGTAAATACACCATTATATGCTAAACGGTGGCTACACGGCTAGGTGAGTACCCTGCGGACTGCGTGTTGGTGATGGGTCGTGGAAAAATATTTCACTCCTAAGTCATAGACAATACCTAATTTCTTGACTGTTAAATTCAAAAGTTGTTTTTATTTAATTAGCACCGTAACAATATTAATATTAAAGTAAACGAAATCCTAGCAAAAAATACTTTAAACCTGAGATTAATGAGTAAACGTACAAAAGCTGGCCTTGGTTGCCAAAATACATTAGCAACTTTATTCGTGTTCAAAGAGGTACCCAATTAGTGGGAAAGTTCTAAAGCCTGACAATTTATTTAATGAATATCCAAAATAAAACCCACTTTGCGCCCGTTATCGGTCGTTTAAGTCACATTTGCGGAAACATTTATTTTAGCAGACATTAATAATTCTGCTCAATTTCGATTTAAGTGCCAAAAATAAGTCTTAACAAATTCCGGATTACGATCGATCAAAACCGATTATGTCATAATTGTGTAGCGCTGCTCATATCATAAATGATTCGCTTATGACCAATTAACATATCTAAGTAATAAAAATAAAATATTTTATGAATCTATTTATGTATTGGCTGTGGGATAGAGAGCCACAAGCGGCATACTAGTACCACAACACTGTGCTAGTACGATTGGTTACGATGCCGTAATTACGGCATCCTAGTACAAGTGTAGGCAGTGTATATGAGTGCCACAAGCGGCAACATAGTACGATCGGTTACTATGCCGTTAAATTACGGCATCCTAGTACAAAGTGTATAGAGTAGGTACCACAGTGGCATTGTATGTCAATCGGTACAGGAACCGAAACATATTTTTTATTTGCCATAATGTTCAAAAGAAATAATATTCAAAAGACATTTTTGTACCTATGGAGTGAGATGTCTGTTGTGTAATAAAAAAAAATTAAGTCGAAATTCAAGACAATCGCTACGCTGCGCTTGGCGATTGTCTTAAATTTCTAACCTATCACGTGACCTACAGGAGTAGGGCAGGTAGTATTTCTGTTGTCTAATAAAAAGGGTGTAAATTAGAATACAGATTTTTTTGATATCGAATTTCATTTTACCGAAACTATTCCACGATTTTTAACATATTTTTTTTTTCAATTCATCAAATAGTTAATCATCGCTGTTTTATATAATCGAAAAACGTTTCTTTAAAAAAATCTTTTAAAGTTCATTTCATTACCAGAAAAACGGTATATCGAACTTACATTTCATAAAAGTATTAAGTTATCGATGAAACTATTCGTAAAAACATATTACAATATGTATCGGAACCCTGAATACTTTTTCACTTTTATCGCAGTAACGTTTCCTCGAACGATACATTCGCCTGTTGACGATAAATTGTGTTGCGGTCAGTTCTATATTAATATTTCATAACGCATAACATGAATGGCCAAAATTGAAAAGGCATAACCATAGAAAGGCATAATTTTGATAAGCGTAAGTAACAAAAGGCATATTTTTATTTGCCATAATGTTCAGAAGACATAATATTAAAAAAGCATACAAGCAATAAGATAAAACTTATTGATAATATGATCAAACCAGCTTGCAGCATGTAGGCAAACATGCAACATGCAAGCAAGCATGCAGCATGCAGGCAAGCATGCAGCATGCAGGCAAGCATGCAGCATGCAGGCAAGCATGTAGCATGCAGGCAAGCTTGCAGCAGGCATGTTTTCTGTCACGGCTCCGGCGCTGCGAGGCTCCGGCGGTCCCACGCGAGCTTATCGTCGCAGATGGGTTTCGCTCACCGCCGTGGCTGAGGCTGGCCGGCGAAGCCGGCCAGCAAGCAGAAGCCGACGAGCGTTAAACCCACCTGCTCCTCAGCTCGCGGGCAGCCTCGCCCCTCCGCGCCTACGCGGGATTGAATTACACTCTAGCGTAGGGCAGACAAGACTACGTGGAGTCGGTTTTGCCGCGATTCGTTTCTGTCACTGACTTTTTAAGCACAAACTTACTGCTTAACGTACGTAAGTAAACATCATAGTAATAATAGAAAATAAATTTATGGAAGTTTACAATTATACTTTATAAAACTATGACTTTTTTGAAATAAAAAGACATTACGCACAGAACTAATTAATTGCATGAAATCGTATTTTTGATGTAAGTACTTTACTTACATTGATTTATTGAAGTAAAAATTGATGTTTCAATTATTTTGCAAACTGAAACTTATAATGAAACAAAAATATGGGTAACAAAACTTCGATGTAACATTATTTCAAGAAAATGTATAAAACATGAAAAGAAATAACGATAAACTGTGTTTGTAGATAATTAATATTTGAGGAAATGAAATTGCGATGTAACCTAATTCTAGAATTTGTTAAATATTCTACAAAAAGTTCTGCGAATCGTTTTATGGGTAATGAAAATCATTGAAAGGAATTGCGTTAAAATGATGGATTCCCTAATAAAAAACTTTACGGCAGATTAGGCGGCGTCACTATTATACCGCAAAACTTACGGTTCCCGAACCGATGTGGCACTGTATACACTTCCTTACGTATTCAAATACTATAAGCTGCCTCCACCCAGAGCTGTGTGCGGTGGTGGCTATTATTAAAAGAATACTACTGACCCATCTCTCTTGTAAAAGGCGACTAACGGACTAAAGACTGCCTTCAATCACGCTGAGCACATATTGATCAGTTGTTATTTGGTGAAACGTGAACTGTGGTAGAGCAGCTTTTGCAGTCCTCATTGCATAGTCTCCATGACTAACCCTTTGGGGATAATAGTCATGTGTATAAGTATTATTATGTATTCAATAAGGTAATAACACTATTGGAGAGCCGAGAGGACGCCGACAACGAAGAACAATCCGCCATTCGAGGCGACCGTAAAGATCGGTACGTTAAGAGGGCTTACACATTTCTGTGTTCCGTACAAACTTCAAATTTGAAAATTTTACAAGCCACTTAGCCGATTATTATGAAACTTTTAGCGTCAAAGGAAAATACATAGATCTAAATAGTTGTTATAAGAAAACATAAAAACAAAAAGTTTGTTCAGCTGAATTATTGCGATTAAAGTTTGCAATAGAATGTATAAAATTGCATAAAAACTTGTTTTTGAAATATTTTCTGATAACTTGTTTGATCTCTGTATTTTTCTTTGGCATGTTAAGTTTAAATAAAATTGGTTAATTGGTTTGCAAAATTTTACATTAAAACTTTGTATGGGACACAATGTGTAAGCCCTCATCGCCGCTCAAATGAAAGCGAGCTGGACAACACGGCGGCCATACAATACATTACCTTTTCTCGGGACGTCTCGCCCAACTAATGCCTACAATGTGTATTGTACCATTTAATATAATAATAACGTAATGAAACGAATCGCGCGAGGGCAGGGGAGGCGCGGGCGGCGAACCGGTCGCCGGAGGTCATCGGCTGCGAGCCTTCCGCGACCAGTGTTGCCAGCAATCTACACTGACAACTGCCCATTTACGTAGTTTTTCGAACCCGATCTAGGACGGGCCGTAACATTTGATACCATTTTAGTCGGCCGTTTATCTTGCAAAACGTCGGGGACAGCGCATTACAGCCGTAATGACCTAATGCTGTGAGACGCGAAACGTTTGCGTACAACTGAATTGTTACAAGTGTTAGTTATTTGTGGACAGCGTTGAAAGCTGATATTAATAATTCACGGACGTTGGTATTGTAAAAGCTTAATAGATGTTATTCACGGCCTTCGCGGCCGGCGGCGGCGGACACAATTTGTACAATATGTCAAAACTAAATAATAATAATTAGCATTCGAAAAGTTGTGGATACAATAATTTTCAATCTACCTGCAATAAAAGTAGGATTTTTTTATAGAATTAAGATTTATAATCCCCTAGCTATTAATTGAATTATAAATATGCTTATTTACTGTGACCACAAACATACTTAAATTTAAACACACGTAGTTAAATTAGCCAAAAGTGGATTTAGTACATTAGAGACCAACCAAAGTATCACTAATACATCTTTTACTATGTTTACAGGTGTCCTTTAGTGACACTATTGGAAATACAGAAACTCATTATGTATTCTAAGATATCAAAGATATTTATGTATAGAGGGTTAGACCTCTTGATATATTTCTGTGGCTAGACCAAAAAAATAGGGATAGATATGACTGTGGAAAAGATGTAATTGGTGAGTAAGAGCAGAGATAAAGCCAGACTAAAGTTTGGTGCTATAACAACAATGTTAGGTAATAGCATTGTTGTATTATATTCTGTCAGTTAAGATATAAGATAGCTAGTTCCTCAGTTCCACAGTTTTTTCTTAAATTGACCCGACCAGGAATTGAGCCCGGGACCTCAGAGATGGCGCGACGCCAGACCCGGCGTGCTAACCACTCGACCACGGAAGTCGGAGTCGTCGTCAATAAAAATAAGTGCAGTAATGAAGGCTGATAAAGGTTAATGAAAGAGAAAGAATTGTTGTGCTGAACCTATTTACCAAGGCGGATAAGTGCAGCTAGCAACGAATGATAATGATTATGATAAACATCCACATATACGAATTTGCGACTTCGTTCATGTAAACACCCGTGTACCATAATCCTGGTAAATCCTGTCTTATCGCTTGTCTGCATCACGTAAGGGCTTTAGCCTTAGCGTTCAGGTCCCGCGGATTGGGCTATGCTGTTGATCTGTCTTCTGTCAGTCAAGACTTCTATTGTCAGATATACATAGATTTATAATCAGCCCTGTGACCACAGACTCTGCAAACCGTCAGGATATTCATAATAATACGTAAAGTCAACGTAGGTAAAGTCTACCCGAATTTCAGACACGAAATTTACCCGATTTCGTCGTAAATTGAGGGCTGGCAACCCACTACCGGCTATGGTAATGCGCCAACGCCGCCCGCGCGTATGTTAATGCACCATTAAGATTATACTAATTGAAAGCCAATAAATACAACGGCTATGAATATTAATTTTATTTGAGTTCGCGCACCCGACGGCCGCGGCCGGTGCCTCGCGTGCCCGATCGCCCAACGATAACGATATTTCATCGATTCTTAAGAAAGCTGACAGTAATTAGTGAAAGTTATTATGTCACTAATTTTGATTTATTGATCGATGTATTATGTTGCAATGCAAACAGAATGATCTGACAGTGAAATGTTTGAGAGTCGCGATTGTAAATATCAAGTTATGTTAGGATTATAAAATGATTTTTAGTTGACAAGAAAATCGTTAAATCGATATGATGAGGTTAGATACCTTTTACTTGATGCATAAGGGGGTGCCGCGCGATCGTTAAAACTGACACAAGTCTCTTAATTAACTTCAAAGCAAAGTCAATCATATTGATATTTAAAATTAGAACAATTCTGCTTTGCAGTTTCAGACCTAGTAATTTGATTAGAGCAATGTTTTTATTCTGCGAAATGTACAAAACCATCATGCGCTTGGTTTAAAAATTAAAATTTAATTTTTAAGATGGGGGTGACCTGCGGAATAGCAATACAAATATTTTCATGTAAGAATTATTGTTTCATGCGTAGAATTTAGAAAGTTGTCGAAGAAAAATGTTTTTAGGAGTCATTAGATTTATGTATTGTTTGTTATTGTTTTAAGAATTTGTTTCCAATTTCAACAAGGCTACGACCTTGTGCAATGATCAGGCTAACATACGTAAGTTCTTTTAATGTATTTGTCGATATTGTCATTTTACAACGTGGGTGTTAAAATGTGCTGAATTAGTTAAATAGGGTCTCTATCAGAATTGATAGAGACCCTATTCGCGTAGTAACTAATTCAGCACATAGTACAAGTAACTTAAAAATACGTAAAATTTCACAATTTCGTGCAGGATCCCCTTAAATAAGTCAAGATGGTTAAAAGAGTATTCTCCATCCATCAAGCGTATTGATTCTTTTGGTGTAATTATCACACATTGCAAGATTTTTTACACACAGCGCAACATTTATTGGCTAGTTCGGTCAACCAAGTTAAAAAATATAAAATAATCCTATTTATATTTAATCTTAACGACCTAACAAACAGTTATTAATTAACAGGAACAATTATGTTGGTGTAATATTTCATACTTGTTTTGGCTAATCAGATTATTTAGCTTAAAACCAAAATAAAATAGGTCTAAGCCTGCTTAGCATTAAAGGCCTAGCAAATATCACATTCATCAACATGAACTTCAGACACTTTTCTTTAAAAAAACAATGGTGCGTGTACTTCAATTGTTTTAATAAAAGAATATTCCGCGCCAAGGGCAACAGGTTAAACGCTGCTCGTCACGCGATAATCCTTACGAAAATATACATTTGAGGCCTTTTTAGGAGAAACCGTACAGGTAATTAAATACTAGAACTCAAATTGGTACTTCATCTGTGTTATCAATGCTTCGTTAAAACTATCTACAACAACAGCCTTAATGTAATTGTTGTCTAACACTTAACTTGAAATCCCGATTAGAATGAAATCAATTAGTTATGTTTTGTTAACAAGAAGCATGTCGCCGTTATCAGCTTGCCGGCGCGCGGCGTGATTCGGCCGCTCCGACGCCCCTGTCAATCCTGCGTCGATTACGCAGGACAAATCAATTACCGTTCGCATTCCACCGGCAGTGGCCGACGAATTCTCTGTCACGATCCCATCGCCGATGACGAGGTCTCTCGTCGAATATGCCACGGCGTCAGCCAGCGGAATGCAGAGCAGAGAACAGCCCCCAATACCAGATTGGCGCACCGAACGCAACGTACGGACGCGCTTCAATCAATCGCCCAGGGATTCCACGCATTCGGACGCACGTCTAGATCCAATCAGCCTCAAGTATGGCTCAGCTTTGGTCCGTTCGCGCCGAGAATTTCGTGGCAAATACCTGTAGAGGTTGTAGATACCGGAATGTTATCGGTGCGTCACATCGCTGCCCGCGCCGGCCGCGCGGACCTGGCACGTACTTATATTGTACAACCACAATTTAAATGGAGTAAATTAATTGAAACAAGACTCTATGAAATATAAATGACACATAACTACATCCTGCGGTAATCAGCTAATTGGTCATGAATTATTGATCCCGTATAAGCGGTTGTAATAATCGGTTTACAGATGGACCGGATAGAAATCGCGCGGAGCTGGCGGCTGGCTGCGGCGGCCGCGCGGCCGGCTTCAGTTGTTTTTTGTTCTAGCCAATTAGCCGCGTGGATGTTACGTGTGTTTTAAAAACGAGAAAAAATACATACAAAACGATATATTCCGCAATGGTGGCGCGGGTCAATGTCGGCTCATGCGGTTTTTCTCCGGCGGGCCGCGAGGTCGACTAACTGCTAATTATTTCTCGAGCGATGTCGTTGCAACATCTCCTGGCTTAATGATGACAGACTCGGTTTAGTGGTCACGAACCGTTTAGCCGATACCTCTGCTGTACATAATAGGCGTGTAGATAGAAGTACACATCTTTGCGATTTACTTGGCGAAGACATTACGTTTGGAAGTTGTAAATGCCATTATGCGGTGATGCGCGCGGGCCTCGCCCACGCGGCTCGCGAGCGGTCGACTCGATTTTATGTTAATCGAAGAGCCATGTCCCGCCGATACGTATGGCACGGTTAGGCACTGCAGTCGCAAACACATTAAATGGACCATTATCCAAAGCCAAGAACAATTTCACTTTTACGACTTTACTCTGACAGCTCATAAATAGGGTTTAAAGTTTCTATTGCATCCTTATTTGCGCTAAAGGTGACTGGTACGGGAACACGAATTAATGCAGCGAATCGGTTAATGTCCGTAATGACGTGCAATCATCATTTTAAACTTTCTGAAGCGAAGCTCGTTTACGTTAAACGATTTGAATAATCTATGTCACGTTTACGTTGTAAAATATTTTATATCCTATCATCATCATTATTATCCTAGCCTATAAAGGTCCCATAGCTGGACTCAAGTCTTCCCTGATGAACACAATGAAGGAAAAAGTGGATACTCATAGGTTTTAATAACTGCCACCTTCCGATAATACTCGGAACAAACGGTTTTACTAGCCTTTCAAAGCAAGGAAAAGTTCGAAAATTATTTTAATTTTAGGTAGGTACGGATCGGGTCGGGTCGGCGGTGATCATCTAAAACCTAATTTTCTGAATTATATTTGTTTCATATTTCAACTTTTTCCAGTAAAATTATGAAACCTCTTTTAAAAAATCAAAGTACATTCCCCTTTAGACACTTGAAAAAGTCGAAATATGAATCATATTTCACTTAGAAAATTAGGTTTTGGTTAAGAGGCCTATTACATTTCGAATGTGATTTTTGCGTAAAATGCCCATTTTCGCATTTTGTAGTAATTTTGCAGTTGTATTTATCGTTTTTATCGAAATAGGATAATAAATTTGTGCATAATATTACAAATCTCCATTCTGTAAGCATAAGTTGAATTCGGACGGCCGGCGTATCGCATTTTGTAGTAATTTTGCAGTTGTATTTATCGTTTTTATCGAAATAGAATAATAAATTTGTTATAAAATCTTTATTCTTCATGAAGTAACAATTACTCTGGTATAAATTTTGCTCAATAATATTATCGTAGATAGGAGATATTCACAGTTAACTTATAGCGATTTTCGAAGTTTTTTGGTTTAGAATAAGATTTTTTTCCTATATAAAATCATTGATTTCTAAAAATTTCGAGGCCACTACGCACTATTTGACTATATAAGAGATAACATTATAATTTTTTTATTTCACTTGTTTAGAACAGTATTTCAATCGATGAGCTCAAAAAAGTGCCTTCGCGCACTTTTTGAAAATCTTTCTCTGCAATTGTGGGTTTAATTAAAAAGTTAAGCAAAATTCACAAAAAGCGAGGCCGCTACGCACTATTCCAATAGCTATTCTACACTATTCAATAAGTCATAATTGTTTATGTATTTTTGTTTTTGAGATCCATAACGCCAAAATTGGCCATTTTACGCAAAAATCACAGTCGAGATGTAATAGGCCTCTTAACGCCGACCCCACCCCATCCTATATTATTTAAAATTTTAGACATTTTGCGACTAAGACGATTTGCGATGTGTACGAATTGAGAAACTGGTAATTTTGATAATCAGACGAATTGCGATTTAGGGAATCCGCGCCCGACCCCATCTAGGCGCTAGCTGACATTTCCAAACCAAAACTGTGAGCCTTTCTTAAAATGGAAAAGGAGATGTATAAATGACCGCTTTATAGTTAACAAACACATTGATTTCCATATAATATACCTCAATGTTTTGTTTTCGACTGAGCCAGTAAACAAAACAAACATTCTATTATACATAATGTTGTACAGGCCATCCTATGAATTGTTCTGGGATTGAACATTATTACGGTGTATTCGGTTATCTGGCGGCGTTTACCTACGCGCCTACTACTACTATACTCTACGGATTACCTTTAAAATAATATACCTCAATGTTTTGTTTTCGGCTGAGCCAGTAAACAATCATACCGTCGCAGACTTTATGCTTGTAACACCACGATTAAAGTAACACAGGCCAGGCGCTGCCGACTATGAGGTCTCTGCTATTATGTCTCTACCGTTGATGTATATAAACTATAGAGACGATACCGCAAAGCAATTTTAAGCGCTCTGATTTGCGGCCGAACGGTGCACAATCGCATGGATCACTCACAACCACTTAGGCATTTGCAGCCCCTTGGCCACACATCGTACGCAAAAACTTGCTTCGCGGTGTCATCTCTAGATAAAGATTCAAGATTCAATATCATTTATTCAGGTTATATAGGCCATGTTTAGGTTACAGCACTTATGAATTTCAATTATGCCATCGGTTCGTAAGTCTAACTATGGGGCGGGAGCCTTGTACTGAGAAGAACCGTCAAGAAACTCAGCAAGGGCATTTCTTTTCTCCCTTTCTTTTACAGCGTCAATTAGAATTAAAAAATGCCCTTCCTATCATAGAAGGCCACTTTCCATTACAATAATAAAAACAAAACAACTACAAGGACATAAAAATAAAAAATATATTAATAAAAATAAAAAGTTCAGGTATTCATCAATATAAAATAATCAATGTAATCAATGTCTTACAGTACAGAAAAATAAAAGTAAGACTACAACTACTAATATACTAATAATAAAAATAAGTTAGCAAGAGCAGACCAGCCTCGACAGGCGGCACCCGTTCACGAGTATGACATGTGAATCAGCCATCGCTTCGCTCAACCATGTTTTAGGGAACGTAGCAATAGCAACCTCAATGGTCTCTACCACCAGTAAAGTTAAACTTCTAACCGGAACACAGTAAGGCAAGTCGTGTTTAACTGATTAATAGCCTATTAATAGATTAATAGCCTTCGGCCGAAGCTATTTAAAATTCCTAAGAAACTCAATGCAAGTAAGATAATGTACATAGTATAAGTACATACATATAATCACGACTATTATCCCCGAAGGGTTAGTCAGAGACTAGGCAATGAGGACAGCAAAAGTAGTCCTCTACCATAGTCCACTCTTCACCAAATAGCGACTGCACATGTGCTCAGCGTGACAGGTGGTGAGCCCATAGCCGCTCTATGCTGTTGGAAGTATGTACAGTCTTTAGTTAGTCGCCTTTTACGACACCCAAGGGAAAAGAGGGGGGGGGGGGGTATTATTTCACCGCTACGCGACACGATTATATACCGCAAACCTTAAAATCCTAAAAAATCATGATTTTTAACTTCAAAATTAAAGGTTCACATAGACTGTATGATATAAAAAGGTGATTTTAATCTAGAGTTGATTCCAACATTTCTAGATCAACTTCTAGAGATCAACTTCAACTGTGATAAACTACTTAGCCAGGGGGTTCGCTCTGTAATTAAGTATTTTCAGGAAAAGTAACCTGTAACTGTCTAGCTAGGACCTCATCGATCTCTACAGATACCAAAATTTATTGAAAAATCGGCTTAGCGGTTTAAACATAAAATCATAACAAAAAAGAAACAATCAAACTCACTTTCGCATTTACTTAGAATATTAATTATTTAGGGTTACCGTACACTTTGTAACATTTCAAAATAAGGCGGCGCTAGCTAGAAACTTTCGACTTTGGCAACATTTCTGACCAATTTGGCCGAAGGTAAGAGGTTTACTAAATATGGGTTTTTTCTACGATGGTGGCTATAGCTGAAGTCAAAGCAGCATAGGTCGTAGACTTAAGACAAGAGGTAGAAATAAGTATTAGGTTGATACCTCAGGGTGATACAAACATAGGAACAATGCGAGATTCGAACTCCTCACCAATAGGTCGGAGACAGGTCGTCTAACCACTAGACCACAGAAGCGGTCAAGTCTATTATTTTCCGTCATAAAGACTAGACCTGACTGAGCCCTTATTGTGTCAGTAGGATATATGTTTATAATATTCGGATTTTTGCGTTAATAACGCGCAAATAAACTCGAAGATAGCGTAACGTTGAAAAAAAAAGACATCGTCTAAGATGGGAATCGATCCCAAGTTCTCCGCAATCCAGGCGGCTGCGATGACCACTCCACCATTAAGGTTGGCAGGGGGTGTCACTCCGAAGTTTAGGTACGTTCGTTTGGCGCGCCTCCCGGGCAGGCCGCCTAGGCGTAAAAGGTTGCCGCGAGCCATAGCACCGAACACCGAGCGCCGACTGCTCGCGCGCGTAAACCCTAATACGCTCTGTGACGTTTCGCGTGAAAGTCGTTAGAGAGTGAACCTTCTGTACGTAGTATTCTGTGGTATTGGTAAGAACTGACGAAATTGTTCAACGCATTTGACTTTATGTTTTTATAGCAACAGTGTCTTATCAGACCATTTAGAATTTACATCCTAAAAGATCTAAATGAAGAAAATATTTTACAAAAATTTTAACATTCAGTTAAGAGGTAACAATATTCAATCTAGACCTGACTGATACCTACCTTGTTGTGTCAGTATTGGTTCAATTAAACCTACCAAAGAATTGGTTAAAAAGCACATCCAGAATGAATACAGTTTTTTCTAGACAACGTTAATTAACAAAATTGATAAATGCTGCACTCCATTTCTGTCTAATACCTTCTAATGCTTACCAGTACGCTGCGTTGCACTGTTATTTTTCTGATGTAATAACACTTACCTACCTGCAATCAAAAAAGGAATTTTAATAAAAACAACATAGAAAGAAGTCGCGTCGTAGATAAACCTTTTTAATTACATGCATTTTTATCAATTTGCCAGTTTTTTTTGGTTTGCGTCATACTTTTTTGCACAAAGACATTGAAACACACGTTATACAATCGATATAAATAAAAAAACGCCACGAATGTTTGTTTGCGCATCACTTCAGAACGGCTGCACTTATTTGGCTGATTTCTTGTTGTGTTTGTAATTGTCATGACAAGGTTAGTATGCAAAAAAAACTTTTGAAATATCGTCACGGGATACGAAGTCGCCGGTACATAATAAAATACACAAGATAATTAAATAATAATAAATCTTTCCTACAATCACCACTAGACTAGTTGACTAAATTTCAAAATTATATTAAAACGATACCTGTTTACCTATTTTATCCTAAAAATACATAAATTTTCAAAAAATCGATCATTTACCTACAATATTTATTTTGCGTTTTTGTATTCCGATTTAAATTATTTTAATAAAACGCTTAAGACCGCCATGTTGAGTAAATGACGTCACGCCGTGCCAAACATCCGTATTATTATTATTATTATTATTATTTTCTACATTTGGCACGGCGTGACGTCACGGCTTTTGATTTCCGTTCAATGTCATATGACTGAATGCGTATTATTGTCGATATTTTTCGTTAAAAATATTAATAATCCCATTTTTTATAATGAATAATTTAGATATTTTATTTCTATAAATCATAATTGATCATTAGAAACGCCAATCCACCCGATTTATTTTTAGTGGACACAAGCCTAATTATCTGGCCCAAGAGAAGCTTCGAAGAAACTCGTTAAATGGTTACTAGACAACGGATAAACATACGTAAAATACTTAAATACATACTTATTATACATAGAAAACACCCAGACCCGAGACAATTTAGAAAAACAATAATTTCTAAATTGACCCGACCGGGGATCGAACCCGGGACCTCAGAGATGGCGACACCATCAAAACCGGTGTACAAACCACTCGACCAAGGAGTTCGTCAAAGAAGATAAGGTAATGAAAGTGGAATTTTCTAATATTTATAAAAACAAAACAAACATTCTACTTCTATTAAACATAATGTTGTACAGGCCATCCTATGAATTGTTCTGGGATACCAAATTGAACATTATTACGGTGTATTCGGTTATCTGGCGGCGTTCACCTACGCGCCACCCACTCTACGGATTACCTTTAAAATAAGATATCGTATTCTTTATACGTTGATGATTTATTAACAGGGTCATAAGCTTTTATTGCAATCTATGAATTATATACCTGTCAGGAGAACACTACAACCTAATAATACCCGTACGAATATGATTTAGACATATTTAATCATAAACTTATTACAACATTGCCTCTAGTACGCAATGCCTACTAATGTCTTATCACGAATTAACAATTCAAACAAAACAGTCGAGGTAAGCATAAGGGTCTTCTAAACACAAGTATTAATTAAGAGGGTTGAACCACTCTGTCTCTAATTAACCGAAGACCCAGGCCGCATCCAGTAATTAGTTCCCTCGGAGGGCTCTTCTCACGCTCGCCGACCTTAAACAAGCGAAATTATATACATTTCACCTATTTCAATTATGTATTAAAAAAAAGGGTAAGTACCTACAATCCGAAGTGTCGACGATGTATTGCTTTAGTGCTTATTAACATTGCGAGGGTCGCGAGCGCTGACAGAGATGTCACAACGGCCCCACCGCTGCCGCAATTTGTCAGCGAGTACGTGAATCGGTTATTAATCTGTTGCCAGTTGCTACAATTACACGCCGGCCGGTGAATTAATCGGGGCCCTTATCTGGCCAATTCGCTCGTACGCGCTGCTTTATCGCGATGCTCGCTTCTTGTCGACACACCGCGAGCTATATTTTTATTACGGCAAAAACTGACGAATGCAATGCCGCAGCCCTTATCGTAAAGCTCATCACAGCTCCAGAAAAAAGGCTTAACGTATTCATTTGATTACTCACTCTTATAAAGTCGCACTCGAAGCGATCGATCGGAAAGCCCGCGACAATGGAATGAACGGGCACGGCGATGACGTGACGGCCCGACAATAAAAATATCTTAATAAGATTTCTTTAAAACAATAATACTCCGACGAGGGTGGTCGGGAATCTTTATTAAAATCTCGAGAGAGTAATAAAAGCACAGTTAAATGCGGGGAAGTCTGATGAAAATATTAATTAATGTTTTCGGAATGGGAAACATGTTGCTAATTAAATGGCGATATCGCATAAAACGTAATTAGAGAGCGGGAACATTCGTTTCTCACGGGGCGGGCGATGGCCGGCCTCCCTCGCATCTCGGAATGCACCGCGAGCCTACATTCATGCCGCAACAAAAACAGGTTACGTACGACGACGCGGTGAACTCATGCTGTATAAATATTTTCTTTGACCACTACATTACAATACACGTTTAACTGTTGTTAAGTTTTTTTCTCGAGAGCTCCCACCGCCCAGCCGCTTTAGTGCACATTTGTGGACGCGCGAGGATTTCATTAAACAAATGCCTGTCGATTTACAAAAAGTTAGGAGAACGAAGCCGAGTTATTTATAATAGGAATTCCGCGAACGGAACTACGAAAATGCCGGAGTAGTGGCGGGCCGCAGGCTTTATTAAATGCACTGACTTGCAACTATTAGCTATTATGATAGACGTCTGAATGGGCGTCGTAATTAAAAAGTCAATGATCACTTATTGTAATTAGTGTATCGGTTCGCCGACAAAAAGCCGGACGGGTAATTGTTTTTGAATGGCTATCAATCGTCCGGGCTGGCTGTGGCGCGTGCGTGTACAGGTCGGGCCCATTGTGCGAGGCATTAGATCGAAGAATAACGACCTCATCAATGGATACGGCTTTTATTCCGCTGTCATAGGAAAGTTATTGGTGTCGAATGGTGGTTCATTGTAACGTCTGCTGTGTGTCATCGCTCTTTTCTATGATCTATTGCAAGTGTACTATCTAAATGAAACGTGAGACCGATGTTACTAGTTCTAGCTCCTATTAGACTATAGGCATTTCACCTGTAGTGAACTGTAGTTTAACTGTAGTTAAAGTTTACGTAAGTTAAAAATGTAAGATTTGATGATCTCACTGGGTCAAATAATATCAAGATAGACCCGGTTCGAGATAAGAAAAATAAATTCTGTTAAGGTCAAGCAAAGAATAAAGTTATTTTAAAATAAGATGCCCCCAGTATATTTTTATGAGAACATTACACTTTAGACTTATACTTCTTTTACTTTACTACAAAGTATACCTACATACCTAAGTGGACCAATACAGAAACAAATTAAGTATAATATATAAGATGTATATACCTATGTTCGTAAAAACAAAAGTCAATATGCGCCGCAAAAGCGATTTTCTTCAACCCTAAAATGGCTGTTACAGCGTTCGTGAACCGCGCGGCACAGGCGTGTAACCTATTGTTCCTTAACAACATCAAAACTATAGTCCATTCGCTACAAGTACAAAACGAAACAAAAAAAAACAAAAGTAAGTACGTAGGCAGTCTCCGGAATAGCTATTTATATTTCATAATGAGGTTATAACCGAGCGTTCTGGGCTTATCTCAGCGTTTCCCCGCGAGCACTAGCGCCAAATTGGCATTGCCGTTTGCGCGGGCGCCGATTACAAAGGCCGATATAGCTAATTAAGGGCCCGCCAGCCGATCTATTTGGCGAGATCTAGCCGCTGACGTGTGAAAATACCCAATTAATTAACGCGGAACGCTCGCCGGATCGCGGGCATCGGTCCTCGCGTGCCCAGCTATCCCCGTTCGCGGGTTAATCCGTATCGCTTCCTGAACTGATGGGCTCAAACCTTGTCTGTTATGCATACTTATGTGGTTAAGTATCTGTGAAGTATAATAAAATAATAAATAAAATAGTATTTGTTTAGGCTCACACCAATTATCTAGACCATGTCACAGATTAAAGAAGAGTTACCATGTAAAGTATTCTTTTGAAAGTCGTTTTGGTAAGATAACGGAAATATACAAAAACATAGAAAAAACACCCAGACCCGAAATCTTTTTAAGAAATACATTTTTTTTAAATTGACCCTACCGGGAATTGAACCCGGGACCACAGAGATTGTGCGACGCCAGACCCGGCGTGCTAACCACTCGACCACGGAGGTCGTCAAACTATTTATTATTATACGTATTTGTCATTAATCATTATGGAACTAGAATTAATATTTTCTCTTTCTCCTCCCTTCCTTCTTCTACTAGTTTGATTCATATTTACATTAATAAAAATACATTGCCGAAATGTTTGTACGCGCATCATTTCAGAAGGGCTGCACCTATATGGCTAATTCCTTTTTTTTGTGGTTGTAATTATCAGGACAAGGTTTGTATCAAGGATTTTTTTGGTAATTTGTCACGGGCAACGGGATCCACGCGGACGTAGTCGCGGGTGGACCGCTAGTTTGTTATAATTAACGGGATTATTACCAAGTTTTTGTTGTCTTTGAGTACCTATCCGATTATTTGGCATTGCGCATGCAATGGTCACGGATGTAGGTACTGAGCAAGTACTGGAATTACTGTGTATATACACCGAGATTTTTCATTGGTTTTGGAGCCAAAAACGTTATAATACAAAAAAAAGTGTTGTACCTACCTATTTATGAAATAATAATTCCTTGCGAGCAAAGAAAAAAAAGTTGTAAAAGTGACTTTTTGTCGAAAACACGTAGTAACGTTCTCCTTATCAACTCGTACATGCGTGACCCCTATGAACTTTCCCGGCCGGCCGCCTGCGCCGGCGGCGGCGCGGGGGGTAGGCGGAGCGTTTGAAGCGCCCCGGTCATAAACTTTCATAAGATCGTCCGGTACTAAGGGTTCGTACACTTATTATTGATTTTTTTTATGATTTTTTATGCTCATATTTTTAGTTTTACAAGCTAAATAGCTTCTACTGATGAACTGCCTCCGTGGTCCAGTGGTTAAGGCGTTTGTCTTATGACCCGGAGGTCGCGGGTTCGAACCCCGCGGGAAGCATACTTTGTTTAGTTGTTTCCAGTTTGGTCAGGATATTGCAGGCTTGAATCACCTGATTATCCGAAAAGAAAGATGATTCCGTGCTTCGGAAGGCACGAAAAACTGTGGGTCCCGGTCGCCATCTGGTGGCCGTTATATAAACCACGTCAGAGGCCGTGAGGCGGTTTACTTAGAAACTCTGACACTAGGTTGTGCAAGGTCGATTGACCTTGTAAGCCACTCGATAAGAAGAAGAAGACTGACGGTAAACATGAACAGGGTATCGGCTTCAAAACCAATGAAAATTCTCGGTGTATAAAATATATCTCCGGATGGGTGGGTGGATAAACAGACAAAATGATCTACCCTCTTTCTATGTAATGTCAGTTTTCGGCATTAGACACTCGTCTTATCAAAGATAAAAAAACATGATAAAATAATCCTGTCATTAATAATTGTTTTAGTTTAAGTGACCATGTTAGTTTTACATTTTATAAGTAGGTACACGTATTCGAAAAATTTTAGATTCATACATACATAATATAATCACGACTATTATCCCAGAAGGGTTAGCCAGAGACTATAATAGGTAATAAGGACCGCAAAAGCAGTACTCTACCAGAGTCCACTTTTCACTAAATAGCGACTGCACATTTGCTCAGCGTGACAGGCGGTGAACCCATCGCCGCTCTATGCTGTTGGATGTAAGTCTTAGTCACCCAAGGGAAGAGAAGAGGTGGTAGTATTTTTTCACCGCTACGCGACTTGGTACTATATTTTAGATTCTATTCAAACAAATATATTTTGGCTTACAAGAACTAGGTAAGTATCTTATTGTTTAAATCTTTCGAGAGACTCTTCGACAATTGGCTACTTGACAGTTTTCGAAAAAGTATTTAAAAAGTTACAAACGCTTATTTTATACCCCGTTCAATATTTTCTTTCTCGAAAAAACCGTTATTTAACGAAAAAAAAAACATATTTTTCTTTATTGATTTAAATCTCGTGCGAAAACGTTTGGTCACGTGACATTTTGCTCTGTGACGTCACATTTCAATAAATATAGAAACTTATCTTGAAACCTGACAGATAGTTTTTGATAATTTTGTGAAATGTGACGTCACATGAAGCCCAATCATGGCCGCCCCTGACCGCCCGTGTTTCGGGTCTTGTAATTCACAGACAAAAAATCGCAAATCTATTTTGTAAAAATAAAATATTCACAAATTATCTTAATAAAAAACAATATTGGATAATTATCGTTAAATCATAAACTACCATTTCCGACATATTTCATATTTTATTGTTACGACTGTCAAATAGCCAATTCTTGTCATCACTCACCTGGTGATTTTAAAGCAAGGTTAAGATTTTCTTATAAAGCAACTTTGCCAACTTAACATCCAGCTTAGTTCAACAGCTGGTACTTTACCTGAAAGCTTCTCCTAAGGGCCACGAAGATCGCAGCATGTTCATTTCTAAGTGCTTGGTGCGACTTTTATTCACCATTGGTCGAAATTAGCGTAAACTATATATTTGTGTGGCATCGTAGCATAGCAGCTACAAGTTTGTTACACAAGTTCTGTACTAGATGGCGCTGTTCCGATTCCATTCCATACTAATTATTCTAACCTTTACTCGCTCCGATAGTAAAAAACCGGCCAAGTGCGAGTGCGAGGGTTCCGTACCATTATCTATAAAACTTTGATCGATGTTTTAATAATAGTGTATTTTATTATAAATTTTATTATAAATTTTATTATAAATTTTATTATAATTAAATTAATTAATTTTGACGTATTAAAAAAAAACTACTTACTAGATCTCGTTCAAACCAATTTTTTTCGGTGGAAGTTTGCATGGTAATGTATATCATGTATTCTTTTTAATTTTATCATTCTCTTATTTTAGAAGTTACAGGGGTGGGGGGCGGCACATTTTACTCCTTTGGAAGTGTCTTTCGCGCAAACTATTCAGATTAGAAAAAAAATATATTAGAAACCTCAATATCATTTTTAAAGACTTATCCATAAATATCCCACAATGGGTTAGATGAAAAAAAATTTTTTGCGTTTCAGTTCTAAGTATGGGGAACCCCCAAAATTTATTGTTTTTTTTCTATTTTTGTGTGAAAATCTTAATGCGGTTCACAGAATATACAAGTAAGTATATGTACATACCAAGTTTCAACAGTATAGTTCTTATAGTTTCGAAAAAAGTGACTGTGACATACCGACGGACAGACAGACATGACGAATCTATAATGGTTCCGTTTTTTGCCATTTGGCTACGGAACCCTAAAAAGCTCATTGAGATGCGTTATGAGGATACTCACAGTTTATTTAAGTTGACTAGAAGGGGTAGGTCGTGAACCAAGCGTGCAGATAGAGACTAGCGTGTTGCCAAGTAATGGTTAATGGCCAATTAGATTTAAGTAAAGCTCTAAGACATTCATTCCAGGAGAGATTTCGCTGGCATTAACTGGTAGATTCATCATCACCATTGGCAATTGCGTCTGTTTCAAACGTTTTAAGAGGGTTTACGCATTTCGGATTTTCATACAAACTTCCAAGTTGAAATTTTTAAAAACCAATACGCCAATTTTAATGAAACTTTGCATGCCAAAGTAAAATACAGGGATCTAAATAGTTTGTTGAAAACATTTTTAAAAAACGTTTATTTAACTGAGTTATTGCGATTTTAAACTTTCTATAGTGGACTTTAAATCGCAATAATTCGGCTAAATAAACGTTTTTAAAAAATGTTTTCAACCAACTATTTAGATCCCTGTGTTTTACTTTAGCTTGCAAAGTTTCATCAAAATTGGCTTATTGGTTTTTAATAATTTCGACTTGGAAGTTTGTATGGGAAACCGAAATGGTATACTATAGTACTGGAAGCACTTCCTTGCTGTGCAGGCCGATGCGTGAACGACAAAGTCTTCTTCCGTGGACCTTCCGTGGACTAGGGGAAGGGGTAAATTAGTAGACTGGTAGTGGTTGATAAATAAATCATAAACTCTTAAACAAAAGTTATGTCGTGTAACAAGTGCCGGCACAGTCAGTACAGAAGGAGCTGGCGATGGCCGCTGTAAGCGGGTGTTAATGGGCCATTATAAGCAACCCATTAACCGTCTATAGCTAAGGTCAGGCCTTCCCACAGGAAAGGGGCAGTTTGGATTATAACCATGTTATAACCACACTTTCATAATGCGGGTTGGTAAGAGCCAACGGCAGCTTTTCAATGTGTAATGAAACTTGGGATATTACATCGACTTGGTCACCCATCCTCATTGAAAAAGTTACCTAACTTGTTACAGCAACGATCTCATGCGTCACGATAGCTGCCAATTAAGTCGGTCAAAGGGGTAGGTGGTGTAACAAGCGTCGGTACAGTCGGTACAGATGGAGCCGGCGATGGCCGTAAGCGGGTGTTAATGGGCCATTAGCTGTTAGCGCGCCGTCTAATTGGCTGCAAGGCACGCCGCGATGCCGCCGGATACCGCGCACGCCAATGTTGGTACTATTTTCGGCGCGATTATTGTCTAATTGCGAGTTTCATGGTAAACTGTGTACCTATACAAACGAGAGATTAAAAAGTGAAGTTAAAACCTACGTTTATACAGGGTTTCTCAAAAACAATGGATAACCTTATAACCATCGTTAGGCTTCATCATGGCCCCTATAATCTCAAATTTTGACCTTAGTAAAAATATCACGGTTTTTAAGATTTTGGATTTGCGTCTGTTACATGTACTTAATAAACGTCACAACACAAAAAAGGTTTGTTTTTGTGATGATGAGGAATAATGAAGAGGTTTTTCGATCTAGTTGCGTGGCATGATAAAAACAAACCGTAAGTGGATTGTTTTCGAAAACTACAAAAAAATCCAAATTCTTAAAAACCTTGATATTTTTACTAAGATCAAAATTTGGGATTAGGGGCGCCATGATGAAGCCTATCGATGGTTATAGGGTTTTATCCATTGTTTATGGGACACCCTGTATGTTTGAACTGTCCTACTTTTTACTTCTTACTTTAAGGCAATGGCCTAAAAAACCTAGTCATCGCTACAATTGAAGGCTATTGTCTTCATCATGAAGCTGACCAAATGCGGATTGGCGATCTTAAGCCCGTGCTAAATCGAAAAATATAAAACACGCTTTACTCGACTTGGGAATTATCCGATGTCGGGCCAAGGACATTACCACTCGGCCACTGAGGCGTTTAAAAAAAGAGATTACTTTAGAGTAATTAGTACTCCTCAAACTCAAAATAAAATACTCAAAAAGATAAAGAATCCCCGTTAATATTTATTCTAATGTTCGTTATTATTCTAATGACCATGATAGTTTACAAAGTTAAGAGATTACCTAAAGCTTATTAAACCACAACTCATTATGTTGAGGTGACCGCAATTAGCCCTTATATGGTACCGTTAATTGGTTTCGAACGTGCACTGCGACAATGTACCTAGATACTCGGTATTTTAGCTTGCAGAGTTCTAGCTAATGATCAATCGGACTAATTAGGCATACTCGGTATAGAAAACTGGCAATATTGAGCGAGGAAATCTATTTGTTACTCGGAATTACACTCACGACGAGTTCTCGTTAAAATCCTTTGAATACGAACTATGAACACATACAGTATACTATGTGGTATGACTTTCGGAAAATGAGGAAACTCTAGTAATTAATGTTGTTCTCCAACAGTGAAAAGTCAGCTCAAGAGCACTCTAAATCGACAAGAATGTATGAAGTATGTTATGAGAATAATGGAAACAAAAGAAGTGTCTCAGAATCGTAGAAACATGAGTGATGTATGGGTATAAGTTTCTTGGATGTATAAATATGTGTATATTTTTTTTTTTTTATAAAAGTGGGAGGCAAACGAGCAGGCGGGTCACCTGATGGAAAGTAATCACCGCCGCCCATGGACACCCGCAAAACCAGAGGAATCGCAGATGCGTTGCCGGCCTTTAAGGGAGGAATAGGTTTAAGGAAGGAATAGGAATTAGGAGGGGGGGGGGGAAGGGGCCTCCGGAACCCTCACTGGTCGGATGAAACACAACAGCACCAAGTGCCGTTATTTCACGCCGAATATTCGTGAGAGTGTGGTATTACGCCGGGCGAGCCGGCCCAATGCGTGCTGCAACGCAGCGTGGCTCTACCACTCAAATGTCAAATTATGAAAAAGATGAAACTTAAATAGTTCTACACTCTCTCTTTTTGTCTACCTTGAGTAATTAACCTTGAAACGATGTCACTTTTGAAGAAAATCTAATGCATAGATCATTAAATAACTGTTAAATGAGAGAGCTTAGTGTAACTACATGTAGAAGATTATTTTAATAACCAAAAACTGTGCTTAGCCACACTCGCAAACCGTACACTTTGCATCTTCCACATAGGGTTAATTAGTGTATTTTCATTAAATAAACCAGTTTAAAATGTACTTCGATGCTGGCAAAGATGATTTGGATTAATATGATCCAATGAGGAGGCAAGTGAGCGTTCTTCACGTCGTCGACGCGTACACAAGGCGGGCGGGCGGCGGCGCCGCCGGGCGGAAATTAAACGCGGACAGTGCGGCGAGCGGCACCGCGTCTGTCAACCGCTGTGTTCTGTAGATTTTTAGCAGTGTGCCTCTCTATTTTGCTACCATGATTGTCTTTCAGTTTTATCTTCATAGAAAACTCCATAGTTGCGAGTAATATAATCTGGCTCAATAGAGGTATGGCATTTCGTTTTCGCCTTCACTAGGTTGTCTTTAGGATATCGGTATTCACTGAAAAAGTTTTGAGTAACGAATGGCGTTTGTACAGATGCGATGTCTTATTTGGATTTATAAAAGTGGTATAGGAGAGAACAGTGTGACCAGCAGCATTGCGCCTGTCTGTCAACTGCTGTTGTCTGTGGAATATTGAGTTATTACAAGAGTTGTCTTTGTTAACTTTTCCTTAAAATAAATGTTAGCACATACAACCAGAAACAGTATTACGTTTGGCAATGTTTGGTAACGTACGTGAGCACAACGTATCGTTATATATGACATGTACAATAATAATAGGTTCAGCGAGCATGGACTTAGCCAAATAATCGTTTGTTAATTAAGACTTTGTACCATCGCTGAAGGTTCAAGACCGGGCAAGAGCAGTTGTAAATACCGCATGACAGCAAAAATCGCATAATAAATACAAACACTAAACGATCACTAAACACTGTGGTAAAATTTCCTTATCTATCTATAGGTATATATAATGGAAAACTGACTGATTGACTAAATAAATCCTAGTAGTTTGGGTATCCTAGTCATATGAAGCACACGGCCCAAACTACTAACTAATAAAAAACTAACTAAGGTCAGAAATTTGAAATTTTGCACCATGCTGCGTTTTATAGTGTAAGGAAGGAGTGGTAATTTTGTATAAAACTCCGTCGGTTTTGAAGCTAAATCGATAAAAATTGGTATTTACATTTAACTATGTAGTAAGAAAATAAGAATTACGTAATTCAGGATTTTAATAAATTGAACCACTACGTGGGTGAAAAAAGGGTTGCAATTGCAAGGCTTCTTAATAGTTGGACAGGACAACGTCTGTTGAGTTTTATAAAACAAGCCGCAAAGAAGTAGTAAAACAAGTTTAGAAGACAAAATATATTTAAATGGCCAAGTTTATCATTATTTTAGCCTTCTTGTTAAATCGTGCAGGTATAAATATGAGGTTTTTATAAACTGCTTTTACACGGTTTCACATCGCTTACCGACGATATACTGTAAAATATACTAAAATGGCCAAGTTTATCATTATTTTCGCTGTCTTGTAAAATCGTGCAAGTATAGATCGGGAAGTTTGCGGTTTTTAAAAACTGCTTTTACACGGTTTGTCATGCTATCCGACAATATACGGTAAAATGCATTTTAACGCCCAAGTTTATCACTATTTTCGCCTTCTTGTAAAATCGTGCTAGTAGGTAGATATATGCGGTGTAGTTTATAAGAATAAACAGTTTACACTGTTTATCACGCTCACCGACGATATACAATTGGTGCATAGAGTTAATAGGTCCGCAATAGAGCATAGAATAGACGGGCTACAAAAGCGTTTAATTTCCTGACGCAGCTTAGTCTGCCTCAAAGGATGTACGCAGACGCAGACGCGCTAAACATTGAGTTGTTCGGATTAAAGCCTAACAATTGATAAGAATGATAATACGTGCGATGATTAAGAATACCGTTCAGGTTGGAGTGTTAAGAATAACTGGATTCGTTGATAAATAATATCGTAACAAATTCAAATTCAATTTAAATTAAGGTTTATTACAAGTCACAAGTTTTTATTCTGTGCCTACACAAGATTTCTTGGCAAAATTTAGTCCTATACTCACAGAATCAACGAATACGACATGCGATTACTCACAATTTTTTTACCAGGTTCGATTCCCGGTTATGTATGAGAGATAAAAAAACTAGTTAAATGCCCTTTTCATTAAATCTAAAATCGACGCCATGGTTATTGTGAACAGATTTCCATATCTCTTATAGTTTTTGGTTTATCACCCATTTGGATTGATCACTCTGTATATAAGGTGACTGCTAAAAACCGCAAGAAACTTCAAGGGCTGGTTAGTTTTAAACATGACAAAAAAGAAATTCGTGCTTTTTCATTTTTAATTAAATAATTAATTTTATGAATTTTAATTAGGTAAGTAGTCCTTGAGTATCTAATTTATTTTAAAGCAATAACATTTATAAGATAAATTAAATTAAATACCTACAATTAAAAATAACGATTATTTACAACGCGCGGGCAGCGGCCGGTCGTTGACTTGTTGACCGGTTTCAGACCCAGAGGTCCCGGGTTCGATTCCCAGCGGAGGTGCATCTTGTGTGCTCGGTTTGGTTGGAGGTAGGGCTGTTAAGTCCGCCTGGCTAGCTACCACCATTGTATCTAAGTCCGTCGCCATAACAACGACGTTTATAGCATTGTTGTGTTCCTACAGTTTGAGATAAGATAGCCAGTTCCTCAGTGGTTGAGGATTCCGGGTGAAGCGCGCTTCCACCTTCGGCCTTATCGTCACTTACCAGCAGGTGAGATGAAGGCCAAGCGCTTACCCTTTGCCGAATAAAAAAAGAATAATAAAAAAAACTCAACCGTCTGTCGATAAGTAGGTACCTACCAACGTTAGTCTGCAATGAGACCATTATTTTATTTTCCTATTACGAAATGTGCGTATTTTTCTAATGTTATTGCTTTAAAAATAAAATTAGATACTCAAAGACTATCCAATTAAAATTCGCAAAATGAATTATTAAATTAAAAATGAAAAAAGCACGAATTTCTTTTTAGTCATTTTTGTCATGTTTAAAACACTTGACCTGACCAGCCCTTAAAGTTTCTTGCGGTTTCTAGCAGTCGCGTTTACTACTAATTAGATCAAAACTTTAGCCTGTTAGTCGCCTTTTACGACACCCCTGTGAAGAAATGGGCTGGTAGTGATCTATTAACGATACACAGCTCAATTTATCACTTTATAATTTAGATTTCGCACAGTACACTCGAGAGCAATGAATTCGGGTCACTTAAAGAAACCTATAAATCTCGGAAACAAAGAATGCTTATTGAAATAAAATGTGTTTAATAGACAATGAAATACTCCTTTAATAAAAGTAATAAAATTTATGAGTCACTACATTTTATTTACACAAAGAAAAGAAAAACTGCTGATCTCGCCTTAAAACAAAAATAGGAAACATGACATTTTTGAAAAACATAACGATTTTCTTGAATTTTAATACTTCGTAAGTACTCGTATTGCTTTTTCGTGCTTTCATAATTTACGCAGTTTGGCATGCTGTACATCAGGTCTCCCTTTTTCAAATTTGATTTTTTATCGTAACTTTACAATAACTAATAAGTTTTAATACCTTCATCTAAGAGGCCTATTACATCTCGACTGTGATTTTTGCGTAAAATGGCCAATTTTGGCGTTATGGATCTCAGAAACAAAAATACATTAACAATTATGACTTATTGAATAGTGTAGAATAGCTATTGGAATAGTGCGTAGCAGCCTCGCTTTTTGTAAATTTTGCTTAACTTTTTAATTAAACTCAAAATTGCAGAGAAAGATTTGTATAAAGTGCGCGAAGGCACTTTTTTGAGCTCATCGATTGAACTACTGTTCTAAACAAGTGAAATAAAAAAATTATAATGTTATCACTTATACAGTCGAATAGTGCGTAGCGGCCTCGGAATTTTTAGATATCATTGATTTTATATAGGTAAAAATCTTATTCTAAACCAAAAACCTTCGAAAATCGCTATATGTTAACTGTAAATTTCTCCTATCTACGATAACATTATTGAACAAAATTTATACCAGAGTGATTGTTACTTCGTGAGAAATAAATATTTTGTAATGAATTTATTATCCTATTTCGATAAAAACGATAAATACAACTGAAAAATTACTACAAAATGCGATGCGCCGGCCGTCCATATTCAACTTATGCTCACAGAATGGAGATTTGTTATATTGTGCACAAATTTATTATCCTATTTCGATAAAAACGATAAATACAACTGCAACATTACTACAAAATGCGAAAATGGGCATTTTACGCAAAAATCACATTCGAGATGTAATAGGCCTCATAAGGAGTATTTAATTGTCTATCAAACACAATTTATTTCAATAAGCTAGCTTTCTTATTTCCCGAGATTTATAGGTTTATTTAAAAGGTTTGTTTAAATGACCCTGATTCATTGCTCTCAACTGTACATACATACATAATAATATAATCACGACTATTATCCCCGAAGGGTTAGTCAGAGACTAGGCAATGAGGACAGCAAAAACAGTCCTCTGCCATAGTCTACTTTTCATCAAATAGCGACTGCACATGTGCTCAGCGTGACAGGTGGTGAGCCCATCGCCGCTCTATGCTGTTGGATGTATGTGCAGTCTTTAGTGCGTTAGTCGCCTTATACGACAGCCATGGGAAGAGAGGGGTTGTAGTATCTTTCGCCGCTACCCGACACGTCAGATTTCGCACAAAACAAATCAAATATACCTAATCTAAGCAACTAAATTAGTGCGCAGAGCAAGCTAGGACGTTTAATTTCCTGATGCAGCCCTGTTGCTTCAAAGAAGCCGCCAGCAGATTAACTAGGTACCTTAAATATTCAATGCGTAGGTATATATCTTGGTTACACGAAACGCATCTGCGTCGTTGTAATCATAGGCATCTGCCTTCGATTGTTACCTTATGTCTTTATATTATATTAAAATACAAGTACCTACATATTATCTAGAACGATTACTTTTAATCAATAAATGCATATCCAAAATAAAACATCGTAGGAAAATTATAGTGTTGTTGACCGTTTAATCAATAGAGCAATTATTCCAGTATAATAATGTGCCCCTTGCTAGGAATCGAACCATCGCGGTTACGAATGCAGCTTGTCTTGAATGAGAAACCGTAAAAAGCGTAGGAAAGAATAGTAGTACTACAGAAAAGACACCATTTTCTGATCAGTCTAAACCGCAACCTACAAATTCTGAAGCTTCAACGAGCACACAATGTGAATACATTACCTACCGAACAAGAAAGGTACCAAATGTGTCATTAAGGGGGTCCTGCACGAAATTGTGAAAATTTACGTGTTTTTAAGTCACTTGTACTATGCGCTGAATTAGTTAAATACATTAAAAAAACTTATGTAAGTTAGCCTGATCATTGCACTAGGTCATGGCCTTGTTGAAATTTGAAACAAATTCTTTAAACAATAACCATTCAATAACAAACAATACATAAATCTAACAAATCCTAAACACATTATTTTTTCGACAACTTTCTTAATTTTACGCATGAAACAATAATTCTTACATGAAAATATTTTTATTGATATTCCGTAGAGCACCCCCTTCTTTAAAAATTAAATTTTAAATCTTTGACACAAGCGCGTTACGGTTTTGCACATTTCGCAGAATAAAAACATTGCTCTAATTAAAATACTAGGTCTGAAACTTCAAAGCAGAATTGTTCTAATTATAAATATCAATTTGATTGATTTTGCTTTGAAGATCATTAAGAGACTTATGTCAGTTTTTGCGATCGCACGGCACCCCCTTAACTAACTCGTTGGAATCGCTGTATATTGACGGGGAAGAAGAAGATACTTTTTCTGAAGCCCTAAATATAACCAATACAAGCTGCACCGATTTCACGTCTACAATCAATATAGACGTGTTAAAAGAAATGGAAAGCCAAATCTTAAATCTAACTGAAAAGTTAGCATCCGCTGACCTAGAAATAGAAAACTTG
The DNA here is from genome assembly GCA_963921215.1 of Scoparia ambigualis. Classification (NCBI taxonomy): domain Eukaryota; kingdom Metazoa; phylum Arthropoda; class Insecta; order Lepidoptera; family Crambidae; genus Scoparia; species Scoparia ambigualis. Next base: position 28,887,584 of record OY992505.1, on the reverse strand, counting down.
CTTACTGAAATTAGTAATCTTATAGGAAGCATTGCAAAACAAGAACTAAAAATTAATCGACTGACGAACATTTGTGGAACAACCAAAAGGACGCCGCGACGAAGCTCTTGTAATAAACAAAATAAACATCTACCATCGAATCAGCACACAGAAGACCCCGTCGTCGTTCCAGATACTTTAATAACCGCGAATAGTGCAAAAATTGTTGCCGATGCTGCACTTAACGTATCTTCTATAACAGCACAATACTTTTTCCAAACCTACTCCTAGCAAATATGTAATAAAAATACTAGGTGATGAAAATGTCAAAGGATTGTCAGCTGAATTCATTAAAACAAGAGATGGAAAATGGAATGACGACTATCAACCATTAACGTTTATAAAAAACGATGCTTCCAGCTCTCAAATTTTTGCCGCTTGTAATGATTCACTAATTGGTCATCTGACTAAGGATGATGTAGTCATAGGTACTCAGTGTAGGAGGACACGACGACAATTTGATAAAACTGAAGGCAGAAATTCATGTAGCTCTTAATAAACATAAGCAAGAAACTGTTTACAAAGTTGCTATTTTCAACAGTAATCGTTTTAATGTTTCATTGTTAAATTACAGACTAATTATGTATACTAAAATATAATCATACCCTAGATGTCACTTTATAAATATTTTCACATTCGATTGTGACAATGATAGAAGTTATTTGGGAGTAGTTTGTATCCAAATTAATATGAAAATAGACAGTGAAATATACAGTTCTATATTTTGAAACCCTAAAAACCTCCTTATTAATATTTTAAAGCGAACTAAAAAAAATAAGAAATGTAATGGTATGAAACAAGCATCTATTTTGGACTACTCTCAAAGAAGTAAACATTTGCGTGAATGTAATAATGATGTATGTAGAAGCACTGAGACTGATGATGGTATGTTGATACCTGCGAAGCGATCTCTTTTTCGACACAGTACCGGCACAGTGAAAAATATTCTTTCATACATTCTCTATCAATTTTGCAATGCAAATACGTCCGTGATTTGCCGGTAGCGGCACTGACACTGAGAGCATTATCACTGATAAGTGTGGATGCGTTCAAAGAGAATGTATGAAAAACACTGTGCCAGTACGGTGTCGGAACTGTGGCTTCACTGATATGTGTGAAGCATCCTTCAAAAGAGAACCTTATATGATGATAAACCTATGACACCTACATCACTTGTTTCAGGCTGCGTTTATCTTAAAGTTTTTCATCAAAATCTATGTGGTTTAGCTAATAAAAATAATGAATTAGAGTTGTACATCCAAGAAAAACATTTAAATTCATTGCATTATTTGTGTGTAAGTGAACATTTTCTCAACAAACATAGTGAAACGATAAGTCTTACGAACTACAAAATTGCTTCATAGAACACAAGACAAATAAAAAGAGAGGGGGAACATTGATTTTAGTGTGTAAGGATAGAGTTAATGAAGAAATTAGTCTATGTAAAAACTTGTATAAAGTTGAATGTTTTGAGGTATGTGGTGTTAGGGATATACTGACGGATATTTTCATATGTTGTTGCTACAGAAAATCCTAAACGAAAGGCAGTTTGGCTATCGTAGAAATGTAGTAACGCAAGATGCGGTGGTTACGTTACTAAACGATGTAATCCATAAATTAAATGATAAATCTAAAGTAGCGGGTCTCTTTTTGGACCTAAGTTCTGCTTTTGACACGGTTAAATATGATGTTCTGCTAAAAAAACTTGATTACTACGGGGTACGAGGCAGAGCTCTACAACTGTTTAAGTCCTATCTGAGTAATCGTAAAATGTTTGTGGAGGAAAAAGCTGTCGATGAAAAAAGTATGTGCGAAACGGTTACTCGATCCAAGTTAATCGACATCAAAATAGGTGTAACACAAGGTTCAATATTAAGCCCAATATATATAATATTCATGAATGACCTACTAAATTTTATGACCAATCAATTTCCTGAATTTCTAAGTATGGTAGTGTTTGCTGATGATACAAATGCTATTGTAAGTATGGATACAAGTAAGAATACAGCAAAACTAAGTTGCATGTTTAATGGTCAAAATGTCAATACAGTGTAAAAAGTTTAATTTCTCGGGGTTCACATTGATCATCTTTTAAACTGAAAGCAGAAAATTGCAGACATAAAAAGCAAGGTCAGTTCGGCTTGCTACGAAGTCTGCGCGAGGAAGTGTACATTAACCATCTTAAAATGGTATACCATGCGTTAATAGAATCGAGATTTCAATAAAGCATATTGTTTTAGGGAAAAAGTTAATTAAATAACTTATCACGGGCGTTCATACTGCAAAAGTGGGCCATAATGACAATGGCAGCAGGAGTCTTGTCGAGATCATTTTAACAATTTAAAAATACTTAACCATGTTTATACTCGTATATACTGATTTTACTTTGTCATTTTGCTAAAAACATACACATTTAAGACACAGCTCTAGACAGGCAGGAAAGAGAAAGCACAAGAAGGAAATATTTTCAATTGAAAATGACACCCAGACTTAATGTGGCAAGTCTTTGTTTATACTCGTACCTACTATCAGTCCACTGAATTGTTTAACAGACTGCCATTGATTCGAGTGAATTAAAAGAATTATTATATCACTCTTAATTCAAAGTCAAATTGAGGACATTTTTATTGGAAAAGTGCTACTATTCAGTGGAAGAATTGTAGCGATAGAAGTGATTACGATTATACTAGTCACATAATGTTGAATGTAATTTTAAAGTTTTTAGATATAATATTGTAATACGTTATTCGAACTTATTTTACAATAATAAATAGGTGATATGGCAATGTTAAGAATTTTTATTATTATTGTTATTTAATTATGAGTGATGTTCTTATTTATTATTTTATTTAGGTAATTGAATGATCTGAATTTTATTTTGTTTTTAATGATTATTTTATATTTTAATTTTAATATTGTGTATAGGTAGGTACTTCAAATACAATTTATATTGTTTATGAATAAATAAATAAAGGTTATAAAACTACAATCACAAGCATTTACAAAATCCTTATAATCTATTTAAAAAAAAATGGCTGAGGACGATTTAGGCCATTTCGCTTTTCGGCTCGCCAACGAACACTTCGGCGATTCGCAACATGTCCCGTTCGCGATATGTCCCGTTCACGGTATGTGCCGTTCGAGATATGTCCCTTTCGCGGTATGGCCTTACATACACTGGTTTTCATGATGTCACCATCTCTGAGGTCCCGGGTTTGATACCCGGTCGGGTCAATTTAGAAATTATAGTTTTTCTAAATTGTCTCGGGTCTGGGTATTTTCTATGTATAAAAAGTATTATTTAAGTATTTTAAGTATGTTTATCCGTTGTCTAGTAACCATTTAACGAGTTTCATAACGAAGCTTCTCTTGGGCTAGATAATTGGTGTGAGTGTAGGAAAGTTTATTTATTTATTTATGTCACATTCGCGATATGTTCCTTTCGCGCTATGTCCCGTTCACCGTACATAACAGATAAAAAATCAATTGCCACAAATGTTTACACGCGCATCACTTCTGAACGGCTGCAGTAATTCGGCTTTTGTCAGGACAAGGTTTTTTTTTCTCTTAAATAATGGCTTCGTGCGATCAGCACATATATCAACACCTCTGGGCTCAAAGGTCGTAAAGGACATTTTTGCGGAATTTACTTTTTCACACAGCTCTACTCAGAATTCAATTCTCTATTGATCTGTGTATTTCGTTTCACGATATTCGCAAAAAATATGCCTTTACGACCTATCTTAACTGGCACTCTAAACAGAATTTATTGTGAAAATATAGATGTAAGTGACATTCAACTAACAGAACGTTGGCAGTAAAGCAAAATATTACAATAACTTTTGGGCGTAAAGTGAATATACAATCCTATCAGTCCTATACGACCTAAGGTTTTAAATATTAATAAATTTAACATATGGGAGTAAAGGCCATCGTCAGTAGCAATTTGTCCTATACACCATTACGATAGTAAAATATAAAAGACAATTGTCCTTACTATCTAATTTAGATTAGATGATGAGTACTGATTAACTTTCCTTAAGGTGTAAATTAACCTTTAAGCAGAGAAAGTTCTATTAACTCTCACCTCATACTCTAAAATTATGAAGAGCTTGATCGCCCAACGGCTAGCGTGTTCGAAAAATTGATCGTATAAGTTAAGCTAACTTTTGCAATGCCGGGTCATCGAATGGGTGACCAACCGACGGCTCACTTGCCCACACTGTAGCTGAGAAGGCAAACATGTTTGCCTCTCTCTTTGCGAAGTCGCTAGCAAAGTTCCACCTAAGTTACCTATAGCCGACCCCTCTATGGGAGAACTTCACATCCGCAGCAAAGAGGTACTCAAAGCTCTCCGTGCTCTAGACGTGAATAAAGCTAGTGGTCACGACGGAATCCCGGCGGTTGTCCTACGTACCTGTGCACCTAAGTTGTCTCCTGTTCTAACACGCCTGTATCGCCTTTCACTTAAGACTGGTCTAGTTCCTAAGTCGTGGAAGCTGGCTAATGTGCGGTCTGTGCCCAAAAAGGTAGCTGTGCCGATCCATCTAACTATAGGCCGATTTCCGACACGTCCATACTCTGCAAGATTATGGAACGTGTACGGAACTCTCGACTGCTGGCAACCTTGAGACCAATGATCTCCCCAGTGATCGCCAGTTCGGATTTCACCGCGGTCGGTCGTTCGGAGATCTTCTCGTGTATGCTACCCATCTTTGGAGTGAAGCGATCGAGAAACACGGCGAAGCTCTTGCCGTCTCGCTTGATATCTCCAAAACCTTTGATGGCAGCCTAATTAGTAAGCTCTCTGCATATGGAATCTCCGAAGGCTTTTGCATCGGAATCACTGACTTCCTCGGGAAACGCTCAATACGAGTCCTGATCCTGATGGACGGTCAATCGTCCGACCTAATGGAATTTGATGCAGGTGTTCCGAAAGGTTCGGTATTATCTGCGACACTGTTTCTCCTACATATCAAAGACCTGCTGGTACCGGGTACCATTGTTTATGCTGATGATAACGCTATAACTAGCAGATATCCGCTAAGCCGATAAGCCGCACGGCACTTCTCTATGTATACCACTATACTTCTAAAATTTCTACAGTAGGTATGTACTTAGTACCTACTTAATTAAATTTAACTTTAGTAAATTTTAATTTAAGTAGTTCATTATTACAAGTTTAAGTAGTTCATTATTTTAAATTTTAGTAGTTCAATATTTTAAATTTAAGTAGTTTACTTATGCTTCCAAGTGATCTGTGCTTGTCGTGGCAGTTTGTAACTAAGGCCACACTACAACATTGTAATGCTTAATCATGTGGATTTGATATTTTTGGTGTGTGACTTGTAAACTGTCCTTAAATAAATAAATAAATAAATAAATATCTATCAGATGCAAAGGCTACCAAAAATGAAATTCGAGAGTCCCTGGTTAAGCAAACGAATCTGGCACTTCAGGCTGTTTCTGGCTGGGGCAGCGCCAATCTTGTCAGTTTCAATGCCGCCAAAACTCAGGCGTGCTTATTTACTACCAAACGGAGTCCCTTCCAACTGACTCCGACTTTCCAGGGTGTATTCGCTACCGGTGACCAAAAATCTGCAGCTTCTTGGCCTGAATATGTCGTCCAATCTAAACTTTGGTGAGTATATCGAGTCGATCGCAAAATGTTCTGCATAAAATTTAGCATCCTCTCAAAGGCTAAGCGGTACTTCTCGCCGGATCAACTACTTTTGCTTTATAAAGCGCAGATCAGACCGCGCATGGAGTACTGCTGTCACCTTTAGGATGGTTCTGCTAAGTTAAAGCTAGCAGTTTTGGACTCGATCGAAAACCCTGTTAGGAGGGTTATCGGAGCCTCGAAACTAGCTACGACTGAACTTCAGTCATCGGCGTAAAGTTGCTTATTTATCGGTGTTTTACAGAATACATTTTGGAGAGTGTGCGAAGGAACAACACGATCTTGTTCCTTCAGACCCATTTCACCATCGGTACACTAAACGGCGCGGGTGACGTTTGCACGCCGGCTTCGGTTGTCGGATCGAGCCGCTAGATGGCGCCGGTAGCATCTTTAATCGTCGGCCAGTTGGCTCGAACACCTACCACCCCTACATAGTTAACATTCCATCTGTCCGTACCAAGCGTTTTGCTAGTTCGTATCTTCGCATAAAAATGCGAATCGCCAAAGAATGAAACACACTGCCTGCTCATGTGTTTCCTGATCGCTATAACCTTAGTCTTTACAAGGCAAGAGTGAATAGACATCTCCTAGGTAAGCATGCAACACCCTAGACTACATCCTGCTCACCAAACAGGTTAGTAGTCAAGCTTGCTCAGTTTCATTTAAAAAAAAAATACAGTCGTAGGCATTGATATATATACACTTAGAATAATAACGCATAGAACGATAGTCTCGTATTAGAAAACTGTCATGGCGTGAGGCAAGAAAAAAATGGATGTAGGAGATAGTAACTCGTACTATCTCGGCGACACGCACACAAGTGTACAAGTAATGTTGCAAGAGGAATCAGATTTGCCCCAAAAGTAAGGAAATTGAAACTGTTGATAGATAGATATGTTTAGATTTTTAGTACTGACGCGGGCCGTTTCGGTACCAAGCCATTATGGCTTGGTTTTACTGGCCTCACTTATCGTGCGTGTTCTCGCTTTCTATGCGTTATTATTCTATGTATATACACTAGATTAGCAATTACCGCGCGAAAGCGTTGCCACCTCACATAAGGCCACAGCCTTATGCCTAGTTATGTCAGTTCAGTCCTCAGTGTGACGCCGCCCAGGTTGAACCGGACGGAAAATGCGTAAATGCATAGTGAAAGAGTGCGATTAAAGGTCACAGAACCATCTTATCTCAAGCGGAATTACTTTCCATACGTATGTACATTGTAAATGTATTGATATTGACGTAAAAACACACAAAAAAAATAATTAAATAACAAATATTGTGATTTATGTTCAGTGTTGCCATTAAAAACCTCGTTTTGTTTTCCCACTTTAATGGGAGAAACAAATTAATCAATGGATGAAGTTGTAACCTCCGATTTTAAATAATAATATGTAATTATATTTTAAGTTTCGTTCAAAAGATAAATGCAATCTTATTAATTTGTAGTATATTTAATCAATTAATAATCTAATAATCATATTATATTTTCTATTTAATATGATCAATTTTGCAGGTTGCCTAAATATGCAGGACGCCGTGAGAAGAAATATCTAAAACAAGATTATAGCATGAAAACATACAAAAAAGAGACTAAACACAAAACTAATGCTTCATAGCGGAGTTTGATTACTGTTTGAATAAATAAACTACCATTATGGCTAGTGATGGGTTTACGCCCGGGCGTTTTGGGTGCATTGGATAAATGCCCGATAAATGTCTGTATATGCCGAATAAATGTCCATTCACTGGGCAAAAACTATAAGAGAACATTTATAATTTTTTTTCATTAAAATAGTGACATTTTATCATGCAGCATGAGGAAATACCTACATAAAATTAGATTATGACTAGATTATTGACATATAAATTACTTAACTTCTCAAAATGAGAAAATGAAACTATGTTTAGTAATTCAGAACACGTTTAACTACTTCTTACTAGCGAAAACGATAGAATTTCGGGGGCAGGAGGATTATTTCATTACTTATTCTTACTTTTATGTATCTAGTAAGCAAGACATGTTATTTAAATAATACTAGCTGTACAACTTTATCTTCGTAAAGTAAATAATAAATAAATAAAGATATTTCAACAATCACACCAATGAGCTAGCCCCAAACTAAGCCGAAGCTTGTACTATGGCGGCTAGTTAACGGATATCCATACTTAAATACATATAAACATCATATTAAAACTATGTCAACGGGATAAATCGCGACACACATTGCAAGCAAATGCCTACTTAGTACTGCTTGACATTCGGCCGCAGCACCGCAAGCAGTAAGTAAGCATTCACTCCGAAAACGCATCGCGTCCTGGGGGGCTATCACGCTAAATAATCTCAACCGAACCACAACTGAAATGTAGTCGTTAGACGTACTTTTATAGTGCTATCACGTTTGACACATGCGTTAGCGCTATACGAAGTCGGCTGAACGGTAAAGGTATAGTTTTGGTAATATCGTTGGTGCTTAGTGTGATTGAGGCCCTGTCCTGCTAACATAGTTTCAATTATGTTAAAATAGTAGCATATTAATGGTCAAAAATAATATTAAAATCGATTCAGTAGTTCCCGAGTTTATCGGCTACATGCAAACAAACAAACAAATAATTCCTCTTTATAATAATAGTATTATTTAAATTCATATATTTTATAAAACAATTGCTTTCAAAAATATTCTATTTTTTTTTCTTATTTTGGGGTAAAATTCAAATGGCAGGCAACACTGGCCCGCCAGCGCATGACTATGTATCTGTCTTTGTCTAATTTTAGTGACAGCATGGTTCTTGCGACTTGTGTATATGAGACAGTTATATGTTTACATTAAAATGTTTATTGGTTTCAAAGCTACGTCGTCGCGGTTAAATAGTGGTTACATTTTTTAGGACGCGCGGTAATGAAGTTTGCTTCTCTATTAGTTTATCTCAATGGTCGTAGGTTTTTAATGGCTGCGCCTAAGTTAGGATCTTATAAATTTATGTAAAAATGGAACTATACCTAAAAGGTTTCTTATAGAATATCCGCGAGACTTTAAATAAAACTGACGAAGAGGATGTAGAAATGATGAGATGATTAAAATAATTTAAGTAAATTATAATTAAAGGACTGATGTCTTTTTGTTTTAAATAAACAAAAACACATCAGTCCTTTCAATCAAAAAAAATCAAAAATCAAATCAAAGCTTACTAGGCTTTCATGTCAGACCCTATCAAAGGTTTTGGAGATATCAAGCGAGACGGCAAGATGTACCCCCCGCTGGGAATCGAACCCGGGACCTCTGGGTCTGAAACCGGTGGCTTAGCCACTAGACCACGGAGGCGGTTAAAATTGAGGTCTTATTTTATTGAGGATTACTCTAATGAGGTCTCACACGGACTTCTTGAGAGAATTTGAAAAGTGATGTTGCACTGTTTTGTTTTATTTGCACGTTCATGAACACATAACAGTAAATAATCCACCATTATTTCACATTAATATTCGACAAAACACAAATTATAGAAAATAAAACAAAACTGCAGACATGACGCTTCACTTTCCCGCCAAGAAGTCCTTTAGAACAAGGTTTGTGAGAAAGATTTTTTTTTTTAATTCGGGGTACACACGGCGTCAGATCAACCTACCCTAAACTGTCAAATTTCTCCAACGAATATTGATCCTTAAAGCCAAACAATAAAGTTCAAAATTGATTGTAGAAAGACAGTTTTGGGTAGGTTGATCTGACGCTGTGTGTACCTACGTAGACAAAGTCGCGGGCGGGCCGCTAGTAAGTAAAATTTACTTAGTGTATTTACGTTTATTTTAACTGACGCGAATAAAGATTTAGGCAGCAAAGCGACAATCAGGTTACTCAAATATTAATTATCATAAATCTCCACCGTCTGAATTTCTAAGAAACTTCGAAAGATTATTGAGTGTTATCGGGAATTAGTAAATAGCTAATTGGACACGTTCACTCTAATAAGTGCCAATACTGACAATTTAAGATTTAACATAATTGGCTACTTTGTTCTCGGAAAAGTACTTTAAAAATTATAAACGCTTATTTTGTACCTCTTACAATATTTTGTTTCCTGAAAAACCTTTATTTAATAGAAAAAAACCATAAGTTTCTTCATTCATTTCAAATTTCTCGCGAAAATGGTTGGTCACGTGACATTCTGCCCTGTGAATGACGTCACACTTCAATAAACATACAATTTTATTGTTAAACCTGACAGATAATTTTTGTTTATTTTGTGAAATGTGACGTCACACGAAGCGCAATCATGGAGCCCGCCGCGTGTTTTGGGTTTTGTAATCCACAGATAAAAAAATATTTTGTAAAAATAAAATATTTACAAATTATCATAATAGAGAAAACTATTTGAATAATTATTTATTCGACATATTTCATATTTTATTGTTACAACAGTAACGTAACGTTTCAAAACCTTTACAGAATCCGCTCGGTCACAGGGAGAGAGAAAATACAAAAAAATATGTAAATAATCACTGTAGTATAAGTTTACAAGATCTAAAGGAAATATCGATTTAACTTACCCAACTAAGTATATTGCGAACAAGCTCGCCTTAATTAATAAACTATCAAACGCTAACATACGAAAATACAAGATGTTAAGCTCATTAACATGATCATAAGCGCTTACTTATACCAAATACAAGAAAATGAAAGCTGTCAAAACTTGCAGCAGTAGTTCACTGACGGTTAGGTATTCTGTTACTATCGGCGCTGAATTTTCTGCGAGGAAATCCATTGTATATACGTCCACAGTTTATCCGGTGAGTATAATTATCGGAGCGCAGTGTTGCAGCAAAGAAGTGGCCGGTGAATGACGTTTAATTTCCTGCCGGTCCACTCTCGCCTTCACGATCTGATAACAGACACCTGGATTTGTAATTAGTAAGATGAGAACGCTATTGTTTTGATTTTGTAAAGAGTTTAATGAAATACTACTGAGACATGGGCATTTGACACCTTCTTGATAGTCAAAAGGAAAGTTCCTACGATAGGTTAATACCCAGTTAATACGGTTTTTAGTCCCACAATTTCTAGCAGTCAAAGCAGCCAATTTCAAAAGGCACTAAATAATAAAATGCCTATTTTAATTAAACAATCAAAATTAAATGCCCTTTTCCTAAGTTAATAACCAACCATGAGAACTGAGACACTCGATAGTAGAAGTTATAAAAGAGCAGAGGTACTGGTGGTTGTTTAAATAATCGGAAAAGCGTGTTTCCAGATTTCCACCACTTGCTAACACTGGGTGGTAGGTACGTCAGTCTGCCAATAGATGGCGTTACAATCACGTGGGTTAGTTTATTAATGTGCGTTGTAGTTCTTTGTAAGTTTGTAAAGTAATAAAGTGAGTATAGAGATATTCTGAGAATAGAGCAAGAAAAAGATAGATAGAAAAGCTTTTATTGTTACTCCATGCGTTAAGTATATAACAAAATAACAATTAGACGGTCTTATTTTTTTAATAAACTAGAACTTATTAGACACTATAAAAACGAAGGTGAAAATTAAAAATGCAAAAATATTAATACTGCTCTTCCTTGTTTTCCTTGCACGAGAAAACATACGAAGGCTTCCTCCAAAAACGAATGTCCCTTTAAAATGTCCAGCCCACCAACCCGAAAATGTTGAAACACAAAAATGGCCGGCCAGTCTCTAAACAATGCGAGTACAGCGCACTCCGGGCATAGAGCAAAACATCGTCGGAGTAATTTGGCCGTGCCCGTTTCATGGAGCGGTCGCGTGTTTGCTAGTTAGAATTCGGACGCAGTTCGGAAATTAATCAGGGCCCATTGTGGGCGCTTTGTCGCGGGCCCCGCTGCCAATTATTGGCTGCAGCGATGCACCGTAATTGAACCGGGCCCCGGGCGCCCGGTACACACCGGCCAGTTCGCAACTCCTCGCGCCGATTGGAAAAAGTTGGCGCCGGCCTCCCGCTCGCCGAATAAGATAGCTTGTAGTTCTGATTAATTTTTTCATTCCAAATTTAAAGTTGGTGACCGTGGGTCGATGATAGTGACAGATCTATACTCACGCATAGCTCTATGTTACATTAACAAGTTATAGGTTTTAGGTCAATAATATTCATTGTTAAAGGTTATAAGAAGGTTAAAAGTTTTAATTCTTACGGGAGGATCAAACGAAATGGGTCCGCATCTGGCTATTATACTGGCATTACTGTTAGAGCCTATAATAACAAAGGGAGAAATGATCTTAACTTTTTTTAAAATATAAAGATTTACAACATTATTATGGCTTATAAGTATTTAAATGCATCCAACAATGAAAATAAATGTAAATAACATTTCCGATATTTAAAAATATAAAAAGCTAGCTTAAATCCTGTTATACTTTAGAGTAGGTAATTTTGTTTATTATAGTACTTAAATATGTAGAGTTAAATACTAAAATGTTGCGTAGATTTAATTGCGCTGATACTTTTCCAAGCAACTAGACCTATTAAAATATAGAAACTTAGTTACAAGAATTTAACTTATCAGAATATAGGTAGGTACGTAAAATTTAATGCTAGAACGCTTTTAGTTGTATTTTAATTTAATGCGTCAGATTAGATTAGCGAAGCTGTTTTGTTTTTCGGCGCCTTTTCTTTATTTCAATGTTGGTAGCACTGTTTAAAAAAGAGAATCCAAAAACTATAGAGTATTTAAGAAACATAAAATAAAGGTAGAGTACACTGTACACTGTGTACAGCTGTTACCTACACAAAAAACAAGTACTAATCTGAAAAGTTAATATTAATGAAGTTAAAGCCTGCCAGGAAAATAGAAAACCTGGATATGATGCGGAAAACGAATGGCACTAATTTCTTTTACTGGCAACAGCAACTTTAAAACGTCAATATCATGACATCATTGTCATCTGTTTATTGCTGTCAAAGTGTAAGCGCAGATATTTTTCGAATTAGTCGCGTTAAAATGCTGAAAACTATTCATATTCGTGAGAGAAAAGTAGTTTACAATGTATATAAATATTTGTTGGAGAGAAAGTCTCAAGGATTGGACTCTATTTCTCTCAATAACATAACCAACTTAGTTGTCAACATGACTGGTAGTATGTAAATCATATAGTATATACTATAAAAATTGACCACTAATGTATTTTATTTAAATAAGTAATTTATGTTTTTTTAGGTGTGTGTCTCGTTCTTTCGTAATTAAAATGCAAAGAGAAGGACAGACGTCTGCTGTATTTTCTACACCTAAGAAAAATAAACCAAAATCAAAAAAGAAAATTAACATATACCTAGATAATTTTGAAGTGTGCAATTAGGCATAGGCTGGAGGCCAAACTCCTCCATACCTAGTTGAAGCAAAAAAAATTGACCTTGAGTGCATTCTATCTCGCTCCGTAGCATAGAATACATAGGAGTCCGTAGGTCCCCCACCCCTCTCTTTCTAAATTAAAAAATGACATCCGGCATATTGACACATGCGGTGTGTGTTACCATTGTATGAGAATGCCGGTTACAACCGGGGAAATTCAGAAAAAAATATTATATTAGAGAAATAGATAATTTAATTAAGGTAACTGCTATTTAAATTTTTTTAATTAATAAATGGAATATAATTTTACAAATTACAGCTTTTAATAACAATTCACTTTTTGATAAGATTTAATAACAAATTAGGGAATATTGAACAATGAAATTGAAATGACCAAGTAAAAAGTTGAGAATATCTATTTATTTGCAGCTATGTATCTGCTTGCAGCATATAATTTTTGAGTACCATTAATCACTTATGGTTTTATTTAAATGTAGTGGTTGCATAATAGCCCATTTGTTTAAGTTTTTCATCTTGGATTCGATTCGATTTTATAGTAGATTTAACGTACAAATAGTGGGTACTCATTGATAAAATTTCAAGTCTAATGATATTAGTGACGTCAAAGAGTCCATATTTTAGTGTTGTCGGAGTTTCTCCCGTGTTCTTATAGCAACAACACGTGTTGTGAGACTCCATTTTAACTCAATTTACCATACAAAACTAAAAATATAACTTTAAAATATATACTACGCACTTGTGGCTTAATGCTAAACGCGAAGCCATTAATTAAGATTAATAATAATAATTAGTGTTGTCAAGTAGTTTATGAAACAGAAAAATGCTAACTAATATTATTATATAATGACTTAATGAGTCAAATAAAATTATCTAACAATATCAGTAGGTACCTAACTTTTATGAAACAGGTCCCTGGCAGATTAATTTATGAGATGAGTCCAACGAAAGGTTAATAGTGGTTATACCTACTTGGCTTCAACTTAAAGTACTGAGTTTGGCCTCCAATATTTCCTATATCTTTATGGTACCGAGAATATTATGTAGGTGGCGGTGAAACTGATTCATCAAGCAATGAAAGTTATAATGAGTCTGCTATAAATCCAACCATTGGTGCAGTCTGATAATGATGAACATGAAAAGTCGTATGACATAGCTGATTCTGATCTTGATTAATGATATTAAAAATCATACTGGCTTTAATCATTTTATTTCTTTGACCCTCTTGATTTTGTTGTGTAGGTATATCTAATGTAGATAGATCTCCAGTAGCTCGTTAGATTACATCAATCCAGAGTCAGAAATGTTCTTATTTGGATTTCCAATGACACCATAGTACATAAATTAATGATAGGTACTATGTCTTAACGTATGAAAAAAAAACCTACACTTATTTACAGAATACAGATTTTTAACGCACGCCAATTCACATGGATATGACTATACTTAGTGTTGCAATAAAAAAAGCATTAGAGGCGCCCATATACCAGGTTTTTTATATTTGTAGTCAGGCTTTACTTATTAAATAAGTATTTATCATATCTTATACGTTACCTACTTGCAGGTTATTAATTCAAATCATTTAAACGGTTTATTAGTGGACAAAACATGATAATTATTTATTCAATTCAACCGAGGGATGAGTTGAGGGCGAGAAGATAATAACTAACACCCATCTTTTTGCGTGAGGGTTATAAATCAAATTATAGAAATACCCATTGAGATAGATAACTATAGAGAGAGCATAAGTTTGCTATCTCTTTCTGCCTTATTCCATTACTACTTTGGTTCCGTTTCGGCAAATCATATTTACCCTAAGTAAAACAAAGACAAAACATAGGATGAAAGGACCGTGTCGCTGAAACTGTGCAACGTTTTACATGGAGCCAGCGGCACTTGGCCCTAAACAAATCGCTGTCATTATTTTACTTACCAAATCATTATTTATTTAGTTGATTATGTGTATATTTTAGATGTACATATTATTCCGGTGGGCTTAATGGGCGATTTTCTGACAGCCCAAATTAAAAAATAAAAATTAGTTCAAAAATACTTGATAGATGGCGTTTTATGAAAGCCGACCAGTTCCTACCTAAGGGCTGTAATAAATTCTACACTTTTGCTTGTCTATCAAAAAAATAAAAAAATTGTACTTACAAATTTTTATTCAGGATCTCCAGGACCTATTTCTATTTTGGAATGGAATAAATATTACGTAGCCATACACGTGTTCTTCATGGACTCGCCTTTTACTAAGCGCCATACTAATCTATGGTAAGCGCCATCTATGAAGTCATTTACGAACCAATTTATTTTTTTTTGATCTCGAAAAATCGCCCATTGAACAATGAGTTGTTCTGTTCAGTCAAACTTTGCAGTAATAGAAGTGAGTGGCAAGTGTCTGGAATATCGTTTCTTACGTAAGTTTTGTTAATCTGGTTTCGTGATGATTGTTAGCAATTTACCATGCAATATTTGATTTGTTTCTATTCAAAATGCATTTATTAACATTTATTAATGTTTGCAAATCTCTAATTCTAGTCTTAAACATGTGTGCTTTTGGTTTAATACAGAAATTTCATAAAAATATTTTAACATAATCTGTAATCAGTATTGTCAGGTACTTGGCAAATTTTACCCCAAAAATACTTAGGTTTTAATATGGATACCTTTCCTATCTATTCGAGCGTTATACTGAGCGTGGTTGAAAATGGTACTAATTTAGTTTTAAGTTTTTAGGGGCCTCACGAGAATCAAGCCAGCCTAGTGTAAGTTAACGTTTCTTTTCAATTTATTTTAGATTTCCAAAGGATGAAACACTCAACAAAATGATGATGGAGACATAAAAAAGAAAAATGAAATCTTAGCGAAATCGCGGCCACTTATCAAAACTTGATAGGTAACACGATTGAAGACTTTAATACTTACAAAAAAATAGCCAAGATGTAAGTATCACAAATCATAAAGTGTGTCGCTTCTGAGATTTTGGTGTCAAAACTTGCATTTTTTTATTATTAACATCAAATTTATTTATTTTTTAACTTTTCTATGGGCTTTATCAGTGACCGCGATTTCGCAAAATTTTTCTATATTTTAGTACCTATGTATTTTCGGTATTTCACAAAGTTAGGATGAAGTATTTATGTTACAGGTTGTTTAATAGTTGCAGTACTGAAGAAAAATTAGAACCAAAGCGGCAATGCATCTTTTTCACTTAAATAATCTTGACTTTGTTATTCAGATTGATACTTATCTAAAAGCAGCGATTAAAAGTTAAACATACGTTGAAATTAATGATAAAAAGAAACCATTTAGACCACGGATTGTTTCATGAATAAGAGTCATTATAATTTGACTACACGTGTTATTTTATTTTATATTGTATAAAATTTCTCAAAGATTGATTGATATTTGATCTACAATACATTGTTGTTGATTTTATATTTTCGCTTCTTTTATCCTAACCGTTCTACATCCGACACAAAAATGAGAGGTGTTATGTCGAGAGGTCGAGCCGTGGTATTTGTTCTTGACATTGTGTAACATTTACCCATATTTAGGGAGTGACAACTGTGAGCTGGCCACATCACCTTTTTTTGTGCATGTGTGAAAATACATCGAATTTACCTCTCCTCTATAGTTATCTATCCAATGAAAATACCCTTAAAGAATTCCCAATAAAAGTTTTAAAAATAAAGCAGAGAGTCAAATTCAAAGTACATAATCAAATCAAAAACTTCACGTCAGTATAATTTTAGAACGACGAAACGCCACAATCGAACATAATCACCGTTTTAAAAAAATTATCCTGCGAAAAAACACGAGCAAACTGCAGTCAACAATCACATCATATGCAATCACTTCGCAGTGAATGAAATAAATTGCACGTTCGCATTTACAATATTCGTTGTTTTTTGTGATATGCACAAAAAAATAAAATGGCGGAACGAAAACACGGTACGAGCACAGGCCGCGCAATTTGGCCGGTTTGTCCATTGTCGATGGCCGGCCGCCGCGCTGATTGATAACAATCAAATAATTTGCGTGAAAACGCAAACTTCGTCACTTTAATTTTTACCTTGCTCCCATTGTTTGTCTTACAAGTGTAATTGTCGCGGTGGCGAATTGAAATGTGTTCCAATTCCGACCGACTGAGTGAAAATGCTTGTGCGCATTTTTTTCTCTATTTATTTATATGTTATCAAAGACAGCTAATAGTTTTTATTGTGTTATCTTTATAGATAAGTATAATTTAACATTACAACTTACATAATAATATTATATTCGTAACATATCGATACCTTTGGGTTCAATTGGCTTATAAACCATTTTGGCCAAATTGTGTTATATATACCTACCAGTTTTCTCAAATTTTTTTGTCTATCGTTCTGTATACACGAAATATATATTTCAATCAATTCAGGGCGTAAAAAATCTTCAATAATTCTAAATTTTAATGGTCTTTACGCCATAACGTGTTAAACGTATTACTTACACTTAATTTAAATTCTACGTCGTAAATCCAAATTATTGCCAAAAGTGTTTTATGTTTAAACCATGTTCATTGCAAAAAGCACTTAACGACCCAAAAAATACAAGACACGCAACTGAAATAACCGCAAAAGCCAGCGGTGCCGCGACATGCAGAACAGCGAGATAGAAAGATATCGCTGCATTGGGGTAGAAAGGCCGTAAAAGCCATACACTCACTCTATTTAACGGGACGAGCAAAATACAATTTTTTTAAATTATTTTTAATAACTTTTTTGTTCTTACAGGTAAGTACATTGACCCTATTATTAAGTGAGAATTATTTATTTTTGGTGTTTATTGGAAAACCTTATTTTATCGTCAGTCTCTTAGTTTAGAAGTTAGCGTGGATTACGACCGATTTTTTTATTCAATGGTTTATACAGCGTGTTTCTTGTAAGGTGTCAAGCCGATGTATGGTGATGGGGAACTACCATGCCTATCCATTGGACCCCCATGTATGTTCTACGATTTTGGTAGTTTTCGAGTTATAATTTTTTTTTCGTATTTTATGATTCAACGACGAGACGGCTCTAAAAAAATTATATCTTTTTTTTGGGTCGACTTTTCTATGATGTTTTTTTTTTAAACAATGCCTATTGATTGCACTTTTATGAGTAAAAAAATCTCCTTCCTAACTTTAACCTATAGTACTAAAATTTTGATCCTAACTTTAAAAATTGGGTTAATCAGAACAGAATGGAATTTACAAGTTCGATAAAAAAATTAAAAAACATTTTCCATAGCTTCTCACTAGTCTTAAAAACTGCCCAACCAAATATGCTTTTAAACTAATACAAAAAAAGATGTACTAAATGGGACATTTTTTGCTGAAATCGGTCGTTGAACGTGGTAGATCGGAAATTGTGTAATTTTCATCTATATTATAAAGAGGAAAGATTTGATTGATTGTTTGTATTGAATAGGCTCCGATACTAAACCGATTTAAAAAATTCTTTCACCGTTGGGAAGCTACACTATCTCCGGGTGACATAGGCTACAATATATTTTCAAAAAAATTAGGGATCCTTACTAAAACTATAATAAATTCCTTACATCGTGTGCGCTACGAAAACTATTGATGATAGAACAAATGCGATGTATGCGTCGTCACAAGGGTACGCGAGGGGAGTCATTTTGAAAATTCGTCACGGGGTCCACGCGAACGAAGTCGTCGGCGGTCTGCTAGTATTTTATAATTTCTTAGTATCTTTGCATATTCTTGTCTATCAGGAGATAAATTATCCCTTTACGTTTAAGAAGAACTCAGTTGATATCTACTATTATCATACATTTCATACCTACTACTATCCTCAAAATTACCCTTAATAATGAGAAAGCCAAAATAAAACTCAAAATGCAATAAAAATTTAATATGTTCAAAATGCCGGCCACCAAACGATATGCACATTCGGCACCGCCGCAAAAATGTTTTTCTTAAATATTTGTGGCGGTGCCGCATTTTGAGTTTTATTTTGGCCCTCTCATTATTAATGGTATTTTTTTATATTTAAACTCAAAAGGCGGCACCGCCGTGACGACGCCTACATCGCATTTGTTCTATCATCAATAGTTTTCGTAGCGCACGCGATGTAAGGAATTTATTAGAGTTTTAGTAAGGATCCCTAATTTTTTTGAAAATATATTGTAGCCTATGTCACCCGGAGATAGTGTAGCTTCCCAACGGTGAATGAATTTTTTAAATCAGTCTATTAGTTTAGGAGCCTATTCAATACAAACAAACAGTCAAATCTTTCCTCTTTATAATATTAGTATAGATGAAAATTACACAATTTCCGATCTACCACATTCAACGACCGATTTTAGCAAAAAATATCCTATTTAGTACATCTTTTTTTGTATTAGTATAAAAGCATATTTGGTTGGGCAGTTTTTAAGACTAATCAGAAGCTATGGAAAATGTTTTTTATTTGTTTTTATCGTAGTTGAAAATTTCATTCTTTTCTGATTAACCCAATTTTTAAAGTTAGGATCAAAATTTTAGTACTATACTTTAAAGTTAGGAAGGATATTTTTTTCTTATAAAAGTGCAATCAATAGGCATTGTTTAAAAAAAAACATCAAAGAAAAGTCGACCCAAAAAAAAGATATAATTTTTTTAGAGCCGTCTCTTCGTTGAAACATAAAATAACGAAAAAAAAATATCTCGAAAACTAAAAAAAATCGTAGAATATACATGGGGGTCCAATGGATAGGTATGGTAGTTCCCTATCACCATACATCGGCTTGACACCTTACAAGAAACACGCTGTATACACCCCATAATTATTTGAGTTGTCACATCGTAATAAGTCGTAACTAGATCCAAGTCGTTGTTATGGAGCTTAAAAACCACTAACATAAAATAAAGAAAGTCGTAAAATCATACCTTTAGTATATTGGAAGACGTAACCACGTTCAATTTATAGTAATATTACATTTCTTACTATAAACTTGGGTAGCAAAAACCACTATAATTATCATATTACTGTACTTACTAGTATCACAGAATAACTAATAGTACTAGGTACTAGTATATATAGTTATCTATTTATGTGTAAACTAATTCCAATCGTAATCGTATTGGTTAATGAATCAAATATTAAAAATGATGATTTTACTAAAAACAGGGTACAAAATAAAACATGTTTTTGTTTAATTCAGTTTTTTTATTAAAGAAAACGTAAGCACAACTTTAATGTGACAGAATGATTTAGTTAAAAGCATATATGATTATAGCTTAAAATAGAGCTAAATATTTGTTGGAATTGCCTCAACGAATTATGATTACCTATTCCGTTCTACAGGTATAATAATACTATGTAAAAAACAATCATTAAGATCAAGTTAAGCAATCATCAGTCTCTAAAGTTCTGTTTACTTTACAATTAAGTCCTACTAAGGTGGGTAAAACAGTCTGGCACTATTAAAATCTAGGAAGGTAATTGGATCTTGTACTTGAGTTGTGCTTTGACTCATATATGCAAGAAATAAACCACTGAGTTTCGTATATATGAGTGAATAAGCTGTAGTACCGAATTTGCAAATAACAAACTTTAAAATACAAATTTACCTAAATCACAATAAAATTATTTCTAATAAATAAAGTTGCTCAGAGCAACTTTTTCTTATTATTTCTTACTAAAACATAAAACTTTGACTGTGTGTTAATTAAATGACCAAGATGAAAATTAATGCATAAATATTTATAAGATGACCAAGATGAAAATAAATATAAATATATATCCTTAGATAAATGATTGGTCTCGCTGCGCTCGTCTAGATACCGCGCTACCTATAAACCAAAGCTCCGTAAAGCGGCAACTCACTATTGTAGTGTGTTTATGACAATAAGCAAATTTTTATTTATCTAATGGAGCTACACAGTAACATAATTATACACGTAATATACCTCTTTATAACGACGTCTTGGTGCAAAAAATTATATTCTTACTATTATATAACAAGATTAACAAGTCATTATTGTATTTTAAGTGTTATATTTAAAATTTATATTATAAGGGCAGGACCTTTTACTGTTTTGCTGCTGCTCCTGTTTATTTTTATTAGCCTAATGACACAACACATTAACACATATACAAATATATACACAATACACGTATAAGTACCCAAATTACAGCACCAAATCTATAAAAAAACTTTTTTGTTTAATATTGGAATACACGAGAGACTCTCTAGCTTTAAATAGCAAATATTGTTGTATTTTGCTTAATTATTTATGGGTTTTAAATAGACCACCGTATGTCAACTGTCACATCTCATCTATTCTAGCTGCAAAATTTTGTAATGGTATTTTTTACAAACATATTACATCTCCACATGCTTTAACACCAAAATTACAAAATTTCGCTGAAACATTCAATTATATTTACTTAATTAATCACTTCTATTCTTCACAACAAACAATACCTTATTTACTCATCGTGTATATTTACTACTTTTGGGTCAGCTCTTTAATCAGCCTTTTAACTGCATTGTTCAGCATCTACACATTGAATTGTTTGGATTTGTATTTATTATACAAAGTCATATATATGTTACATTTATTGATATAGTTATTTTAAAGTGGATAATATAAACATTTTAAATGAATTAGAACAAATACAAGTATCAAAATCCTATAGTTGTTCTGCTGAACAATGTAAGCTGTATGTTACAATTACTAAGAACCTGTTAAAAATCCTTCATGTAAACATCAGAAGTATAGGTGGTAATTTCCCTCATCTTTTAACCTTACTACAACGCATTAGTATCCCCATTGATGTAGTCATTTTGTCAGAGTGCTGGTTGAGCAAATGCCCGTTTATACCTACACTGCCAGGATTTTTATCCTACACGTCAACTCATAAAAGTCAAAACGACGGCGTGGCGGCTTATGTCAGTGAAGAACTTCCACATCTGATCGAACTACCAGATATCAGCGATGAAAATTGCCTTGTGTTAAAATTCGCTAACAAAATGGCAATTGTGGCGCTTTATCGCTCGCCATCCTATAGAAATATCGATTGCTTTTTGAGTTCCTTGGACAATATTCTTTTATCACTGAAATCTTTTGGCAACCTCACTATTGTCCGAGATATTAATATTAACATTACTCCTGAGTATTGCGATCAAAATGCTGAAACGTATCTACACTCTCTTGCCTCTCATGGCATGTTGCCTGCTCATGCATATCCCACAAGAAATGAAAATTGCCTCGATCATATTATACTTAAAACCAAAAATAATGCCATCACGTTAGTTCTTAATTCTTACATTACCGATCACGCGCCAGTTATCCTATGCTGTGACCTACATAAGAAATTAATTAATTCAAAAAATACACGTAAGTATACTGACACTAACGCTTGTCTAGAGGAGATTAAATGTTTTGATTTCTCATCTATTCTTACCTGTATCCAGCCTGACAAAGCAGTAACTCTTCTAGTGAACTGTATATCTAACATAGTCTCCACCCATACTCGCTCCATGTATGTCCCCAGTAGAAAACGGATTCTAAAACCTTGGATTACCCCAGGTATACTGAGATGTTTGAAACATAGAGACAGACTATTTATTAAAACTAAAAAAGACCCTAGTAATGAAGTAGGTAAACTTATCTATAAGAGATACAGGAATTTTGTTAATAATCTAGTCAAAACATTAAAGCGAGAGTACGAACAGGTTGAATTTCAGAGGGCTAGAAAAAGCTTAAAAGCTACATGGAAACTTATAAAACAAATTAGCGGCATTGATAAGTCTAATGCTCCAGCTACTGACCTTTTATCACTTTCCAGTGATACATCTGCTTCGCTTGATGAGGTTAATCGGTTTTTCGCTAACGTAGGGAAAAATCTGGCTTCTAAAATAACTGTTCAGTGTGGAAACAGTGATGCCCTTGTCAAACATTCTTCCGTGAACACATATGTAAAATCTCCTCTTAACTCGATGTCCTTATATAATACTGATGCCGAAGAAGTGCGGCATATTATACACAGTCTCAAAGTTACCTCTGCCACTGGTTGGGATGGCATACCTACCGCAATCATAAAAGCAGCTGTGCCTAGTTTGGTCTCAGTAATTGTTTATGTTCTAAATTTGTGCTTAAATTTTAGTATATTTCCTGCAGCATTTAAAAAAGCCCTTGTGCATCCCATATTCAAGAGTGGAGACAGAGCCAGTGTCAATAACTATAGACCTATATCGGTGTTAACATCACTATCAAAAAATTTAGAAAAAATTCTTAATAAGAGACTCACTAGTTACTTAAACAGCATTGACTTTATAGCAGATAATCAGTATGGTTTCATGAAAGGTATTACCCTCTGTTGATTTCAACAGAGGGTGCTGTTATTGATTTAACTGAAGTAGTGGCTAAAAATCTAAACCATAAACTAAAAACAATTGGCATTTTCTTGGACCTCTCAAAAGCATTCGACACTGTTTCTGTCCCCATCCTACTCGACAAACTTTCAAATGTCCGTGGAGTGGCTCTCGATATCTTTAGGAGTTATCTAAGTGACCGCTCACAATGTGTAATAATAGATAATATCATAAGCCACGACGAATCTCTCACTTTCGGTGTACCACAGGGCAGCATTCTGGGTCCAACTTTATTTCTGGTCTATATCAACGATCTCTGTAAATTAAGTCTGATGAATTGTAAAGTCATAACATATGCTGACGATACGGCTTTACTTGTTAATGGCGGGAGCTGGAACGAAGTCAAAAAATATGCCGAACTTGCGTTGAATTAAGTAATGTTGTGGTTGTCCCTAAATTTGCTTACACTAAATCTAGATAAAACAAAATTTTTAACATTTGCTCCAAATACAGCTGCTGCACTTCCAAGCCCCTCATTTAGTCTTTTTGCTCATAAACTTCTACCTAATGAATGTTGAAACTGCGACTGTGTACAAATCGCACGCGCTCCCCATATTAAATATCTTGGTGTTTGGATTGATAGTTTTTTGTCATGGGAGGTACATGTAAAAATGCTTATAGGCCGAGTACGAAAGCTGATATATGTTTTTAAAAACCTCAGGGCCGTAACCGAGCTTTCCACTTTAAAAACAGTGTATTACGCCTTAGGACAATCGATACTGTCATATTGTATAACTGCATGGGGTAGTGCAGGAAAAACACTGTTCCTGAGGCTGGAAAGAGCACAAAGAGGAGTTTTAAAAGTGATGTGTTCCAAACTTCTTCTTTTTCCAACCTCACAGCTATATGAGCATACTAAGGTTCTAACAGTCAGACAGATTTATATCCTTAATGTCATTCTGCGTAAACACTCTCAACTTCCATATAACAAGGACATCCTTACAAAAAAGCGAAGAAAGGACTTAATTTGTAGTTTGGAATCTTGTAGATTGACCCTATCTAGGCGACACTTTTTGTACTTGTCTCCTTTGCTTTACAATAAGGTAAACAAATTACTAAACATATTTCCCTTAACTCTACGCCAATGTTAAACAAAAACTATTCAGTGGCTTCTCACATTGTCCTACGATGACACTGAGTTAATTATAGCTGAATGTCTAGGACGCTCCTAAGATTTGGTGATTTAGTGTGGTAATATTAGTGCGAAACATTTTGGTTCCTAGTGGTTATTACAACTGATCCCAAGGTTATCGTCCCGTAGGGATACAAATACACCCACGCACACGCACACACGCACTCACGCATACATATAAAATTATTAATAAATTTAATTTAATTTAGTACATAAGTTTAAAACCTGTTGTACTTTCATTTTGGAACGAGCCATTTTATCCAGAGGTGGGCGTTTGTGGCTGCGCTTCAGTTTTATACTATAGCAGACACTTACGAGCATAAATGGGCGATTTTCTGACAGCCCAAATTAAAAAGTAAAAATTAGTTCAAAAACACTCGATAGATGTCGTTTTATGAAAGCTGGGCTATTTATGGGCTGTAATAAATTCTACACTTTTACTTGTCTACCAAAAGAATTAAAAAATAGTATTTACTTACCTATTTATATTCAGGACATCCAGAACCTATTTCTATTTTGGAATAGAATAAATATTACGCAGCCATACACGTGCTCTTCATGAACCCGCCTTTTACTAAGCGCCATACTAATCTATGCTAAGCGCCATCTATGAAGTCATTTACGAACCAATTTCTTTTTTTTTTGATCTCGGAAAATCGCCCATTGTAATGTAACCTATTTTTGTTCCAAATAAAAAAAGTTATTTTTTTTAAGGATGCTAGTGTGCGTGAAAAATTTGTTGCCAGCTGCTCAACTGTTACCCGAGTTAATGGGGAAAATATTTTTGCTGTGATGTATTAGTTAAGTTGCTGGTTATAAATGTAGCTCAGAAAATATTTAAAAAATAACAATTAAAAGCGAATATGTATCAATATAATTGTATATATTATTATGTAGGTTAGACGTAGGTTTCTTCTGTAGAAAAATGGTAGGTATGTATAGCAATGATTAGACCTAATTTTTTTAGTAGTTTTTTCTTTATTTTCATGTGATGTTTACAAATTATCTTTAAATAATAATGTGGAAAATAAGGTGTTACCAAAATAGTGCTTTCCTTTTCTATTCTACCAAACTTTTTCATATATTATTTAGTACCTTAAGCGACTAACGGACTAATGACTGCGCATACATTCAACAGCATAGAGCGGCGATGGGCTCATCAAAATGATACTACCAACCCCTTTCTTCTCTTGGGTATCGTAAAAGGCGACTAACGGACTAAAGACTGCACATACATCCAACAGCATAGAGCGGCGATGGGCTCATCATAACAATACTACCAACCCCTCTCTGCTCTTCGGTGTCGTAAAAGGCGACTAACAGACTAAAGACTACACATACATCAAACAGCATAGAGCAACTATGGGCTCATCAAAATAATACTACCAACCCCTCACTTTTCTTCGATGTCGTAAAAGGCGACTAACGGACTAAAGATTGAGCATACATTCAACAGCATAGAGCAGCGAAGGGCTCATCAAAATGATACTATCAACCCCTTTCTTCTCTTGGGTATCGTAAAAGGCGACTAACAGACTAAGGACTGCACATACATCCAACAGCATAGAGCGGCGATGGGCTCATCAAAACAATACTACCAACCCCTCTCTTCCCTTCGGTGTCGTAAAAGGCGAGTAACAGACTAAAGACTGCACATACATCCAACAGCATAGAGCAACTATGGGCTCATCAAAATAATACTACCAACCCCTTACTTTTCTTCGATGTCGTAAAAGGTGACTAACGGACTAAAGACTGCACATACATTCAAAAGCATAGAGCGACGATGGGCTTTATATAATAATACTACCAACCCCTCTCTTCTCTTCGGTGTCGTAAAAGGCGACTAATGGACTAAAGACTGCACACACATCCAACAGCATAGAACGGCGATGGTCTCATCAAAATAATACTACCGACCCCTCCCTTCCATTGGGTCTCGTAAAAGGGGACTAACGGACTAAAGACTGCACATATATCCAACAGCATAGAGCGGCGATGGGCTCATCAAAATAATACTACCAACCCCTCTCTTCCCTTTGGTGTCGTAAAAGCGACTAACGGGCTAAAGGCTCACCACCTAAGCATATGTACAGACTGTGCAGTTGTTTCTTGCTGAAGCGTAGACTGTGTGGGCGTGGTCTGTGTTGTCTATAGATTCAATTGATTACTAATTTTACCATAAACTTTAATAATAACTATCTCAAAAAAATGTTGATCTAAGTAAACAGTAATAAGTCGAGTCTTTATTCATGATTATTCTACATATTACTAAATACCTTTTTGTTTTTGTAGGCTCATGGTCATGTGACAGACTTAAATTAAAAAAAAATATTTTTTCCCCTAGGGCAAGAAAAGCTATTTTAGCCTCGCTTTACAACGCTACAATGACGGTCTTTTTGAGCAAGAGGAGTGAAAATATTATTTCAAACATTGTTTATGAATTTTGTCAAAACGAATACGTACGTGATTTGCCGGTGGCGGCACTGACACTGAGAGCGTTATCACTGACAAGTGGGGATGCGTTCATAGAGAATGTATGAAAAACACTGTGCCGGTACTGTGTCGGAACTGTGGCTTCACTGATACGTGTGAAGCAACCTTTAATATTACCCGAATCATAAGCTATGCACCTGTTCTCAGTTTCATTAAAATCCGTCCAGCGGTTTTTGTGTGATGCGCGTCAAACAAACAGGCAGACAAAAATTCCAAAAATGATTCTAATGTTCACGTATCCTTCATCCCCTAGATTATGTTTTTCGCAAATCTTTTCAATGTAACAGACACGAAAAGTTTACATTTCAGGAACATAGGTCAAAATGAAAAAAAACTACTTTTCCATACTTGAGTCAATCAGCTGATTGCGCATTTTG
The DNA here is from genome assembly GCA_963921215.1 of Scoparia ambigualis. Taxonomy (NCBI): domain Eukaryota; kingdom Metazoa; phylum Arthropoda; class Insecta; order Lepidoptera; family Crambidae; genus Scoparia; species Scoparia ambigualis. The sequence goes on along the minus strand of OY992505.1, from coordinate 28,860,126 downwards.
TATAGGGAAAAATAATAAATTTTCTACTCATGTTCCTTATGGAAAGTTGTTCAGTATCATCGTTAGAATCCCCTTCATATAGTGTCAGCTAACATTTTTACACCTTATTATAGATCACAAATATAAGTAAACATGAAATAACATAGAACTAGTTTAAGTATATAGTAACTTTGTAAGACAAATGAAATAGGTTACCTATATAATAAAAGACAATAACAATAAATTCACATAATAAAAATCTGAACCTCGGGGAGTTTATTCTTGTATAAGCGGCAACACTAAATGGCGTTTATTGTTCATATTATTTTATGATGAAATTTCGAAATTATACGATACTTACTGATGGTATGTGATCCCAGTGTCCTTCTTTTTTTAAGAAGTATTATTTTTACACAGTTTTACTATGCAAACTGGCATTTTAGTTTAAAATAAGCCCAAAATTGAATAAAACATTCGGTACGTACACTTCACCCACAGCTGTCAGTGTGACTGGCTCGGGTACGCCGATTTCGGCGTAGTATTTGTTGCCGCATTTGACAAGTACGACGAAGGTATCTAGTCGAGCGCAGCGAGACCAATCATTCATCTATGTATATATCTATATATTAATTTTCATCTTGGTCATCTTCATCGTCTTCATGCCTAGATAGGCAGTATTAGGCAGGATAAGGCAGTATTGTAAAGATTCATCAGACAAATTCAAAAATTCATGTTGATATGGTTTTGGTATGATTCCTTTTTCACACAAACGTTTCAAATTGTTGTATTTTGCAGTTGAAATGGATTCTACTCATTTTGTAGGCAAAATCGCATTTACGTAATTTCACATTAAGTAATTTTATCGCAAATTATTCTTTGGTAAAAACAGACTATGCTACTTTAAGTTATTGTAATTCAGTAAGTATCACTCACATTTGTTTGCAGTTAATTCAGTTCCATCTTTTTTTGTATCATAACTAGTTTTTAATTTATATACAAACTGCTTTGATTATATACATGTCTAGATAGAGCCTGCTCGTAAAAAAACGTAGAAAAATTTATAGGCCGAAATTGGCCTATCGCGCAATCCTGGCGGTCAGTGTCATTGTGCCGTCAAGCAGTGTTTACCTCTCGCGTTTCGGTGAAATTGTTCACAAAATGACCGTTTGCTCAGTGAAATTCTGTCGAAACTACAAAAGAAATTTTTTTTCCAAAAGGAAAGTCACGTTTCATCTGTAAATATCAATAAATTTTAATGAAAATTTAAAGTTTAACAATAATAACGGCCATATATGCGTAGTGTTGCTGGTATCAAAATGTAGAATTCCCATTATTGGTGGCAGAATATAAGAGGAGGTTTAAATATAATAAGTATGATAAAAAATACTCAGTCTTGTAAGTTAGTATTTATACGTAGTCTTGTTGTAAATAAAGTAAATACATTAAATATAATAATTGTTGGAACGCTTTGAAAGTTTTTCTTTTTTTTTAAACTTATGTCTGATTTATATGAGCGTGATTAAATGTGACGGTTCCTATTCGATGCCGAATGTTTGTAAACATATTACTGTCATTTGTGCAAATGTCTAGTTTCACTAGGATTTTACTGTATTTTGAAAGAAAGACACAATAGTTAACTGTTTTCTTGTGAATGTCTCTCAAAAAAAAGGAACAACCTACTGCAACTAGGTATAACACTAATCTGCTCTCAAACATTCGTCATCGAATTTGGCTGGATTATAGGTTCCGTTCTAAAACAAGAAAAAATATAATACCTACTGTAATATTTTATAATACCTACTATTATTATAAATTGTTATTGTGGTATGGTATCGTATCGATCATCGAAACAAATAAAAAAAATATTATGTTTGAAATGGAATGTACGTAAGTATTTATGTAAGAAGTGTGTGTTTAAGTATATGTATGTATGGGATGGTAGTATGTATGCTTCAGAGCTCGATGGCGCATCGGCTAGCACGTTCGGTTTGCGATCTTGCCCGCTAAGCAACTTTCGCAATGCCGGGTCACTGGATGGGTGACCAAATTTAAAACATCTCGAGCTCCTCCGTGCTTCGAAAGGCACGTTAAGCCGTTGCTCCCGTTTGTTGTCGTAAGATGACAGTTGTTAAAACCCACCAACACGCACGTGGGAAGCCTGGGCCCAGCAGTGGGACGTTTATAGGCTGATGATGACGATGTTTGAGAAAGTGCGGGTGTATGTTTGTGCCCCTAAAAGGTCAATATTTCTCGTCTCATGTAGGTAAACTATTGGATACGGATATTGATGAGCAGTCATCACATTATGTAACCTTTACAACAGTTCGACCACATAGCAAACATTTTCATTTTCAGATTTCTAACTGATCCGGTAGAAATAAGTCGTTGTCGAAATATTTAACTATAAGGTTTCAACATAATAAGAAATTAGAGAACATGAAAAATGATGTAACATCCAAACGAAAGTTATTTAAGAAACAAATACAAATAGAACGCCATTAATTGTTTTAATTTAATTTAAAATATTTTAATTTTTAATTAAAAAATCAATTTTGATTAAGTATTAAATGTAAATCATCCTGCCTGTTGCTTCTATTTCGTCCCTATTACAAACATATCACACGCACGCAGGCTTCCATTAGCGCATTATTTTATTGTACTCGCCCCCGCCTTCAATCATCCATTTTTTCTAAACACACCAGCTTCTTTTATGCGTTATACCTTCATATACGATAGACATACCTAATTTAAAAAGTCATGTTATGAATCATTTTAAAATTATATTGTGCATAAATATTTTTTCCCTACTTTATCGGAAATAAGGCATTCGCTGGCAACCATTCGCGCTAGTGTCAGATACGCGGCTGTCACGTACACTTTTTTTTTTATTTTTTTTACTGGCAACGAGTAAGCGCTTGGCCTTCATCTCACCTGATGGTAAGTGACGATAAGGCCGAAGGTGGAAGCGCGCTTCACCCGGAATCCTCAGCCTCTGAGGAACTGGCTTTCTTATCTCAAACTGCCGGAACACAACAATGCTATAAACAACGTTGTTATGGCGACAGACTTAGATAAGATGGTGGTAGCTAGCCAGGCGGACTTAACAGCCCTACCACTAACCAAACCGAGCACACAAAGATGTACTCCCCGCTGGGAATCGAACCCGGGGCCTCTGGGTCTGAAACAGGTAGCTTAGCTACTAGACCACAGAGGCGGTTAATACTTAATAACTTCAAATTCAATACAAAAACCGGGCGGATTTTGAGAAGCGTTTGTACCGCGACGCTCCGTCTAGATAAGTAGGTATATAGTCAAAGACAAACTGTTGGTATTAAATGTCAGTTGGCTATTTAAGTTTTTAATTACACTAAGGTAGGTAAATGTATATTTTTTTACTATAATTTAACTGCAACTGCAAAAAGATTGAGTTATACCAACTATAAAGGACGTAGTTAGCAAAAAGGATCCAACCCACATAATATCACTTTTGAGATATCGAAGTTTGAAGTTTAACCTGTAATTCCTTAAAGATGTAATATTTATGTATTTATGTTTTTGTGAAATATTATTTGTAAAAATGCATTGTTTTTATTCAAATAAATTGAATTCAGTTCATTCCAATATTTACGGAGTTATTATGGAAAAAGTGGGGTTGGATCCTTTTTGATAAATGTTATTTTCCTTTGTGTTATTCTCATGATGTAATTCTCAAAAACGATTTAGCAAGGTAGTTATTAAGGGATTTATTAAAACATCTAATTTATTTAAATAAAATTATATTTTTATGGTTCTTTAAACTTTTTCTTACAGCTACAGTCTACAATTTTTACTTATTTATATTGTTTTGTCATTAGAAAGTCAAATTAAAAATATACCTTAAATCATTCGCCTTGTTTTTTATCATCTTGTGATTCTATATTAAAATCGGGCTCTCCTCTAAAACCCTCAATGTCCTCTCGAAGGCTATCATTACCTCTTGAGCGACTTATTTTATTATAGGTCTAATCAATCCTTAGGGATAAACTCAAAAAGAAAACCAATAAGCCAATTTTAATAAAACTTTGCATGCTAGAGTAAACTACAGGGATCTGTATAGTTTGTTGAAAACATTTTAAAAAAAGTTTTATATAACTGAGTTATTGCGATTTTAAACTTTCTATAGTGGACTTTAAATCGCAATAACTCAGCTAAATAAACATTTTTTTAAATGTTTTCAACAAACTATTTAGATCCCTGTATTTTATTTTAGAATGCAAAGGTTCATTAAAGTTGGCTCAATGGTTTTTAAAAATTTCGACTTGGAAGTTTGTATGGGAAACTGAAATGCGTAAAACCTCTTATTATGCAGTAATTTTAATTTTCCTAACTAACTATAATGCAATCAATCTTGCTTGATCACAAGTAGTAGGTAAGTGTTGCAAGTTTTTAAAACAATATTTGGTATTTTATGGTGGGTAGATTAAAAATAATTTATATTGACTTTTAAAATACCTTAACTTTTTTTCTAATAAATTATGCAAAGTATTAAAATAAAACTATTAAGATTTTGAATCAGTATAGCGATTTAAAAGAAACGACATTTAAAAAAATGTAAAATTATTAAAAATGAGCCAACCATTCTGGGCTGTTTTTGCGATTTAGTTTGTGAACTCTTTTCAAGCAAATATAATTTTTCATAAGCAATTCAAGCGTTCTGCGTCGTTTTTATGATATAATATTGTAAATTATTTTCAACTAAATAGCATTTATCAAAAATAATTAAAGCTTTCTGGATTGTTTTTGTGATTTATTTTGTGAACTCTTTTCTAGTAAATGACTTTTATCAAAAATAATTCAAGCATCCTGGATCGTTTTTGTGATTAGTATTTTGAATTATTTTCTAGTAAATAGCATTGATCAAAAAGGACTCATGCGTTCTGGATCGTTTTTTTCATTTATATTGTTAACTAGTCTTAGGTAAATAGTGTTTATTAAAAAGGATCCATGTGTTTTGGATTCTTTTTCATGTATTTAATCGAGATCAGTGTTTATAATTGGCTAATTTTACTATATAGATCCAAGGATATTGGATCGTTTTTGTCAAACTATAAAATGAACCGGCCATACATGTGGGATGGTACCCTGCATCAAAAATAAGGTCAAACAATTTAATTTTGCTTATAGTTATAATGCTAAGGAAATATAGACCCTGATGGCCATTTTGGCATACATAACTCATTTTTGACTAACTTTTTGCTAAACTACGTCCTAAATGATAAAAATACCTAATTACTTTAATTTTAAGAAGAATTATGAGTTTTAGTTGCATTATTGAGTTATTTTTTTCGGTTTATTTGTCAAAGTTATTTTTTTACTAACAGGTTGTCATAAAGACATTTTCGAACTGTATTTTTTCAGTTCGAAAATGTTAAGACTGATAATTATGTTGTGCCATTTTTAAAATAATAAATGTTGATTTTGTATTTGAGGTAGCTTTATCTTATTTGAATCGATCATAATTTGACTACTTAATTACAATTAAATTCCTACATAAGTATTTTGGAAGGAACAGGGTTTTTAACTTTACTTTAAGACTTTTTAATAGTCAGAATTCAATTTATCTATGATTATGAATAGTTTTTAATACAAAATAATCTACATCTATGGGTTTTCACATCAGTAAATGTAATCTTAGGTCTATCAAAAATGGATATAGTGGGGTGTATTAACCATAACCAGTTTTTTTTAAGACGTTAATCCAAGCAGTTAGCTAAACTAAACTAAATAGTATTGATGTGTCTTGATGATTTAGCCTGTTTCATTCCCAAATTCTAAGAATCCTTTTCTTTGGACATTTTTTATAACTACAAAAATAAAAAGCTATGATTATTTATTTTAAAAAAATCATTTTCTTCTCTTCTGAAAAGTCGGGTTTTGGTTTATACGCCAATTGAACCCGAAGGTCTTGAAACTCACGTAAGGATTACGACGTATCGAAGTGAAATAAAACGTATCGAAGTGAAAAAAAATGTTTTTGTAGAAATTAATGATAATTGTTTAAGCTAAAATATAACTTTATTCGAATATTTTCCAAGCTCATAGTGCTTGAATACAAGTAGCAAGAAAAAAAGAAGACAAATGAAATAAAATCTTTTTAATTGGAACACAGACTCCACACTAACTCTGCAGTAACCACTTGACATTTTGCAAAAGGAAGGCCTGAAACACATGAAGCAACCGCCGCCGCCGACCTCGGTGACAGCTCACTTTCAAAGGATCAACGCTGGCTTACATTTTTATTGTGCCTCAACGGGGAAGTGCTTCGATTGAACGTCTCTGTGGATTACCGCAGAGACGTTCAAATCGAATTATGGTAGGTCGATGGTCTTAGACTTTTATGTTCCGAATTGGGGAATACGAACTATTCGCATTAGGTTGATGCGTGCTTCAAATCCTCCATAGCTAACATTATTGAGTTATAATGTACTACGTACTAGAATAGTCTTGTTCTATTTTTTTAAAGTTAAAACAAAAGTGCGCTGCAGCGCTAATACAATAATTTATCATCTTCTAAACAATCCAAACATACAGCGCTAGCACGATTCTTTTCTCGCGACCAAAAGGTCTAAAGCGCCGAAACATGGCCGCCGCTATGTCTCGGCGATTTGATAAAATAATTAGTCAAATGCATGTTATATCGATAATTTAGTGCGTATTTACAGGTGAAAAGTGATTCGTTTAGTTTTATTTGTATTTCCTGAATTCTTTAAACAGTGCCTTAGCACACATGAAGGCATATTATAATAAAATAGAACACAGAATACACACGTAGGTATAGCGCCTAGCGTAGCTAGCGTCTGCCACAGACTAATATAGTTGGAGCGAGCTGGCTCTAACGTGTGTAGCAAAGCAAACAATCTAGTTGTGACGTCTTCTCTAGTACGTAGTACATTATAACTCAATGGCTAACATGCACCATTTATCTAAACCATAACAATAATATTAACCGAGTCGCGTAGTGGTGAAAGAATACTACCACCACCCCCTCTCTTCCCTTGGGTACCGTAAAAGGCGACTAACGGACTAAAGACTGCACATACTTACATCCAAACAGCAAAAGCGGGGTTGGGCTCACCACCTGTCACGCTGATCACATGTGCAGTCTCTATTTGGTGTAGATAGTAGAGGACTGTTATTGCTGTCCTCATTGCCTAGTCGTGGTTTTAAGTATGTTTAACAATAATGATAGTGGAGTTGTTGTTGTTATATACATCACACGATTACAGAAGGGTTATTTCATGCTTTCATGCTGCATAGGGCATGCTTCATTAAACGTAACCATCAGCAGTTGCTTACAAAAGCACTTACCTCTCAACATTCACTTGAAAAGCGCTTACCCTATTTATTACCACACAATCCAATGTCATATCGGCACATAAATAATTCATGGCGTCCACAGTATAAATGATACGTTATTGCAGCTACTAATAGGTATTATAAACGGTTGTAGGACCGTCCTCGTCCCACTTTTCAGCACGCTACAGTTCAAATGAGCTATTAGAGTTTTATGTAATTAATTCATACGAACATTTGTTCTTAGGAATTAATTATAAAAGCTTATTGATTAACTTTCTTCTTATAATTTAAAGATATCGTATGCTACATAGATGTATTATTGTTTAAGGGGAAAGTTGGGCCTAGTTGTGTGACGTTTATAGGCTGATTAATTTGCTAATGCATTATTATTAACTATAACGGTTGTTTTAAGATGACAGTCGTTGAAACTCAACGCTTGTTGTCGTAAAATGACAGTCGTTAAAACCCACCAACCCGCGTTTGGCCAGCGTGGTGGGTTATGGCCCAATATCCTCACGTGCTATTGTCCACGTGGGAGGCCTGTGCCCATCAGTGGGACGTTTATAATCTGATAATGATGATGATGATTAACTATAAACATGTGCATATTTTTTATGTAAATTGGAGACAAACGATCGCGGGTGACGTAATGGAAAGTAATCACCGCCGCCCATGGACTTACTGAAGAGTCGCAGATACGTTGCCGACCTTGGGGAAGCAATAGGATCTTTAGAATAGAATAGAATAAAATTCCTATTCTATTCTATTAAATGAACACAGAATGAACAGAATAGAATAGAAAAGAATATAATAGAATAATATTTATTTGTGAAATGCAGGTTAGGTACTAATGTCATAGGTGTTTACTTATTATTTAGTTTCACTACACTTCCACTAAGGTATACAAATATCTAAAAGTTATATAAAATTATGTTAGGTAAACAAATTGATAAATGATAAAATATAAATTACACATGTCCAAACATAAAATTAATACTACTACTAAAATTAAATCTACATTGCGTGGAAGATTATAATGACAAACATGTATGGACATAGTGCATTTACGAGGATAACTTAGTTATTGTATTCGTAGATTTCTTTTGCAAATCATGTTTTGTACGATTCAAAGAGCTTATACTCGTATTTACTTGAGGGAGAAAAAAGAAAGGCCTTCTTCTCATTTGAACGCTCTCCCAAAATACGAACTGGTGGTAGATAGTTAAGTAGGTAGATTAGGTGTGTAGGTGGATTAGTTAGTAAGACTAGCTTTTAAGATTTAACTACACGTTAGTTTTTGTCTTTGACGCCAATAAGTGCCTGTAAGGGTTTATGTTGAATAAATGATTTTTATTTTGAGAAACTTAGAATAATAACGCATAGAAAGCGAGAACACGTACGATAAATGAGGCCAGTAAAACCAAGCCATACTAGCTTGGTACCGAAACGGCCCGCGTCAGTACTAATAATCTAAACTTATATATCTATCATCAGTTCCCATTTCCTTACTTTTGGGGCAAATCTGATTCCTCTAGCAACATTACTTGTACACTTGTGTGCGTGTCGCAGAGATAGTACGCATAACTTACTCCTACATCCATTTTTTTCTTGCCTCACGCCATGACAGTTTTTTAATACAAGACTATCGTTCTATGCGATATTATTCTATGTTGAGGAAAGTGTAGGAATTATAAGGGTGAGCGACGGGGCTCCGGTCCTTTCACTCACCGGATGAAACACAACAGCGACGAGTGCCATTGTTTCACGCCGACATTCCGCGACAGGGTGGTGTTACGCCGGGCGAGCTGGACCAACTCGTGCTGCAACGCAGCGTGGCTCTACCACTCAAACAGTGTCACACATTTACCATTACCCAGGGGTCACGTGTAGGGTCTCAAGGGTAAACCTACGGACGCGAGTCACTTCAACCCCCCGTGATATTTACAATAACTACGGCTGTGAGCAGACAAGAGGTTATTAATATGTTCCACCGGTGGGTGAAGACGTCTATCATTGAAATTAAGTCTTAGGCTGCTTTCAGTTTAAGACTCTATAGCAGGACCAACATGGTACTAGCACAGTATAAATATGCTAAATTTATAATAGTTACACTTGAAACATACTATTTATTAATAACGACCAGGCTATTCTGGCCTACGTACGACAAACGAACCGCAGCCGTGCGTGTGTCTCCATAGTGTAGACTCTATTTATGTGAATCAAGGGACAGCATCATGGCGAACAGGCGATAGCCTGACGCTATGTACGCTACGTCTATGCACCTGTCAACCATTTTAAAAGTGCGTGCAAATTCCTAAAATAAGAACAATTAACCGTCCAATAAAACGCGTTCGCTGTTTAAAACCGGCGGCGGCATATTTAACGCATTCAATACTAGACAGTGGTCAACAATATTTGTTATATACCTAATTGTTGGCAGGGACGCAGTGACGGCAAAGTAAAACTTCGTAGTTGTCTGAACGAATGCTTTAATTAAAGTGAGTGTCGTCCCGTTGGCACAACGGTTTTATAATGAAAAGTCCATTGAGTGAATAATACAAAAATAGTGAATATTACACAAAGTAATCGTATGGTATAATCAATAGATATAATTTAATAAAGTATTTTCGTATATTCCAAAACTAATTATTAAAATATATAACCCTTAAATGGTAATTAACAACAACCGAAATAAGACATAGAGACAAAAAGGACTATATTTCAGTGGCTTCAGAACAATCTATAGTCTCTACCATTCTGACATAGGTCTTTTCCACATTATAAAACATGATGGCTTGAGGCATATATCTATCTGCCTATTACCGCCGTTTAACTAAATTACTAATCTTATGACTATAGGGCAGAAACTCTGCATTAATAAATTAATAAATTGAGTGCAAATTCCCGAAAAAAAACAAGAGACAAAAAACGTCTAAATAAAACGCGTTCGCTCTTTAAAACCGTCGCGGCGGCAGCGTTAACGCATTTAATACTAGACAGTAGTCCGGCATTAAAACAATGGGCGGTGTAACGCGCTACTAACCGTCGCCAAATTTGCATTCCTCATTGCGGGTGGACGTAAAAATGCTCTCATTAACCTGGGGTGGGCCAAAACGAAGAGCCCGCACGTAACCGTCGGTGCGTCGACCAAACATAGTGCAATGTTTGGGGCTGTTATTAAGAACTGTATTTTGTTTTAAGGTTTTCCCATTTTAATTGCACAATCAAATCTAGTGCGTAATAAGTTTAAGCATTTTCAAATTCAAATTACAATAAACAAATACTTTTAATATTTGAAATGTTTAAGAATTTGCATTATTTCTTTTTTTTTTCGATTTTTAGATACGCCTGTACTCTTAATTGCATAACCAAGGTACATGGCCTAAGAGCTTGTCAAAATTAAATGCGCCCAACAATTATTATTCAAAGAACTATTAGAAACACCAAATAATACTGTGTCGTTTAGAACACCATTCTTTAAATGCACGATATGCATTTGTTTTTAGTTTTCCATACGATTTTGATTGATGTTCGCTCTATAACCTTATTAATAAAAACCTTTATTAGATATATAAAACAAATGAACTTCGTAGCTATAGCTCCACCTCGTGCGTCTAGTCTTGGCTACTAGCAACATTAAACGACGCACATGAATGCATCGAACACGTAACAGCAATGCCCGCAGCACAAAGATCGCAGCACCAGGACGGAGTAATCGGGTGTCCGGTGTCCGGTTTTCATTACCGGCTGCTTAAAATACCGGACGGGGCGGGCGCGGCGAATACCACCGACACGGCGATGTCTGGTTTTTATCGCGACAAATGTTTATTGCACACCGCTCCTGTAATGCGCCCGTAATTCTGGTGCCGTTTTATTCTGTAGGACAATGGACGGAAGAATGTGAGATTACGTTTGAACAACACGTTTCTAGCTGTACTACTGTTTTTATTGAGAGTGCAATTATACATTTTTGGCTAGGGAAGGTAGCTTAGCCTGTCGGTACTGCGGCTTACCTTCTGCCAGCTTTTAAAAGTTCATAAAAATAATTTCCAAAAAATAGAATAAACATATTTCATATTTTACAGTGTTGATCACCTAAACTGCTTATTTTAATAGTTATTTACCATTCATTATGCCATAGGTGCTAATATCGAAACTGAAAATGGTATTTAAAAGAGGACCAGTTTTCCTCCAATTACCACGGGTTGTTTCTGAAGCTTAATTGGAGATGCTGGCCCAGAAAAGTACTGATTTTGCGTCGTCTCCCCCACGGGACGATCGCATCATATTAAGCTTATATGAATCTCTCCAGGTTTATGGCAAGTTTATGGGGGTGTTTAGTCAGTAGGAGTCTGACATAACTTCGCCAGCCGCCTGGTGTCGTACTCATGTAGAGTTCACCTCCTCCCTCCTCTCGGTGTCCGGGAGGGTGTCTGCTTCACAGGCGAAAAACAAAAAAAATGCAGATTTTAGTCACACCTGATGACACAAATGTCGGAAAATAGACCGGAAATAATATGTCCACTCCACCTATATAAGTGGAAATAGAGTCCAGGCGCGAAGACAACTGGTGCAATGTTAAAAAGACGTAGCATCACTTGCTCTCACTCTCGCTGCCCACAAGGTGTCTCTTTATGCCTCGTTTGAAGGACCCCATGGAAAACGTGTGTAGGTAAACTATTCCATCTTTTAGAGGTGCGATAGTGAAACGATTCCCAAAATTTATTTGTGCGCGATTGAATATTGGAATATTGGAGTAATACTCTTTCAGTGCCAGCCACTACAACACTCGTAGACAGCGTACTCCTTGTAGTGCCGGCCGCCAACAAGCAAAGTAGTGGACTAAAGATCGAATATTGTAACCATATTGTGCTAAAGATGTGTTTCTTGTGACGTTTTAGCTATTTTCCCTATTGTGCGCTATAATTATGACGTATAAACGTTTATTCTTCGTACTTATACCGCAATTATTCGACAATCGTGCAATAGTATCTATTACTCGTTTATTCAACATGAGTTTGTTATAGTAGCGCTATAAGAGTATTGAATTAGCTATTTGTCTGTGTAGGTCGCAACTATACAGCCACACTCAATATTCAGTTATCAGAGCCAATTTGCTGAATAGTTGCTGCCCGTTTATTAAAAAGCGTCTTGATTACTGATACAGCGTTATAAATCGACTAGTCCAATAATAGCTTTTAGATTACAGCTACTGAACCAGAATGGTTTTCAATAAAATTATATCACATTTATTCAGTACAAGATGCAATAACCAATTTTTTGTGACCTTTATAGCTCTAATAATTATGAGGATATTTTCTTAACATCTCTGAAGTTAGTGATTCCGTACACAATTTATTAGTTCACGACAATCTTGAAATCAAACATAAGAAATACACAGATTATAATATGTACCTGATAGCTGAGTTGTATCAAAGTTGTAAACCAGCGGCTTGTAAGCCGATCGTTACCGATACCAGGCAGCGGCTAGTAACGAATAACCAGCCGCTTAATACCGAGTAGATACCTGACTTGAGCATCGAAGAAAAAAACGATTTTTATTACATTTTTTATTGTTAAACTCTTATTTTTGTTATACAGTAGCACTTATTATGTTCTGCTATTTTTGTTTTTTTAATTAAACACGGAAGACACCGTTTATACCTACCTACTAATTTACTTAATTCATAGACGAACAGGAAACTGTGAAACAACGTTTGTGATGATGATATGATAGTGTATGAAAATTATAAGAATAAAGATAGCTACATTAGTTTACTTTAGATCTAATCATCATTATAAACCAAACGCAGGAATCTCGCGGCAAATTTTATTTGCACAGGCTTTTGGTGTATTTAAGAAATACAACTAAATGCTTACTATTGTCTATTACTAGGTATCTGTCCACACTTATTTCTTTGATAAATAATACCTATTTCCAAAACATCTCTCACAAATAAATTATTAAAATAGTTCTATGTATGTCTTTTTGCATGAGAATTTTGACTATTTAACACTTAATTCAGATGCAAATATCACTGTTTATGTCTATTTATGTTAAATGTATCCTATAGTAAATAAATCAGAAGAGAAACAACAAAGATAATGTGAATATACTGTACAATAAAATGTAATCAGCCATTTCCAGCCGCTAGTTATTGCTAGAAATGATAATAAGCCAAATAAGCCGTTACTAACATTTCTAGCCTAGCGGTAGTAACCAGCTTTACATCTATAGTTGTATCTAACCATTCAAGTTTTGCTACCGACTTTGAATCGGGAACACCAAAATAACTTCATTTATTAAATATGGTGGAACAGTGTCGCTGTTATTCAACACATGATCAAATTTATGCGTTATAACAGCAATATATTCACAAAATTCGTGTAATTAATATATTTTTTAATATTTATTTATAGTACAGGATCCGAGTATACAACGACCTTCACCGAGCGGTTAATGGATGAAAAGTATTTTATATCAAATTTAATGTGTTAAAAAATATATTGCGAGTGGGTTGGCTGAAAAATTACAGTCTAGTATATGATTAATTAAATATAATTTTTTTTTTTTAAATATTGCACTTGTTTTGATAATAGATAAATTACATAGGTACCAATCGAAAGTATGAAGCCTCTATAATATGCAAACGTTAGGTTGACTATTTTTTTCCTGTCATAACATTGGGTAGGCAGGTGTAAACAGGCAAGTCAATATTAGTAATTTGCAACCGTCTGGTTAAATAAATAAAATTTATGTTTATATAAAGATAAGCTCATTACAAACACACACACACCAAACCAGTCCAATGTAAAAAAAAAAAATTTTTCTTAATATTAAATTAATCATTAATGGCACTGGACTGAAATTTTTCAGCCAACCCACTCGCGATATATTATTTAACATATTAAATTTGATATAAAATACTTTTCATCCATTAACCTTCTCGGTGAAGGTCGTTCTATACTCGGATCTTAGACTATTAGTAATGTTACGTTTTTAGCACGGCCCATAAATATATGTGAATTATGGCATATCATTTTATCGGTAAATTAATTTTGCAAGATTTCTACACCTGTGCACGTAAGTACAACCATACTACAAAATTCATATTTGGTTGGGTACTTCCATTACTATTGGATAATAAGATAAGGAGAAGGTTGGTATTTGTTCACTCAGTTGCAGTATAAAATATAAAAATTTGTAATCTCATAACCATTAAAGCCAAACTTTTTGGAACAACAGCATTTTATTTGCTTTTATCGCATCAAAATATCGATTTGTAGCACATCGGCAACCTTTATAGCATTATTTTGTGGAATATTGGAAACCATGTACCTTTAACTCCATCAAATAGTGTAGTAGTTACCGCGACAATGCTATTATTACTGCTCTAAAATATGTCAGATTTGGTGTTAAATCATCAGCGATTTATTCTACAGTTAGTTACTCTGCTTCTATTGCACCAATTATAGTTGAATGATTTGCTCCTAAATCCCGTTGAATACACGTTGACTCCACATATGTTCAACTTATAACGACACTCTTATAGAACTGTTTAGTAAAACAGAAACGTAGCCATGACTGTTAATAGTACACCGTTTTGCTAATTGGACGTAGTTACTAGGAGTCTCGTAGTAGCATGGTGGTTTTTAAGCGAACAGAAGAACAATCTTTAGAAGTTTATACCGAAGAACGGTATGAATAAAACAAAAAAATATAATTAAAAACTTTAACTAGGATTGTCGATTAATAAACCTACACGCTACAAGAAAATGGGAAGCAGCAATTTCCAAATATTTTTTTTATCCAGCCCGACTGTATTATCAAAACTATAAATCTCTTTCAACTCTATTCCATTTCAATGTGAGCAATCGGAGTCTCAATCGTGCCACTACCAAGACAAAGCGGAAGCAGACAGAAGCGGAATTCGGCTTCAAAATCTCAACAATTTTTATAAGCAAATTACTCGGTCTGGCATTTATAATATATTTCAATAACAAATTAAACTACGCGCGTCTGTAAACTTCCGCAGCTCTTTATTGCGTTGGACAGCCGCTTAACCAACCGCGCCGTCCGACATTAGCCTAAGTTCATAATCCCCCTCTCCTCCGGATTCAGGGCCACCGCTCCAATGCCCCATTAACACAATTTTATAACCGACATATTAAAATAATAAAAACTTATGCCTCTCTTAATTAAATAATTTAGCGGCGGAGATATGTAAATTGTTTTAGGGGATAGATCAAACAACCCTTTTTTATGGCTTTTAATATGCGGTCTCCGGAGGGACGGGCAGGGGGGGGGGGAGAGGTAAGTTATGAAATATTTAATAACGGCGCACACGATTCCATTTGAATTACTTTCGAGGAAATGACGGGAAAGCAGGCGGCACACCGCGCCGAGCAAACATGACCGCCGCTCGCGGAGTTTTCACGGCGTAATTACACTGTACAATTGCATTTTGTTTGTTTGTGTACCCGACGTCTTATTACTGTGAGATGCAACATAATGAACACTTAGACAAACACGAAATTGCTGTGCCAAATGATATGAGGAACATGCAGTCGTTGAAATTAATCATGTCTGTATAACCGACTTCATGAAGGAGAAGAGAAGTTTCTCTTTTCGTCTGCATACATTATTTTGTTTCTTTTTTAAGTGTTCGCGTGTCTTCGACATTAATTCATTAATTTGTATGATTGATATTTGGTTTCAAAGAGTTTTTTCCGAGATAATGGGACCCCATTAAAATTTGGTGGCGATCTGATAAAAATCTTCGGAAATAGCAAAATTTAACTCGACATTACAAGTAAGTGCAATGCACTTTGAAAGAGTTTATTGCGTGTAACAATATAGTTAGTTAAAGTAAGATACTGTATAATATATTCACTGTATCTAACTACATTACACTTAACGTACAATCAAAACCGCTTTACGTTACAAGAAACGCAAAACAACTTCAATCAACAGGAATCGCAAACGCGCGCGCGCTGATATCTTTAATGACGTCAAATATTTCACTGACCAGCAAATCAGCTCACATCGCCGCGACGATGAGATCAAATTGACTTAAGTAATCAGCTGTGTCCTTCGCAATTACACCTGTCACAGTAAAACCTAGCCGATAAATAAGCCAGCGAGTCGGCGCTCATTATTCAAATTCAATTTATCCGCTCGTATTCCGTAAATGGAGGGGTAAGGCGCTCGCCAACTATTGATACACCAGTAATGGCGACAATTAAATTAGCCACGAACCTTTTTCGTGTCAACTTTGTCTCTTTTTATTGATTGTTAAATAAATTCTTCGTACCTACGTAAATTTCTTAGTTCGTTGCTTGCTTGTTTGTATCTAGTAATATAAAAAAAAATTAAATTCTTCACAAGAACCATTTATTATAATTACAAGAAATATAGTGTTTTACAACAACTACCATAAGCGTGGTAGCTCAACTGTCCAGTTTCGGCAACTAATGCTAGAGTACGGTGACATTAGGGATGTACTATAATCGATTGTTCTAATTTTTGTCTAACAGTATTTACATACTAACTGAAGGCGGAATGATATTCAATGTTGTTTGCGTTAATAACGCTCAAACATACTTAAGATATTGAAACGTTAAAAAAACTATTGCCAAAGTTGCTTTTCTGCTGATTTAACGGTAGTTTAAAAGTTATTATAAGCTACCACATGATGTTTTGGCTCGCTCCCATTGTGATACCGGTATTAGTCGAGTCTACTGTCTCAAATGCCGGGGGAGTGTTTTAATTAATGTTCCCAGACAAATTGCGAAAAAAGCCGGTGTAATGAGAACGGCAGCATCGTATGGGCGAGTGTGTAGTGACGTGTGTCTCGCGGTGTCATCTAATGACGTCATCATTGAGCTTATTAGCGTGACGCTGGAGTGCTTTCAGGCGATGAACGCCGGAGTGGAGATGCTTGTAGCCGGATTACGCTTGTCCCTTCTGTCATTTGAGGGTTATTAATAAGAGGCTACGGTTTGCCGGGATCCGTTTTTAACTGGGCACCGTTGTAGTGGCGTACTATGTCCGTCTATGCCATACCGGTGTGTCATTGGTGATAGAAAAAAAATCCCCGTAACTAAGCTCAACTAAATACCAATTAAATTAAAATATATTTTTAGACCCAATGTGATAGAAAAAAAAATCCCCGTAACTAAGCTAAACTAAATACCAATTAAATTAAAATATATTTTTAGACCCCATGAAAGTGCAGAGTAGTGGTAATTATTTTTTATAAAAGTCAATGAATATTGTGAGGGGTTACTTATAAAGGCTTGCTTGTAAAAAATATTTTTTGGTTGCTTACAAATAATATTATAGTCATAAAGATACGTTCCTTTAATAAAAAAAATAACAATCGAACTTTAAGTTTAGAATTACCTACTAAGACCACGGAAACCTTTACTGATGGAATCAGGCTCGCACTTCGCCGCTTTTTGCAGGTGTAATTGCAGCAATAATTTGAGTCAGCCTTTTAGGTTTATTTCACAAACAGTTTATAGAGTTAATGCGAATAAGAAACTTTGTTCGATTACAAACAACAGTCAGGCTTTCTGCTTCGACGAATGGCCTAAATTAGCTTTTTAACTAATCTTTATCCTCTTTCATAATAAACGTTGATTAAAGTTACACTTATGTTAAAATTGACGCTGTCTCTATCTGTCTTCTTTAACAAAAACGAGACAGCGTCATTTTAAGCCGAGATTTATTAATTTAGCCAAATTTGTCAAGTTAAATATGTCCCACTTTAAACAAGCGAAGGATGTGTACTTGCGGAACACACGTAATGGTTGTCGACTGATCTCTGCGTCAATTCCTAGGAGCACCCTTTATCAGAGAAACTGTAACTCGATGTCCATCTTAATTTTCAATAAAATACCTGAAAGTATAAAACAATTACCCTTTAGCAAGTTCAAGACTGCATTGTATAATTGGCTTTCTGATAGGATGTTCTATAGTGTAAAAGAACTCTTGGGTGATAAATTTAAATAATTGTTATAAGTATATAATTATTTGTATATTTGCATGCTGTATAAATGGCTAAATAGGTTAAGCTCCATTTTGTTTTCACAATATACCTACATAATATTGTATTAACACCTTTACTGTAAATTTAGAGCAAATAAAATTATTTGTATTTGTATTTGTAATGAGATGGTATCAGTTTTTTTCAGACGCCTCAGTGGCCAAGTGGTTAAGCGCTTGCTCGAGATCTGGAGGTCCCGGGTTCAATTCCCAGGTAGGGCAAGATTTTTAGATTTATAGCCCGGGTTTGTGATCACCCGGGTTTGTGATCACCCGGGGTTTGTGATCACCCGGGGTTGTGATCACCCGGGTTTGTGATCACCCGGGTTTGTAATCACCCGGGTTTGTGACCGGGGTTGTCACCAACTCGCATTTCGCGGTACGCGTGTTGATTTAGCCAATACCATCACTTTTAGAGAAGACTTAATTTTAATGATGGAGGATTTTGCCTTGCAGTGGGATAGTATACAGGCTGTACTTTTTATCAGTTTTTTTTATTAGCAGATATGTACAAAAATTACTTTTTTTTTATAGCAGAAGGAGGCAAACGAGCAAGCGGGTCACCTGATGGAAAGTAATCACCGCCGCCCATGGACACCTGCAAAACCAGAGGAATCGCAGACGCGTTGCCAGCCTTTAAGAAAGGAATAGGCTCGTTTCTTGAAGATTTTTATTTATTTTATTATTTAAACTTTTGCAACATTATAATATTACATGGCGGACATAATGCCTGAGGCATTTTCTACCAGTCAACTTTAGGGTGGTGCAGAGATAACATGGTAGGTGCATTTTCGGTAACAAAAAGCGAAAGAGAGCGTGAAAGTAATTTTTAACTTCTAACTAACAAACTAAAAATAAACATACACACACAAATTCACAAATAAATAAATAATAAATAAGATCCCTAAGTCGTAACGGCCCGGAAATACCGCCGCCGGCGCCGAGAGCTGGTTCCACAACACTGTAGTTCGAGGCAAGAAATTTCGTGAAAACGCACAGTAGTAGACCGCCATCCATCAAGGTGATGTGGATGGAATGATAGTCGATTGCGTGTAGTGCGGTGTAGGAAATCAGCGGCAGTGATCAAGCCGAACAATTCCTCAGAACACTCCCCATGATATATAATGGTGACTGCTAGAAACCGCATGAAAAAAAGACGAATTCCTTTTTTTTATTTTTGTCATATTTAAAACACTTGACTTGACCAGCTCTTGAAGTTTCTTGCGGTTTCTAGCAGTCACCTTATATGCGGTACAATATACAGAGAGACGCAACGCCTCTCCGAAGAGCCAATGGATCGAGCCGACCTAAAATAACCACGTCGTCGACAACTCGAGCAGCTCTGCGTTGAATACGGTCAAAAGGAAGGAGTTGGTATTGGGGTGCTCCAGCCCAAAGATGGGAGCAGTATTCCAAATGCGGCCTGACCTGTGCTTTATACAGTTGTAAGCGGTGGGCCGGCGTGAAATACTGACCCGCTCTATTAAGCACACCCAGCTTTTTCGAAGCTAATTTAGCTTTACCTTCCAAATGACCACGAAACTGAACGTCACTCGAAATATTGACGCCAAGGACTCCAATAGTCGGATTGGTATCAAGGGAAGCTCCCTCAAAGTTCAGAGGTACGACAAAAGGATGTGGATGAAAGTACTTAAAAATAAATGAAATAAAATATGCTTTAAAATAGTAAAATTGTTTAAAATCCCATGAGCGAAACCCAAACGTTCTACTACCGACTCTACCATTCAGTTACCGTGGGTACTACTACACTTTTTAACAATACCTACTTAATTTAATATTTTAACATTTACAGTCAACCTTGTCAACAAAATAAATTTTAATAAAATGCAGCTGCATACTAGGCATGCCTTTTAAGTTCTGTCGTTTCCATATTTCCCGGCAATTTTGAATTTGGAACTGTTCTATATTCGAATGTGTTTAAATTTCAAGGCAGTTGAAAGTGTTAGGATTAATGCTATTGTTTAGTCACAGCGTCGATTGGAATCTGTCAGGTTACGTACGAAAATGAATCTTTCTAAGGAAAATGTTCGTGCAATAATTTTCTACAACTTTAGAAAAGGCCTGACACGGCTTCAGTGTTTTGAAGAGCTAACATCTGTGTTCAGTGATGAAGCCCTATGTCTGCGGACTGTCGAACGCTGGTATTTAGAATTCCAGCGTGGACATACTAGTGTTAGTGACAAATCTCGTGAAGGACGCCCAAAATCCGCCTTCACTGAAGGTCACGTCATAGCTGTGAGACAACTATTTCTCGAAGATCGTCATGTGACGTATCGAGAGATAGAGGCTCTATTAGGCATCTCAGGGACAACCATTCAGAAGATCTTGCATGAAGCGCTTGGTGTGAGAAAGCTAGTTTGCCGTTGGATACCGCATCTGCTTTCCGACGATCACAAGGCGGCCCGCGTCAGATGGTGTACGAAAACTCTGCAAAGGTTCAACCGAGGAGAGTCAAATCACGCGTAGACATCATCAGTGGTGACGAATCTTGGATCTATGCCTACGATCCTGATTCCAAACAACAATCTACAATCTGGGTCTTTCAAGACGAGCCAAAGCCGACTAAAGTTGTTCGGTCTCGAAGCACTTCAAAGAAGATGGTGGCCACGTTCGTTGGAAAAACCGGCCATGTTGCGACTATTGCACTTGAAGATCGTAGAATGGTTAACGCAGAGTGGTATACCACAGTTTATATACCACAAGTCATCCCGAACTTCGAAAATCTAACTCAAAGCGACGCATTATCCTGCACCACGACAACGCAAGCTCACGCAGCGCTCGTCAAACGATTGAGGATTTGAAGCAGGAAAAAGTAGAAATTCTTGACCATCCTCCATACAGTCCTGACCTAAGCCCTAACGATTTCTTTACATTTCCTAAAATTAAGAAAAGTCTTCGTGGTCAAAGGTTCCAGTTCGGTGAAGAAGACGTCGTCGTCGACGCTTTCAAGTCAGCCATTTTGAACACCCCCACTTTAGAGTGGAATAAATGTTATAATACCTGGTTTGAGCGAATGGAAAAGTGTATTAAGCTACGTGGTGAATACTTTGAAAAACAATAAAAAGTACTATAAAGTTCTAGTTGTGTTTTTTTCTTCAAACGACAAAACTTAAAAGGCATGACTTCGGACCAAATATTACATTTGGTCCGAGGGCATGACAGTTCAATACAACCGAATTATGTTACAATATTGAAGTTTTTTAGGTTCGGTTATAAAACCTAACTAGGTATACGTATAGGTATAGAACATAAAATTTATAATTAAATGTCGATGCTGAAATAAACTTTTACGATGATAACGTTAAGTTCAATAATCAAGATCCTCGATGCAAAATACAAATCAAGAGTGTATTTGCAGTTGAACCTGTCTTTTTGCTTTTGTTAGTGTCAGACTGTTGGTATCGTCCCGTCCGCCCCAAGTTACCTTTTTAATGCTATTTAAAACGTATGTAATGAGCAAACGTTTAGCCTTTTTTCTCCTAATACAAAATTACGAAATACCGGAAGGACTGAAAAAAAGGTAGTAGCACTCACTATGTACTAGAAATTTTTAACTATTTGATCAAATTAAAGTTCACTATAATTTATTTAGGATCGAAGCTAGTTGGATTCACAAGTTTCCTTCAATCGAATACTTAGGAAATAGCAAGGTAAGGCAAACAGGCAAGAAAAAACAGACTAAAATAATTATGTAAAAGAAATGCTCGTGACTAATTATTACTTTCAAAGTCAAATGCTTACGTTAATCTAAATAACATCAGTGTGAACATAATATTTCAATTTCAATTGTAGAACAACGGATAAATGTTTTTAACAAATCTGAACAAACCTCTGTTGGCAGACGGGAACACACCATTTGCAACAAAAACTTAGTCGTGTTTTAGTGTTGTGCTTGCTATATGTACGAATGCAATTTTTTCACGTCTTGAGAATTGAGTGCGAGTACATTCTCACGGCTGCCTATGTACTGTCGACATCATAACGCACTTGATTTATGAAGTGATAGATATGATACAGGTTGCAATACGAAAAGTGGTTTTTGAATTGAAGTATCATCACTCTAAATTATGTTCGGTGGTTTTGAAGTTTTTTTAGTGTATTTCATTTTTAGATTCTTTCCTTTTTATCGAAAAATAGGTCAAATAGGTCGCAAAACGAAAATATTTTTGTCGAAAACTGTAACCAACCTCGCGTTTATAACGTACATGCTGGTCCACTGCTATACAAAAGTGATTTAAAAGTTGTTACAAATCCAAGCATTGGCGTATTATAACTGGACGACAACACCGCGAAGCAAGTTTTTGCGCACTCAGTCTTGGATTTTTTTTGACAGTTTTTTGACACTAACTGTCAACGTCAAATTTGACAGAATCGAGCATAGACTATGCGATATATAAGAAGAATACTTAGGATGAACCACAGAACCGAAATAACGAAACTTGTTCAAACTAAAGTAGTCTGTAAGTCTATGAAAACTCGGTACAAAGTCAAGTGTGTTTTTGTAGGTGCGGTCTCATGCGACCGCTTGGGGTTAAGTTGCGACTTGTTGGTTGCAAATGCCTTAATAATTGCGATTTATCCAAGCAAATGTGGAGCGGCCGCAAAACCTTGCTTCGCGGTATCGTCTCTGTTATAATACCATGCTTCAACCCGTCATCATACAGCCCGTGTGTCACTCGATGCCCAACCGCCAAACAACGCACAACAAAAGATATTAATTTCGTGCGGACACTCATGCATTTGAACGTGCGTGCGTCCATGGGCGTTCCGTACGGGCTCGTGGAAACCAAACGCAGATAAAACGACGGCTAATTCGAAATAGCTCATTGTTGTCTGCATCTATACAAAGGCTGGTTACTTTCACAGGTACGAGTGTTGCACAATGCGGACACTTATAAACGCAAGCTAAATGCCAAGGGTTGCTGTCGGCGAATGACGGATAGGCCATGTCCGGTCTTAAAACAAAGTTTGTTGGCTTGCGTGAAGCGGTCGACTGTGCTGCACTATTGAAATATTGCTAACTACTGCACAGTCGTCATTGCATTCCGTGTTTACTGTAAGCTGTAAAGTGAAAAACAATTTAACGTCCTGCTGACTTTACTCGATGTTGGTAAAGGCGTAGATTCTTAAATTCTGAATTTGTGGGGAAAAAGTTTTTCTGGAAACTGAACATTTTTGACTGTTTAATGAATTAGGTACTATTTGATGTTGCGACTTTATACTCGAGAAATGTAGTGTTTGACATGTTTACTTAAAAATGCACCTGCGAACGCGAATGTTGTAAATATTTCATAAAATGTCTTCATACTAATCACATAATTTTACTATCACAATAAACGAAAAAATAAATGATTATAATTAAAAGTAAAAGCTCACAATAAATTGAGAGCGCTAACATTATGTAAGTGAGAAAACAATTAAGCTTGTAATTACTATACCTACATATAAAATGAAAGGTAACATTACAGCAGCAAATGGTATGAAATGTGGAATATATATTTATAGTAGGAGGAGGCAAACAAGCAGGCGGGTCACCTGATGGAGAGTAATCACCGCCATGGACACCCGCAAAACCAGAGGAGTCTTTAAGGGTGGAAGGGGCACCAAGTGTCATTATTTCACGCCGGATGTTCATGAGAGGGTGGTATTACGCCGGACGAGCCGGCCCAATGCGTGCTGCAACGCAGCGTGGCTCTACCACTCAGTCAGTGTCACTCATTTCGTACCACCCAGGGGTCACGTGTAGGGTCTCTGTAATGTTACCAAATACTCGTATTTTCTCAAGTATTCAATTCGTACAAAGAATTAATTGGCATGAACTAAATTGGCCTTATCAGTGACACATCGCTTTTTAACCATCAAACTTAATATTGAACAAAAGGAATTTTGTTATGATTTTTTTTTTTTATATAAGAGGGAGGCAAACGAGCAGGCGGGTCACCTGATGGAGAGTAATCACCGCCGCCCATGGACACCCGCAAAACCAGAGGAATCGCAGACGCGTTGCCGGCCTTTAAGGGAGGAATAGGTTTAAGGAAGGAATAGGAATTGGGAGGAGGGGGGGGGGTGGGGGGGAAGGGGCCTCCGGAACCCGCAAAACCAGAGGAATCGCAGACGCGTTGCCGGCCTTTAAGGGAGGAATAGGTTTAAGGAAGGAATAGGAATTGGGAGGAGGGGGGGGGGGGGGGAAGGGGCCTCCGGAACCCTCACTGGTCGGACGAAACACAACAGCACCAAGTGCCATTATTTCACGCCGAATATTAGTGAGAGGGTGGTATTACGCCGGGCGAGCCGGCCCAATGTGTGCTGCAACGCAGCGTGGCTCTACCACTCAGTAAACAAACATAAATTAACAGTAGACGTAGAATAGAAGAAAGAGGTCTTCTGTTCCGTGACATCTTCTCTTCTTCTTCTACTTCTCAGCCTTTATCAATCGCGTAGATGTAGGCTTCCATCAAATTACGCCACACGTCCCTATCCTGTGCTCTCTCCATCTACTTAAAGCCGGCCACTTTTTTCAGGTCATCGTACCAACGCATTTGAGGTCTACCTGTTCTGTTTCACACACGGAGCAAATTAATCTGATGTATCAACAGCTCGATGTACTAAAGCTAAATTATCGTTAAGGCAAAATGGTTGTAGCGTCATCCTAAATATCGTAGAGTCGGTCGTAGGTCGAACTCTTAATTTAATGATGTCAACCGTGTGTTAACTTCAACACGTTCAAAAAGAAACATTTCTACGTTC
This sequence comes from Scoparia ambigualis, assembly GCA_963921215.1. Classification (NCBI taxonomy): domain Eukaryota; kingdom Metazoa; phylum Arthropoda; class Insecta; order Lepidoptera; family Crambidae; genus Scoparia; species Scoparia ambigualis. Next base: position 28,834,994 of record OY992505.1, on the reverse strand, counting down.
AATCCCTTATTCCACTTTCATGTAACAAACCACGAAAGCTTTTTAAACAAGCATGTTTGTCGTGGTCGTCAATGACTCTTCAATTGCATTACGAGCCTCAACAACTTAAGAATAACTTAGACGCGCACCCACCATTCAGGTATTATAACTAGAGACGACGCAATAAAGTAAGTTTTTGCGCACTGAATTGCAGTCCGTGGGCTGCAAACGTCTGACGACAAGGCCTCGAGTACCCTACCGCACGCGTTGGCGCTGGCATCTAGCTAAACACATTTTTTGTATTGAATGTCTCCTCCAATTATAACATCTCAATGGCACCTACCAAACAAGTTTGTGGGAAAAGGGTCTGGAAGGTCGAGGCTAGCAAACAAGGGCGTGGACTCCGCGGCGCACGCGTGGGCCCAATATGGCGGCCTTAACAACTTAATAAGCGGTTGTGCGTGATTTACGCGCGCTCGCGGCGCCGGCCGGCGCATTGCCCGTAGCGGCCCGCACCGACTTATTTATACTAATTTATGACAGATAAACATCGATTTTACTTAAAGATTACTATACGGGGAATTAAAAATGACACTGTAAAACTATCACACGTATAAATCAAATGAAACCATTAAATTATAACAGCTAATAGAAACTCGAGCTCATTAGGGGCCATCACGGCAACCGGTTCGCGCTGGCCGTTGATTCCGTTATAAATCTTGGGCGCGTGCTAATTACGCTGCACTTAATAAATCTCTGATATTATATAGGTCGTAAATACACCATAAATGGCATTCCGGAGGTTAGGCCGCAGACCTCACGGCGCGGCGGGAGTTATGGCCCTCCGCGCGGCTGTAACAATCGCTTTGAATCGAAAATAACCGGAAAATTTCCACAACTTGTCTAATGGCTTATTGTTGTAGTGCGGCGTTGTTGTTACGACTAACAAATTGCCGTCTTGTCAATGTGTTTGGACCGTTATTTAGTGTTGCGTGCTTTGAATGTGTCCCGTGAATGTTTTACGAATAAATTCAACTGAGAAAAGCAGTCTCTTTACTTGGAATGATGATTCATTTAGGAACTACACTGTACGTGTTTGCAGTTTATTGTTTTTTTAAGTTAAGTATGGAAATTGCTTTTTGTGTTTACAGCTTTTAGATAGTAAAAAAAGTTTATATTCTTTTGGAGAATGTAATCTTTATGGCTTTTATCATTAAAATATTGCAAAAACAACTTGTCTTTTTCCTCGTGTAATATTATTTAAAGTACCTACTTACTTATTTAGTTATTTAGACTTTTGATGTGTGTGAAAATAAAGATTGGCATACATACATACATACAATCACGACTATTATCCCCGAAGGGTTAGTCAGAGACTAGGCAATGAGGACAGCGCAAGCAGTCTTATACCGTAGTCTACTTTTCACCAAAAAAGTGATTATAGTACGAGGGGCGTTCAAAATATTCTCGGTATTGATACGTTACAACCTCTTTTATATATATATTTGTTACTGGCCGCTAAGATTCATCCATTGACATTAAAAAAAAGTAAAATTGGAACCGAGATGTTCTTTTGTTTTTCTGCAATTGCCGAACAAACATGAACACCATGAGCGAATTAACAATTTTAACGAAATTAGAGCACCGATCCGTCATAAAATTCTTGACAAAATAGGGTAAAAATCAAAAAACCATAAAAGAGGAAATGGATTGTGTTTACCGTGAGTCTGCTCCTTCTTTATCTACTATTCAAAAATGGTCAAGCGAATTTAAGCGTGGAAGGGAGAGTATTGAAGATGACCCTAGACCTGGCCGGCCTGTAGTGGCTACCTCACAAGAAAATATTGATAAAGTGGAAAAACTTATATTGGAAGACGGCCGAGTGAAGGTAAAATCTATAGCTCAAGTAACCAATCTCTCTATTGGTACCGTACATGACATTATACATGACCATCTTAATATGTCAAAAGTAAGTGCAAGATGGGTTCCGCGAATGCTGACGCTTCTTCAAAAGGATATGCGTGTGGCTTGCTGTTCAGATTTTATCGACCTGTGTGGTGAAAATCCCGATGAGGTGCTGCAAAAAATAGTTACTGGAGATGAAACCTGGGTTCATCATTATGACCCAGAGAGCAAACAGGAGTCCATGCAGTGGCACATTAAGGGTTCAGCTCATCCCAAGAAGTTCAAGGTAATCCCGTCAGCTGGCAAGGTCATGGCCACAATATTTTGGGATTGTGAAGGAGTTTTGCTTATCGATTATAAAGAAAAAGGTGTAAATATCACAGGGCAGTACTACGCTAACGTTATACGTCAATTAAGAGATGCGATCAAAGAAAAGAGGCGAGGAAAGTTAACCAAAGGTGTTCTGCTTCTGCATGACAACGCCCCTGTCCATACTGCTCATATTGCCAAGGCAGCTATTGTTGAATGTGGGTTTGAAACTGTTACTCATCCACCCTATAGTCCGGACTTAGCCCCAAGCGACTTCTTTTTGTTCCCCAATCTTAAAAAGGATCTGCGTGGAAATAAATTTTCTGACGATGAAGCGTTGAAGACGGCCGTGGAGGAGCATTTTTACACCAAAGATAAAAAATATTTTTATGAGGGATTAAAAAAAATAATTGATCGATCTTATAAGTGTATGAACATAGGGAGGGAGTATATTGAAAAATAAAAATATCAAACTTTTCGTACTTCTTTGTTTTTATCCACATACCGAGAATATTTTGAACGCCCCTCGTATATGAAGTAGTAAAATATGTAATAGTCAATAAAGATTGACGTTAGTAATTTTGTTTTATTTATGTATATTTGTGCTGTTTCGTACTCTACATATATTTTCACAGGTTGAGTGTTCATACACTATAAGCAAGAAGGGCAGTAAAAAAAGAGGCGGAACGCATCTTTTAAAATTATTTCGATAAGTCCAAGTGAGATTAGTAAAATCCAAGAGCAGGAGGAAAGGAACCATAGGTCAGCCATTGGTCAGGCCTTCTCAAAAATTGAAAATCACTTTAACGAACGAACGACACAATACATCATTCAAAATAATTATTTGACCACCAATCATAAATTATACCAATGCATGAGTCGCCTAGTAATTTAACTGCGATAAATTAAGGTAAGACATAATATAGGAAAATGAACAAAATTCCCTCTCAAGTTGAGGACTATCTTGGCGTCATCGAGGGCTCTCGCGACGCCCCGCTAACGAGGCGACTCGGCGACCTTCGCGACCATTAGTGGTCACTTCATCCCGCGCCTTTTACATGTAGCCTCCTTAATATTTTCAATACGTAACTGCTTCATTAATAAAATAATGAACAACACTTAGATTTGATTTCTTTTTTCACAGGACAGACTGAAGACCTCGGTCTTGTTTAACTGTAAGTTTGTATTATTGTCTAAAATGCATTCATACACTTATGACTTTTATTATCCCTGAAGGGTCTCTCAGGGATTAGGCAATGAATACCGCAAAAGCAGTCCATTGCCAAAGTTTCACCAAATTCACCAAATGTACAACTGTTCATGGTATAGTAACGGTGTTTGTAACAGGCAACATTTAAGTTGAATAAAACCTTTTTCTTTACTTTAACGTTTTTATTTAATTGTTTTTTGTTGTCGTTTTTGATTGAAATAACTTGACAGAATTGATGTTACAAAATAGAAGTAGTATTATTTTATTATTGTTCTTTTAGTTTTTATCGTATCGTTTAATAAAGTATTTTGATCTCGTTTTGTAAACTGGTGTTTTCATTCAACAACTGCGTGCTCAGCGTATTAGGTAGAGTACCCATCGCCGCTCTCTGTTATAGGATGTACCTATTTGCAATCTTTAGTCCGTTGGTCACCTTTCACGACACCCAAAGGAAGAGATGGATTAGTAGTATTCTTCTAATAAATAACCGCCATCGCACAGCTCCAAAAACAAAAAAAAATCATTTTTAATATAAAAAAAACAAAAGCTTAACTTTTATGACAACATTTCTCTGTGGTATCCCGTCACATTACGTTACACCTAAGTCCGCACCGTTTATTTGGATGGAACGGATGGAACGTTTCAGTTTGTGCGATGGGACAGAACCGGCAAGAGGCTTATTCCGCGCTGCTGCCGCGCGGCGGGATTTTAGGGAAACATATCTGAGGAACGACACGACAAATAAGCTGCCCATTCAAATGTTACCGTTTTTAAACGAATGAAAAATTTGTAACCAGTTTTGTGGAAGGAATAGTTGCGGAGAATACTAGATAATAAGTTATTCATAGAGAACACCAACGCGCAACGTTTGAGGATTATATTTTGTTGTTATGGTATTCCATACATACATATAATCACGAATATTATCGCCGAAGGGTTAGTCGGAGACTATGCAATGAGGACAGCAAAAGCAGTCTTCTACCATAGTCCACTTTTTACCAAATAGCGACTACACATGTGCTCAGCCTGACAGGTGGTAATCCCATCGCCGCTCTATGCTGTTGGAAGTATGTGCAGTATTTAGTCTGTTAGTCGCCTTTTACGACACCTTAGTGAAGAGAGACACTGTTAACTGTTGGAATATGTAAACAAAAATGTTATGTCATTATTTGTAATAATGACATAACATTTTTGTTTGGTAATCGACTGTCTTTGTGAAATGTTCCCTGAATGGTCTGCAAGAGTATATTATCATTAAGAGCCCTATTACATATCGACTGTTATTTTTGCGTAAAATGGCCAATTATGGCGTTCTTGATCTCAGAAACCAAAATACATTAACAATTTTGACTTAGTAAATTGAAGAGGGGGTGGTATATATTCTTTCATCGCTAAGCGACACGGTTAATCCTCAAATATTGCTAACATATAATTAATAAAAATAATCCTTCAAAACTCACATGCCTTGTCTAAGCGAAAAGTTTTATAAAAAATTAAACTTATAAACTTTCCTACACTCACACCAATGGCCTAGCCCAAGAGAAGCTTCGTAGAAACTCGTTAAATGGTTAATAGACAACGGATAAACATACTTAAAATACTTAAATACATACTCATCATACATAGAAAACACCCAGACCCGAGACAATTTAGAAAAACAATAATTTCCAAATGGACCCGATCGGGGATCGAACCCGGGACCTCAGAGATGGCGACACCATGAAAACCGGTGTACAAACCACTCGACCAAGGAGTTTTGAAAACTTCTACCTAAAACGGATACAGCTTGTTCGCACTGTGCAAGTATTTTAATCTTGTAACGAGTATTAGCTTCGTACATTGCTAAATTAAAACGAATTTTAAAATAATCAAACTAGCGAAGCAATGTATTTCTACAACCACAAAATAAATACTACTACTATACGTGTACAGTGTTTACTCGAAAGCGGGTATTCAATACTAGCTTCTAAACGTTGAGGTGAAACGCTCGGAACCGCAAAGCGCCAGTTGTCCGCATTTATTTACACAACAGTGTGGGCACAATGTAGCCGGCCTGTCCCGAGGCGGGTCTACCATAATTAACATGCATTATGAATTATCGAAAATGACCCCCCTCCGATACTCTAATTACACGTTTCATACGCCGTTGGTACCGGTAATAAATAGCTTTGTATTTTATTAATACGTGTTTCCAACGTTATTAGATATCTTTGTCGGGATGAATCATAGCCGCCGTCCCCCATTATGTGTTAATTGTGTATATTTATTGTTTTGTTTTGTGGCGATTTGTGTTTTTGATTCGATATCGGACTTTTTAGGATGAAATGAGTTTTCGTCTTATGGTTTTGGGTACAAAGGTGGCGATTTAACCACCTGCAGTCTTCAAGGATGCGCTATTATATTAATAAGTTGAATACCATAACAATTAATTTGGTTTCATAGAAACTTTAAAAATATTGTTATTTAATTCTTGACTGAGACGACAACTGTTACAAAAATGATGATCGTATAGTATTTTACATTCATACATATTTATATGTTCACGACTATTATCCCCGAAGGGTTAGTCAGAGACTAGGCAATGAGGATCGCAAAAGCAGTCCTCTGCCGTAGTCCACTTTTCACCAAATAACGACTGCAGATGTGCTCAGCGTGAGAGGTGGTGAGCCCTCACCGCTCTATGCTGTTAGATGCTGAAAAATGTATTTTGTGTAAGTATACAAAGAAATGTAGAACTATTTAATGTTTTTATCGTGTATACTAAAGGTAAGTAATAAGTTTTCGTAGATCGCGGTAGATGGAGTTATAGCTAGTGTTCCCGAAGGCTTTTAGCCCTAAATTTAAGCCTATTGGTCCTTTTTTAGGGCTACGCTGATAAAGTAGCTCTTTAAAAGGATAGCCATTTTAAAAAGGCTATAGGACCCCCTCGACTATAACCTTTTTTGTAGTAATAGGATTATTTTAGGGCTAAAGCCTTTTTTAGACTAGGCCTGAGTAAGCCCTCATAATTCGTTTGTTCTTATTAGTTCTACTCATCAGTCTTACTGTAGGACTAATGATACTTTTTTTTTCTAACTGTTCTACAATTTATTGGAGTAAGTACATGGTGGTAGAACTAGTGAGACTTAGAGTTTATGAATTTCTCAATAGTCCCTTATGAAAATTTTCTGAACTATTGTAGGTACTTACAGGAAAACTCAATCATCAAAATGTCAGAATAACATAGATTTTGGTTAGGGTGTCGCAAAGAAGGTGGACGAAGGAGGACTTACAAAATTTACAAGCAAAAATACTTTTTTTCACAAAATGACATAAGCCATTGCTAGAGTCTGGCCCTTTATTGTTCTGAGGTCTGGCCAACGAAAGTTGAACCTCGTAGTTATATTTGATGGGCAACACTTTGTCTCTATGTGTGTCTATCTGAGGTGTCATTGTCGTATGTCAAATTGAAATTTTAACTGAGAAAATTGCGGCTGTGTGAGTGACCTGTGTTACCCTATCATGTTTTTTGAAATTGCCGCGTTTTTCTTGGTTCAGCTTTCGTTGTCAATAAGTAGACAAAACTTCCAGAATAGGTTCTATTGTGAAAAAGAAGTTAAAATGTTCAGTTGATTTTTATAGAACCGACACTTAAAAAATTTGCTATATTTTTGTATGAAGTAACGGCACCACGAAACAAGGTACGAATTAAAAAAGGCACGTTTTTTGGTGCCGTTTTTCAAGTAGTAGTTTTTCAAACTTTTCAAGTAGTTCTAAAATCAAAATTTCGAATTTAGAACTTTGTTCCAATGTGTAAATGAATGTCAAACTTCGGCTACTACTGCAGCAACTTGATTGATAGTATGTATGTATGTAGGTACTTATGTATGTATGTATGTATGTAAGAATTCACGGAAATGTTGACGAAATTGGACGATGAATACACAGAAAGGCTGTGGGTGCAGGTGCAATCCACCTTTTCCCTGTACGAAGCATTCATGCAATTTAAAAAATAACTGCCTACTAATATTCCGTAACACGTAAAGTTAAGTTAATTTATACAAATCATTCAAGGATACTTATCAAGTAAACTTTAAGTAGGTAACGTGTTCCATTATTTACAAACTCCTGAAGAGTTCCACTATTCACTTCCTGGCTTCATCATCAGATCAGCTCCAAAATAAAAATTCAAGTATTATCACCCGAACAACATAATACACATACAAAGTTTCATTTCGATACGACGAAGTTAGAAGTAGGGTAGATGGGTAGAATCGACTACCAAGATTTTATTACATTGTTTATTCATAGTTAATAAGAGAAGCTATAATATTAGGGTGTTCAAGTTTTTTTGACGTGACAACGTCTTATAAATTGGTTTGCCGGGTGACACTTCAAGAAACTGCGTTACGCTCCGCTCACGTTATGCGCTCACAATGAGAGCGAGTGAGAGGCACGCGTCCCTTCCACTCGGGCATGGTTAGCCCGCCTAATATTTTGTTAATATGAAATTCAGTGCGAGATTCTTTGTATAAATTAATGTTTTAAATATAATTCTTTGTATAAATAAATGTTTTAAATTGTTACTATTATTTCATCCTTCTTCCTACTATACGAATGAATATTCACATTAAAATTATTTTACCACTCAAAGTCGTTGTCACGTAAAACTTTCGCCCGTATACCGACTTTACAGGCAACCAATTTTTTTATATTACCTACTTAATTGTCGGTGTTACCCACGTGTTACCTGCCTTTAATTATTTTAAATGTTTATTATTTTTGGGGATTTTTGTCTCTTGACATAATATACTTATAAATGAATATTACTCAAACGCAATTTTTAGTTTTCCTAATACCGGAGAAGAGAGTGAACTAACTTTCTAAAGTAGATATTCTTGAATTAAAGCATACAGCCTTGATGGCTACGAGCTTCACAACCTTTATAACCATTTCAGAAGGTTAGGCGTTACTGTTAACAGACTAGCTTTAAAAAGGCCAGGTATTTTAAAGGCCTATTGGACCTCCAACCAATAGGCTTAAATAAGTCTAACTTAAAAAGCTAAAGGGTTATTTAAGCTTTTAGGCTTTTAAAAGCCTTAGTTACGATAATAGCAATAAAAAAAGGTTAAAGGCCTATAGGCCGTGTCAACACTAGCTGTATTAGTAGCTGCTTCGAAATGTTGTTGTGTTAATAAGACATTTCACAAAGACAGTCGATTACCTACAAATGACTACCTAACTTATCTTATCTTATCTAGTGGGGCCTTAAGAGATCTCCCTCTCGCAGTAGCACGTCGACCCATTGGGATCTTTTGTGCAACCCCGTCCTATCACTCTGCCTCCTCAGTGAAGATAATTGCCATAAGCTTGGCAATGTTCTTGAGGGCGAAGAGCCTAATCTTCTGGTTTCGGGTATGCCGATCCCAGAAGATTCATTATTTTCCTGGTAAAAGAGTCGCAGTCACACAGTAGGTGCTGCATAGACTCCGTTTCCCCTTCACATGCCCTGAACAGGTTGTCTGTTGCTAGTTGCATTTTGTGGAGCATTTGTTTTGTGCCATAGTGCCCAGTCAGGGCTACCTACTTACAAAAAATGTGGTGTTTGAGCCCCAATGGCTATTTGACAGTTGTAACAATAAAAAATAAAATATATAGGAAATGGTAGTTTATGATTTAACGATAATTATCCAATAAATTTTTTTATTAAGATATTTCGTAAATATTTTATTTTTATAAAATAAATTGGCGATTTTTTATCTGTGGATTACAAGACCCGAAACACGGGCGGCCATGATTGAGCTTCATGTGACGTCACATTTCACAAAATTATCAAAAAGTATCTGTCAGGTTTCAATCTTTGATTATATACATGTCTAGATAGAGCCTGGCCGTAAAAAAACGTAGATAAATTTATAGGCCAACATTGGCCTATCGCGCAATCCTGGCGGTCAGTGTCATTGTGCCGTCAACTAAGGCCGTCAAGCAGTGTTTACCTCTCGCGTTTCGGTGAAATTGTTCGCAAAATGACCGTTTGCTCAGTGAAATTCTGTCGAAACTACAAAAGAATTTTTTTTTCGAAAAGGAAAGTCACGTTTCATCCCTATCGATAAATTTTAATAAAAATTTAAAGTTGTTTAAGTTTAAGAAAATTGTTGTTATAATAACGGCCATGTATGCGTAGTGTTGCTGGTATCAAAATGTAGAATTCCCATTATTGGTGGCAGATTATAAAAGGAGGTTTAAATATAATAAGTATGATTAAAAATACTCAGTCTTGTAAGTTAGTATTTATACATGGTCTTGTTGTAAATAAAGTAAATACATTAAATATCATTATTATTGGAACGCTTTCAAAGTTATTTTTTTTAAACTGATGTCTGATTTATAGGAGCGTAAATAAATGTCACGGTTCCTATTCGATGCCGAATGTTTGTAAACATATTACTGTCATTTGTGCAAATGTCTAGTTTCACTAGGATTATTACTGTTTTTTGAAAGAAAGACACAATAGTTAACTGTTTTCTTGTAAATGTCTCTCAAGAAAAAGGAAAATCCTACTGCAACTAGGTATAACAGTAATCTGTTTACAAACATTCGTCATCGAATTTGGCTGGATTATAGGTTCCGTTCTAAAACAAGAAAAAATATAATACCTACTGTAATATTTTATACTACTATTATTATAAATTGTTATTGTGGTATGGTATCGTATCGATATTCGAAACGAATAAAAAATTATTATGTTTGAAATGGAATGTACATTAGTATTTATGTAAGAAGTGTGTGTTTAAGTATATAATATGTAGGGGATGGTAGTATGAATGCTTCAGAGCTCGATGGCGCATCGGCTAGCACGTTCGGCTTGTGACCTTGCCCGCTAAGCAACTTTCGCAATGCCGGGTCACTGGATGGGTGACCAAATTTAAAACATCTCGAGCTCCTCCGTGCTTCGAAAGGCACGTTAAGCCGTTGGTCCCGTTTGTTGTCGTAAGATGACAGTTGTTAAAACCCACCAACACGCATTGGACCAGCGTGGTGGATTATGGCCCAATATTCCCACGTGCTATCTCCATGTGGGAAGCCTGCGCCTAGCAGTCGGACGTTTATAGGCTGATGATGATGATGACGATGTTAGAGAAAGTGCGTGTGTATGTTTGTGCGCCTAAAAGGTCAATATTTCTCGTCTCATGTAGGTAAACTATTGGACACGGATATTGATGAGCAGTCATTACATTATGTAACCTTTACAACTGTTCGACCACATAGCAAACATTTAAATTTTCAGATTTCCAACTGATCCGGTAGAAAGAAGTCGTTGTCGAAATATTTAACTACAAGGTTTCAACATAATAAGAAATTAGAGAACATGAAAAATGATGTAACATCCAAACGAAACAAATACAAAGAGAACGCCATTAATTGTTTTGATTTTAATTTAAAATATTTAAATTTCTAATTAAAAATCAATTTTGATTAAGTATTAAATGTAAATAATCTTGCCTGTTGCTTCTATTTCGTCCCTATTACAAATATATCACACGCACGCAGGCTTCCATTAGCGCATTATTTTATTGTACTCGCCCTCGCCTTCAATTATCCATTTTTTCTAAACACACCAGCTTCTTTTATGCGTTATACCTACATATACGATAGACATACCTAATTTAAAAAGTTATGTTATGTTATGAATCATTTTAAAATTATATTGTGCATAAATATGTTTTCCCTACTTTATCGGAAATTAGGCAATCGCTGGCAACCATTCGCGCTAGTGTCAGATACGCGGCTGTCACGCACACTTCAAATTCAATACAAAAACCGGGCGGATTTTGAGAAGCGTTTGTACCGCGATGCTCCGTCTAGACCAATGTCTGTGGTCTAGACATGTATTAGAGTCAAAGGTTTCAATATAAGTTTCTATATTTGAAGTGTGACGTCACAGAGCAAAATGTCACGTGACCAACCGTTTTCACACGAAATTTGAAATCAATAAAGAAAAATATGTTTTTTTCTGTTAAATAAAGGTTTTTTCGAGAAAGAAAATACTGTACGGGATATAAAATAAGCGTTTGTAATTTATAAAATACTTTTTCGAAAACTGTCAAGTAGCCAATTATTGTAGCGATGACTTGATTTCAAAGATGGAGCCCGCCTTTGCCCAGCAGTGGGACAGTAAGCTGTACTTTACTTTTACTTTTTTATTACAAATTAGTATAAGTGATTTGACGACCTCCGTGGTCGAGTGGTGAGCACGCCGGGTCTGGCGTCGCGCCATCTCTGAGGTCACGGGTTCAATTCCCGTTCGGGTCAATTTAGAGAAAAAAAAAATTCTAAATCGTTTTCGGATCTTGGTGTTTTTTTTTTGTTTATGTATATTTATCCGTTATCATACCATATTAAAGAGTTTCATAAGAATACTTATCTTAGACCAGATAATTGATGTGAGCGTAAACAATTTTTATTTATTTATTTTATTTATTTGTAAGTAAATAAACTGCATTGATCAATACAAGAGCCTTGTGTAGGGTTCACTAAAAGAATCTACCAACCCGTCTTATCCCTCGGGTATCGTATAAGGCGACTTACGGACTAAAGACTACACATACATCCAACAGCACAGAGCGGCGGTGAGCTCACCACCTATCACGCTGAGCATATGTACAGTCATTTGGTGAAACGTGGACGCGCTCGTCATTGAATAGTCTTTGTGGATAATACCCTTTGAGGATTTATTTTTAACCGCCTCCGCGGTCTAGTGGCTAAGCCACCGGTTTCAGACCCAGAGGTCCCGGGTTCGATTCCCAGCGGGGGGTATATCTTTGTGTGCTCGGTTTGGTTGGTGGTAGGGCTGTTAAGTCCACCTGGCTAGCTACCACCATCTTATCTAAGTCTGTCGCCATAACAACGATGTTTATAGCATAATTGTGTTCCGATAGTTAGAAATAAGATAGCCAGTTCCTCAGTGGTTGAGGATTCCGGGTGAAGCGCGCTTCCACCTTCGGCCTTATCGTCACTTACCATCAGGTGAGATGAAGGCCAAGGGCTTAACCCGTTATCCGTAAAAAAAAAATAATAGTCGTGAAGACCGAAGACCGCAAAAACAGTCCTCTACCATAGTCCACTTCTCACCAAATAGCAACTGCACATAAGCTCAGCGTGTCAGGTGGTGAGCCCATCGCCGCTCTATGCTGTTGGATGTATCTGTAGTCTTTAGTCCGTTAGTCGCCTCTTACGAAACCCAAGAGAAGAGAGGGGGTGGTAGTATTCTTTCACCGCTACGCGACACGGTATATGTATGTATGTATGTATGTATGATCAATACAAAAACACATGCAAGCATGGCGCAACAAACACCCGCAAAAGCGAACCGATCGAAACTGCACACAAACTGTACGCTCACAACACACTTTTGTGTGTTTTTCACGGCTCCAACGGGCGATACTGAAAGCCTCAGACTCCTAATTAGGCTGGAGTCGGACGTGCCAATTAATTCAAGTTTCTCTCGGAAAGTTTGCTCCGTCAATTAATTTCATAGTTAATTAGCAAGCGGACAAAACCGACGAAAGAAAGGGCTAACGATGCCGGCCCCGGGCCTACGGTGCACCAATTACACCACTTCACTCACGTTGGGGGCGGCTATCTCTCCTCTACTCAATGTAGTCATAGTCGTATGCTATGAATAACCGATTGCATTTAATTCAGTAATGTACAGCGAATCTAATTTTGGTAAGTTTACTATACAATTACGCAGAGCTGTAGGGTCGTGGCTCGTAGTGATAAAAGAATACACCAACGTTTATCTTTTTTTTTATATAAGATGACACCGCAAGAAACTTCAAGGGCTGGTCAGGTCAAGTGTTTTAGACATGACAAAAATGACAAAAGAGGAATTTGTGTTTTTTGTAGGTACTTATCGCCCAGCTGACGCGGACGGGTCAACAGACGGCTGTATGCTTTAAAATAAATTAGATACTCAAAGACTATCCAATTCAAATTCACAAAATGAATTAATCATTAAAAATGAAAAAAAAACACCTTTTTTGTCATTTTTGTCATGTTCAAAACACTTGACCTGACCAGCCTTTGAAGTTTCTTGCGGTTTCTAGCAGTCACCTTATATAAAGAAGAATGATGGAGAGCTACCACCGCCGCCCATGGACACCCGCAAAACCAGAGGCGTTGCAGACGCGTTGCCGACCTTTAAGAAAAGAATAGGGTTAAGGAAGGAATAGGAATTGTGAGGGAGGGGGGGAAGGAAAGAGGCCTCCGGAACTCTCACTGGTCGAACGAAACACAACAGCACCAAGTGCAATTATTTCACCCTGGATATTCGTGAGAGGGTGGTATTACCCCGGGCGAGCCAAATGCGTGCTGCAACGCAGCGTGGCTCTACTACTCAGTCAGTGTCACTCATTTAGCAGTACCCAGGGGTGTAGGGTCTCAAGAGTATACCTACGGACGCGAGTAACTTTAACCCCCATCTTCCCTTGAGTGTCGTAAAAAGCGGCTAACGGACTAAAGACTGCACAAACATCCAACAGCATAGAGCGGCGATGCGCTCACCAACTGTCACGCTGAGCACAGAGGACTGCTTTTGCGGTCCTCGTTGTCTGGTCTCTGTCTAACCTTTCGGGGATAATAGTCGTTAGTATATTATTATTATGTCCTAGCGCCCACTCGCGGTTTCACCCGCGTGGTTCCCGTTCCCGTGGGAATATCGGGATAAAAAGTTTCCTATGTGTTAATCCAGGTTATAAACTATCTGTATGCCGAATTTCATCCAAATCCATTCAGTAGTTTTTACGTGAAAGAGTAACAAACATCCATCCATACTTACAAACTTTCGCGTTTATAATATTAGTAGGATGTATTACGCAAATTTTGTTGCTAACCAAGTAGTATTTCGGAAAATGTATTATTATTGCGAATGGCAAAATTGATCCTGCGTGGATCATGTCTACTTTTAGACTCCTCAGCCAAGTTTCTGCCGCGTCAGTCATAGTGTAGAGCTCGGTTATACCACCTGGGAAACGATGTAGGGGGCAGTCATTAATTTTTCTTTGTTATTTCGTGCTCTCGCTGCTTCAACATTATCGGAGCCTAATTATTGACTAACTCTCATTCATACTAGTTCTCGCTTATATGCTTCTCGCATTTTCATACCTCATACTTCACATTCATACGTCTTCTTTTATTCTTAGAGCGGTGGGTGTTCCGCTTTCTTCTTGCCCTAAACTGACCACTCTTATTTTATTTCTCTTGTGACTGGGGTAAATAAGTTTTTCAGCTTGGTTTTATTACATTTTTCTTGTATACTAATGACTTATACATTTACATATTTTAAACTTAATCTAGGGGTCACAATTAGTGCTCTCTTTTTAGGATGTGCAGTCATTGATTAAATGTAATAGAGTTTGGTCCAAATGACCACATTCACAGTGTGGCGTCTCCCTCAGGCCCAATTTATGTAGGTGATGGTTAGATTTGCCGGTGAATTAATAAATGTATTGATTTATTTTTACACTCGGGATATTAATAAGCTCCTTCTTACCCAGTTTGTGAGAATGTGCGGGTATAAATCCCTCTAGTAGAAATAATAATACGTAATAGTACGTTCGTTCGTTTCGTTTAATACTTACTTACTTAGCTGATGGAGAAATATACAAAGGTTATCCGAATAAAAGGTTTCTCTTTTTCCCGAAAGCTACACGCAATTAGTCATCGGACGTCAAGAACAATTTATTGCGGCGACTAAATAGGCAAGCATTAAAATTTATAGCGTTTAAAATTGACAAATAATGCATTGCAACTTGGATTTGTACGATTCGAGATGACAAACTGCCTTACTCGGAGCTCGTAATAAAATTGACGTCTGCGATAC
Source organism: Scoparia ambigualis (assembly GCA_963921215.1). Classification (NCBI taxonomy): domain Eukaryota; kingdom Metazoa; phylum Arthropoda; class Insecta; order Lepidoptera; family Crambidae; genus Scoparia; species Scoparia ambigualis. The sequence continues at coordinate 28,819,728 of OY992505.1, read as the reverse complement.
GACTGTGTAGGTACATCGGCTATCAGAGTGTAATGGCCGGTTCATTTTCTACGAAGCAATAAATCGCTTGCTTTATTTGTAGGCATTGTCTTACATCGGGCTATATAATGGTCGAATTAAATTGAAGTGTGGGGAAATTACGACGTCACGGTTGGCGCCTTCGGTATAACACCGCGGGAATAAAATTTTAACCTCTGCTTAATATCTCGCGGGCGTACGGCGCCACCAGCGGGTAAGCACCTCCAACCAAATTGACAGACAGTAAAATATTTTATTCGCTCAATAATTTCATTTGTAAGAAAAACAAGACGCGCCGCGCCCGCTCCGCAAACATCTTCCACGTGAATTAACCTATTAAACGTTGAATTCGAGCAGTAAACTTCACTCTCTTCGCCGCCGTAAAATCGCGGGCATCCATCTTTTGTGACGGTTAACGGTTCGGAGAGCGAGCCCGTTTGTCTGTACCTACACTTTGTTTTCTTTAAATATTTTTCTAATTTTATTTAGGTACAGTAAATTAATTTAAAAAATTATTAATGCACTATATTTTCTGATCATCATTTAGACGAACCTAAACGTTTCACGGTCATTTAAATTTGATTAATTGTTTACATTCCTATGTAGTACAGGATAATAAGCAATACAATAGCTCAACACGCTGAACCAATGTTATCCGGCGAGCAGGCATAGCTAAAGTTGTTTAATTTTTTAAATCGCAACCTATGCTCGCTCAGATTGGTGTAGCTAAGATATTAAAATTAAACTTTTCTATAATCACGCCAATTATCTAGCCCAAGAGAAGCTTCGAAGAAACTCGTTAAATGGTTACTAGACAACGGCTAAACATACTTAAAATACTTAAATACATACTTATTGTATATAGAAAACATCACCCAGACCAGAGACAATTTTAGAAAAACAATAGTTTCTAAATTGACCGGGGATCGAACCCGGGACCTCAGAGATGGCGATACCATGAGAACCGGTGTACAAACCACTCGACCAAGGAGGTCGTCATTCATATACTTATAGCTTTTAACAGCGGAAACCGTTTTACAAACTGTCAAGCCGCTTCGAACGTCTTACGCAAAACCACCACACTACTAGAACTAACGCGAACACTTCCTCACATGTGGAACCTGACAACACCTCACATTACCAGCCAAATCAGTTCAGAACCACCGTCATTACCATTACCGGGAGCATTTCTTCGCAGAATCAACCCGCGCTTATGTCGTGATCGTGAGTGACTCGAGCCGAAAACCCTTCACGGTCCACGGGCTCTGCGATCGGGCTTTAAAGCCGATCGCTGCGACCCGCTTTGTTTTCCCGCGCGATGTCATTAGTGAAAAGCCCTTGATATTTTTGCGCGCATCGATTATTTTAATGGCCCGCCGCCCGTCGCTGGCGCCGGCAAGCAAGCCTGCCACACGGGTTAAGACATACATAGGATAAAATGTTTACTAGAAAAAAATCAACCAGTCTCAGGAAGCTCGAGTAGGATTCGAACCCACGACCTTTGAATTGCCGGTCCACTGCTCTAACCGCTGAGCTACCGTGACCCCAGAAGACTCGTTGAATTTTTCCTAGTAGTTTGATTTACGCTGCAAGCCAGCGATATTACGTCACTGTGAAGTCTACCTTCACATACTCTTGCAAGTATTTAACAATCGATGAAGACGTAATTGCTTATAAATATCTTTATTGCTGAATTTGCATTCACATTGCTATATAGATATAGGATAAAATGTTTGCTAGAAAAAAATCATTTTTTTGCCTTCACTGCCACAGTCCACGTTAATCACCAAATTATAACTGCACATGTGCTCAGCGTGACAGGTGGTGAGCCCATCGCCGCTCTATGCTTTTGGATGTATTTACAGTCTTTGATCTGTTAGTCGCCTTTTATGACACCCAAGGAAAGAGATGGAGCGGTATAGTGCGTTTCATCAAATAGTTCCTATGCCGTCATGTTGGCTTTCCTGTCTTTTCCTGTCAGTATTACCAACTTAGTGGATTTTCCACTTAAACTGTGGTTTCGACCCCCCCCCCCCCTTTTAGTGGCAAAATATTGCTTTTAGTGGCTAGTGGTTTTTCTAGTGGATTTATAGAATTTCATTTTCAGTCGGCTGAATCACTCAACCACTTGATGACAAGAAACAAAATTAACTTTATTAAATTAATTAAATACTTATTAGTTTTAGTGGAAAATCTACTAGTACTAAGTTGGCAACATTGCAGGAACAAGACAATAATGCCAACATAGGAACTATTTGATGAAATGCTCAGAACATTAAATTATTGTTCTGAGATGAAACGCACTATAGTATTTTATTATTTAGCCGCTACCAGTACAGCACAGCAGCAGCGAGACTTGACGTTTAAAGGTGATTGGTCTATTAACTTGCACAGCGTAATGTGGTTGGTTGTAGTCACAGAACAGTAGAAAGAGGTCTTCTGTGCTGCGGTGGTAGCAGCAGCGGGTTAAGACGTGATGTTTAACGGTGAATGGCCCATGAAGTTACACAACGTAATGAGGATGGTTGTAGTCACTGAACAGTAGAGCGATCTTCTGTTCTGCGGTTATAGTAGTCTGCCTCTGGCAAGCTAGCACTAACTTAGCTGAGTCAGTTCCCATACCAAAATTACGCCATTGTAGTTCCGTATGATAGACTTAACTAGTTACTGAACTACAAAACGCAGGCAAGGTTAATCCTCGTTTAAAACTAATGAAATTTCTATTTGCTTTTATAAACAAAAATGAGACAGCATCTGATTTTAACCAGGATCCTTTAGTTAGGGTGAAGTTCGCATCATTACTTCCTCAGTTGTTGAGGATTCTAGTGATGTGCACTTCTAACGTCTGCATTATCGACTTGTCGTCAGGAGATATGTGGACTGAAGCTACAAAGGCAACGGGTAAACCACCCTGGTAAAAAAAATCAAAATCCAAAATATATACGGTGATTTTTTTAAGAGTCGCGTTCTATTTCTGTATGATTTAAACCCTAAAAAACGGTGGATAAAAATCTACGGCTCGCAGCGGCGAGTGGCCCGCAGGCGCAATCATTAAGGAGTCATTAAGCTGCAGCCTCTTGGCCACCCCACACTTCACTTCACTTCACTTGTGGATATTCGGATTTCGTAATTCGAGAATTGCAAATTTGTAAAAAAACACGGTATTTATTTTTTTGTTCTTAAAACAATTCTCGAGAAGCTCGTTGGCTTACTGGTTGGGTTACGTTATTGCAATTTCAGTACCTACCTAACTAAATTTCGCAATGCCGCGTCGAAATCTTAGATTAAACCTTTTTGTTTTAATCTAAGTTTATTTTAAAAAATCACCAAAATAAAGTTACCTACCACTTTTTCTTTTAATTGCAAACAAAATCCTCCTCCATATTTCAATTTGCATAATTTAACCTTATTGTAAAACAATACCTGTTGCAATAAATATGAGTATATTGAAATTAATGAAGTAGTTCGAGCTATTAGGGATTTTTTAGGCTAAAACAAAAGATTACGAAATGTTTTTATGTAGAACTAACTGCCATACTCAGAGACGTCAATTAAGTTTTAATGACAATTAAGTCTCTTGCTGTCACTTTCTTATGTATAGTGCTAAACAGAGAAGGAAAGAAAAATGTAAACATACTCTTACATGAATTCAGGACTATTCCCTCAAATGGTTAGTTAAGTAACCGTGTTGCGTAGCGGTGAAAGAATACTACTTACAACCCCTCTCTTCTTTTCGGTGTCATAAAAGGCGACTAACGGACTAAAGACTGCAGATACTTTTAGCAGCATAGAGCGGCGATGGGCTCACCACCTGTCACGCTAAGCACGTATGCAGTCGCTATTCGGTGAAAAGTGGACTATTGCAGAGGACTGCTTTTGCGGTCCTCATTGCCTGGTCTCTGACTAACCCTTCGGTTATAATAGTCGTGATTATACGTGGTGGATATGACACTACGACAATAAATGAAAATATTGGCTATACTAGTTCATAGAAATAATTTGAAACTATCAAATTAATATTAGCACTGATTTTTTTTTTTAATTTTTCATACAAAGTTAGGTTAGGAATTATTTAGTTTGTATGAAAAATGGAAAAAAAATTCAGTGGTAAGATTAATTTGATAGTTTTAAATCATTTCTATGAACTCTAGTATAGCCAATATTTTCTTTTATTGTCGTAGTGTCATATCCACCCCGTATGTATGTACTCGTTTGTATGTATGGTTAGTCAAAGATGGGCCAATGAGGACCCAAAATCAGTGCACTGCCACACGCCGCGTTTCTCCTATAATAACTGCACATGTGCTCAGCGTGACGGGTGATGAACTGGTGAGCCCATCACTGCTTTATGCTGATGGATATGTGCATGTCTTTAATCCGTTTGTCGCCTTTTAAGACACCGAAAAGAAGAGTTGAGTTGGAAGTACTATCTAATAAGGAGCCGCTACCATACGGCTCCAGGAATTTATTAATATGTTTGAAAAAAATACGTTATTAAAATGTTGGTATAAAAATGAGGTGAGAATTAAACGTTCTTTTACATACGTATATCTACGTATAGGTATAAGGGTGTCATGACGCCTTAGGCTAGATCATTACGGCTTCATTAAAACTCCGCGTTAATCAGCGAAGGTCTGCCCAGCGTCGAATCTAATCCTAACGAACGAAGAACTCGCCTTTAAAAAAAGGGGAATACTTTAGGCCACTTTAAACCAGTGCTTTAGCATATTATAAAGCACAGTTTTCATCATCATCACCAGCCTATAAAAATTCCACACCACATAGACATGAACATGGGTAAATCTTGCCATAACCGCCGACGCAGACACTGCGTAACATAAACAAATTACTCGTAATTTACAAAAACATTATGATAAGCGGTAATAGAACAATTTCAACTTAATCTTCAATGTTAAACTACACTTTTTCTGAAGATATAAGCAACACAACAAACCTTACCTCCATTTTATATCCTTAAAAGAAATCCTACGAGTACATATATATATATCCTGCGAACATATAACTTTCATATAAGAAGCAAATCATCTTCGGCACGCCCTGACATTCGTATAATCTGAAAACTTTTAACAATCCTAGCTTAGTTAAATTGGAGACTGTTCCAAACGATAAAGTAAATTTCTAAAAGGGTTCGCAAAGCGCATTTTATGATGGCGATTTATCACTCTAAAGAGATAGTTAGAATTGGTGTTGGAATGAAAAGAGTGTAACAAAGTTGGCGGGAGGCGGCAAGCAAATGAGGCGCGTCGCTCACTGCTAACTAAACCAATCGGCCGTGCGGCGAGGCAGACGGGCGCCGGGCGACGAAACAGGCGGCTGGCGAGTCAGACGGGCGGCGGAACTGGCGGTGGCGAGGCAGACGGGCGGCGGAACAGGCGGTAGCGAGGTAGACGGGCGGCGAGACAGACGGGCGACGAAACAGACGGGTGGTGAGGCAGACGGGCGACGAAACAAATGAGCATCAGGGCAGGTAGACGGTGGGGCAGGTAGACGGTGGGGCAGGTGTGCAGCGCGATTCAGTGGCAAGTATATGAGGTGCGACGCTTTTTAAAAAAAAATTTAATATGGGTTTGCGTTTGGCCTCAGTCTCGCCTGGTGGTAAGCGATGACGAGGCCGACGGTAGTACACGCTTACCCAGAAAATGCCTATTCACTCTGGCCTTGAAGATACTAAGGTTGTAAGTATCCGGAAACACAGACGCAGGGAGAGCGTTCCACTCCTTAGCGGTGCGTACTAGAAAAGATGCAGCAAACCGCTGGGTACGGATTGTTGGAAAGTCAACGACATGGGGGTGGTAGCCCTTCCGGCGTCTAGTGGTCCGGTGGTAGAAAGTAGAGGGTGGTATCAGGTTATGTAGTTCCTGCGCACACTCGCCAAAATACACCTTATAGAAGACCGATAGACAGGCGACTTTACGCCGATGCTCCAACTGCTTACTAATACGCTAACTGCTTACTAAGACAACCTGCCACGCGGCGAGGCAGACGGGCGGCGAAACAGGCGGCTGGCAAGGCAGACGGGCATCACGGCAAGAAGACGGCTAGGTTTTGTTGCAGCGTGATTCAGAGGCAAGCAATGAGGTGCGCTTTTACTACTTACTAAATCAAACGGCCGCGCGGCGAGGCAGACGACCGACGAGACAGATGAGCGGCGAAACAGACGAACATTACGGCTGGTAAATCTGGTAATATGCGAGGCACGCGTGCGGCGAAGCAGACTTGCGACAAGCAGACGGGTGGCTGTACAGACGGGCTACAATGTAGATGGACAACGTGGCAGACGGGCGACGCGGCAAGTTAGACGGACGACTAGGCAGACGAGCGGCTATGCAGACGGATTGCGTTGCGACTTACGACTAGGGCCCAGCAGACCGGTTTAACTCATACCAAATTGTTCTATTCTACATATTATTGTTGTAATTAAACATTGGATAAATCCTGGAGTTTCACATGGAGCTAAGGTATCATGACACGCTTTGAAGTACTTCATACCGATTTATCTACTTAGGTTTTGTTACATATTATTGTTCGCCCTAGCTCCATGTGAAAACCCGGATTTACATAACATGTATGTATGTTTAACATGAATGATGTTTAAATGTAAATTAACAGGCATTATGCTACATCCTAGGCCGCATCATCACTTACCATCAGGTGAGATCACGGTCAAATACTTGCCTATAAAGAATTTAAAAAAAATCATGAATGTATCCGAAAAATAATAGATATGTAAGAAAACTTAAGTAGGTAAATCTGTATGAAGTATTTCAAATCGTGTCATGATTTGAATGTTAACAATGACTGAGTATAAAATATATCGATGCTTACCAAATCGAAAATCGAATTAACCGAATGCAAAAGTTATTCGATCTTCCTTCTGAATCGAGTTCAGTGTAAAACGATGGAGCTCGCCTCCCGCCCATCTGGTCCGCTCATTTAGCATCATTTGTGGCAACTGCTTTTTAAACCGTCTCCGTTTTAACGCGACCAGTGAATACTTGTTACTCGCTTGTTACTCGGTAACAATACTTCGTGACTTCAGGTGTTCGCTGTCCAGTTAAGAAAGAGATTTTGACTTTTCTTTTTAAATCCACAATGCCGAAGCGCTTCGTACTTCATCTCACCATCGGGTGAGTAGCATTAATAGTGTTTAGTGTTCATATTTTCGAAAAATATAAGTTCGCTTTACCTGGAATCTTCCAATAAGAGCCATATTTATGTCTACCATTAAAATGTTACAGCTATTGCTTAATTTCATAGTTTATAGATATACTTAGTTCTATCTTAGTACATGTTAACTTGGTACCTATATTAAAGGTAATTTTTAACACAATAACATTGATAGGTACTCCATTATTTTCCATTTATGGCAACTTTTTATTAAATGGTCGTCGTCTAAAATCCTCTAGTTTTAACACTATCACACTATAACATATTTAGAAAATTGTCAACATAGTAGCAAAATGTAGTAGCCGCTAAAATTAATTATTATGTATCAGCTAACGCGAGCCAAAACTCGTTAGGCAGATAGCTTGCATCAAAACATAACGGAGCTTAATTGTGCTCTCATTAATGTTGTACTTGTCAGTTGTAGGATTAAGAGGCTGTTTTGCCATTTTAATTTAAAAAATAGTTACTTACCATTTTTATTATTTCCTACCTGAGATTACTATGTATAAGAATTATTATTAAAAAATGCATACATTTGGTAACCTATTATTATATTAAAGGGTTGTGGTCGCCACTTTTGTAAATACTTTATCAAAAATGGGATAAGCTAATTTAATGATTCTCTGGATTACTATTGTATAAAGGGCCGATTTTGCAATTAGTAAACAAAATTTTTTTTTCTGATAAAGTATTACAGCACCATTTTGAAAATGTATTGACATACCATATCTCATTTCTTTATACACATGTTAAATTTTAGGTTTATTGCGTAATACTTTATTAGACAGATAAGTTAAGTACGAGGAATGAAAAATTGGCCCGAAGACAAACGAAAACATATTATTATTTATGCAGTAGTCGAATTTAATTAACCAAAAAACCAAAAAAATTTGGAGTGATATTTCACAACCATTGCTAGGTCCTGGTCACAGGAGTCTGAGATCGTCTCAAATTATTATTTTACATACTTACTACCATCAAATTATTTTTAATTGAGTGCGTTCCGTTTTACGCATGAGCGCTTTGAGTCTAGCAGTGTAATGCTGGAATTTAACCACCTGCATAATGTGATCCCAGCTAAAACTCTATAAAAACTCATTTAACATTCTCTATACAACATTTCAACACATTTCAGTCAGTCATTTTCAGTAATGTGAACCAGATTGTACTTAACATTTATTTAATTCTATGAAACTCAATCATGTAAACATAATTATTAATTTATTTTATATAAGTTCCCTCCATCCATCATTAGTTGTATGGAAGAGGTCTCTACAACGCGATGAAATTGCTAAATTGTAAATATACAATTCATTCATTCCAAATTATTTTTTTCTTATTTATATAAAAGTAGGTTTTCATCATTTCATTTTCATTTTCAGATGATGAGGTTTTAAAACTTCTTTTATGACTTATATTTACTAGCTGTAACGGGATACCTTTAGCAATGTAGGTAGAAGACAAGGGATTAGTAAAGTGATTATGTTAAGGTAATGCTGATTATAGTATTGTTTTAGCAATGGAGATTTATGCACTTAATTTTTCCACTAATCCCCATCATGACAGCAGAAATAGATAATGGGGATAATCTTCATTAATGGGGAAACTCAATGGGGATAAACAAGTGTTTTGGAAATTTCGAAATCGATCATAAAGGGGATAATAAAACAGAAAAGTGGAGGAACTGCGCCATACAGCCTTAAAAGTAATTGTCATGAATTATGTTGGTTTGCTTTAAGATTTTTATTTGTTGTGTTTTTATTTTTTATACAAGTATTTTAATGTAATAATGTCTCCCCTTGTTGGTACTTACACTTTACATACGCAAATAAATAACTACATTTCATTTCTTAAAAACACAAATGTGTAATACCTGATACAATGATGATATACTTTTAAGTTTGATGCGTGAATATAAGAACATCTTAAAAGAAATATTCGCCCGCGATTTCTTCCGCGTGAACTTCCCGTATCCCGTGACGTCATGACAATTACAGAAAAACCAACAAAAAAGAAAGAATTATCCAAATAAGTGTAGCCGTAATAATGTGAAGTGCATTCATTCATGGCAATTGATTTTTATTTTTTTACATACATACATGTATAATCACGACTATTATCCCCCAAGGGTTAGTCAGAGACTAGGCAATGTGGACAGCAAAAGCGTCCTCTAACCATAGTCCACTTTCACCAAATAGCGACTGCACATGTGCTCAGCGTGGCAAGTATCACTACTTGGATCACTCCTATCGCCGCTCTATGCTGTTGGAAGTATGTGCAGTCTTTAGTCCGTTAGTCGCCTTTTAAGACACCCAAGGGAAAAGAGGGGGTGGTAGTATTCTTTCACCGCTACGCGACACGATTATTTTGTTTATATAGATTTGACTAAAACAACACAATGTTACAATTTGGCTATAATAGCGCGGCGACAATTAAAAAAAAACAAATACGTTTTCACTCATACTCACAATCATTTAAAATAATGCAACATTAGAACGGATAATTGGATATCCTTTGCGTCCATAGAACGTCACCCGCTAATAGCGTCCGCTAAACTATACGCATAATGCCATAAGCGTTCGTGTCGCATCTCCCTAATCCGCAACGAGGACGTAACGAGGGCGTAACGATCGCGTAACGAGCGCGTAACGAGGCCGGCTCGTTATCGCCGCCGCGCCGGTTACCGCTCGCTCATTACGGTATCGACTGCAGCGCTGTCACCTTGGTGCAGCACACGCGCTTGTAATGGATGGCGGTTTGAAACGATACCCTTTAGTGCTGTAGAAATGCTGTTGTTCTGTTTGTTGTATTGTATTGTAAACCTATTTGATCGAAAATTACCGAATTACCCTCTTAGTAACTGCGTTTGTAGCGAAATGGTTGTTTTGTTGTATATTGTAAACTGTATTGATCGCAGATTGTAAATTTAGAGGTTTATTAGCGCAACGAATAGCACGTACACGTTGTAATCTTGCAAGTTAAGTAACTTTTGTAAAGTCAAGTCATCGAATGGGTGAAACAAAATATTCAGAGCTGCTGTCTTCTGGGTTAAATTTCCCATCCGGGAAAAGTGAGTTTCGATGTAAGTATACACAGAATAGATAAAGATTATGATGATTAACTTGATGTTCTGCATGGGTAGACAAAAAATGTTCGGAAGATTCAAAAGCACTTAAAAAAGTTTTTTTGATTAAATGATTTTTGAGTTTGATTTGAACTCTCATTGGAGTCAAGTGTGGTAATTTGATTCCAATGATAGAGTCGTTTGGCAACGGTGAGATATTACATTATGCAATTACTTTTTCATTACACCCTACAGGGAACTGCTATAGCGAAAGCTGCTTAATTGACACGAGTGCAGCGTGTATCACTGACCGAATTACATTTATACCTTGAATGTACTTAGTAATTTATTAGGTAACTTAACAGTATCTTTATTATTGAACTTTTTGCATGTACAATTCTCTATAGATATTGGGATAAAATGTTTACTAGAAAAAATATATTTGTTTTAATAAACATTTCAACTTAACAGTATTATAAGTTAACGCGATCCAATACATGCATTATAAGACTTTACTCGCGTTTATTTTACATTAGCATTTGACGTTTTGATTGTTTGATGCTTCGAACGTTTTGCATGGTCTGTGGTCGTAGAGAGTTTAGGGTGTCGGTCGTCCATAATATCATTTATAACTTGCTACGGGATTTCTATCAATTCTAGCAACGACTTGTTTTAATGATGGAGCCCATTGCCCTGCATTGGACAGTCAAGCTGTACTTTACTTTATGGGATTTCTACCCTAGAGGTCAAAATCCCGTACCCTGTGAAGAATGAAAAAAAAATTAACCCTGTCTTGAAAATTACAAACACACTGAAAAAAATATTTAGCTAAATAGGTGCAGCCGTTCTGAAGTGATTCGCAACAAATTTTTATTTATAAGAAGATATATTGCTCCGTATTGTAACAATAAAAGTTCATATCTTTTATCCAGCAGATTCGTATAAACAAACTATTTCATTTCATCTAACTGGTGTTGGAATCGCAACAAAAACGTAGAACAAGACAAATGTCCCAACGACCGTTTTACCAACCGCATAAAAATTTGCTTAACCCTGCGAATCGTGAAAAAACCGTCACAAAGTCGCAACGAGACCCCAATCGTAACGGAAAGCGATCAGTTACCGCAATTGCCAAAGACGGTGGGGCCAATAAAAGCGCGGGTCGTCGATGATGCGAGCGGGGCGGGCGGGCGGCGACGACACGGTTTGGGCGGGGGACTGTATGCGGGAAAAACTAAGCACTGATTTGTGCGATTGAGCGGGAAAAAACAGTGGCGCGCTTTTTTTGTGTGGTGTCTTTTTGGATTGTTTTTTTGTAGTCGTTAGTGTGGGTAATGAAAATAGTTTGTGGGGGGGTTGAGATTTTTTATTAAACGAGGGTACATACATACTTACTTAGCGACTATTTCCTGAAGGGGTACACAGAAACCACACAGTATATAGCTTAATTTACTCTTATAACATTATTTATACGTGTTTGTCAGTTTAGGGTTAATAGTTTGTAATAATCTATTGAATATAAAACAATTTGTTGCTTTTTTTTGTTTCGTTTTATGTGTCTGTGAAGTGTTTATTGGAAGTGCTCGTTGTTAGTTTGAACACCTAATAAGAATATTATTTAAAGTTGAGACTTTTTTTATATCGTTACCATATGAAAATAATTTTTCGTAAAAAGTATTATTTAATAATTTATATTTCTTTGTTAAGTAACAATAATTATTGGAGACTAGCGGCCGCTCGCGGTTTTCACCCGCGTGGTTTCCGTTCCCGTAGTAATATCGGGATAAAAAGAATCCTTTGTGTTAATCCAGATTATAAACTATCTGTATGCCGAATTTCATCCAAATCCATTCAGTAGTTTTTACGTGAAAGAGTAACAAACATTCACACTGACAAACTTTCGCCTTTATAATACTAGTGTGATATTCTCTGTTAAAATATTCAACGGCGCCATGACAGACGTGAGTGGGCTGAAACACTATCTGATGGCGGGAGAATAGGTAACACCAAACCACCACACTGGTAGAAGTTAGAAAACCTGATAATAAGAATCCACAAACATCACACCCGTCTTCCGTCTCATATCAAACCTGATTATTGTTAAAAAAAACTGAAAATTCAAAGAACGTGCAATAACTATTAATCACTTAGACTTTAAATACTTACAATAGAATGACTAGGTAAGTGCTGCAACTTTAAGACTGCAACTGTTAACCAAGCCAAGAAACTTATTTCCCTGCAACTCCTTTCTATGACTTACCGGGAAACGGAAAAGCTGGTCACACCACTCGTATAATCAGCTCTCACATACACACGCACGCAAGCACGCAATACCTTCACACACGCACACACACCCCCACACACACACACACACGCACACGCCACACACACACGTACACGCCACACACACATACACACACACACAACTCACTTTTTCTAGTTTATTTATGTAAACCATAGTACCTAATATATCTGGTCTTACGATTATTTACTTTTATATAAAACTAGCAGCCGCTCGCGGTTTCACCCGCGTGGTTCCCGTTTCCGTGGAAATATCGGGATAAAAAGTTTTCTATGAGTTAATCCAGGTTATAAACTATCTGTATGCCGAAACAAAGCAGAGCTTTGTTTCGTCGCTTAACGTTTGCTTTATGGTTTAGGAAGCCCACAATTCAGGATTTCCTAGTGTGGGATTCACTTTTTTGCTTTTACTGTTGTATAGCCAAGTTACAAGTTTATCTGGTTTACTATTTCATAGTTTTACATATGCTGTTGTAATGTTACTTGTTACTGGTTTTAATTAATTATTCTTATTTTATAAATAGTGTTAATCATTTCCTTCATTGAGCTTTGAAAGTAAAAGAAGATTTGTGCAGAATGGACAGAGCCACTATGGCACATGACCCGGAATGCAGAAAGGTGCGGGTTCGAATTCTGCCTTTGAAAAAAATCCAACATTACTCCGAACTTATTTTCCTACTTTATAAAAAAATCAAGACTGTTTTAAACTTTAAATAATACATACATACATATAATCACGACTATTATCCCCGAAGGGTTAGTCAGAGACTAGGCAGTGAGGACTGCAAATAATCAAATATTACGAATCAACTAAACCCAATGTAACATGTAGCCCCGTTGGGAATCGAACCATGGATTTCTAAGGCTAAGACCAGAAAGACCAGCAGACTAAGACTGTCAAAAATTTGTACCTACTATGAAAATAGAAAGTATTTAAACAATAATTTTAAATAATCATGTACCTTTAGGTAGATACTATTATTACAGGTTTTCCTTTTTAATCGACATCACTTTTTTCCAGTAAAAAAAAATATGGTTCATACAATAACAAACTTAAAACAGAGTAACACTATTTATACCTTAACTAAACTATTTATTATTTATACCTTAACTTAATTAACAAAGTTGCCCCTCATTATTTTGAGATTGACCTTAAAATAATTTCTCAAGACACAATATCAAAGTCACTCTCAGAGATTGGTGGTAATTTGCTATCGTTTCATTCACTCATTCGTTCATCAAATGAGATTTATTAGCTATGTTGAATAGTTAGTGTGAAAGGCGGGCAAAGATTTCTCTTTTACTATAATTTCATATTTGGGTACATAAGTATGCACCGTGTGGTTGTAAAATGATTCTGCTTTGACATTCTTGTATGCAAACAAGCTGTTTTTTTAAGATAGCAAAGTGACATGCTATTTGGTATTTGTTTCTTTAATGTCACCAATCGTTATTTTTCTTAATTTTTTTAAGAATTATTTTTTAATAAAACTACATCTGGCAGTAAGTATGTTATTAATCCTTTATACACTTTAAGAAAATACCACTGTAACTAAGTAATTAGCTATGATATATTTTTGAATAATAAAAATATATCATGGCTAATTAGTTATGATGTCTGCTACATTAATTTTATAATAAAAATAAATTGAATAACAACTCTATTCAACGTTCACTTATTCATCAATATCTACCATTACACAGATTATTCCAAGTCAACTAACATGTAACCGACAATTTCGCACCAAATACTAAGTTCTAGAACTTACTTGTGGTGCGTGCGTGTGTGGTCGGGCTGTCAGAAGCACGTGGCAGCTAGCACAGCGCCCCCGCCTCGCACGAACCACCACACGACTCAAAACAAGTCCACAGCACAAACGGCTCGCGACTCAAAAAGTTTTCAACAAGTTAGTGCAGCATCGTAAGCATAAGGTTGAGAGGTGTCGGGCTAAGATGAGCGGCGGACGTCGCGTCGGCTAGACGACTGAGCTCGCGCCGCCCGAGAGAACGCAGCAGCGCCGCTGGGCGGGATCTCATGCGCCCCGCCCCCCTCCCACTCGCCGCCACGCCCACCTGAATTAATAAAGGCGGCAAACATCGCCGGACACGCGGACAATGCCGCATTGTCCTGCGCCCAAAATAGTTTCAATTAGAATCGGGGACAGCACAAAAGCCTCGGCGGCGGATCGTTCACGGCCAAACAGGCGGCTGCATGGCCGATTAGCGGGCCTACAAACTGGTGGTTATATTCAAAATTGCTCGGCTGAAACAACAGTACCGCCAGACATGACCATATGTTTGGACGGTATCGGTCAACACGCCGATGACGGCCGATAATGGCCTAATGATGATGTTCATAGAGCAACAATGGCATAAATCACTGCACAGGTTAATTGTGGATACAGTATCTAAAGGGAGAAAACGGGGAAGCTTCTATTTTTTTTAACACGCTTTTATTAGGTCGACCTGTATGTAACAAACTATGTAATGGAATCTAAGGTAACTAATTTAACCATCTTCTAAGGGTCGTAGCGTAATTGAAGTACCTAAACGGTCAGACTGGTGTTACTTAAGTGGCGCTGCCGAACTTGAGGTGTTGAGTATTATTGTGCGTATATGTAATTTTTTCTTGATGTGATAGCCTTTATTTCTTGTTAGAAATGAAAGTTTGAAGATCAAACACGAGAAACATTTATATAGACGCATAATCTGTCCGTAATTACCCAGTATACAATGTAATGCAAGCAATGCAAAAGCTGATACTACTAGCTTTGTGTTTGTGAGATAAACATTATTAGGATTTAAAGAATTTTGCCCGTCTTCATCTATGTTCGTCTATGAACGTCTTAGTGCTGGGCAATAGGATGTACATAGCGATGGATGGAAATTTGGCGTACGGCTGCCTATAAACAGAATACCGTAGCAACAACAAACAGCGAGGGAACAACACGTTTGCACATCCTGTAAACACTTTGCACGCCCCTTTTATACAAATTTATGCTGTATTCACGTGGACAATAAATGTTAAACTTATTTTTGTTTAAGAAAAAAAAATGGTATTGCCTGGCTAGGGACTTCACATCATAACATGGGTTTAAGGCGGTGAGAAACTTAGTATTTTTATGTCGCAGTGACCCCCGAAGGTTTTATCTTAAGTCACAAGTAGTCGCCGAAGAAGAAGTTTTTTAATATAAAACCATAAAAGCCTTTAATGTCATTGGCAACTCTCAAATATTGTTCAGATTCATGATAAGATGCAGCCACGAAGTACCAAAACAGTGAAACGTCACACATCAAATTCTCTCCCAGAAGCACAGAATAATACTTATATCAGAAGTCCGCTTTAGAGCTCATTAATATATCTACATGTTTATTGAACTGAAAGGGATCATAAAGATCATAAAGATCATAATTCATCAATCGTCATACAATAACCATTATTATAAAATAAGACATTGAACAAGTACAAACTTGAAATAACGAGGAAATTTTCCGGCAACGATAAACCACAGATAGAATAGAATAGACATTTATTTTTGGCATCACACGACAAAACACAATACAACAATACAGTAGGCAAGTACAAACTTTTGCGTCAAAATTGTACACAGTAAAGAATTGTGCACTGGCGTGTGATGCCAAAACTGTGCTCAGCTCAGTATAAGCAGCAAGAGCAAGTGATACCCGCTGCACTGATATTCTGCTGAACACAGTCGTGACATCAGATGTCCAGGACAATGAACATAAAAAAACAATTATAATAGAGTCGTGAACCAGTTCCTCAGTGGTTGAGGATCCCGGGTGAAGTGCGCTTCCACCGGCCTTATCGTCACTTACCATCAAGTGAGATGAAGGCCAAGTGCTTTACCCATAGACTCTACGGGTAAGGTCTTTTTTTATCCTCTACGGCGTAGAGGATAAAAAAAAGAAATACCAGCCAACCACAGGGCAGCGTCTGCTGCCTTCATTAGTTTTTCTCTTGTGCAGGTGGTAGGGCACAAGAAAAAATACGCAGGTGAACCATGTGTGAAAATGGAACACCACAGTGGCCGTTAGGCCCCGCGGCATAGCCTTACTTAACCATCCGGCTCTAAGGACCATGTGTAGCAACTTGCTGTAGATAAATCGAAAAGTAGCTGGATTTTTGTGGTTCGTAGTAATAAATAAGTACAACGGACCTTCTGGAAACACGCCTATTGTTCTGAATATGGCCGAAGAGAGAGATAGAGAGAAAGAGAGAGAGAGAGAGAGAGTACCGCATAGAGAGATTAACAGATAACAAAATGACTGATTATAACCTTGACTATTTTTATACTTTTATTTTATTAGTTCTGATTGCTTTCCGAAATGGTACTCGCCTGCTTTAAAAAAGTTATTAAGAAAAATATAAATATTTAAGGAAATTAAAAAATTATGGCAATCGGTCGGACGAAGCAGTTGCATATTTAACGAATGCATTGACTGTGGTGTTTTTCCTGACCTAATGAAACATAGTAAATTAATTCCATTGTTTAAATCAGGTAGCACTTCTGACCCCTCTAATTTTAGACCTATTTCTGTGCTACCCACATTTAGTAAAATTTTTGAAAAGTTGATGCTAGACCAAATTCAAATTCATTTTCATAGAAATAAACTTTTACATTGTAAACAGTATGGTTTTACTAGGGGTCCCTCAACAACTGACGCCGGTGTTGAGCTTTTAATCCAAATATTTTATACCTGGGAGGAATCACAGGATGCCCTAGGGGTATTTTGTGATTTATCCAAGGCTTTCGATTGTGTTTTACATGAAACTTAGGTCAGGAAGCTTAACCACTATGGAATTAGGGATGCTTCTTTGAGCCTTCTAATCTCATACTTGAGTAACAGGATTCAGAAGGTCGACATTAACGGTAAAAGATCTCCGGGATCAGTGGTTACAATGGGAGTTCCGCAGGGTTCAATACTAGGTCCATTCTTGTTTTTGGTTTATATTAATGACTTACCTTTTTTTGTAAAAGACAGTCATGAGATAGTATTGTTTGCTGATGATACTTCACTTTTATTCAAAGTGAAACGACGACACCCAAATTATGACGATGTGAATAATGCGATCTCAAAGATTGTTCACTGGTTTAGTGTTAATAACTTGCTATTAAACGAGGGAAAAACCAAATGTGTAAGATTTGTATTGCCTAATGTTAAGCAAGTAACAACTAGTGTACAAATTAAAGATAAGAATGTGAATCCTGTGGACACCACTGTGTTTCTAGGCATCACGTTAGATGCCAAGCTTCAGTGGGGCCCACATATAGCTAAATTGTCGAATAGACTGAGCTCTGCGGCTTAGCAGTAATGAAGATCCGTCAGCTAACTGACGTTGATACATCCAGATTAGTTTATTTCAGTTACTTTCATAGTGTAATGTCGTACGGCATTTTACTGTGGGGAAATGCTGCCGACATTCAAACTCTCTTTGTGCTTCAGAAGAGGGCTATTCGAGCAATCTATAACCTAAAGGCTGGCGACTCTCTCAGAGAGAGATTTAAGAATATAAATATAATGACAGTTGCATCACAATACATTTATGAAAATTTGATTTATGTTCATAAAAATACTGGAATGTTTTCAAAAAACAGTGATATTCACAATGTAAACACTAGAAGTAAGAACAAATTAGCAGTACCTTATACTAGGCTCCATAAAATAAATAATTCTTTTAGGGGTCTGTGTGTAAGATTTTACAACAAAGTACCAAATGATATTCAGAAATTAGATCTTAATAAATTTAAAATCAAAATCAAAGAAAAGCTTTATAAAAAAGCTTATTATAAAGTGTCAGATTACACAGAAGACAAAACAGCTTGGATCTGAAATGCTCCAAGCACTCCAACAGCTATTTCTAATTGTCTTTATTTAATTGATACTACATTGTATTGTAATTTTGTATTGCATCATTTTTTTATTATTTTTAAATTCATATTTTGTATTGACCTGGTAACGACATACTCTTTTTTTTGTTTGTAAATGTCGTTGCTTTTGTGCGCTGTGGTTTCTTGCGCCCATTCTTTGCCACAGTTAAAAAATTATGTCCTGAATGGGTGGTAGGTTAAAAAAGATTTGGACGATTCAAAGTACTTATTAATTGAGTTTATTGAATAAATATATTTTGATTTGATTTGATTTGATTTGAAGATACGTTTAAATTGTTGCGCGATCGAGTTCCTTCGTTAACTCTGTTGAGAACTCTTTGATTGACAATCCAATGTTTTGGTATTTTGTCAAGACTAATTCTAAAACCAATGCAATTCCGAGCAGTCTTAACTACGGAGATTCAGTATCTTACACGGGTCAATCCATACTTAACGCTTTTCCAGACTAATTCTGCTCCAACTTCTTGAACACTACTTCCCCGTCTACCTTGGATTTTGCCAGGTCTGTTGACCGGTCTTTCTCTGATATTACAAATGTCAGAATCTGTGTTGACGAAGTGGTGAAGCTGCTTCTTACCCTGGATCCATCCAAATCTAAAGACCCAGACCTACTACCATCTCTGTTTCTCGTCTTCGTGTTTTCGTCTAAAAGATCGGTACGACTCTGCACAATACCCTAGTTTTTCCAAAAAACATCATCTAATTCCTTTAGAAAATCGCCGTGAAATTGCTGATATTATGTTCCTATTGAAAACCGACAAGAAGATCAGGACAGTCGATGTAACCCGAAGACATCGACTGTCCTGATCTTCTTTCTCAATTCGCTCTCAGAGCACCTACAAAGCTTCTTAGGTTTAGCCCACTTATATATTTGCCCCTCATCTCCGCATCTTCTTCCAACTATAGGCAGAACACGTATTTGGCGAGTGAGTAATAGATTTAATACAGTAAGTACATAAAGAAATTGCAGTGTTGCATCGATAAGACGTCTCATGAGCCAGTTGTTTTTTGAGGGTTACATTGATAAGCAGAAGATTCTACTAACATTATAAACGCGAAAGTTTGTAAGTATGGATGGATGTTTGTTACTCTTTCACGTAAAAACTACTGAATGGATTTGGATGAAATTCGGCATACAGATAGTTTATAATTCGGCATACAGATTGTAACAGTTTATAACCTGGATTAACACATAGAAAACTTTTTATCCCGATATTCCCATGGGAACAGGAAACACGCGGGTGAAACCGCGAGCCGCCAGTAATTAATAATTCTGTACCTGTCAGTCAAATGACTGAGTTTCTTGCAAGATTGTATCACAGTTTCGCATATCTATTTTTATCAGTGATTACCTGTAATTGGCTTTCTGACTTTATCAATAAGTTTCTATATTGTAACATAGCTGTTGGTTTTCCTATCAATAAATAAATAACTACAAACTTATTGTTTGTTGACAACATCCAACAGAGTTTCAGCAACCCACGCTAATGCGAAGGCGGTTATGTCCTTGCCCACTTTCCTGGTGTCCACTTTCCAGTATTTTTCCTGGTGGCAGATGTCATATATCGAGGCTCTTAAGTCGGATAGGACTTACATTCGTTTTTACCAATGACGCTTAAGTTTTAGGTAACTCCTAAGTAAGCCATATTAGGTAACAGTTGCCAGAATAGTCATAGGACATAGTCATAATCACTTAACATGGCTTAGGTGTCATCTTAAACGTCTTGTGTCATCGGTGTAAGTAAACGAGCTAATAGTATACGCACATGAATTTACTCATGTGGTATACGAATTGCCTATCAAAATATCTAATCATTCATCCATTAAAAATACTCAACAATGTTGTTAAACAGATTAAAAACAATGAGTGCGTTCAATCGATTGTTTCTTTTAGGAATATAAAACAAACCAATCCTTAATTAGACAGTGACGTATCGGTATCAGAAAAATCAAATATTCTAAATAACTACACACCTCGGTGACCGCGTGGCAAATCGCTCGGTCCGATAACCAGTGTGCGATTCTCTAAGAGCAAACATTGTTAAAGCCTTGGTAGCAGCGGCTGTAACAGCGGAGAGCGTGCCTTGGTATTCTTCTGAATAATGTTCAACGCTGTTCGACACAAGTTCCGCACGGCTGTGAGCGACGTGGTAGGAAATCACTTCGTTGACATTTCTTGTATGTAAAACAGCCTCAACTTTGACCACAGCCGTGACTGCAGCAAACAATGTGACATTGTTAATTTGTTTGTCACATTGTCGGTCATGGCTTCACAGCCATGCGCGTAGCGTCTATGTGTCGCTTAGAGAATCGCATATCGAGGTCACTTTTCAGGGCGGGCAAAGTGTGTTTCGGATTTTTCGATGCATCCGGGTTTGTGATCACCGACCAGCATTGGGCAAGCGTGGTAATTAAGGGGGGCCTGCGCGAAATTGTGAAAATTTACGTATTTTTAAGTCACTTGTACTCTGCGCTGAATTAGATAAATACAATAAAAGAACTTATGTAAGTTAGCCTGATCATTGCACAAGGTCATGGCCTTGTTGAAATTTGAAATAAATTCTTTAAAAATTAACAAACAATAAGTATGTAAATGTAATGATATCTAAAAACATATTTTTTCAAAAATTTTCTTAATTATACGCATGGAACAATAACTCTTACATGAAACATGAAAATATTTATATTGATATTTCGCAGGGCACCCCCTTCATTAAAAGTATTTTTTTTCTTTTTAACACAAGCGCGTGATGGTTTTGAACATTTCGCAGAATCAAAACATTGCTCAAATTAAATTACTAGGTCTGAAACTTCAAAGCAAAATTGATTTTGCTTTGAAGTTCATTAAAACTTATGTCTACTTATTGGTTTTAATGATGGAGGTCTCTGCCCAGCAGCGGGACGATATGTGGGCTATAATTTTACTTTACTAACTAACTAAATTAACTGATAGTGTCTCGAGTGATCTCGATAATTGACCGTATTATCTTATTCTAAGGAGTTGAAAGGTTTTCGCGGCTCCTTAAGTCATTCATTACATTAATTACCTTAACATTATCATACTGTATGATTCGCTACGTTAATTGCGCCAGGCTGGCCCGTCAACCCCCCTTGAGCGTCGCGATACTTTTTTTTGCGGGACGCGCGACTTTGTTTAGTTTTTCAAGGATATATGCTATAATTGTTACAGAAAACTTAATTAAATTATATATTTTCAGAAACTACATTAAATTTCTCTTTAAGATACTTATGTAAAAACATCAAATAGAATCACATATACAAATCTAGGAAGGCGACCGTTTACCCGTTAATCCTTAATTTTAGGAAGTTGACACATCTTTAAATATTTTAACTTTTTTGTAACCGTGTTGCGCAACGGTGAACGAATACTACCAGCCCCTCTCTTTCCTTAGGTGTCGTTAAAGGCGACTAACGTACTAAAGACTGCACATACGTCCAGCAGCATAAAGCGGCGATGGGTTTACCACCTGTCATGCTGATGACATACGCAGTCGCTATATGGTGGAAAGTGGACTATGGTAGCGGACTGCTTTTGCTGTCCTCGTTGCCTAGTCTCTGACTAACCCTTCGGGGATAATAGTCGTGATTATATGTATGTATGTATTGAGATATTATAATTATATTACTTACTAGCGGCCGCTCGCGGTTTCACCCGTGTGGTTCCCGTTCCCGTGGGAATATCGGGATAAAAAGTATTTTATGTGGTTATAAACTATCTGTATGCTGAATTTCATCCAAATCCATTCTGTAGTTTTACGTGAAAGAGTAACAAACATCCATCCATACTTACAAACTTTCGCGTTTATAATATTAGTAGGATAGTAGGATAGGTAATTCACTGAAGAGTTTTTCTATTTTGTTATATTTAACTTAGCTTACTTGGAAGCTTCGATAGTGGATTAAAAATATACTTAGCCCAATATCCGGGGTTCCTTGATGCAATTCCCAGAGCGATCGGTGTGTTTGGGACGTTTCGGCGTATGCACGGGTTTGCGATCGCCCATTTTGGCCGCATTTGGCCAGTGACAGAGAGTATGCGAGGTATCCAAACTCAGGAGGTCCTCAAACTTCCATTGTCTACACATGAATAATCACTTCTTGCGTTTGTATTGTAACATCACTATACTAACTAAAAGATACTCTTCAGTTTGCTATCCTCCTACATTTTAATACTTATCGTATATAATTATTAGCAGATAATAAAACTACTTACTTATAATGTTTCTTATATTAATTACTTGTCATCACTTGAGAGGCCATAACATCTCGACTATGATTTTTGCGTAAAATCACAGTCGAGGTGTTATGAAAAAATTTTGGCGTTATGGATCTCGGAAACAAAAATAGATTAACAATTATGACTTATTGAATAGTGTAGAATAGCTATTGGAATAGTGCGTAGCGGCCTTGCTTTTTGTTAATTTTGCTTAACTTTTTAAATATACCCAAAATTGCAGAGAAAGATTTCCATAAAGTGCGCGAAGGCACTTTTTTGAGCTCATCGATTGAACTACTGTTCTAAACAAGTGAAATAAAAAAAATATAATGTTATCTCTTATATAGTCGAATAGTGCGTAGCGGCTTCGGAATTTTTAGATATCATCGATTTTATATAGGAAAAAAATCTTATTCTAAACCAAAAATTTTAAGTTAACTATGAATATCGCCTATCTACGATAATATTATTAAGCAAAATTCATACCAGAGTAATTGTAACTTCATGAGAAATAAAGATTTTATAATGAAATTATTATCCTATTTCGATAAAAACGATAAATACAACTGCAAAATTACTACAAAATGTGATGCGCCGGCCGTCCGAATTCAACTTTGCTCACAGAATGGAGATTTGTAATATTATGCACAAATTTATTATCCTATTTCGATAAAAACGATAAATACAACTGCAAAATTACTACAAAATGCGAAAATGGGCATTTTACGCAAAAATCACTTTCGATATGTAATAGGCCTCTTAACATAGATATCTCATTTACATATCGTTCTGACTAGTTATGCTCTCAAACCATTTAGACAAACGATTCTTCTGCTTTTCGGTCCAAAAATGAAAAACCATTATTATATAAAAAATAGCCTAGATTTTCATAAAATTTCTTTAGTATTACCTGATAATTACTTAGTACGATTTACAATATTATGTACAATATCCTACCTTAGTAAATTCTTTCATTACACATACGAAACTGAGTTTGTTTGTTTGTTTACGAAACCAAACCGATTTAGATGAATTATTGTGGTATAGAGATATATTATTATGACCCTCTGAATACGGTTATAGGCTACATTTTCTTGCGAAAAATTAATGCTAGCGAAGCCGCAGCCGCGAGCTAGCCTCTCAGCCCCCATGCGGTCGCATGAGACCGCACCTACAAAGGACACACTTGACTATGTACCGTGTTTTCATAGACTTACAGACTACTTTAGTATGAACAAGGTCGATTATTTCGGTTCTGTAGTACATTTTATGCATCGTGAATATCGTGATCGCAAAATATCGCATAGTATATGCTCGATTCTGTCAAATTCGACGTTGACAGTTGCGCCAATTTCTGTGTCTGAAAATTTCCAAGACTGAGTGGCTTACTTACACTTACCATACACAATATACTTATTACGTTAAGTAAACACTTTCTTTCAATCATCTCAAGTTAACGATTCATGCATTTAAATAGGTTCATAACGTAAAGGACAACGCATAGATAAATTCGGATATATAGCCGTAAATTTTCGCAGTTACAAGTAATCATGGATCACGGCGCCGTTCAGATTTACAGATGGCTGTTCAAATTGGTAGACACCGTTTGCTCCGCCGGACCGACTGAGAATCTCTCGGCTGAGCAAACAACCTCCTTAAATATCGAGAATAACGCCATGCTTATAGGAGTGTCCGAGCGAAGAGACGGACACTATTTGCTCCCATTTGACGCTCCGGTGAGCTGAGATGATACTGTAAGTGCAACTGCTATGTTTGGCAAAATCGATAGCGCGTTAAGAAACACAATATATTTTATCTTCTTTCGATGTGTTTGTAATTGTCAAGACAAGTTTAGTATGGACTTCTTGGCGGGAAAGTGCAGCATCATGTCTGCGGTTTTGTTTTATTTTCTTTAATGTGTTTTGTCGAATATTAATGCAAAATAATGGTGGATTATTTAATGTTAAGTGTTCGTGAACGTGCATATGAGTGTTGGCAAATAAAACAAAACAGTGCCACATCACTTTTTAAATTCTCTCAAGAAGTCCGTCAATCTCAATAAAGTTTCACAGCTTTATTGAGTCTCGAGGGGTTTGTGGGAAAATCATTTACCATTAAACGTTCATTATCACTCATTATCATCTACTTAATGTAAAGAAAATAATAATTAAGTACTATTTTTAAACTTGACACTGGCTAAATGTGCTGAACGCACGAAGCCATAAAAAACATTTTGGAAATTCGTTTCGGGGTACGGGGTGTTCACGTGTACGAAGTCTCTGGCGGGCCGTTAGTGTATATCCGGCGTGAAATAATGGCACTTGGTGCTGTTGTGTTTCGTCCGGCCTGTGAGAGTTCCGGACCCCCCCCCCCCTCACAATTCCTATTCCTTCCTTAACCATATTCCTTTCTTAAAGGTCGGCAACGCATCTGCGATACCTCTGGTTTTGCGGGTCTCCATGGGCGGCGGTGATTGCTTTCCATCAGGTGACCCGCCTGCTCGTTTGCCTCCTTCTAATATTAAAAAAAAAATAAAAAAAATAGTATAACTTATAAGTGATAGAGAGCCGTGTGTTATACTGATGACTCACTGAAAAGTCCTACCATACTACCACACCTCCTCCCTTTCCTTGGGTGTCGTAAAATGCGACTAACGGACTAAGAACTGCACATACATCCAACAGCTAAGCACATGCGCAGTTGTAATTTGGTAAACGTGGACTATGGCAGTGGACTGCTTCTGCGGTCCTCATTGCCTAGTCTCTGACTAACCCTTTGGGGATATAGCCGCGCTGTTTATATGTATCTAAACTGATATAAATTCGTAGAACTTTATTTATCTGACAGAGTACACCTATAGTTATAGTGAGCTTGTACTTGTATCTATGTCCTATAACAGCCAAGCATGCACGCACTGGTTTATTCCACACTTACTAGATCTTTCAATAAGTCCCGAAACTTACTTGGAGATGGCGAAAAATCTTTTGATTTCTAAAAAGTACTACTGGCCATCAAATAACATGTTTTATTTTTTTTGAAAATCGAACAATTTAAATATTGATTTACAGATATATAAGTGACGCTACTTTTTTAATTCAGAAAACAATGGAAAAAAACGAGTTTCATGTGTTGCTAAAACATTGTTTTTAATGGAAAAAAAGACCGTTCAAGCACAGCAATGGCTTATAAAGTGTTATCAAGAATCTGCTCCATCTAAACCAACCATTTGTCGGTGGTATGCCGATTTCAAACACGGTCGTATTGACACAAAAGAAGCTGAACGCTCTGGTCGTTTAAATGAAGCAGTGACTCAACAAAACAACCAAGTCCTCAAAATCGTCAAGGAAGATCGAAAAGTAAAAGTGCGCGAGATAGCTGAGATAGTGAAGATTTCAACTAGTAGTATTTTCACTATTTTACATAAAAAATTTGGCCATGAAAAAGCTTTTCTCCAAATGGGTGCTGCGACTGCTAACAATGATTAAAAAGCGACAACGTATTAATGATTCAGAGCGCTGTATGGCACTGTTTAATAGAAATCAAAAAGATTTTTTACGTCGTTATGTGACAATGGATAAAACATAATTCACCATTTCAATTCAATTCAATTTCAATTTCTCCGGAATCCAAACGGCAGCCAGCGGTGTGGAGAGCAGCCGATAAAAGCCTCCTGAAGCGGACAAGAGACAACAATCTGCCGGGAAGGTTATGGCCCCTGTATTTTGGGATGTGCATGCAATACTCTTAATCTACTACCTTGATAGAGGGAAACATATGAATAGCGAATATTGCATAGGATTATTTAAGCGATTAAAGTACGAAATCGCGGGAAAACTGAATGAAAGAAAAGTGATCTTTCACCAGGACAATGCGCCGTGTCACAAGTCCTTGGTAACGATGGCCAAAGTAAACTAAATGGGCTTCGAATTACTTCCTCATCCACCGTATTTTCCAGATCTGGACCCCATTAATTACTGGCTGTTTGCAGACTTAAAAAAAATGTCCCAGAGCAAGAAATTTGACTCAAATGGTGAAGTAATCGCAACAACGGAGGCTTATGAGAGATACCATTATAGAAAGGTAAACAATATGCTGGCAAATAAAAACAAAGCAGCTCGCATTGCATAGGAAAGTGATCTTCTGAATGCTGGACCAAAAAAAATCTACTCATATTTAAATAATATTTTTTTTTAGTGAGTGTTTTCCAATAAGACCCATTGGATCCACTGCCCGACTTAATCCAAATCTACTGGTTGAGGATTCTGTAGCAGACATCATATTTACATACGACATAATTAAGAACGCGCTGAAAGAGATGAACACAGACTCTTCATCCGGTCCTGATGATATTCGGGTGGCTGTTTTGCAGAGATGTAACCTTGTCGAAAGTCTAGCACTTATTATGTAAACGTCCTATGACACCTGGACCTGGAATTCTACCAGATAGTTGGAAAAATGCCATAGCCACCCCAATATTCAAAAAAGGAAACAGCTCGATCCCGCCAATTACAGACCCATAAGCCTAACTAGTGTGGTCTGCAAGTTAATAGAGAAGATCATAGTATTTATCAAAGACTTTCTAGCCGAAAAACGAGTTATTCCTGAGCACCAACACGGTTTTTATCCACGCCGCTCAACGGTGACTAACCTGCTGTTTATCATTGTGTGTCGACCAATTTATTACACAGACCACTGATCTGTGGTTTAATACTAGACAACCTACAGACGTAATGGTCTGTGATTTAATACTAGACAACCTACAGACGTCATCTATCTCGAATACAAAAAGGCGTTTTACAAAATTCTCATAAAAAGGCTGTTGCATAAACTGTCTCATGTCGGAATACGAGGCAAACTCCTTAATTGATTAGGGGCATTTCTGCAGCAAAGAACCTTTCAAGTAAGAAAAGATGAAGAACTGTCTGGCTAGATATATATTTAAAAAACAAAAGATTATAATGCTTATAGTATATTAAGATAATTAGGATACCGGCATTATCAGTTGTAACAACTGCTTGCCTGTTAATAATAATAATAATAGGTTAAGTTTTTTATAATATTTTATATTGTAAATAGGTTTTTATATAAAACATTGTAAAAATTAAACTTAAGAATTATGTTATATAAAGAGGATAATAATAATTATAATTATTATTATTATAATTATTATTATTATTTTAAAGCCAAAGATAAATCTTTCTACACTCATGGTTAAAGTTAAAAAAGCGTTGGAGAGACAGTATTGCAGTTGAAGGAGACCTATGTTGATGAATAAAAATAATTTTATCAAAAAAAACTTTGTTTTACTATTTAGTCTCTGGACTTATTGAACCAAGTATTAATTTAATACACGTCTGAGATAAATTAAATGCTTTTTTCGTGTAAGATTAACAGCATCATAATAACAATATTATTTTAACAAAAAAAAACAATATTCTATTTGAATTAAGCTTCAAGCTTTATTAAATTAAGTCACTTAACCGGCGACTTTTTTGTTTTACTTGTTTTTTATCCATTCTTACACAATTATTTGAAATACAATAACTAATTACCTACTTACTTAGTTGATTATTTAGTAGTTTTGCATTAAACCAAATTCTAACATCTGTTTAATTGTTATTAAATTAATTGACTTTTCGTCAAACATTTGTATGCGTGCATAGAGCAAATAAATAAACATTTTTCTTATCTATCTATCGAATAATACAAACATATGCCCGCCGCCCCTGCCATAAAAGTTGATCGGCGTTCATTCGATAAGAAAGCCGGCGCCAATAGCCGCGCAACTTCTCTATTAAGCCCACTAACACGATAAGCGCGCTCTGAGTGTATTCTCCTTCGCCACCACCGCTTTTTTTATTCCGCACAGTCCACAGAATCTGAAATGGGGTTACATTAACGGTATAGAACATTTTAACAAAATGGTATAGGAATTTAATATATCTTTTATTTGAAATAGCTGATTAAAATGGCCAACAATGCGTTTGACATGCAAGTTAAGATTTTAATAAAAACAATTGACGCAAATGGTTATTAAAGTTTTTGAACCATAGATCTTGCTAAGAGTTTTATTAGCGTCTTTTGTTAATAAAATATACAAAGCAAAACAGCAAATAAAATTGTTAAATATATTATGTAACTTTAGTACGCGTAAAGTAGTACTAACAATAAGTACAGTTCGCGTTAACTTTGTCATATTCCATCTGCATACATCACACCGCGATGCCATTCGCCGGGAGCCGACGAAGCGAATCGCAAAGCGGACCCGATTGATATTCGAGCGGCGACTCAGTCGGCCGGAAAATACACTTGTCATACATTTAACGTGGAATATTTTATGATTTAGGGGAAATTATCGACACCTGCGCGGAATAAAGTCGCTTCCCTACCCCCCTTCAGATGTTTAAAGACAGCATTTAACAATTGCGAAAGGCGTAAGGGATTTACGTGACGTTTTTATACAATTATATTTGGTTAATGTCGCCGTCGGAACGGTATTATTCAAGCATTTAGAAACTTTGTTTTTAAATTTTATGTGTTCAACAGTGTAGCTGCGCAACTTAAGTTGAATTTAAATATATGTTACCGAGATGTTAAAGATTTAGAAGAAACTAGTTGAAATTAAATAAAACTAAATAAACATGCAAATTATAGACTCCGGGGTATCTTGGGCCAAGTATCAAATTAAAAGGATTTGATTACACTTTCTATTTGAACATAAAAACACCAGTACATCACTCAAACAGTATAAAAGGATTTCTTTAGCCATTCTTAGAAGTTAAACTGAAATATTCACGTATTCACGTAGGCGTGTGACTCTTGTTTTTCCGAAGACGATCAAACTGTGGACTTATACAAAACATAAACAAAGTATTATTCATGAATGTTCATTCCCAATAAATGAGTTAGGTACGTCATAGCTTCTTCTCCGGTCTCCCGGCGCACCTGACGTGACGTCACTGACGGACACGTCCGTCAGCCGTTATTGTCGGTAACCCGCAAAAATACTGCCACGAATACACGTCGGGCCTAATTCCTTCGCCGCTGTCGCTCTTCCCGCGTCAAATTTGCGTTCAGGGCTACCGATACATGGTTTCTGTAAAACATGAACCAATGTGGGAGAGTATGGTTACTCAATAAAAACCGGCTGTTTCACTTTGAATAGAGGAATATTTTTAAAAGCATTACTTAGTTAGAATTAGGTAGGTAATTTCGTACTACGTTCAACAATATTTTGACACAAAACAATACCTACCTATAATTATGTTTGATCATAAACATAACTAAGTTTAATAACAATGAAGTACCTATTTAGTCAGGTTTATCGTTGGTGCGTGCGTCTATAAGAGTGTGCCACTCCTAAATTCTTTGCATTCCTAGTCAAAACCAAATGAGATCTGTCAGTACAGAACTGAGACGGTACGTTTTATCACCGCTCTGTTTGAACGGGGAGTAGTTACCTACCTTCGGTGTGAGCATTGAGCATTGAGCAATGCAGCACCCCTGCGGCTCGAGCGTCTTCCGACCTAGACTGACAGCCGGCGACATATTTTATTCACGGCGCACCGCCGTAATTCCGTCGATGCAGATAAATTGTTTTACCGCGGAGCCACGTCCCCCGACTTTGGCGTTTGCATGATGAGCTCGTTTTTTATGCCCGAATAAAATTGTGTTAGCCGCCGCCATGCCAGCCCGCCGGGGCTACGTGTGAACCGCCTGTGGATTTGCAAGAAATTGTTTTCTCGGCCCGCTCTGATATTTATGAAACTTGACATGTTGAGAATCTTCGGGCGAGAGCAGAGCGCGAGCGGCCGGGTTTTTGGAATTGGAAGCTTTTTTTTTGTTAACTCAATTAGGTATTCATCTCTTTCTCTCTCTTTATCTCTTTTTACGTGATATTTTTAAGTTTAACCGGTAGTTCTGCTGCCGTGTCTAGCAAACGTGTCAGCAAGTTCCTGTATGTGTTCGCCTAGGGACCGACACAGCATCCGCTATCAATATTAAATACGCTGACAAGTAAATATAGCAGCAGCAAACCTTGTAGCTTTAATCTGGTTAATTTGGAATGTTACGATTAGCTTTGAGTTGAGTTTAAAAACAACTGACAGTGCAGAGACAGGAATCTGTTGTATTTGTTATTTATTGCATACATGTGCATGTTTTGCCAGTGTTGTGTTTGAAATAAGACGTATAAATAAAACTGATTTGAAGTACAAAAAAAAGTAATTCAAATTCCTAAGTCTATCGACAAAGTTTTTAAAGGAATGCAGTAAAGTAAGTTTCATGCAAAAATGAGACTTGCGATTATTTTTAAATACTTGACCGGCTTCGATAATAATAATATGTTTCGAATGAAAGTTTCAAAAAGATTTTGAATGCCGTTTGGCTTTACTTTCAAATTGACGACAATATTGTTTCCTCAGAACTCCTATCATTTAAAGTTTCGGATTTCCCCATACTGACTCATTTGAATGGCTCACCCCCGTAGCCACGA
Organism: Scoparia ambigualis; assembly: GCA_963921215.1. Classification (NCBI taxonomy): domain Eukaryota; kingdom Metazoa; phylum Arthropoda; class Insecta; order Lepidoptera; family Crambidae; genus Scoparia; species Scoparia ambigualis. The sequence goes on along the minus strand of OY992505.1, from coordinate 28,788,514 downwards.
CCTACCTACAACTATATCCTCAACCAGTCATTACAAGTGTGTAATAACATCTTTTGATACACTTGCAATAGAAAATTTCTAAGAAATAATTTTAACTTTTAACTTGGTTCTGACTCATAGTGTGAATAGTGGGAAAGCCTAATTGTGAGTGCAAAGTATGGCTAAAAAAATATCGTTTTTTTTAGCCATACTTTGCACTCACAATTAGGCTAAATAAATTATAAAAGCGGCGTATTTATTTTTATTTTTTTATAAAATGTCACTGCATTTTTTATTATAAAAAAAACGATTCGATTCTATTCTCGATTCTGATCAAACTAATTTCAGATTTTGAGCAATTTATTAACACGTATATACTCAAACTCAAAATATATTTATTCAATAAACTCATTTAATAAGTACTTTGAATCGTCCAAATCTTTTTTAACCTACCGTCCGTTTTACCTACGTCATTTTTTAACTGTGGCAAAGAACGGGCCCAAGAAACCACAGCGCAAAGAAGTAACGACATTTACAAATTACAACAACAAAAATGGCGTTACCAGGTCATAAAATACAAATAATGAATTTAAAAAATAATAAATAATGCAAAACAATACTTACTACAATAAAATGAATCAATTTATTATAGATAATTAGAAATACGAGTAGCTGTTGGAGTACTTGGAGCATTTCAGAATCATGCTGTTTTGTCTTCTGTATAATCTGACACTTTATAATAAGCTTTAATATAAAGTTTTTCTTTGATTTAGATTTTAAATTTGTTAACATCTCATTTCTGAATATCATTTAGTACTTTGTTGTAAAATGTTACACACAGACCCTTGAAATAATTATTTATTTTATGGAGCGTATAAGGTACTGCTAATTTGTTCTTACTTCCTAGTGTTTACATTGTGAATATCACTGTTTTGAAAACATTTCAATATTTTTATGAACATATAAGTATCATATTTTCATAAATGTATTGTGATGCAACTGTCATTATATTTATAACCTTAAATCTCTCTCTGAGAGAGTCACCAGCCTTAAGGTTATAGATTGCTCGAATAGCCCTCTTCTGCAGCACAAAGATAATTATATTAATTGTCGGCAGCATTTCCCCACAGTAAAATGCCCTACGACATAACACTATTAAAGTAACTGAAATAAACTAATCTAGCTGTATCAATGCCAGTTAGCTGACAGATCTTCATTACTGCATAAGCCGCAGAGCTAAGCCTATTCGACAATTTAGCTATATTATGTGGGCCAACATAAGCTTGGCATCTATCGTGACGGCTAGAAACACAATGGTGTCTATAGGATTCACATTCTTATATTTAATTTGTACACTAGTTATTACTTGCTTAATATTAGGCAATACAAATCTTACACATTGGGTTTTCTCTCGTTTAATAGCAAGTATTTACACTACCCCAGTGAACAATCTTTGAGACCGCATTATTCACATCATTATAATTTGAGTGTCGTCGTTTCACTTTGAATAAAAGTGAAGTATCATCAGCAAACAATACTATCTCATGACTTGACATGACATACAAAATAAGGTAAGTCATTAATATAAACCAAAAACAAGAATGGACCAAGTATTAAACCCTGCGGAACTCCCATTGTAACCACTTATCCTGGAGATCATTTACCGTTAATGTCGACCTTCTGAATCCTGTTACTTAAGTATGAAATTTGAAGGCTTAAAGAAGCATCACTAATTCCGTAGTGGTAAAGCTTCCTGACCAAAGTTTCAACCATGTAAAACACAATCAAAAGCCTTGGATAAATCACAAAATACCCCTAGGGCATCCCGTGATTCCTCCCAGGTATCAAATATTTGGATTAAAAGCTCAACACCGGCGTCAGTTGTTGAGCTACTCATAGTAAAACCATACTGTTTACAATAATGTAAAAGTTTATTTCTATAAAAATGAGTTTGAATTTGGTCTGGCATCAACTTTACAAAAAATTTACAAAATGTGGGTGGCACAGAAGTAGGTCTAATCTTAGAGGGGTCAGAAGTGCTACCCGATTTAAATAATGGAATTATAAAATAATTCCTATGTTTCATTAGGTCAGGAAAAACACTACAGTCAATGCATTTGTTAAATATGCAGGCTAAAACTGGAGCTATTGTGATAATTACTGATTTGGCGATATCCACAAAATTACCCCACAGATCAGCATTTTTTTTTTATTGAGAGTGTTTAAATGTTTTTATTAAGTATATCTCTAACACAATTTTTTTGAAAACTAAAATTACTATCACAATCTTTAACATTCTCCTTCCAAACAGATTCAGCTACAGTGGGGTAGGAAATCAAGGCCTTTGTGGTTGAAACTGGAATGTCAGTAAAAAACCTCTCAAATGCTGCAGCTATATCAGCATCAGAAGTCAAGGTTTTATATTTCACAATTTAAATTGTACTTATTATTACGACTTTTGACCTTTCCTGTTTCACTATTTATAGTATTCCATGTCATTTTTATTTTGTTATTACTATTCTTAATCTTAGAACTCAGATAGTTTGCCTTGGCTAATCGACATATTCTTTTAAAAAACTTTTATCATATAATTCAAAATCGTCACTGGTGTTATAGTTGCGTTCACCATAAAGTTCATAAAGATGTTTCCTACTTTTGTGAATACCAATTGTAGCCCATTCATTAAACGTTACAGTACCTACTATTAACCGAGATCTGTTTTGAAACAAAAGATTTATTAAATTCTAAACAATACCTATGTGTGTAGAAATCATTATAAAAGACATTAGGGTCATCAAATTGTATTCTAAATAATTTAATTTTGTATTGCTTTTAAAGCTCTGCAGCCGACCGACAGTTTTTCGTACTGTATAGAATTATACAGACCAGATTAAGAAAAACAGTTATTTCCAAATTGACCCGACTGGGAATTGAACCCCCGCCCTTTAGAGATGGCAACGGGACCCAGAACCGACATGCAAACCACTCGACCACCGATGTCGTCAATTTATTAACAAAGCGAAGGGAGAGGTCAATAGTTGGGTAACTTTACCCATGTAAAAATTAAATACTTGCGACATACTTCGGTCGGTCAAAGAAAATAGCCCGACCGCGTAAACAACTCAAACATCCAACTGGCAAAGCAGAAATGCCATCAAAGACCGAAATTCCTGTAGCGAATTTCACGTGAGCCCTGCTTTGCGGATTATGAATGTTTGTGATGAAAATAATGTTCTACGGCGTTCGGGTGTACGGCCAAATATTTGAAGACAGTCAAAGGGGTTTTTGCGCGGCCTTTGAGCTGCGGTCTGCGGCTGCGGTCACCTAACCCGATTACCCGCGAGACCGCGCCGTCGCCGGACCGACGACAGAATTTGGGTAGCTCTCGATATTTGCGACGGTGCGCCTTGATGTTTTCAGAACTATTTTATTAGATTAGCCTTTTATAATAAATACAATACAATAAAATGTTACATTTCAGACTACTTTGTAGTGCATTTATTGTTAGTTACAATTTACCTTAGGCACCTTTTATAAGGACTTCATAAAGCAGGTTTTATGGAAAAAAACAAAATGTTGAATAACATTTTCTAAATGTTTTGTCGGCGAATTAGTGTAGATTATTTTCTATTAAAAGTTTGACTCTGATATGCAGTGAATCGGTTTTTATAGGTGACCCGTTGTTCGACTCTCTTGGTCCAGACAGTCAAACCAATCTGTACACGGTCTAGCTTTAGTTAATCAAATCAACCAACAATTTTTCATTTTATTATGCACTGTTCTATGCGTAAAATTTATGAATACCACTGGTTTACGTCTTCAATTGTGTGCAGAATAACGGCCCTAATGTTTAATTAACAGTTGTAAACATAATATATTTCCGTAAACTTATTTCAAAATTCAATAAACAACAATGTAATAAATATGTAGGTACTATCTGCCAGAGTAGACATGAGATATCATATTCACTTTACGACTGACTGACACCGAAACGGCTCCAAATAAAATTGTTGCCTATCAAAATATCCGAGGCGCCTTTAACATACAGAATGCAATGGCATGTGCCCACGAGAGGCTCACGCCAAGATCTTCGAGCAACGCTAGAAGCGACATAAAGGTATAAAATTTAAAAACATTTAAACTGTTCTTGTTCTATTTTTTAACAGGTAAGTACCTACACTCGCAGAACTAACAACAAACGTTTTAATCAATCAATATTGGACAGAGAAAACTTGTGCTCCATTACAAGTAAGTGACACACATATTTCCTATCCATAAGTAAGTCAAACTCAAGTCAATAACATATAACTAAACCTTATTTAGGAAAGTTACAAATAAATGTAAACTAATTTTAAGTATGTTGCTTTGCTACCAACAATGTACAGCAATAGCGATACATTGTTGGTAGCATTTAGCTTTCTCTGTAAGAGTTGTCGTAAATCGTAGTGATATGGAAAAGCAAGATTTCTTACTAGGCAACTAAAAGGCACCTCCTTATTCCTCAACCGATGAGCATGTTGTGCAATCTCATATATTATAATATTTCTATTTTCACTTTTTTTCGGAAACATACAGCTACTTAAATTTTAAAAATAAATTTATGTAATTATTTATTAGGATAAAATGTTTACTACAAAAAACAACCAGTCTCAGGCCTTTATCCTATATCTATATAACATTGTGAATGCAAAAAATTCAATAATAAAGATAATTATGTATTTATTAATCTTTTACGAAGCATAGACGGTTGCAGTATCGCTTCCAGTGCTTCAAACTCCCAAGTGTTCGTGACTTATTCATCATCGCCAGTGAAGGCTTCACTCCACCTGCGGTTAGGTGTAACTTAACGAACCCCCCGCTGAATGTTTAATACAGTTTCATTTAAAGCTAGTTCTAACTCACCAACTCGCCCAATGTTTATTGAAGCTTCACTGGTCATGTGAAAATTGAACTAAAAGGGCAGCTCCTTAGATATTTAATATTGACCCTCCGAGTGGTGGGTTGTTACTTATTAAAACTTGGATACGTTTAATTATATTTACATAGTTTGGTAAGTATGTAACTACGCATATTCGTATAGCAGGATAATGGTATATGACTTGGATGTTATCCGTTTATTATCTGAACATTATTTAGACGTGTTAGTGATGTAGGTATAATGGAATTTATGTAATTAATGTTAATAATTATTAAAAAGTAATATAGCAGTAGTGAATGTTTTTTGTAAATAGTATACAAGTTTATGATGACTAATCAACAGGAGAAGTACACATTAATAGCTATGGATCATATTGAGTGAACAAAAATTACACTACCTAATATAGTTTTTAAAACATAAAATGTTATATAAACAAGTCGTCTAATTGTCGTCGAAAAAGTAGTTTTGATAACCCTTTCCCCCCGGGATATAGATATTTAATAAAGAAACTTATTTGATTTATGTTATATTAATAAGGTAGGTAAAAATAAACACATCAATTTTTTTTAGGATTTTTATTTTACTTAGGGTGGATTCGACCAAACTAGAATAAGGTCTTATACCTAGATTAAACGCCGAATTTGTATAGACTAATCTCGGAGTAAGCCTTATTCCAGTTTGGTCAAATCTAGCCTAAGAAGTTCTATTTCTAATACCTAGACTTAAAAGTACCGTCAGAAACTTTATGGCATAACAATGTTAGGAACACCAGCATCAGAACCTTTGTCACAGTATGGAAGTTCTTCCAATAACAGTGCTTCGATTAGGTCAGTATTTATGGAAATATCCATTATGAAATACTTAAAACAATAAGAAGTTCATAAAAAAACAATAGTAACAAAAAAAAAAACAAAATACCTTCATCATGCAATATCAACTTATAACAAAATTCATAACATACGATACCAAATTCGCCTGACGGTACTCTCTAGTCCTCGTTTGTTTTTGTAAAATATTCCTAAGAATAAAAAACAATAATACACCTTTTAAGATTTTACAATTATAATTGATGATTGAAACCATGTACCTTAGAATAATAACGCTATAGAAAGATAGTCTTCATACAAGCGCTCTGTCAAAAATGAAGCACTAAACCGATTCACACACGCGTGACGTGCGCGCATGGCCGTGATCTGCTGTCTCTTTCCAATTCTATGAATATGAAAGAGACAGCACTGCGCAGGCCGCTGCTACCGAGGCTTTAACTTAGAGAATCACACTGCAGTACGTTTATAATTTGACCTAATTAACTACAAGATACTATGAAATACTGAAAGCTTACCTGTGAAAAGTGATGTTATTACACTTCTTTTGTTTTTCAGATGTGTTGTGACACAATTTAACTGCACAAACCGTCATTTTTTTTTTGTTTTCGCGAGACACGTTCGGCGCGCTGTGACATTGAACACTACGGAGCGGTCCGGCGTTTGGTGCCATTTCTGGCTCCAATTAATGTGCTTCAAAATAGGCGCGCGAACTTGGTTTCTATAGCGTTATTATTCTAAGCCATGTACTTATATAACCTTAAATATTAACACTTACCTCTGTTATTCTAATTTTAAAACTTTTTCAAAAAAGGTGCAAACCGAAGTAACTGAATCTATGACTGGTTAAAACTTGCTGTTCATATTATTCATTGCGTTATAATGTACCTACTACTTACTAGAGAAGACGTCACAACTAGATTGTTTGCTACACGCGTTAGAGCCAGCTCGCACCAACTATATCAGTCTGTGGCAGGCGCAAGACGGAACAATACGTGTGTATTCTGTGTTCTATTTTATTAAAATATGCCTTCATGTGTGCTAAGGTACTATTTAAAGAATTCAGGAAATACAAATAAAACTAAACGGATCACTTTTACCTGTAAATACTCACTAAATTATCGATAAAACATGCATTTGACTAATTATTTTATCAAATCACCGAGACATAAGCCGCGGCCATGTTTCAGCGCTTTAGACCTTTTGGTCGCGAGAAAAGAAGCGGTCTAGCGCTGTATGTTTGGATTGTTCAGAAAGACGATAAATTATTGTTTTAGCACATTTGTTATAACTTTTAAAAAAATAGAACAAGACTTTTGCTTGGGATAGCTCCTCTAGTACGTACTACATTATAACTCAATGAAATTATTAGTCGACATCTTGTGGGAGTTCGAATAAAGCGATTAAAGGATCGTTAGGAATTGGATGCATAATTGGTTTTCGTATCCAATATATTCGAAAAAAAAGGTCGCGGTATTTATAAGTACCGTAAGGAGGGAAAGGGTAATTAATAACCTTCTATATATAATATTCTTTACTTAATTTACATTATAATATAACTTAGGGTGGATTCGACCAAACTGGAATAAGGTCTTAGGTTTATACCTAGATTAAACGCCGAATTTGTATAGACTAATCTCGGAGTAAGTCTTATTCCAGTTTGGTCAATTCCACCCTTAATCAATTAATGTTGTTGTTGTTGTTGAATAATAAACCTAAAAGTTTAAAAATAATTTGAATGTTAATAGACCATGGACCAACAAGGCTTATATGAAGCACAGCACATAAAATTAATATGAACCAAAGATATCATTTTAACAGATGCTTAGTAAGTACGTTATATCGTAATTGTAATATTCGAATATCAATGTGACGTTTCAACCAACAGCAATTAATAATATCTCATCGGAATGAAATGCAAACACTTGCATTTAATTTCATTACAATGCAGAGTATACTCTAATTTACTCTCCAAAGTTCCATCTACGTAGCTATCAGCAAACCCGAATCTACATAAAGGAGTTAAAGTCTTGTCAAATAATATCCTTATAACAACTTAAAAGCCGAATTAATTCCATTTCTAATACAAACACACCTTCACTTCAGGCACCCGTGCTCCTCAAACGAGGTTCCCTACTTCGCAAATTAGATTTCGCATAAAGCCTATTTTAATTTGCGCCGTCGCTAAACATTGGGAGCTCTTTAATGTTTAAACGGGCAAGCCCTCGGTATTGACACAGCGCGGTGACGCCGGCCCGGCTGACATTCATGAACAAAGCAAACATGCCTTGTTGCCGCGGACTCGCGGCCGGAGGTAATAAGCTTACTGCCCTCCGCAGGCTCGCGGGGTTATTAAATCCATCTCTCGGGCGGCACTACCGGAATTCCCGCCTATTTATTTACCCACAATCCAACTTTGTGGGATCAACACAAATCCCGGCAACATCTTTTCGCCGAATTACCGCTGTGCTTTTCCCGGTCATCGCACCCGCCGCGTACGGAAGAGTTATTTTAACAATTTAATATGTGAAATTACGGCATCAGGTGCACCGAATCTTCGAGTTTTCGCTCTCGCTCGGCACGTTCCGCGATCATAAAATAAGCTGTATAAATTAAAATGTGTAAATCCGGGCCGCCCTCTCCAATTCAGAGATCTAAGCCGAGTACGCCTCATTTGGAGAACATTACTCTCTGTAACAATAAAACTCATGAATGCGCGGGTGCGGTCGCGCTGTATAAACGTTTCAGGTATTAATAAAATTAACAAAGCGGCTACGCAAGAGGGCTATTCCCGACAAAGCTTTGGAGCGGAGCACAATGGAATCTAAAATAAATACTAGGAGTGAGTGTAGCAAACAGGAGCACAAAGCGGCCACCTGGCTGGCGGTCGGTGTTGCCGCCTTTGAAAATTAAGTGGGTGCGAGGGACTTCAATTAAAGCCCGCGGGCCTTCAGTGGTGCCATCTTACCTCCTTTGCAATGCGACACTGTAAGCTTTGATTAGCACAACTACTACAGGTTTGCAGTGAAACTGAACGAGTTTGTTGCGTGAAACCTCGGAATTTCACGACTCCGTTTTTCTTAATATACAATCTCTTTGCGAACATACTATATCATTCGTCAACATCTCTAGTGGCTTAAATTAATAATGAATAATTTGTCTATAATTAGAAAATTGTCTTATCTCCATACTAATTGAGGAGCGTCTGTTCAAAAGGAGATAAATCCACTTTCCATTTTTTTTTTTTTTTTTTGGTATTAATGCTCTCTATGTTCGAATACACAACTTAGTGCTTAAAATTGGCTTCAAAAGGCGTTATTTTCAATAGAAAAATGACGTTCAAACTCACAGTTTCAATCAAAGGGAGACATTTCCAAAGAATATTAACAGAAAAATGACATAATTAAATGTTTTGAACAAATGGAGTTATATTTCATACAAAATGACCACCGTGCCAAAATGATCTCTACAAAAGGAGATATTTTATTTCTGTTTCAATTATTATCTTTTTAATCGAATTGTGATGTCAAACAAGGCATAATATTCTGTGGTAACTCAGTCAAATAGTCAATCCACCTTTATAATACAAAAAAATGCCTCAGAACTATGTATAATATTAATAATTGATGACCATTAAGGAATATTTTTAAAGATTTTAAATATCTAACTCTAATGTGTATTTATACACTATAAATTTGTGTATTTGTAAGGGAAAATAGAAATCATTTTTGTCCTAAAAATCAATCCAAAAAGTAAATCAATATACGCTCTCAATATGCTTATGATGTTTGTATCATTCAACATCATGGTAAATATGTATGGCAAAGCAACAGTGTTCTCATCATGGTGATAAATATTTACCGGATCATATCAAATCTACTGAAAACCCTTATTTTTAAAGAACCATAAAGAAACGTTGTTTCTTTTTTTCTTTAATCTGTCAAAGATATCAATTTTAAAAGAGGGACAAGAGATTAATCTTGTTCAGAAGGAGATATTTACAAAGCGTCTTGAACAATAAGAGTTATAATCTAAAATTCTAATCAAAAGGCGATATTTGAAAACTTCAACATTTTTTTAAAAATACCGTAATCAAAAAAAAAAAATTTTTTGACTTACTTCTGAACTATGGTTGTAATACCTACCTATCACTTTTAAAAAGATAAACCGACAAGTTAAACTCAGCATGATATCAGTTTTTTGTGTTTTCTGAAAATTTCTTTAAGGTGGAATTATCTCCTTTTGAACAGACGCTCCTCAATTTCTAACTCTAGTAGATTATTGACAATTAATGATGTTGTCATGTGACAACGAACGTCTTTTTACTTTACTAATGAAGTGCATGTGAATACCAGTAGGTATATTCATATTATTACGTATATTATTTTTCTTAGAAGATCTTATTTGCTTTTACATAAAACTACTAATCTTGTTGTCATCGCAGCTAACATAACAGCCACACGTTGCTAGATAAAATCGCATTGTGCAAACCTCCGATTAACCACCCTTAATCCCGCCTTATCGTCGGTGGACTTTTTTAGGAGCCGAACAAACTGCAAGGGTCTTTACTTCAGATCTCTATCGCGATGGTCAGCTATTTTTGTGGGACGCTTATCGTGCAAATTACTGTGTTTTTTTCGGATCCTCTCAATGACGGCGAAAGGTTTTTTATTTTGCACCAACTTGAGTGCGGTGCCCCTACTAAAAGGTCTTCCGCGTATCTTGTTAACGGGAAGTTTTGTTTATCGTATTTTATTTTCACTTTGTAATTGTTTTTGATATTATAATTATCGCATGTGTTATTTTTAGTATTAGTTATTTGAAAGATTAATTTTCAATAAATGAAAACGTGTTTACTGTAACTAGTTTCTTGATATTTTTAAAGTACAAGTCTTTTTTTAAAGTACCTACCTACCTTATCAACGTCAGCCTACAAAAAGTTAGTAGTAGTAAAGTAGTTAAAGCAATTTTTTTATCAAAACTATTTAAACTACTGTTTTCTATGTATAATAAGTATTTTAAGTATGTTTATCCGTTGTTTAGTAACCATTTAACGAGTTTCATAATGAAGCTTCTCTTGGGCTAGATAATTGGTGTGAGTGTAGGAAAGTTTATTTATTTTATTTATTTATTTTAGCTCTTAAAAAAATTAAACACCAGTACCCCACTAAAAATACTTTTTAACATGACATTTAAAAAAACAGTGTTATAGAAATCTTATAAAAGAGAACCTTTTACGACATACTTACTTATAGTAGAGGCTAAAGCTTACCCACAATGCGGTGGAGTCGAGGAGGATTTTATTGCCATTCGTATTGTCGGCCAGAGATTTAGTCTGACACATAGCAAATTCGTTTGTTGACTTTTCACTATTCTGCTAGCTTTATTTTTCACACGTTTCTCTCTTTACGTCGTGAATTGGATAAGTGAGATGCATTTTGCCATTACGTTTCCATCTTTTTTGCTTTTGATCCGTATTCGTGAACTTTGTGAATAATTGGATGATTTGTTTATTAATACATTAATCACTTAAATCTTTAAAAGCAATGATATTAGAATAATTGTAACATCATTGTTTAAAAGTAAAAACTTATTTAAATTAGGAATAAAAAGAAAAGCACAAGTTTTTCGAGATGAATGGAATGATTACAGGGATTCTTTATTAAATGCTCATACTAATTTAAACTATTGTATTGTTAACTAATTTAAGCTATAAAATAACAATAGCCAACTTATTTGTATTTTAATGTTCTGTATACTCACAGACCACATGCATACTTCTTAAAACAATAAACAATGTAACCTAACAAAATGACAAGAAGAATACGGAAAAAACCATTTTGTGAGTTATTATAAGGCAACATAACTTAAAATTATGAGACCGTGTGTTATACAGTTTAAGCTTTTCTATTACCATATTATACGTGAAAATATGTTACGTAACTCTTTGGTCGGCGTCGCTTTGTCGCCATTAGCATTAAGTGTCGCAATTTTCAATTTTCCGTAGGGTAAAGCCACCAAGCAATGCACCAGGCTTGTACTTACAGGACAGAAAAAAACGTGTAAAAAAGAGGAAGCTGATATTCTTATTTCATTTATTTATTTATACTTAGCAGTGGGAAGAAGTAGGCTTTATAGATAGATAGAGTGAAAGAGTACGCATTACAAAGAAGTATGTAAGTACATAATATAGGATTCGCAGACAGTGCAAACACAGATCCATGACATTAATTAGTAGTCTATACACCCTAATTTACTATATCATAATGAATGGCTTCGCGGTATGCGTGTTAAGCCAATGTCACGTAGTAGTAGTAAAAGTTACGGTACAAGTAAGTTAAATTGAATTTTAAAGTCTCAGAACACCAAGGGCTCAGGTGAAACTCCTACACCATTATTTAATGCATAAATTAAGCCACAGACTGACAAAATGGCAGGCAAGTGTTTCTAACCGATATAATATTATCAATGAAGTTTCACTCGTGTATTTTTCGCAACGACAAGTATTGTGAGTGAGACTCTATTTTAATTCGATCTACCATACAATCCTAAGTGTACTAAGTATAAAAAATATACCTTTTAAAATTAGCTTAATGTGTAAACCATGGAGAACCTAATTAGGATATCATAAAAACATTATCAATCAATAGCACGTACTCTTTATTGAAGCGTGTTTTGAGTTGCTTTACCCTATCCCGCCCATGACGGCAGGTGTGTATAAAATGCATCGGGTAACATTAACAATGTTTCATGTGAAGCCTTTGTCTGCACTTAGAATTACAGGCAGAGGCGGGAATTTAAATATCCTACAGGGCTGTTTTACATGTTAGATATGCACTTTGCAATGCGGCGAGTAAATGAGACGAGCTTAGGGTGCGGTTAATTCGTTGTTTCACAACGTGAGTCTTGTTAGCGTTCATGGACTTTTGAGGCAGTAGACATTATTAGACTGAAGGAGAAAGAGAGAGAAAAGTTTATAAAGCTTTTCTCGAACTCCTCCAATCGCCAAATACCTGTTTTTATGTAAAAGAAAGCAAAAATTAGTAGGTCGGTCACCTGATGGGAAGTCATCACCGCCGCCCATGAACACCCGCAAAACCAGAGGAGTCGCAGATGCGCCGACTTTGTGGAAGAAGTAGGACCATTGAGGAAACAGTAGGAATTGTAAATGGGGGAGCGGGGAGAGTTGAGCTTCCGGTAGTTTCACTCACCGGACGAAACACAACAGCAACGAGTGCCATTGTTTCACGCCGATACTCCGCGAGAGGGTGGTGTTACGCCGGGCGAGCCGGACCAACTCGTGTTGCAACGCAGCGTGGCTCTACCACTCAGACATTGTCATTTGGCACTACGCAAAGGTCACGTGTAGGGTCTGTGGGTCTCCTTCAATAATTTTACACCTTAATCAATAATTTTATTTTTAAATAATTCAACATGACTAGTAGAGACTGTAGTATAGTGTGGCAGGAGTAGGTAATCCACAGAAGAATTGAATATTGCACATAAAAATAAAAACAGATTTGCAAAAATATTGCTTGCAAAAGAAAATCTGGAAACACGTCACTTGAATATTTGTGTAGGTAATATGCCATCAGTCGTTTATTTTATCCCGAAGTTTTGAACTTTTTACAGGTTTTCTGCATAAAATTACAGTCATTCAATACCATATATCTGTGTTCAATACTAATGTACATACCTACTCGAAACTTAATAAATAAAGTATCGGTTGATTTCTAAGTTTTAGACAATACATCATCATCTGACATTAACGTCTTAGTGCTGGGCCGAGTCCTCTTTACATAAAAAATAACACATCGGACCTGCGTGGCCACCCATCTAGTGGCCGTCAACGCGAAGGTTGCTTAACTTTTAAGATCGCAACTCGAACGCGCAACCCGGTACGCCATTAAGCTCCTCTACTTTATAGCTTTACCAACAGCAAATTCATCTGTATCTGATTTATCTAATATATATGCTAGAGAAAGCACTTACGTCTACAAACGACCTTAAATAATCATTTCCTCAGTTCGTTCAAGCTTCAAAACCATTTAAACTCATTTGCACCAGGTAATGAATGGTAAGTAGATCACCCTTGTTAATTTCCAAATGAGATCCGTTAAACGACTAAAGAGGAGCAGAGACAAAGAAATGATAACTAATGAATGAATGATGTCGCGCACGTGTGAAGCAGAGGACTGGTAATCACCATAATGACAAAGGTGACGAGCAAATTACTTAAAGTTCTACCCAGAAGTATATCTGCTCTATAAATTCTGTTTATAGAGACAGAATAATGGTTTTGAACTATATGCAAGCTGTTGCAGGTAGACATTTTATTTGATTTTACACAGACTTACGAAATTAATAACAACCTATCTATAGATTTTTAGATTGATTTTTTTTTTACATAAATTGTGTGGAGCATAAGTCAAAAATTTTTATATAAGAGGCTAAACAATCCATAGATAGTTTTATTAATTTTGGGCGTAGAAAACTTTTTCCGGAAGTTTTCAGAATTATATTATTGACTGAAAATAATTATATTAGCTTTAGTAAGAGATATTCATATTTATGTGTAAGGTTTTGCCAACACCTAAATTATTACACCTGTAATAATAATAATTAAAATAAACGTCTTCTCATTATCAATTTCATTGGCCTTCTAGTTAAATAAATAAAATTTAAATTCTCAAAGATCAAATTAGGAAAATCATTTATGGCCAAGTAATATTTAAGTGGTGGCTTTAGGTTTGCCTCTTTTCTTCACACATCCCTCAACAATACTTCAAGTAAGATAAGTAGCAATCAGATATCTCCTTCTTAGGTGGCGACACGGTTTTTTTCATAATTGGGGGGCGTAAATGAGCGAGGGTCTGACCAATGACCGCTCTGGGGGAGGGAACTTCGCTGATAACGCGAAATCCGACGTAAGCTCTGCTCCAAAGCCGACCCTGGGAAAGATTACATCTATGAACTTGTTAAAGTGGTGTAGTGTCTCCATTATTATGGCTAATAAACCGTATTAAAAATTGTGTGAAAACAATAATTGATACTGTTTTATTATTCGATTCGTATTGTTTAAATACACTATCTTTTTCTTTTATATTTTAGAGATTATTTTTTACTTTTTTTAAATTTCAGATAAACTATTAACTGTGTAAACTAAGGTTTATATGTTTAGAATATAATTGAATATCTTTCAAGGATTGAACTTGAAAGAAACGAAATGATGTGTTCACAAACAGTATTTTGGTACAGAACACTTTTATATTTATTAATGCCTAAAATTCCGAATCGAAAACTGTTAAGGAAAATATGCATTACTTATTAATTAACTGTTTATTAACTAGTGTATGATCGGCCTATTTTATGTACTATCATTTCAATAAATTAAATATTAATTCTACTCAACTTAATTTTAATTCTACTCTAATACTTAATTTAATATTAATTCTACTCAACTGTAAGAGCTCCGCAATCAATACATATTTAACTGTGACTTTCTAACGAAGCACTTAAGTAGCTACCAGGAGTTTGATAGCTCTATAACTCAGCTATTTATTGGATTCGTGTACAAATTAACCTAAGCGCAGCCATCAATAGTTAGTGCGGTTTCGCTTTACGCATATTTGATGCGGAGTGTACGTAATTAAACAGGCTCGTTGGTTTACGATGGAGCCTTTGAGGAGCTGGTGGAAGCCACAATCAGTTTTATGAGGCTTTTTGAACACGCGCTTTTATTGGTGAAAATTTTGACGGTTCGCCTTTGTTAAGCTGTCCGTGGAGGATTGCGCAACGAATTGAATGTAAGTGTTCTTTAAAATAAATTTGCTACAAAGTAACGAAGTAAGTACCTACCTACCTTAATTTAACAAATGATTATATATAGAAGTGAATCCTAGACATAGAAAAAACACCTATCTGCCTGTACACATAAAAAAAAACTGTTTTATCAATTTTATATATTTCATTTCATTTTATTATTGTACGATGCTATGCAGATATCGATAACAAATAATACTTAACAAATGTCTCAATCAGGAACCTACCTTGAAGTCGTTTGTATTTATGTAGCTGATCTTTCATGATTAGTCATTATAGTCATTACGCGATAGAGTACAACTCGGTATTTTTTGTGGGACCATAGACGGGCAGTCGTATATTGCCAGTACAAAAGCCTATCCACCTATGCCTTTTTAATTTTGTTTAATTTTTACAAGTCGTCGCACATTGCCAGTACGTTTGGTATGAATTTAGAATCACGATGTAGTACATTATTCCCATAGTTGATTGCTGTACACTTTATAAAATGAAAGGGCATTCCATATACCACTTCCCTTGTTACAGCACAGCCATAATTCATAGGAACTTTGCATAACAGAGGTAAAGTGTAGCATAAGTGTGGACTGCTTGAACATTGTGCGAATACCAGCGCTGTGTTCGTGTCAGATGAATTATGGAAATAAGTACAAAGCGGTGGCTACGGAGAGAAGATCCCTCAAGACGCCCGCTGCCGCCGCCGTGCGTTTTGTGGACTTTTAATAGATGCTCTGTGCGCCGAATGTAAATCAGCGGGTAGCCAGGCACGCACTAGGCCAACTTAAGTGACAATTAACAAAAAAAACGGTATTGTGACCACGTCTGTAAAGGGTTTAATACGTAGGTATCAGTAAAAATATTATACCTACAGTGACAAAAAAATGGGTTTACTTTTTTTTCATCAAATTATATTCATGGTTGTATTAAAGATATCGACCACCTATTTTAGACGTTTAAGGAACAGTAAGCAAATCAGCCTAAACTGTTAGGATTTTTATATACTTACCTACTTATTATTATTATGTTGGACGCTATACATAAAGGACTTTCTAGGCAAAGTACGAATAAAAAGTAAGGATTTCCTAAAAGGGGGCAAATCTTTACAAATAGTATGGACTTCACAGTTAGTAGGCAAAAGCAGAAAGGGGGCAAGTGCCGAACCGATCTCTTATTTATCATTGACAAAATTGAAAATTAAAGGTAAAACACATTCATTACCTACACACGATTCGATGCGTGGACTGTGGCAGTGCACTGGTTTTGTCCTCAAGTCTATGGATAATGGTCGTAGTCATAAGTGTACGAGTAAGTATGTATGTACCGTATCCCCTTGTCTGTCACGAAAACTCCTAGAGGTTACTAACAATTGATATTTTCTTGTAGGTATGTATTTAAGTATGTTCTATTTGATTACGTACCAAGTCCAGGCCCCTCTTTCCACAGTTAGCAGCACCTGCCTATTTGACTTGTTCTCGTGAAATCCCTACAGTTTTACAACTCCCGAACCGTGACGGTTGTTACAAATAATTTCTCTATAGCCATACGACAGTGTTCTGTATGTGGAGACACGAATTTAATTACTTGTATATGAATTATTATATGTTTAATCCTTTATTGCACATAGAAAACACATCGTCATCATCATCATCATCATCAGCCTATAAAGGTCCCACTGCTGGGCACAGGCCTCCCACGTGGACAATAGCACGTGGGGATATTGGGCTATAACCCACCACGCTGGCCCAATGCGGGTTGGTGGGTTTTTAACGACTGCCATCTTACGACAACAACCGGGAGCAACGGCTTAACGTACCTTCCGAAGCACGGAGAAAGCTCGAGCTGTTTTTTAATTGGTCACCCTTCAGGCGACCCGGCATTGCGAAAGTTGCTTAGCGGGCAAGATCGCAAGCCGAACGCGCTAGCCGCCATCGAGCTCCTCAAGATATACCCATAGAAAACACACTTTAAAAGAACAACAACAAACAACAACAAACTAGACATATACAACGGTGAGCTTATCTCTAGAAGAGATATCTTCCAGCCAACCCTAGCTGTGGTTCTGAGAGAAAGTTTGCGGGACTAATGATTACGAAATACTTATATATACAGTGTGGGAAAAAAAAGACGTGGTTGGAGGAAAAGTACCATTAATATTGATGGTATTAATTATTTTTTAAAAAAAAAAAGGATGTTTCCTTTTAGTGAAATTTGCCATCATCAATATTAAGGGTACTCTTCCTCCAACCATCGATCTTTTTTCCACCCTGTATATATACATACTTATACTAATTTTATTGTATATATATACATACATACACATACTTACATTATATATTATAATAAGAACGAATAATTAGTTAAAATATTTCTAATTGTTGTTGTTGGATAGGTAGTGCTTTTGAATGATGCCACCGATGGTCTCTCACGCACGTCAGCAGGCAGCTTATTCCACAATCTGATTGCATGGACGGCGAATGAGCTATGGAAATATTTGGAGTTGGATTGAGAAAATACAAGGGTTACTGTGTCACATGAACGTATGGGGCGGGAAGTGACTGGCAAGAGAGTAAAACGGGAACAAAGGTTTAGAGAGCTGAGGGTAGTCAAGGATTTTGTAAAGGAGACAAAGGATGTGCATATCTCGGCGACGTCGGATTGGGAGCCATTCTAATTTCGCCCGAAATTCCGAAAAATAGTCAGAAAAATATTTTCGCAGGCCGAATATGAACAAGATAGCCAGATTTGGCAGGCGCTCCAGTTTGTTCAGCAGCTCTTCAATGGGATCTAAGTACACACATCGGCATAGTTGAGAAGAGGGAGCAGAAGCGACTGAGCAAGCATAATTTTGGTATTGTACGGTAAGAAGAACTGAAGTCGCTTGAGATAATGATAAAAGGTAAAAAGTGCATGCGCCGACTCACTTCGTTCACCTATGATGTCCAAGACATAGTAAGATCAATAATAAGGCCAAGATTTTCATATTTTCACAAATAAACATGTCGCTTTGTTACAAACGAATATAAAATTAATAAGCAATTAATAAGCAATTATTATTGGTAACATACCAGGTAGGTACCTATAAACATTTACTTTATAGTTACTATTACTTTCACGTTATACGTACTTTACTAGCTTTTCCCCGCGGCTTCGTTCGCGTAATTCTTCAGAGTAAAACAAAGCCTTTAACCGTATCCAAGTCCCCATCTATATCTATAGCAAAATTAATCAAAATTGGTTTAGCGGTTTACGTTTAGATTATCGAAGCGTATCAAACAAACTCACTTTCGCATTTATAATACTTATTAGTTAGGATGTTTACGAAATTGCACACGAAATCTATAACATGTAGGTATAAACTCTATTTTAACGGGACCTAACACGATTTATTTTGTTAGTAAGTACATATCTACATAGGTACTGCTTGACGTTTCGGCCGCGATGCCGCGGATGTAGTCACAAGCGAATCAAGAATAAAGTTATGGGTGCCGCGCAAAAACTGACATAAGTCTCATAATGAACTTCAAAGCAAAATCAATCATATTGATATTTATAATTTGAACAATTCTGCTTTGAAGTTTCAGGCCTAGTAATTTAATTAGAGCAATGTTTTTATTCTGCGAAATGTCGAAACGCTCTGTCTAAAAATTTAAATTTACTTTTTGAAGGAGAGGGTGCCCTGCGGAATATCAATACAAATATTTTCATAAATTTTTGTTTCATGCGTAAAATTAAGAAAATTGTCGAAAAAATATGTTTTTAGGTGTCATTAGATTTATTTTTATATTAAGAATGTGTTTCAAATTTCAACAAGGCCATGACCTTGTGCAATGATCAGGCTAACTTACATAAGTTCTTTTTATGTATTTAACTAATTCAGCGCATTAGTACAGTGACAAAAAAATACGTAAAATTTCACAATGTCGTGCAGGACCCCCTTTACAGGTTACAGTTCAGGTTAAAAAATTTCAGTAGGTACCTTTGTACCTACTAATATTTTTAACAAATTCTTATTAAAAGGTATTGAAATTTTTTACAAAGGAAAAAATGGAACACTCGAAGGATCACTTTGTTGTCCGTCTGTCTGTCTGTAAAGACCCTTTATCTCAGGAACGCATGTAGGTATCGAATTGAAATTAAAACGATATACTCAGGTCTACAGTCTCTTAAAGCTGTGAAAAAATCATACTCCTAAGTTAACGTAAAAAAGATACGGCAGTTTATGCCGCATAAAACAAATATTTCGACACTCTCAAGGGAATCAGAATTTATAGGGTATTTTCCGTTGACTATGAATCCCCTCGTCCCTCGGTCGTGAATGAGAGTGGACGTGTAATTCGTTGTTAGAAGACAATTTAGAAAAAATTAAATTACGAAAAATTTTGTCTTATTGGTGTGGTCTGTATTGTGGTTCTTGATTTGGAGCGAAATGTGATCCGTTGCCCGTCCTGCCGCCTCGGCTACCGATACATAACTCGAGACGACAAAAACAAGAATCCCTTTCGACCAAGTGCTACACTTGTAGAAGCTACGAAGTGAGTCTGCAGCTACGGCTGCAGCTACGGCTGCTGCTACAGCTACTGCTACGGTAGTGCAGCTATGCGACTCTCTGACACATAGACGCTGCGCGCATAGCTGTGATCGGCTGTCTCTTTCCAATTCTATGAATATGAAAGAGACAGAGTCAATTCTCAGCGCTGCGCCGATGTGTGTCGATAAAATGTCGATCCAGAGATCGCCGCCGGCCCATCAAAAGAGACTCCTAGCTCCATTTACGGTGAATAAGTTATGTCGCACTATAATTCGGACTCTGCACTTAACACATCTGCCGCCAATCAAGACGATTCCAACTTTTACATAACCAAGCGTCAGAAACGATGTTTTGAAGAATGTGCTGACCCCGTGGCAACAACCTCAATTTCAGAGATTAAAAACATGTTTGAAGTAATAAAGCTCTCTCAGGAAAATAAATTCGAGCTATTAAACAACACTCTATTGGCATTAATTAACCAAAATCAGGAGCTGCAAAAATCAGTGGAAAATATAAATAATATGCTATGCCCCACGGTTTTATTTTTAATTATTTTGTAGCTTTTAGTACATTATCTACATCATCATTTTCTTTCTCTTTAACCGTTTAACCTAAAATAACTTGTATACTTACCTTTTTTTGTTTTCAAGTTTTTAGTTTTATATACATGGTCTAACAATACCAATAAGCGAACGTTTAAAGGCGGTATCTATACATGATTCTGAATACAATGACAATGAATGGGCTCCAGTTTTATAGTGATTTTTCAAAGTTATGTTTTCTAACAAACTAATAATAACAAACTAAAAATTTACAAACTCTAAAAAGATCCAGGTGCCCAGGCGCAGAAAAATTCTTAAGCCCTGGATGACTCCTGCTTTGCTTCGTTGTATCCGTCATCGGGATAAGTTACATCTTAATTTTAAAAAAGATCCCCAGAATGAAGTTCTCAAAATATCGTATAAACGTTATAGAAACTTCTGTTGCTCGCTTCTCAGAAGACTAAAACGCGAACACGATAAATTTTTATTAAAAAGTGCAAAATCGAATAAAGAAACCTGGGCTGCAATTAAATGTATCACAGATAGTACAATAAAAAATTCTTCGGCTAATGAGTTAATAGGGAAAGCTAATCCATCAGATTCAGTTGAAGAAATAAATAGTTATTTTTCTAATATTGGTAGAGAGCTAGCTGAAAATACCACGGGGTATGGGAAACACAAAGTAGGCAAGGAAAAATGTAATAGTTTAATTAATTCATTTGGATTTTTCCCAGCAGATGAATCAGAGATCGAATCTCTTATCTTATGTCTCAAAAATGACTGTGCCACTGGTTGGGATTATATACCAGCTCGATTACTGAAAATGGTGAGACATGTTATTTTATCACCACTTACTATTTTGCTTCAGGCGTGTTTTGAACAAGGCTGTTTTCCTAAAGTCTTTAAAAGGTCTCTCATTACCCCAGTTCACAAGAGTGGTGCCCGAGATAGTGTCGGGAACTACAGGCCGATTTCTGTACTTCCGGCGCTGTCTAAAGTTCTGGAGAAGATGCTAAATAATAGATTAGTCCAGTATTTAAACCGGTACAACATTCTGTCATGTTCACAATTTGGCTTCAGATCGGGTATGTCGACAGACGATGCCATAGGTAGCTTGACAGAGTACGTTGCTGAGAAACTTGACAGGAAACAAAAATACCTTGGTGTTTTCCTCGACCTTGCCAAGGCATTTGACACGGTCTCGATACCTACTCTTGTGGACAAACTTGAAAATATAGGAATTAGAGGTTTAGCCTTACTTATTTTCAAAAATTTCCTTTGCGGTCGGGTGCAAAGGGTAAGGGTTAATAATTTTATTAGTTCCGACGCCGATGTAACTTTTGGGGTTCCGCAAGGTAGTATTCTTGGTCCAAGTCTTTTCCTTATTCACATAAATGACCTATGCAACATGACACTAACAAATGGCAAATTGTTTACCTACGCCGATGATACAGCTTTAGTTTTTTATGGGGGTACTTGGACTGAGGTTCAAAATATTGCGGAAACTGAACTACAAAAGGTGGCTAAATGGCTCGGAGAAAATTTACTTACTTTAAATATATCTAAAACTACTTACATAAAATTTCACACGGTAAATTCTCATTTGGCCGATATTAATCTAAAAATTCACACTTGCGAGGACAAGCATAAATGTTCTTGCACTAATATTACGAACTACAGTGTTGTGGAACCAGCTCTCGGCGGCGGTATTTCCGGACCGTTACGACTTAGGGATCTTCAAGAAACGAGCCTATTCCTTCCTTAAAGGCCGGCAACGCGCCTGCGATTCCTCTGGTTTTGCGGGTGTCCATGGGCGGCGGTGATTACTTTCCATCAGGTGACCCGCTTGCTCGTTTGCCTCATTCTGCTATAAAAAAAAAAAAAAAAAAAGTAGTCCGAGACTGTTAAATATCTTGGTATTGTGTTGGACAGTAAACTGTGTTGGCTTCCTCATATCGAGCTTGTGACAGCGCGCACGCGAAAATTAATCTGGACTTTCAAAAGGTTGCGCCATGCCGCTAAATTTGAACTCCTCCGCACTGTTTACTTTGCCCTAGCGCAATCGGTTATCGGATACTGTGTGATTGTGTGGGGCGGAGCTTGCAAGACGTATCTCATTCAGCTTGAAAGAGCCCAAAGATCTCTACTAAAAGTAATGACCTTCAAACCCTATAGATTCCCAACAAAGCTTTTATATGAACAGTGTGAACTACTTACTATAAGGCAATTATATATCTTTAATATAATAATCCAACAACATGCCAATACCCGTTACAACCCGGAGACATGCCGTAATAAACGGCTTACACCGAATGTACTCTCCTCAGTAAATTTTCGTACTGCCTTTGCAAGGCGACAACGTGCGTATCTCTCAGTTTGTCTCTTTAATAAAATAAATAAAAAATTAAATTTTTACCCTCTTCCACTTTATGAATGCAAATCAATAGTTAAAACCTGGCTTATGTCCTTAAACTACGAGGAAACAGAAGATATTATATTCAACTAACGGGCTACATATAATATAAATAAACAAATTTATTAGTAAGTACCTATCTTTAAATAAATATAAATAAATATGTATTAATTTTATATTTGTTTATACATACATTTATATATTTATAATAAATATTATTTAACATAGTAATTCACCTTATTATATATTGAAACATTATAATATAAGTACTTAATTTAATATACATGATAATGTAAAGTGCATTGTATTTTTTTCGTTTTTATGATGTTTTCTTGACACTTGTTGCAAAAATTGGGAGAAGCCCCTGACCCTTGAGATACTGGCATTTTAGCCTAGTTTGGGGTGTCAGAGTTTTCATAGGAAGTTGTAAAACTATATGTCAATAAACGGTCAATAAGCGGCCACTGCAAGTTTACCTACGTCATAAGATACCGAAACAAAATAGGACAAGGTGTTGCCCTTGACCTTAACAAGTACCACTGAGTGTGTCTGCCAAACATAAACTGGCCGAAACTGCGAAAAAAATTTCTACTTCCGGTAGCAAAAAGACACCGGATTCACGTCATCAGGTACCGGAACGCAACTTTCGCCATTAGTTACCCGTTTATTGGTAGACATTAAATAATCTTGTCTGCCAGTTCCTCGTTGGCCGAAAGTACTTGGCAGACACGCGAGAAGGTGACCATCCGTACCCCCTTATCTACGTCATCGATACCGGAATGAAATTAATGATAAGTGTTAGACATTGTTGTCCTCTATATAAATATATATGTCTGCCAACGTTTAAATGGCCGAAACCGCCCGGCAGACAAGAAAAACAGAGATAAAATTAATTATCTTTTATTTGAGAAAGTACAGCTATTATCGCTTTGGTTAACCGGATATCGCTTCGGATGCCATATATTTTAATAAACCATAAGAGGTACG
Organism: Scoparia ambigualis; assembly: GCA_963921215.1. Taxonomy (NCBI): domain Eukaryota; kingdom Metazoa; phylum Arthropoda; class Insecta; order Lepidoptera; family Crambidae; genus Scoparia; species Scoparia ambigualis. The sequence goes on along the minus strand of OY992505.1, from coordinate 28,764,504 downwards.
CAGTCATACTTCAAATTCTTGGTACATAATACATATACCTACATACAAATTTGTTTAAAATAGTGAAACATGCGCAATTCTCTTTTGTTTCTTTTCCCCACAAAGTTCTTAGCGCGTGCACTATCTCCTTTACTCTGTCGTAATATTTTTGTCTCGCGAGGAAGCAATCACGACGTGCGAAGCAGGCGCTTGCTGGGACTCAACAAAAATATTACGAAAAGAAACAACTAAGGTACAAGCGCCGAATAAGGCCCACCCCTATCATAGCCCACTTTAAAAATACATAAGTTTCAGTAGCAAGAATAATTTAAAATTTCGCGGGAACCTTGCAAATGCGTTTCTAAACAAAAGGCAAACGTCATCAATCACTCTAATCGCGCGCGGCCATTTTGAACACAGTTGTCAGTTGTCAGTGAGGGTCAAAGCAGTGCACGCGTTAATAACCTCACTCACGTAATTATTAAAGCATTTGCAATTTGCAACAACAGTATCAACTGTAGGTACCTTACATCACGTCGTTTACAGGTATGGTACAGACTGGAACACGTCAAGCTTGAAGCTTAAACCTATGCACCGTTCATGAGTGGCAAGCGTGATATGCTCTTCACTGTAAAATACAGGGTTACATCTAAATAGGTTCTAAATTTTCTGGAAAGGGAGGGACTCTTCTTGATGAACTCCTTTTTAGGAAAGCTGAACACTAAGTCCCGATGGTGAAACAAAAAATGAGATTGACTTCATCATGTCGACGAGGAAGCAAATATTCAATGATGTCTCTGTGATCAACGCGTTCAAAACTGGCAGTGATCACCAGTTGGTAAGAGGCACATTGAACATCAATATCAAGCTGGAAAGACGTCGATTGATAAAGGATTGCATTGGTCTAAGTTTCAAGCTTGACGTGCTCTAGTCTGTACCATACCTGTACACAACGTGATGTAAGGTACTTACAGTTGATACTGTTGTTGCAAATTGCAAATGCTTTAATAAATAAATAAAATAAATAAATAAATCAATTTATTTTCTCTCCACAATAGGTACTTAAGTACTCTTAACTAGATGGTTACAATATATTACATCAGACCTGCATTTTGAGAGACTGGTGCCTGATATTGGTATCAAAAAGAACCTGTGACACAGGTCACCAGTGCCCTCTTGCTTAACATTTAGGTAAAATCTCGTATAAGAGGTACCATGAACGTGAAATAAGAAAATTAATACTATAGCAACAATTTATACTAGAGCGAATTGCTGTATTGTGTAAGTGCGTGCGTGCGTGTATTTGTGTGTGTGTTGTGTGTATGTGTGTGAGTGAGTGAGTGAGTGTGAGTTCGTCACTTGGTTAGTTTATCAAACGGAAAAAATACAGTTATTGGTGACAATAAGATCCTAGCGAAGAATATGAAGCAGATTCTCTGTAGTCTGGTAAGTTAGACTTTTAAGATATTTAGAAACTGTAGATTTGCAAGAAGACTTAGTAAGCGGATAAATGTTCAAAATTTTATTAAGTTTATTATAAAGGTGAGGACCCAGAAGACAAAAGAAATTGTGAGAGGTGGCTGTATTAAATTTGCGTGTCACACATATTTTGTGTTTCCTTCTTTTGTGTTTATGTAACTCAGGATCATAATACAAAAGTGACTGCTGCCTGAGAATCGTTTGAAGCACGAAAATTTTCCTGATAGACAGAAGGTCCCAACTGTTGTATAGGTCATTAGTAGGGTGTCGGAAAGGGAGACCCGCAGCAACTTTTAAAATAGCTCTCTGTGCCCTCTCTGCCTCAATAAGATGAGATTTGGCAATGCCTCCCCTAATGTTCGTTCTCTTCACTGCTAAGTGTAAAATTTTTGTAACAACATAATGATATTGATATCCCTATTAACTCGATTTCACAGTACTTAAAACCCTTTTTTTGCAGCTTTAAAATAAATTCACATTTTTCAAACGTCGCACTTGTCAATTTTTTTTGTTGTTGTCAATTTTCAATTTTCAATTTTCAGTGTTCAAAATGGCCGCCCGCGATTAAGAGTGATGTCGTTTGCCTTTTGTTTAGAAACGCATTTGCAAGGTGCCCGCAAAATTTTAAATTGTTCTTGCTACTGAAACTTATGTATTTTTAAAGTGGGCTATGATAGGGGTGGGCCTTATTCGGCGCTTGTACCTTAGTTGTTTCTTTTCCTCACAAAGTTCTTAGCGCGTGCACTATCTCCTTTACTCTGTCGTAATATTTTTGTCGAGTCCCAGCAAGCGCCCGCTCCGCACGTCGTGCTTCCTCGCGAGACAAAAATATTACGACAGAGTAAAGGAGATAGTGCACGCGCTAAGAACTTTGTGAGGAAAAGAAACAAAAGAGAATTGCGCATGTTTTACTGTTTTAAACAAATTTGTATGTAGGTATATGTATTATGTACCCAGAATTTGAAGTATGACTGCGTACCTCTTATGGTTTATTAAAATATATGACATCCGAAGGGATATCCGGTTTACCAAAGCGATAATAGCTGTACTTTCTCACAACAATGTCTAACACTTATCATTAATTTCATTCCGGTATCTGATGACGTAGATAAGGGGGTACGGATGGTCACCTTCTCGCGTGTCTGCCAAGTACTTTCGGCCAACGAAGAACTGGCAGACAAGATTATTTAATGTCTACCAATAAACGGGTAACTAATGGCGTAAGTTGCGTTCCGGTATCTGATGACGTGAAATCCGGCGTCTTTTTGCTACCGGAAGCAGAAATTTTTTTCGCAGTTTCGGCCAGTTTAAGTTTGGCAGACACACTCAGTGGTACTTGTTAAGGTCAAGGGCAACACCTTGTCCTATTTTGTTTCGGTATCTTATGACGTAGGTAAACTTGCAGTGGCCGCTCGTACTATAAATCACGCCACTGTGTACTGGGGACTTATTATATTTATTAGCTATTTGTTCTATGTCATTTATGTTACTTATTTTAGTTATGTTTTTTTTGTTAAATTTTGCTCGTATATATTTTTTCTTTTAGTTTTCCCTGAACTTACTCTAGTCCGCTTTTTTAGTGTTATAGGTTCTTGTTGTGCGCTCTATTTGGACGCCTATGGACTTTTGGAGTGTACGTCAAATGTTATGCTGTTGTGGTCCGAGCTAGTCAGCCTCGTCCACAAGCTACTTGTCCATGAAAGCCAGCAAATCGTCTGAGCATGCTGTAATGACTACGTAGCTGGAGTACCGTTTACCACCTCGGATGGTGTCGAAGGTATGTTACCGCTGTTCAAAATGTGGAGGTTTTTCTGGTGCAACATTCCTGCCATCTCCATTCCCCTGTTGTCTATCTGAGTACTACCCCACCACATTTTTGTTGTTGGGCGCTGTCATTTTAGGAGTGGAAAGAGAGAGGCGTGTATCGAGAAAATAATGCCGCGATGCAAATGGTCAAAGTGTGGGGGCCTGTTCCCCCAGGAATTTGCCCACAGACGAATTTCATTAACCTGCCAAACGGAAGGGACCCCGAACCCCTCGCTTGGGCCTCTGTACTATGCCACGGGCGGCCAGCGGGATAACCGTTTCTACTGGTCTCCCTGATCGGCAGGTTAACGAAGTCCTTCTGGCACTGGTTTGACGGAAGCCTCCACAGACCAAATACATCGCAGCATCATCCTCTCGAGCTCTGGTTATACGCTGGCTGATCCCAAAACGCGACCGACAAGCAGTCACTTGACGGGTTTTGCACGATGCATACGTGGTCACCTACCAGACGGGTCAAGCCCTACCACCAGTGGAGCAGATAAACACTCGGAAAAGCCCGTTAGTCGTTTCTTACGACACCCACCGGACGGAGGAGAGGGTGGTATTCTTTCGCCGTCACCGCACGGATGAATATTAAATATTCTAAAAACAAATTTACCGGAAATTTAACAGCAAATGAACTTAATGATTCTACTATTTTATTATGCGCTATAGCTCAACAACAAACTTTTCCAAATGAATACAAAATACTAAAAGACAAAAAAACAACTAAGTTCTTGTTGGCAGGGACGCAGTGACGGCAAAGTAAAACTTCGTAGTTGTCTGAACGAATGCTTTTATTAAAGTAAAAGTCGCTCCGTTGGCACAACGGTTTTATAATGAAAAGTCGTTTGAGTGACTAATACAAAAATAGTGATGTTACACAAAGTAATCGTATGGTATAATCAATAGATACAATTGAATAGAGTATTTTCGTATATTCCAACAGTCCCCCTCGAAAATAGGATATACTTACTTTAACAAAAATAGCAAATAGCTGCTTAAAACAGTTACTGAGGTACTCTTTCCATACTAATTACTATGTAACATAAAATAATATTCAACTTAATAAGTAATTTAATGCATTCTTTGATAAATTAACATCTTATGTTATATAGGTACATCATAAGTTATTACATGTTATCAACATCATAAGTTCTGTATGTTCAATTTAATAAGTAATTTAATACATTCTTTGATAAATTAACATCTTATGTTAAGTAGGTACATCACATGTTATTACATGTTTGCTATTAACATCTTATGTTATGTATATTCAACTAAATAAATAATTCAATTCATTCTTTGATTAATTAACATCTTAAGTTATGTGGGTACATCACATGATATTACATGTTATTAACATATTAAATTATGTATGTTCAACTTAATAAGTAATTTAATATATTCGTTGTTATAACATCAATCATCTTTAACATCTTATTGTTTAAAGTTTAAGATTTTTGCACCAATTAGGAATCCAAGAATATTTGATTTTTGATTTCGATTCCCAGCGGGGGGTACATCTTCGTGTGCTCGGTTTGGTTGGTGGTAGGGCTGTTAAGTCCGCCTGGCTAGCTACCACCATCTTATCTAAGTCTGTTGCCATAACAACGATGTTTATAGCATTGTTGTGTTCCGACAGTTTGAGATAAGATAGCCAGTTCCTCAGTGGTTGCGGATTCCGTGTGAAGCGCGCTTCCACCTTCGGCCTTATCGTCACTTACCATCAGGTGAGATGAAGGCCAAGCGCTTACCCGTTACCAATAAAAAAAGCAAATATTTCTCAATTCCTGGAACTTTGGAGAGGGCATCACTTTCGAGAAAATGTCAGCTTGTTGGTCTCCTGTGGAGATAATATTCAAGCTTTATTACTTTGTTAGTAATTTGCTCTCTTGAGTGGTACCTCTAATTTCTATCTGTTTAGACTTCTTATGATCTGTGGGATTGTTAGCAGTGCTGAAACAACCGTTATTACGTTGAAATATAAATATCGGTTTTGTTATTGGGATCATGATACTATTTTAAATGTATAGTTCCTTTAATGCTTTAAACCTTTTCTCCTCATTAATTTTACCTTTAAAAAAAACGATTTCAAATACTGATAGCTGCACAGATGTCTCGTCTATTACAATATGACAAGGTGCATCACAATATTCGTCGGAGTTCAAATTTAAGTAATTTAATGTAGAAGGAAATGATGATTTTGAAGAATTGCAATCTTTCATGGATGTTCTGTTTTTGTAAAACATTTGGTACTTAAATAAATAAATTGATCTAAAGTTATTGTGTTCTTTTTTCTTTCAATTTTAATACCTAAAAACAATTTTACTTTATTTAAATAAATCAGTCATGTCAGAATCATGTCAGTTTTAATAACTCATTCACAATTTTAATAATATTGTAAGGTTTGTTCATTGTGTGTGTTAAATCACTAAACCATCAACATATAGCACTAGGTACTACACTATGTACGTTGCTATGTATAGAATTTTTATTTAGTCAATAAAGACATGGATCTCAGAATTATGAAAACTCATACCTTTAAGGTTACGATCGAAAACGTTCATACCAACATCGCGAGGATTGCTTCAGTCAATATAATGTTTTGCTTAATTAACAAACTTGGTTTGGTATAGCAACAATAGGTAATTTCATACAAATATCCTCTTTAACTACGCCATTTAAAAAATGCATTTTTTACGTCTATGTGATGGACTTAGAGGTCAAGCTGAAAAGCAAAAGTTAGAATAAACCTAAAAGTAATGATACTAGTAATAATTAATTCGCGCAACAGCTGCAAACGTTTCGTTGTTATCTTGTACTCGTAAGTATGTTTGGGTAAAAAAACGGACACTAGTCGGGCATTTTATCGCACCGGTTACCCGTTTCCGTTATTGTTTACTTAAAAACCCATTTACTACTGACAATATTCATATTTTTAGGTCTATCAACTGTCAGGTATTTATATAAGGTTTTGTTATTAAGTACCTACCTACCTTCAAATGAGCGCATGCAGATGTGAGAATAATGATCAGTTATAGAGTGACACCTTAGATTCATTGACGCCTCACACAACATGGCGCAGTCGGTATAGTGATTTGGATAAATAAGTAGGTAAAGCTACCTACCTATTTCACAATCGTGAAAACGAAAAAAGAAAATAGAAATGGAAACTGTTTTATCGCCCCCCGCACCGTTTTACTTCGATCAAAATATAGTAAACGTCACCTCAGGAAATTTAAGTGAGAGCTGGAATAAGTGGAGAAAAGGGTTTAAAATATATTTTGAGCCGTGCGTCAATAAGTCACCGTTGATACAAATAAATATACTACTGCATGTCGTGGGAGAACAATGCAGAGATTTGTATGAGCAATTTAACGTGAAGTGTTCGACTGTGGACGACTTACTATTAAAATTCACTGAATATTTTGAGCAAAAGAAAAATATCACAGTTGAGAGACATAAGTTTTTTACAAGGGATCAGAATGAGAACGAGACTATTGAACAATATGTATATGATTTGAAAAAATTGGCAAATACTTGTGAATTTGGATCGTTGTGTGATTCTTTAATCAAAGATCGTTTGATATGTGGTATAACAAATGTGGGTATACGAGAACGGTTATTACATGAATCTGACCTCACGTTAGAAAAAGCAATGGATATTTGTCGTGCTGTTATTGTGTCAAAGCTATACTCAGAGAATTTAGTAGTTCAGAACAAAAATAATGAATCTGTGCTCAATATAAATAACGATAATGAGCCCGAAAAAAATTATGTGTGGCGATTGAAGAATAATGGATCGCGGTTTCAAAATGGCGAATGTGGGCGCTATTACCGCGCATACAGGGCGCCCGCTCCCGGGGTCGCGTCATCGTCAGCTGCAGCGGCGAGGGGCCGGTGGCGCGCGGCGAGCGCGCGAGGCCGCGCGACGGGTGCGCCAGCGGCAGCGCCGGCAGCGCCGGCACCGCCTGCGCTGGCTGGCAAGAGCGGTTACAACAACGAACAGCGTATGTCGAAACAGGATTATTTTCAGAAGTGTACGAGTAATAAGTGCGGTATCTCTCATGATTTATATCAGTGTCCAGCATACGGAAAACGGTGTTTACGATGCTCACGTATGAACCATTATTCTCGAATGTGTGGTGTTTACTCTATAGAGGAATCCGATGGCCAGGTAATTCATAGCATTTTTAATCAATTGTGCGATAATTGGTCAATTTTATTAAATATAAATGGTGTAGACTTGCGTTTTAAAATGGATACGGGAGCCGATGTAAATGTTTTACCGCAAAGATATTTCACAAAATTGGGTATAAATATGAATAACTTATTAAAAACACGAACTAAATTAAATGAAGATTCGGGAGCAGCCATTAATGTTATTGGAAAATGTTTCATGAAAGTAAAATGCAGAAATAATATTTACATTTTAGAATTCAAAATTGCTGATGTAAATTCAATTCCGGTTCTAGGTAAATATTCTTGTGAACAACTTAATTTACTTAATTAAAAAAATATGTAGTGTTAGTGAGAGTACTATGAAACCGAGCGTTATCAAAGATTATAATGATGTTTTTGAAGGCCTCGGCTGCCTGCCCGGAAAATACAAAATAACGTTAGATCCAAATTGCAAACCTGTAGTTCACGCACTGAGAAAAATTCCCTTGGCTATTAAAGACCAAGTACATGACAAATTAAAAGAAATGGTTTCTCAAGGAGTAATAGAGAAAGTCGAGGGTCCCACGGATTGGGTGAACAGTATAACGATAGTTAAGAAAGCTAATGGAGAATTAAGAATTTGTCTCGATCCAAAAGAACTTAACTTAGCAATTAAAAGGGAACATTTTAGGCTACCTACTGTAAGTGAAATATTATTTAAACTCTCTGGGGCGACAGTGTTTAGTACCCTTGACGCGAAAAACTGATTTTGGCAATGCCAGTTACATGAAGACAGTTCAGCTTTTTGTACCTTTAACTCTCCGTTTGGGAGGTACAAATTTTTAAGAATGCCTTATGGTATTTGTTCAGCAAGTGAAATTTTCCATAGAAAAGTGTATGAGAGCTTTGATGACCTAGAAAGTGTAACTCAATACGTTGATGATATTTTGATATTTGCAAAGGACAGGATTGAACATTTGATTGATATTAAAGAAGGTTCTAGAAAGATGTAAAAAAATTAACCTAAAATTAAATTTAAAGAAGTGCAAATTTTGTGTGGAAGAACTTAAATACTTAGGTCATAGAATAACAAAGAATGGAGTATATCCTGATGATAGTCACATTCAAGCTGTATTGAATATGCCAAGGCCATCGAATGTAAAGGATGTAGAGAGATTTTTAGGACTGGCTACTTACTTAGGAAACTTTATACCTAATTTTTCAGAAAAAACGTTACCTCTCAGAGTGCTTTTGCAAAAAGATGTCGAATGGTATTGGTTAGACACACAAGAAAGTGCATTCAACAAATTAAAAAAATGCCTCACGGAAAATCCTCTTTTAAGATATTATAGTATAAAAGAACCTATCGTTATATCTGTAGACGCTAGTAAGAGTGGATTGGGTGCAGTCTTTTTACAGAATAATAAACCTGTTTGTTATGCTTCTAGGTCCTTAACTAAAACAGAGCAGAGATATGCACAGATAGAAAAAGAATTGTTGTCTTGTGTGTTTACGTGTGAAAGGTTTTATGAATATATCTATGGCCGAACCGACATAACCATAGAAACTTACCATAAGCCTCTTATTTCTATAATAAAAAAGCCTATTGTCGACACTCCATCCAGATTACAGCGTATGCTGTTGCGATTACAGCCGTACTAAACTTTTAAACTAATATACAAACCTGGTAAACAATTAATAATAGCAGATGCATTATCCCGTGCATATCTACCTTTTAGCGAATATGGCGTGAAGGATGAATGTGAGAATGATGCAATAGAGGCGATTCATTTTGTGACGTCTCAACAACTTATTAGAGAAACACAGTTTAACTTATTACAAAAAGAAACAGTGAAAGACGATAAATGACTTGTTTAAAAAAATACATAAGAAAAGGCTGGCCTGATAATAAAAAACAGATAAGTAAAGTAGTGTCACAGTTTTGGAAACATAAAGATGAAATTACTGAGCGATATGGGTTACTGTGGATGAATAACAGAGTAATTATTCCTAAAATTTTAAGAAAAAGTATTTTGAGCAAGTTACATACTAGTAATCTGGGGTATGAAAAATGTCTTCTTCGTGCTAAAGAGTTATATTACTGGCCTGAACTTAATAACCAATAAAAAAATCTAATTAGTAATTGTCAAACTTGTCTTACTTATAGAAAAAATAACACAAAACAATCTTTATGTCATCATAAAATCCCTAATGATTGTTGGTTAAAAGTAGGTATGGATTTGTTTTATTTCAATAGAATAAATTACTTATTGGTCATTGATTATTACAGTAAATTCGTTGAAATGGTTGAGTTAAAAAGTACCTTATCTCATGCAGTAATAAACGAAATTAAATGTATTTTTAGTAGATTTGGAATCCCGGAAGCTGTCATTTCTGATGGAGGGCCACAATTTTCGTCTTAAGAATTCAAACAGTTTGCTGATGACTGGTGTTTTGAGCAAACAATTACCTCGCCATACCACTCACAGTCAAATGGGCAGGCAGAACGTGCCATTCAAACTATCAAAAACATGATGAAGAAATGTTTATTTTCCAATAATGATTACCGTTTAGCTCTTTTAGAATACCTAAATACTCCAATAAGTCAAAGTTTACCGTCTCCCGCTAAAATATTACAATCTAGAAGGTTAAGAAGCGTCTTAATTGACCCAGAGTATTTAATTGAGTCGCCTATGACGCATATAAGTAGAGAGTTACGGCATAAACAAAGTAAATATAAATTTTATTATGATCGCAATGTAAAAAGGTTGCCTCCATTTAAAATTTCGCAAAGAGTTAAAGTTAAAGATTTTTTGGGTAATAAATGGTTGTCTGGAGTCATAACGCGAATGATAAGAAATAGAACTTATGAAATCTTACTAGATACAGAAAGAAAGATAATAAGAAATAGGAAATATTTGATACTGGATTCAAATTTTAATGTCAAACAATCGTTAAACAATCACACTGATTATGACGACATTGTGCTGCCAAATGTAGATGTTTCGGCTCCCAGTTATGCTACAAGTTCTACATCAACAACAACAAGTAACAATAATAATAATTACCATGTATCTCGTTTCGGCAGGATGTGAGGCCTCCGGATAGATTTGGCTTTGGGCAGTAACATACTGAAGTTTGAAGGCTTATTGTATTAAATAAGGATTAACAGATGCAAAAATAAGTTTAAAACAATTAAACAAATATATATATATATATATATATATATATATATATATATATATATATATATATATATATATATATACATATGTAAAAAGAATAATAATAATAAGTTATCAATGCTACTCGTACTTACTTAATTATGTTAAGGAATAAGTATAGCTAATTTAACAATAATGTTTTTTGAAATTAAATATTAAATGTAAGTAGGTATGCATGTTGTATTTATCATTGTATAATAACAATAACCTAATGCAATTTATAGTATTTATTTTTTAAATAATTATAATGATTTGTCACATAATAATTAAGTTAATGTGTGTCTCATACAATTGTCTATCTGTCATTAAGATTTCTAGTTTTACTTAGATGTTTTAATAAGAAATACCTAAAAATTATGTTCAAATAGCAATTCAGAATTAGTTAATTAAAAGTCTGTGAGTATATAATGTATACTCTCATATATTGTGATAAGTACAGCACAAAAATTTAACGTTAAAGAAAATATGCATGTTTGATTTGTTTTTATCTTTATTGTACCTAATACTTATTATTGATTTGCCAAAATTTTGTAACTAGTTTTTTTTTAATAAGAGGAAAGATGTCAGGTATTTATATAAGGTTTTGTTATTAAGTACCTACCTACCTTCAAATGAGCGCATGCAGATGTGAGAATAAAGATCAGTTATAGAGTGACACCTTGGTTTCATTGACGCCTCACACAACATATAGCACTAGGTACTACACTATGTACGTTGCTATGTATAGAATTTTTATTTAGTCAATAAAGAAATGATCTCAGAATTATGAAAACTCATACCTTTAAGGTTACGATCGAAAACGTTCATACCAATATCGCGAGGATTGCTTCAGTCAATATAATGTTTTGCTTAATTAACAAACTTGGTTTGGTATAGCAACAATAGGTAATTTCATACAAATATCCTCTTTAACTACGCCATTTAAAAAAAGAATTTTTTACGTCTATGTGACTTTTTTTTTTTTTATAGCAGAAGGAGGCAAACGAGCAAGCGGGTCACCTGATGGAAAGTAATCACCGCCGCCCATGGACACCCGCAAAACCAGAGGAATCGCAGGCGCGTTGCCGGCCTTTAAGGAAGGAATAGGCTCGTTTCTTGAAGATCCCTAAGTCGTAACGGTCCGGAAATACCGCCGCCGAGAGCTGGTTCCACAACACTGTAGTTCGAGGCAAGAAATTTCTTGAAAAACGCACAGTAGTAGACCGCCATCCATCAAGGCGATGTGGATGGAATGACAGTCGATTGCGTGTAGTGCGGTGAAGGAAATTAGCGGCAGGGATCAAGCCGAACAATTCCTCAGAACACTCCCCATGATATATACGGTACAATATACAGAGAGACGCAACGTCTCTCCGAAGAGCCAGTGGATCGAGCCGACCTGAAATAACCACGTCGCCGACAATTCGAGCAGCTCTGCGTTGAATGCGGTCAAATGGAAGGAGTTGGTATTGGGGTGCTCCAGCCCAGAGATGGGAGCAGTATTCCATATGCGGCCTGACCTGTGCTTTATACAGTTGTAAACGGTGGGCCGGCGTGAAATACTGACCCGCTCTATTGAGCACACCCAGCTTTTTCGAAGCTAATTTAGCTTTACCTAGAGGTCAAACTGAATAGCAAAAGTTAGAATAAACCTAAAAGTAATGATACTAGTAATAATTAATTCGCGCAACAGGTGCAAACGTTTCGTTGTTATCTTGTAAGTATGTTTGGGTAAAAAAACGGACACTAGACGGGCATTTTATCGCACCGGTTCCCCGTTTCCGTTATTGTTTACTTAAAAACCCATTTACTACTGACAATATTCATATTTTTAGGTCTATCAACAAATGTCCATGTCTGATTATTGTTCAGTAATTCGATTTCACAATGTATGGCGGAAAACCATTAAAACACTACTGTAACATAGTGGTAAGGAATGAGAAGTATTCAAAAGAGAAATACAAATCGGGGTCAGTCATTTTCTTATAAATTTTCGGGGATAGATTGCTAATCCGCTCGCTACGTCTGACAATTTTGATTGACTGAGTATTGTCAATTACTATGGTCTCGTCGGTTGGAATCTTGTGTTTCTTGACCTCAACGGACTGACTAATTTTGGCGGGAATGTATACTTGATATTGCTCATCACTTTTAAATATTGGCCAAGAATTTTCAAAAATTAGATTTGTCAAATATTACATCTCTTGCAAGGAAAAAATTGCTTATTTTCGACATTAAACAATTTGTATCCATTTTTGCTATAACCGGCAATATCGACTAGTTGTTATTTTTTATTTTTATTTTATCATGTACATAGTTACATAAGCAGAGCCAAATATTTTTAAGTGATTAATTTTAGGGTTCGTTGTAGTGTGTGTACGCCATATAGTTACACACATGCGTCTCCACCCAGTATATAAGCAATAACTTGCGTTAATAAAGGGTCATTATATCTGGAATCATCTTTTATTCGTTGCGCGAACCTCCCGCTTTTGCATGGCGACCCTGCCAGTGCTACCTGTCGGTAGCTCTGAGCAGATGGTTTTTGTATAGATATAAATTGTTAATTGAGAAATAATAAATAGACAATGAAAGTGTGCGGTTTAAAAGTTAAATAAATAAGAAACAGTGACTTTTTAATAAATAATAATGTTATAGACAATTAAATACGTGAAAAGAAACAATAATGTGAGAGAACAGGAGTGAAATAGGTAGTGTTAAATAATTATAAGAAATACTTAATATAATAAATAATATAGGTACTTTACGTAATAAAATTAAAAGTTCTAAAACAAAATATTTTTTTCGTAAAATACCTAATAATTAAAATAAAAGGACAATTAATTATTTGGTGAGAATGTGGAGAATCCGCTTTGCTGGCTGTAGACATGATCGACGATGGAACAGTAAAAAGCAGGGTGCCGTGAGTAGATGGTATCGGATGAGGATACAGCCGGGAGATGTTGGTGTCCGATGGAATTTGGTGATGGCATGGCAAGGAAGGAAACAAAGTGAAGAAAGTGATCGGACTATCTATTTTTTCCCAAGAAAATAACTTTTTATTTTTTCAATTTATTATTTTATGGAAGTGTGTTTATTTTTATTAGAGACAACAAGCAGTAAGTAGTTAGCAATTTTTTAGATAATAGATTTATGTTCGAAATGATGTTATTTTATTGTAATTCGAAGAAATAGTAATAGACATGTTGACGATAAGATAAAAAAATATATATTTATAAATGTGTAACTCTGATTTTAAATTGTTTAAAAAAAGTTGATTGTTTTTTTTTATAATGTTTCCATAGAGTGTTTCTAATTAATTACAGTGAAATTATTGATAAAATTGTTGCCAAATTGTAGAATTTGTCTGTTAGGATTATTTTTCGACAAAAGTGAAAAGAATCAGTAGTAATTTCTGTTTAGTATTCTTTTGTTTGTGTAAATCTTACTGTGAAATATAGTTGAATTAATGAAATTAATTAGAAAAGGTTTCAAATTGATGTTCTAAAAATAGATTTCTATATTAGGTCGCGTTTTACAGAAGACCACACAAGAGCTCTTGGTCACTTTGTTTTGCATTACGCTGTGTCAGCGTAAAGCGATGCGCTCGTCGCTCGCGCACTTCAGGTGCTTATAAGGTATTCATGTAGCAAGATAGCTTGGTTGGTAACAATAATATGAATCAGGATCGAATTAAACGGTTGTTGGAATTAACTCATGTTGTCACTACTTACAAGTACCTATTATTCTTTTGTAGGTAGATGTGTGTGTGTCTACTTTTAAATTTTCTATTTAATTTTTATAAGTATATATTTTCTCGGGGTTAGATGTTATATTAAAAGCTACAAGCAGTTAATGAGTTTTATTGGGTTTAGTGAAGATAATTAAATAATATGGCATACTAGAAATATGAATATGGAAAATGTTTCTCTGAATTGACTAACTTCAAAATAATTATGACAAAATATTAAAAGTTGAGTTAAAGATAAGTGTATGTTGTTTTGTTACAGGAAGTTGGAATTTATGATGGATTGTGTAATTAAACATGAGAGTTAGAATTGATAAGTGTTTTAGATTGATTATGATTAGTTTAGTAATGTTTAATAAATGTAGAAAATGTTGATTAATCGGATTCTCACTTTGGACTGATCATCCAAAATCTGAGTTTTTGTGTAATTGATATTAAGGAATGTAGGTATGGTTTTGTTTTGATTTGGATCGATGAAGGATAAGTAAAAAATAATAAATAAAAGAGTAATAAAAAATATTTTATGGAATGAATGGTACAATGTAAGGAGACGTATCCTTCATTCGATCATGGTAGGACAAGCTTCCTCCGTGAGAATTGTTGGAGGCAGCTCATGGCGAAGGTGCGCGAGTACGCAGCGTCAGAGTAGGTCCTTAAAACTAATGTCCCTTAAATAAATAGATAAAAAGTTAAAGTGTATACACGTGTATTAAAGAAAGTACCAGTAATAAATAAATGATAATAATAAAATGATGAATATTAAGAGTCGACTATAAATAAATAATTGTTATAATATGAAAGGAATGTAATAAAATGAGATAAAGAGACGTCTTATGAGAATTTACCTGCTATGTTGTATGTACATACTATGAAATGACAAAGTGGACAGGCCAATCCACTAATTCCCAAATATGATAAATAAACAGGTAAATACCTATATTAATAATTACCATGCCACATTCGTATTGTTTTTATTTGGCAGCGGTTTAGTGGGTAGTTATTTTGTTTGATATGTAGCCGTTAAAGCGGCTTCACCCCAAAATATTTTATCTAACTTCGCACTTGCGACCATGGTTCGTGCCATTTCGGTCAATGTACGATTCATGCGCACTGAGAAACACAAAACTGCTTAAATTCATTATAAATATATTCTCAACCATTTTCTCAATAAGTGTAAATTAACGAACTTCGCATTAAATAAATTTTCACTTTTTATTAACAAAATCAATTAAACATTTTAAGACTTCCACTTTAAAATTCATCAAATATGTGAAAGTATAGTGGGTAAAATGCTCAATAAAAGTAACAAAATAATATTTGTCGTCGCCGGTAGTCGGGTTGATCGGACCGCATGAATCCGAATAAATGATAAAAATGGTCTATTTTGAACAGACTTTCTTCTTTTCTTTTGCAAAAAGAAGTCGCGATCTCGCGACTGATTACTTATTATGCATGGCTCAGATAATAATATGCCGTCAGTAGATTAATGTAACGAATCTATGATCAACTAAATTTTTAAGAATTATAATTTTTTGCTTCTTTACATGTTCTAAGCGTTTATGCCATAATTCAAAAGATTTCGAAGCATGAGATAATTAAATTACATACACATCACGACTATCATCCCCGAAGGGTTAGTCAGAGACTAGGCAATGACGATAGCAAGACTGCAGTCATCTGCCATAGTCCACTTTTACCAAATAGCGAATTTAAATAAGTTGAGAGTAAATTCATTCGAAATTCAATTTTACAAAGGTCGTTGCAACCGTATTGCATAATGCAATTTGTTATTTTTATACATATGAACACCATTTGAATCAAATAAATAGCAATCATTGGACTTGCTTGCTTGCTTCGACTTACGGACAGTCAAATATGAGAAACTTTGGGGGAAAAATAAAACGATCTTCGAATCGTCCTTGTTGTACCTTGAACTCCAGATTTGTCCTTTTCCATGAGCCAAAATTGAAATTCCATTTTTAGCTACGCTAATCTTCATAGTATAATTTGGTATGTAAAGAAAAATAATCTCGTGAATTAACATGTAATCGGTAGCTCCAGAATCTAAAAGAAAAGAAACATGATTAGTAGAATTACTTGTTTCGTTTCATAACTCGCAATAATTTGAAATCATAAAAGCAATACTGCCCTCGGTTTCCACGTGATGAACAGCGTTTGCTGTACAGTTAAAATTAGTGCTGCTGCCCTCGCGTTACGACAACTTCTTGAAAAAAACGGCAGTCCTGTATAATCATCAATCAATCAATCAATCAATCAATCAATCAATCATCCGGTATAATCAATAGATACAATTGAATAGAGTATTTTCGTATATTCCAACAGTTCTAAATGCCATATCTTGTCTTTATCCTTATTTATAGATGAAGACAACGTAATTCGCGTGGGGGGTCGCATCGATAAATCTAATTGCAGCTATGATCAAAAGCACCCATTCTTTTAAGTCCGTCATTTCATTTGTGTAAAGTAATTTTCATATATTTTATACACATCGTAATTTACATGCCGGACCACAGTTACTCCTTGCTACGGTTCGACAGAGCTTTTGGCCTATAAAGGGCAGATTTATTGCTCGAAGCACTGTGCGAAGTTGCGTGCGTTGTCGATGAGTGCAGGGAGAAACTCTGGAACCAAAAATGGGTGACCTTCCTTCACATCGCGTCAATCCTGATTTCCTATTCAAGTCTGTAGGCATAGACGTGGCAGGGCCTTTCTACATCACGAATCGTAAGGGACCCGGAGCAAGGTTGACAAAATGCTACTTGTGCTTGGTCGTATTCTCCCGATATAAATGCGTTCACTTGGAAGCGGTCAGCGATTTGTCCAAAGATGTCTTTATGTTAGCGTTACGTCGATTCGTATCATGACGTGGGCGACCAGCGAACATATTTTCCGATAACGGTCGTAATTTTTTAGAAGCCGCTAAAGAGCTCGACTTATTCCAAATTCGACAAAATTAACTTTTTTTGAGTTTGCCGCTCATAAAGGCATAAAATTTACATTTACGCCATCTTACGCTTGCCATTTCGGTGGCACTTGGGAATCTTTAAATAAAAGTTGCAAGCGAATTTTAAGGCGTGTAATGGGCACGGCCCACTTGATATTTGGGGAGATTTCAACTCTTTTTGCACAGGTTGAATCTATATTGAATGGTCAACCTTTGTGTCCCTTGTCCTCTACTCCCAACGATCCTCAATTCCTCTCCCCAGGGCACTTCCTAATCGGAAGGTCACTCAACGCTGTACCATCCCGTGCTCTGGAAGCTGAGAATGAAACTCGACTAAGCCGATATGCTCGCCTGGATAAGCTGCAGAAACATTTTTGGAGAAGGTGGCAGAAGGAATATCTCTCAGAACTGCAAATTCGTACAAAATGGAGAAAAAATACCTCAACACTAAAGGTCGGAGACTTGGTTCTCCTTTCTGAAGACTCTCTTCCACCACTATGTTAGCTTACGGGTAGAGTTACCAAATTGTACCCAGGAGCTGACGGAATATCCCGCGTCGCAGACGTGAAGACAACCACTGAATGCTATCGATGTCCCCTAGTACTACTCTGCCCTCTTTTAAGCGATGAAGAACACTAGAGTTGAAGAACTGAAGTCTTCAACGGAGGGGAGTATGGTAACGCCTACGAAAATTATCACCGCGAAATCAACATTCGTCAACTGCGCGTTACGTTTTGTTTGTCAGTAAAAACGTCATACATTTACTTGCCGTCCAAACGTCGTCTTTCAAATTGCATCTAAAATGTTGTAATCCAGATTCAAATTACACTATCAAAAGAAGAAACCGAGTTTATTTTCTAAAAAGTACATTCTATTACGCCAAGAAGGCGTAAACACTGGGGCCTACATTATTCCTTATCTTGACCTGTGTAGGCTCAAACATGGCGGCGGAAAGGTCATCTCATATGCCGATGATACTGCCCTTTTTTCAGTGGAGATAACTGGGCTGACGTTTTTGATAGTGCTCAGAGTGGGTTTACCGCATTGAAAGAATGGCTGAAAGGAAACACGTTAATCTTAAATGTCAGTAAGACAAAGTATATAGCGTTAGGCTTAAGACAAAACCGGTTACCCCCGTCTGACTTTCTCATAACCGACCACGAATGTTTGCCCGATTCGCCCTTGTGTTCCTGTCTGAGTGTGCAAAGAACTGACAAGATCAGGTACCTCGGTATTGTCATTCCTTTAAGCCTCATATTGACTTGTTAGCACCCAGATTACGAAAACTAATTTATGTCTTTAGGTCTCTTAGACACGTGGCAGACCGTCAAGTCAGTAAGATGGTATACTACACTCTGTGTCAGTCTCTTTTGGAGTATTGTGTTACTATACGGGGAGGCGCTGCCAAATCCCATCTTATTGAGGCAGAGAGGGCACAGAGAGCTATATTGAAAGTTGCAGCGGGTCTCCCTTTCTTGATTTATTAAAAATATATATTTATATATTTTAATGAAATTTGGCAAGTATTACCGTCTTATACTACAAGTATAGGGAAAATATGAAAACTATACATGTAATTAAATCATTAAAAAAACAGGGTCTTTATCCCAGAAACGGTGGTCCCCCTTTTTCTTGGGAACGCGTGGAGGTATCGAGTTGAAATCTTAAAGATGTGAAAAAATCAAACTCCTAAGTTAACGTAAAAAAAAGATAAGGCCGTTAATGCCGCAAAAAACATATAGGTATTTCAACACTCTTAAGGGAATCAACATTTATAGAGTATTTTCCATTGACCTAGAACTATGAAATTTGGAAAGTATTACCGTCTTACTACATGTATCTACTTATAGAAAAAAATCTGAAAACTATATACATTTGTAATTAAATCATTTGAAAACAGGGTCTTTATCCCAGAAACGGCATTTTGAATTGAGTAAACCGAGTCATGTGGGGTGTATGAAAGGGCTTCATTGCACAAGCTTATGCAGATTTTTAATTATTTAATGATGTACCTAGGTATAGTTTTCGATTTATGACGAAGAATTGAACAATCAAACAAACTTACCAAGTGCAGTTCGATTGAAATTATGCAGGAGCATAATTTCAATTGTCTTCGGACGAGACAACAAGGATGTTGTCTCGTCCGAAGATGATGGAAATACTACTTGTTAGTATCGAGTCTTAGCACTCGCCGACGCCACATAAGTTTAAAGTATCTGAAAATAAAATATTTCCGAACGCAGCCGCACGTCACTAGACTAGCCCGCGTTTTGAACTGTCATTTAGTTTTAAGTTGTGTATTTATTTATGAAACTGATTCTACAACCCCAGGGAATAGGTATCAAACCTGTGAGGGTGGGTGGGACTCATCATCTTCGGACGAGACAACAAGGAGCATAATTTCAATCGAACTGCACTTGGTAAGTTTGTTTGATTGTTCAATTATGCTCCTTGTTGTCTCGTCCTCTATGATGGAAATACTACTTGTTAGATGTTCAAAGTTCTGTTGTAGAATCATAAAGTTTATTATTGTTAACAAATATATCCCAGATATTATGTTTCAACAGCATAATCAGTCTTACACTCCTTAAAGATAATTGGTAATTTCCAAGAGAATCTTATTAAACAAAAAAACAAACTTAAATGTGTCCTCAGCCTTAAATCAATCTTTGGTATGATTATAGCAATATACTTTTAAAATTATTATTACAATATAATCGCTTCAGCGAAATTATTATTTAAAATCGGACGGTTGTAAAACTTTGCAAAGTTGTCGATGAGTCAGTCTAACCAGCCGTTCTATGTATCTCATCAATGCTAACGCCTTTCATAATGGCAGCTGATGTCGTAGCGTGCCTGGTACTATGAGTAGAAAAAATGGAAGTATCGATCCCTCTTGCAGCCAGGACCGTCAATCCAACGGTTGAGTGTACTGACCGATACCGCCAAATGTGGTTTCTTGATAGATATAAATAAATTAGGACATTTTCCTAATTTCAGAGGTAATTCTTTTATAATTATTTAAACAATTGGCTGATGACGATTAGGTGCTGAGGTCTTAATTTTTTTTTTTTTTTATAGTAACAATTTTATTATCAATTATTTTAATCTGGTCAGTAACAATAGAAACTTTGCCCTGTAGGTAAAGTTAATAAAGTAACTGTGTTTAATGAACATTAATGTAAGTTGTTTGAGTCATTGTAATTTGACTCTAAAAAATTAAGCACTATAGAAACATTCCAGGTATACTTATATTTGAGTTTACTTGATCGTAGGTGAAAGAACCCTTTAAATAAAATTTTAATCATTTCGTCTGCTCCCACCTGCGGCCCTATCACACTAGTGGCAGCGAGGACCTTATGCAATTCAAGGTGCCATAAGATGCACCACTGTGGAACTTATTTGTGAGATAAGTAATTATGTCTGTCATCGGTGCTTTAGTGGCATTTAGTTGTTTGGTGTGGCAGTAAGAAAACCAAATACAAAGTAAGTATTGTTTATAGGTGTTACTTGATATGGAAGATATCATTATTTCAGCTGCCTGTACGTCGATGCCAGGCTTTAAGAATGCCTACCGGACAATCTCCCTGCCAGTAGTGATGGGTTGCGGTGTAGAGGGTGTGGTGAGTTGGAATTACATAAAACCAGTAAGTTATTACTTGGTTCAAATACAATGGGTTCTGTCGCCAATAGTTTTTTGAATAAGGGAAACCAAGGTTGGGTGTCCCAGAAGAGAACTACAAGGATCCCTGTTGCTTCATTGGACACGATTATTTCTATACATTTTAAAATCATAGAAAATGGTGGAAAAGCATAAAATAAACCCCTTTGCAAGGCATTGTAAAGGCATCCACTTTATAAGCTGAAGGATCTGGATGCCATGAAACAAATTTCCTGCATTTTCTGTTTGTTCTAAATGCAAATAAATCTATGACAGGGTTACCAAATGCTTGTACTATTTTATTAAAATTATTAATATTTAATTCCCATTCTGTATGACCTAACTGTTTTCTAGATTCAAAATCTGTTACTTTGTTGTCCTTTGTGTTAATGTATGATGTATGATGCAAATACAAAAATATTCCTCTCTTCACACCACTGCCAAATAGCTTTTGCAATCACATGTAAGTGAGAGTACTGTATGCCACCAAAGCGGTTTATATATGGTATAGCTGTGGTATTGTCACTTCGTAATAATATTTCACAATTTGAAGAATTATTAGCAAGGCTTTTGAGACCACACATAGTAGCTTTTATTTCTAAAGTATTAAAGTGAATTGTTGATTCTTTTTCTCTCCATACACCACTGGCTGTATGTTTGTCACAAGAAGCACCCCACCCCGATAGTGAGACATCTGTATTTATTTCTAGAATATATTTATATTTTCTTATCTAAGAAATTGATTTAGGCAAGTACATGTTTTATCCACCATTCAAGATCTGGATAGCAATGTTTGGGCAAGGAAGTAAATGCTTCATAATTATTATTATTTTTTAAAAGAGCTAAATATTTATGTCTTTTTAGTGCTTTAGTATACAGTAACCCATATTGATTAGCTGGACAAACAGACACTAGAGTTCCCAGAACTTTTGACAAAAAACCTGATGGAAGAGGTACTTAAAAATTTGAGCGCCGTGGTGGTCACCTGTGACTGACAAACAATTAAATTTCTATTGTGTCTGGTTTCGTGGCAGGCAACGTGTTAAGGCATCTTTTATTTTTATCAGAATCGATTGAAATAGTCATGGTGTTTGTATTAAACAATAGGCTAAGAAACTTACATTCCTTTGATGGAATAAGTTGACATAATTATTTTTATTGATGATGAAGCCTAACTGAGTAAGCAGACCTATGGTCTGGTTAACACTATTAAGACACTCAATATGATCACTACCAATATACTGCTAGCTACAAGTATCGATATACTGTACTTACAGGCTGTAAACCTCTAAGTTTTGTTATGGGTTTAATTATGTGAACATCTATGGAGCCGTGCAAAGGCCAAATGGAAGAATGTTAAATTGATATATTTTTCCATCAAATATAAACCTTAGATATTTTCTGTAATCTGCATTAATGTTACACATGTAATAAGAATCCATTTTGTCAATTGTTGCCATAATACAGTCTTTCATAAGACTTTGAGTTGTAGTAATAAAACTATTAAATTTCTTTATGTTTAAAATAAATCTATACTCTCCATTTGGTTTCTATACCATGAAAATAGGTGAACAAAATTGTCCATCTGTTTCATGACATATTTTGTCTATAACATGTGACTGAATAAGTTTATTAATTTCAATTTGAACTTGACAGAATTCTACTTGTAAATGAGTTATTCATAGGCAAGTAAGATTGAAATGGTATCTCACTAAAAGGGATTTTATACCCAGATACCCATTTCAGAATAGTAGGATCACTGGTTATTTTCTTCCAATTATTTATAAAAAAAAGGAAGTCTGCATACCTGAACTTCTAACTTTGCAGCTTCGTAGCTTTGCAGGTTGGTTGGATCTCGCTCCTGTCCCTGTCCGGGCACTTGGACGAGGAGGGCCCCTCCAGTTTAAAGATTTGGTTTTATTTGGGGGTTTTTGAATGAAGCTTGTGTTCTTCAGGTCTTTAACAGATTTTTGAACAGCCTTTGCAACCTAGATCTTTTCAGAAAGGTTACTTAATAAAATGCATCTGCTCCCCCTGTGAGGGAATCTTTCATATCTTTATTAATAGATCAAATATCATGAGACCGCCGGCAGTCGCGAAACAATTGATTTTCAATTGTGTCTGGTTTTATGGTGCTCAAGGGGTTAATGACGGTTGGTATTAGCGACCTTCTACGATTTGTATCTATGTGCACAGCGTCACACAGTATTTTGGCAGCATCATTGTGTTTAATTATTTAATTAATAATTTCAATTCTGTCACCTTTTAGGAGAAATAAATGGAGTGATTGGCCCAGGGCTGTTAGTGCAGCAACCATCTGTTTTTGCCTGTCAGCAATTATCAAATCTCTTTTCTTAACCAGGTCAGAGACAGCCAGGTATTTCAGGGTTGAGCTTTGGGAGCAACATTGGGATATTTTCATATGGGATGTATTTTTTCATAAGTTCTGGTTTAATTTCTTTTTGCAATCCTTTTGTGAGAATAGGAGTCTACCTCTGTGCAATTTCATCATGAGCAATTGGTCCCTTAAGCACCTCCTCAATTTCCCCCAAAGCAAATAACAATTCTACGTCTATGGCAGGTGTCTCGGTCTCCGGGTCTGTACACTGGGTTTTTTCCACAGGTAAGGCCTCTACTACACTGTATTGGTACGGGCAGTGCCTCCTCCTCCACAGAACTTGAAGTAGTAGCCGGATCCAGGGCCATCATTTCCACATTAGGAATGTCAGACATAGTCATGCAGATCTAAGCCCAAATGGCAAAGCAAACTGCAGTAAATGTAAGACCCTGATATTCCTTGCGAATACCCAGGGTAGTAAAAACTCGGCTTTGCAGTAAGTACGAGTTATTGTGCCCGTTTTAAGTTTTGAATGTTTCAACACCGCCTCATCCCAAAGATGGGCCTGAGTGCACATTTCAAAACCCAGAATTTCATTTTTATTTTTCACGTCTCTTTCTTTTACTCATAATAACAGTTTATTTATCATAATTAAACTGACTAAAACTATTAAAAAGATTATTTCACAAAAAAGTAAGAGAAAAAAGTGGCGCCGGTACAGTGACATAAAAAACGAATGACAGTTCAAAACGCGGGCTAGTCTAGTGACGTGCGGCTGCGTTCGGAAATATTTTATTTTCAGATACTTTAAACTTATGTGGCGTCGGCGAGTGCTAAGACTCGATACTAACAAGTAGTATTTCCATCATAGAGGACGAGACAACAAGGAGCATAATGAAAAAATAATTGTTATAATATGCACCTACGTACGGAATCCTCGGTGGGTGAGTCCGACTCGCACATGTCCGGTTTTTTTTACAGTGGTGATCGCTTTGATCATCTAAATAAATGATAGAAGGGTAATAGACAAAATAAAACTTGTATATACATTATCACGACTATTATTCCCGAAGGTATGTCAGAGACTTGGCAACGAGGAGTATAGGCAGTCCTCAACCATAGTCCACTTTTCACCAAATGGCGACAGGTGGTGAGCCCATCTCCGCTCTATGCTGTTGGATGTATGTGCAGTATTTAGTCCGTTAGTCGCCTTTTACGACACCCAAGGGAAGAGAGGGGGTGATAGTATTCTTTCACCGCTTCGCAACTCGGTTATAAAACTTGTGTTTCTTTATTACTAAAAGCGGAAATTAAACTCTGTTGGCATTAATGCCCTATCGTGCCATAGGTTATTGATAAAAATAAATACAAACAATAACACATTGGGGTTCGGATCGGATTTTCGATTAGACGTAGTGCGAAACCGCTCTTACCGCGTATATGTATTTGAAAATAAAACTATGTCAATATTATTAAATAATTTTATTTGTAAAAAATGTTGTATACATTTTGTACGTCTCTTTTAGTAACTATAATATAAATTAATGGTTTTTTATATTAGTACATACATTAATTTTCTATTCTACACAATATGATACAATCCAAGTCTAAGACTTAAGTACACATCACATAGAAACCATAGAAATCTGGTTAAAATTGTAAGATATCTCAATTATTATCAGCATTTAAATCTTTACAAAAGAATTTCCGAATTACAAGACAGATAAATTTCTCTAAATTCTTAATATCACTTCTTGTTCTAATAATTTCAATATTTTAAGTAATCCAGGCGGGTCAATTTAGAAAATATGTAAACAAATACGTAATAAATAATGTAAGCAAGGCAATTGCCTGCTCTGTACTTAGGTATTCCAATTTGAGCTGCCCTGCGGTTAAGACAGTATTTCTTGTCTAATAAGAATAGATTGTATTCTAAGTAATTTATTAAAAAACACAAACTGCCAAGAGTAATTTCATTTTATTATCATTTAAGTACCACAAATACTGACTTTGTTAAAGACATTCTGCAAGACACATATAACAAAATAAATCTTTTAAGTACTGCAAGAATGTTTTTAAAATGCTTATAACTTAACATTGGTAATTGTATAACTAGTATTATTAGCAATAATAGTCTATCCTAACTAAACTATATAAATTAATATAACAATAATAATAAAAATGATTTTACGCGAGCATAATACAATTACTTAGATACATATTTACATAATTCAACTATGTACATTATTATACACACAATTTATTATATCGTAATAAGTAGTCAGTTTTAACCGTTTTGGAAAAATACTATCCAAAACCTCGGTGTAGGCAATTCACAATTCAGCCAAAATTAATAAAAAACCCATGTTGAAAGAGCCAAACTATATGAAACTGAATTTAAGACATTTTCCAACTACTTATTAAGTTCAGCAGTTAGTTTTAAATCTAAATGTGATACATAATTATAAAATAGTTATCTTATTGTTTACCGTTGTTACAACATAGAATAAAATTAATTAAAAACAAGCAGGGAACTGATATACTTATTTATATCAATTTACAGGATAATTTAATGCATAAAAAAACTAAATCATTTACAATAAATTAGTTGCCTTAATATTAAAATTTAGTACTCGACTTTATTTTATTAACACTTTCTTTTACTAATTTTTAAGGATGTGATAAATAACAAAAAAAATAAACGCGAATAGATTCATGATATGAATGTATATTATACATATATACATTATAATGTATATTACATTAAAATATATATTATGTATATTATACATTGCTTCATCTCAACGTGAAGTGTTTGTGTAAACTCGAGAAAATGGTAAACATTAAGTTTAAAAATGGCACTTTTTGGTTTTTTCAACCAAAAATATTGGTCCCACTACTTTTGTGTAATCTACTAGCTACTTAATGGAAGACGATAATATTATAACTAACTAGGTATAACATATAATGAACATCAAGATTTTAGAATAATTATAAAAGGGTTATTATTACGTCTTGTGTAATCTTTTAGAATTCGACATATCCATCTGTTAATAATGTCTCTCGGTAATTCTGCCGAAATGTCAGATACTCAAACAAACAAAATGGTTATGGGCAATTTAGGCAAATAAAGGTATTCATGCCCAATCCGAAATGATCCAAAAAAAGTTTCACAAATAAAACACTAATCAAATCCAAGTACGTGGGTATAATCTATTATTCGAGAAATTTACAATAACGATTAGTTACGAAAGTAAAAATTACTGTACCATCTGATTACACTTCTATATAGAAGTGTGCTTTTCCATTTAAATGCGCGATTTTCGCAAAATTCTCCTATGTGAGTAAATTTTAAGTCATAGATTCAATAGGATATTCAGATATTATTCGAGAATTTAAAATATAAAATTACTTTAGTATTATTTAATGAGTTTTAAGCCACGCCTGAAAATATTCGCTCTCGCGACTTTCGCATAATTCTCTTGTGTAAGTAAGTTTTAAGTCATAGGTATACGGTAGGATATTCAGGTATTATTCAAAAATGTAAAATCTAAAATCACTTTAGTGTTATTTAAAGAGTTTTAAGCTAGACTTGAAAACATTCGCTCTCGATTCAATGAGAATCTCTATATAATAGTGCTTATGCATTGATTTCCATTTTAATGTTTTTAAACTTCATCTTACTAAATTGTTGACACTTAATTACTATTATGTAGGATACGGATACTAATAATTTTATATTGGCACTTTTGATAACACGTATGCTTGATATAAAAGAAAACTAAGAATTAAAATAAAGATAGAAAATATTTTGAGCGCAGTGCAAGATAATTATTAAGTATTTACGAAATATTTTATGAAAAAAAACATACAGGAACGGGAAATAATAGTAAATCTAACCTTGTTTAGTAAACACAAAATTTATTGTTTTTTTTGTGTTATTGCATTATAAGGTAAATTTGCGCTATTCATATTTACTTTTACCTTAAAACATTGTGTTCTATGACCGTTAAGATATAATTCGAATGACAGAGGCAGTAAATCATTTTAACCCTTTCCACGCCACATGTTTTTCCGAAAGTAGTAGCCCCCCACGGCTTTAGTTATTAAATGTTCGAGAATACCTACACTACACAACTTTAATAAATCCTTCACACATGTAAAAAAAAATAGTTTCTACGGATGTATTGTCTGATATATCAGTCGTTGGCGTGGTGGGCACGGAAATGGTTTTTGATATTTCAGTCATTGGCGTTGAACGTTAATACATATAGGTATACATAGGTACATACAAAGATTGACGACTATTTTTACAAAGGGGTTTTTTTATTTATTTATTCTTTTAACATGTTAAGATCGTTTTACAAGACTATAAATCACCATAGCACTTAGAAACGTTAAAAAAAGCTGCTAAATCGGCTGCTGTAAATATCGTGCGTGTGACGTTCATCGCAAACTATCTTTATTCTTTTAAAATAACGCGTGTGACGTTCGACGACAGGTGGTGAGTCCATCGCCGCTCTATGTGCAGTCTTTAGTACGTTAGTCGCCTTTTGCGACACCTAAGGGAAGAGAGGGGGTGGTAGTATTCTATACCGCCACGCGACACGGTTGTTCCATTACGTTCAAAGAATTGTTAATCGCAATCGCGCATTGCCATCGTAATTATGTTTAATAAACTCATTTAATTTTATATGAAATTATGAATAACTTTTTGCAAAAAATGCTCCCACTATCGTAAAAGCAGTATAATATGCCCTCTCTTTCTTATATTGCTATTGGCATAATACGTTTTTTCTTACATCATTTTACTGTAGGTAGTTTTAGAATCCTTTGCGCCTGAAACTTAATCTAGGTATTTGGAGTTTCATCCGTGTTCTTTTAGCAACAACACGTGTTGTGAGACTCCATTTTATATTAATCTACCGTACAATACTAAATTATACTTTTAAATATTAAACCACTTGAACTTGGCTTAATGCTACACGCGACAGCCATTATTTAAGTTATAATAATAATCTAGATTTAGCTATACCCTTTTCGATTCTTTCTCAACACCAACTCACAGAGTACCATGAAATTCTAATAAAGATTAGCGCTAAATCAAGACCAAATTTATAGTGTCAATATTTGTTACGTTATTATAAGGGCATATTCAATTAATCTAAATGTTGTAACAAAAATACGTCTTTCTAAAACGAACGCTTATTGATGTAAAAAATATAGTCTCATGACTAGTTCCATTTTCAATTGGTGACATGATACAATCTTTCATCAGGTTTTTGTACATTTTAATTTCTAAATGTAATTATGTAGTCTTCACCTACTCGTCTCGCCATTCATTTCAATCTGAAAACAAATTAAATAACTAATTAGTTTTATATTAACCTTCACGCGGCTAGAGGGACTAGCCAAAACTAACCATGTTTAAAATTAAAATTAAACTTTTATAGCATCTCCTATCAAAAAAAAGTAGTTCATTTGCCAAGTTTCATTTAAACGCGCGAAGTCTCAATTCTGATTTTTTCGCCCACTGTTCCGCGGTGTTGCACGCGCATCAACGATATGGCATGGCAACATAAGGCTATAGACTATATTTATTTACATAACTACACTGGCCTGCAAAAATAAGTATCACACTTTTAAAATTTAGTTTTGTTCTAAACTATAGAAGTAAGAGATTTAAAATAAAAAAAGTTTTATAGCTATTTCCATCAGCTTTCTTTTCTTTTGTATTGCATAATTTAACTCTTTTTCGAGTCCTTTTTGTTTCGAAAGTATATCTTGTGTACTTAAAAAGTTGTTGCAATTTTAAAAGTGTGATACTTATTTTTGCAGGCCAGTGTATTATATAAAACTATTTTTGATTCTGATCTCTACATAAAGGAAGATTAAGCACATCGAAGAAATGTTTATCGGTTAAGGTTGCTTCATGCACACATATCAGTGAAGTCACAGTTTCGACTCAGTACCGGCACAGTGAAAAATATTCTTTCGTACATTCTCTATGAAAGTTGTCTTGGGTAACACCCGAATAGCTATTTTGGTAAGTGTGAATTTTGGGAATTGATCATCCGAGGAGTCAGGAAACGTGCACCGAAACGGTCAAAAAGAATACGTCCGTGATTTGCCGGTAGCGGCACTGACACTGAGAGCAATATCACTGACAAGTGGGTATGCGTTCATAGAGAATGTATGAAAAGGACTGTGCCGGTACTGTGTCGGAACTGTGACTTGATATGTGTGAAGCAACCTTTTACCAGGATAATGATAAAAAAAATAGGAATAAGTACACCGAAGTACCACATTTTCAGAACACTATGCTGTTATTACGAATTCAACCAAGCACTTTATTCTTTTATGTCCTAATACAACACAATCTGTCAGACACCGACCATACCTCTCACACTAAAAAGACTTCTGAAAGAGCAGAATAATCGGTGACTCTTTTCACCTCTGCAACGGCTGATCCACACAACAACATCTCCTATTACCGCTCCTTTCGACCAGCTACCCTATCGGCTAAAAAATATGAATATGAACATGGGCTTCATTTGACATTTAAAGCCCTTAATATGCCCATATAAGAATAAAATATGGGCTTCATTTGACATTTAAAGCCCTTAATATGCCCATATAAGAATAAAATATGGGCTTCAAATGACAAATAAAGCCCATGTCCATATCCATATCCATATTTTGGGGGTTAAAGTTGCTCGCGTCCGTAGGTTTACCCTTGAGACCCTACACGTGATCCCTGGGTGGTGCTAAATGAGTAACACTGACTGAGTGGTAGAGCCACGCTGCGTTGCAGCACGCATTGGGCCGGCTCGCCCGGCGTAATACCACCCTCTCACGAATATTCGGCGTGAAATAACGGCACTTGGTGCTGTTGTGTTTCGTCCGACAAGTGAGGGTTCCGAAAGCCCCTCCCCCCCCCCCCTCCCAATTCCTATTACTTCCTTAAACCTATTCCTCCCATAAAGGCCGGCAACGCATCTGCGATTCCTCTGGTTTTGCGGGTGTCCATGGGCGGCGGTGATTACTTTCCATCACGTGACCCGCCTGCTCGTTTGCCTCCCTCTTTTATAAAAAAAAAAAACTATAAAAAAAATATCTAAATATTTTTAGCCGATAGACCCGCAGATCAGACTTGTATACTTACTAAGAAGATTCTTACCATATCCACGCACCAGAAAGGTATAATTTTTTTTTTACTTTTTTTTTAGAAAAATAGCTTCCTATGAATGTGCGTTTAACACATTAATAATAGTCCTGTTAACCCATCCTGTTAATCTAAATGACTTTGTAGGAGTGGCTTCACGTCAGTAGTGTAAGGGATAGCTATGGGAATTGCACCCAATGATATTTTATGTTTAGATACGTTGCCTGGCCTCCGTAGTGGCAAGGACAAATCAAGGTAATTGACTGGACTTCACTCAGTCACACGTCAGTCAGTGTCTCGTTATTACGTTTGTACCTTTTTAAAGTTTTTTATGTTGTTTGTTAGATAAAATGCCTTCCTGTGTATACAGAAATTGCAAAAACTATACTGCAACAGTAAGAGACAAGAAAAGTGTTTAATTTCATTTGTAAGTATTGTAAATACGAATTTAAAATAGAAAATTTTCATTTAGTTATGACATTTGCGCTGTTACCAATTCGATATGCGTGAGCGAGAAGCGTGTACTATGTTTTCTGTAAGAGTGAAAGAGAGAAAACAATGGCGGCCGAGATAGCCGTGCAAAGGGGAATGCGCTGTTGCCAATTGGTCGACTACCATAAATAGTTTTTATCTCTTTTTACCAATAGGCTTGACATGATTGTATTTATTTTCTTTCCGTTTCGACGTGTATTACGTCATAGAAACAATTTCGCCATTTTTTAAATGCAATTCGTTCACGTATGACTAGTCTATTTATAAAAGGTCATTGATTGCACCACGATTTCTCGCGTTCAACCTGAGCATCTATCCGCTCGGCTACGGACGCACGCCTCAAACTACGTACGACAAAGTACGTAGTTTCTTTTCGGACTACTTGGCGGGAAAGTGAAGCGCCATGTCTGCAGTTTTTATTTTATTTTTGATAATTTGTGTTTTTAGCGAATATTAAGGGGGTGCCGTGCGATCGCAAAAACTGACATAAGTCTCTTAATGAACTTCAAAGCAAAATCAATCATATTGATATTTGAAATTAGAACAATTCTGCTTTGAAGTTTCGGACCTAGTAATTTGATTAGAGCAATATTTTTATTCTGCGAAATGTACAAAACCATCACGCGCTTGTGTTAAAAATTAAAATTTTACTTTTTTAAGATGGGGGGTGACCTGCGGAATATCAATATAAATATTTACATGTAAGAATTATTGTTTCAAGCGTAAAATTAAGAAAGTTGTCGAAAAAAAATGTTTTAGGAGCCATTACATTTTGTATTGTATGTTATTGTTTAAAGAATTTGTTTCAAATTTCAACAAGGCCACGACCTTGTGCAATGATCAGGCTAACTTACGTAAGTTCTTTTTAATGTATTTAACTAATTCAGCGCATAGTACAAGTACCTAACTTTAAAACACGTAGATTTTCACAATTTCGTGCAGGATCCTCTTAATGTAAAATAATGGTGGATTATTAACCGTTGTGTGTTCGTGAACGTGCATGAGTATTGGCAAATAAAACAAAACAGTGCAACATCACTTTTCAAATTGTCTCAAGAAGTCCGTGTGAGATAGAATAGAATAGAATAGAATATACATTTATTTTTGGCATCACACGACAAAACACAATACAACAATACAAGTAGGCAAGTACAATCTTTTGCGTCAAAATTGTACATAGTAAAGAATTGTGCACTGGCGTGTGATGCCAAAACTGTGCTCAGCTCAGTATAAGCAGCAAGACCAAGTGATACCTGCTGCACTGATATTCTGCTGAACACAGTCGTGACATCAGATGTGCAGGATAATGAACATAAAAAAACAAATTAATAAACATAGAAGTAAATAACAAATTAAAAAAATATTTATAGTGTGTCTCCGCTAACTAATGGTCAATAATGTGGCAAAATCATTGAAAAAGGCATGACAAAACTGATCCCATAAACTATGGTGCCAAATAAAAATAAAAATAATTCAAGTCGCATCCTCTGATTTTATAAAAATGGACCTGGCAACACTGCCAACGTGTCATGTATGACGTCAATGACATGTGATTGTGACGTGGCGTTCAATCTTAACCTAAATCAAAGATTACTTTAATTATAGGTACCTAAATTATTTGTGCATGCATTTAAATGACATAGGTACATCTATTATGACGTGGCATTCATTAGTTCAATACTATTTTGCAAAAAACAACAGAAAGTTTAAAACGGCATTATGGCAAGCAACAATAACCCAACTTCAATTTTATTGAAAGGAGCTAACAAAATACCAAGCTTAAAAATTCGCCGGCACAGACAGTTCCCTACAGTGCAAATAGGCAGCACAAATGGTCTCAAAGGGGAGTCGAGTGAGGAGAGAGACCCACCCCCAAGTGCAGCATGTATATCCCTTAGGTAAGCATTACCTACTTTTTATTACTTAATTATTACGACACGAGGATTTTTGCAATTCTAATAAATAAGATCCCAATAAAGTCCCACAGCTTTATTGAGTCTCCAGAGGTTTGGGGGAATATCATTTACCATTAAACGTTCATTATCACTCATTATCATCTACTATGCAAAGAAAATATTCACTTTAATATTTTCACTTGACATTATTTAAGAGAAAAAAAAAATAGTTTCTTTTCTTACCTTATCAACCCTTCCTATAATAAGAGGTGAGGATGGCGCAGGCGAGTCCACTTGTTTCGCTTGCCCAACCCTCCTCGCCTCCCCCGCGCGCTCGTGGGCCTCGCGCGGCAACAGCCTCCATACACACGGCGTGAACAACTCCTCGTCCATACAAATGTCCTCCTTCTTGTCGAATAGCCACCCGACTAAAGAGCCCACCAGCAATGTGGCCAGCAGACCCATCGGCGCAATCCAGTGGTAGGAGAACCGGAACAAGGGGAATATAGTCTCCGGATCCTGTATAAACGAGAATTAATGAAAAATGAGAAATACAAGGCTCCCGCCCCATAGTTAGACTTACGAACCGATGGCATAATGACATTCATAAGTGCTGTAATCTAAACATGGCCTAACCTGAATAAATGATATTGAATCTTGAATCTTGAATGAAAAAGTTAGGCGTTTTAAGTGCTTATCTCATTAATGTTTTGATGTTTCTAGAATTGAGCAAGGTTGACTAATGACTTGAACATGGAGTCATTGACGACTGTCGCATTCAAACTCTATTGTGTTGTCTTTCAATATTATATAACGCATTTGTATTGCTTTAATTATTTTTTATAATAAGTGCCCTCGAGATCTTTTTCACCCGATATTTCGTAAAATATAACCAAAAAGCGCGATGAAAGTTGATGAATTAATCAAATAACTAGCTACCACCACACGGCGATACTTCTAAAACTGTTTCAATATTTATTTGATACTGTAAAAAAAAGGAGACAGGAAATGCCCTTGTTAAGTTCTGTCACGGTTCTTCTCAGTACAAGGTCTCCCGCCCTATAAACTTACGAACCGATGGCGTTATGAAATTTTTAAGTCCTCAATTCTTGTAGCCTAAACTGAATAAATGAGATTGATTCTGATTCTTGATTGAGCCTAAAATAGAGACACCACCCTTCGATTAACTTACCACTTTAGGAACGAACACGTAAGAAGCGTTCGCCGCACACGCAGCAGTGAGGTTTGTGGGCGTCGCGCGCAGTCCCTTAGCGGCGGCTGTTTGTGTGCCCAAAGATATCGTGCCCGCGACCAAAGCTCCAGCCACGCCACCCGCGATGGCGCCCTTAGGCCCCACCCACCAGCAGACCATGCCGAGGGTGAAGATGCCGCAGGTGGCGCTGGCAGCTATCGCTGACAGGGCTGTGGCGACACCTGGAAACAATTAATTTCGAAGATGTACTGGCAGGGACTTCTTGGCGGGAAAGTGAAGCATCATGTCAATTTCTTTTATTTTCTAAAATTTGCGTTTTTTCGAACATTAATGTGAAATAATAGTGGATTATTAACCGTTAAGTGTTTGTGAACGTGCATGAGTGTTGGCAAATGAAACAAAACAGTGCAACATCACTTTTCAAATTCTCTCAAGAAGTCCGCGTGAGATCTCAGTAAAGATCTCCCACATCTTAACTGCGGACTCAAGGGGTTTGGGGGAATATCATTTATCATGATCATCAGATGATGATGATGATTAAGATTAATCACCACTCATTATCATCTAGGGAAAAAAAGAAATAAAAAAACTAATGACTATAGGCAGTATGGTCCCTGACCTTAGCCTGTTCCTTCACGGAACAAAAAAGATGTACTGGCATAGTTATGACACATACAATACATAATATTTAGAAAAAGTACAGAATATTCACTCCGCTAAATCATATAGATAAATAGCGACTCTTGCTAAGACACAATAAAGTGCAATTCAGCTCGCACGCCGCTCCCATACCTACAGTTAAATTCACCTAGAAGTTGCCTCTCTTTCTATCGCGTACTATCGCGTAGCTCTTATCTCTTCTAACGACTGCAGGGTGTTCGCGGGCGTCCGTCCGGTCGGCTACTTGTAGCTTCATACCGAAAGCGCGAAGCGCACCAGGCCTGGTACTGATGAAATTCGATGCATTTACAAGCCCGGGTTTGTGATCATCAACCCGCAATATTGGCAAGCGGCAAGTTATTAAGGCGAGTCCTTTCGAGCCCTTCTCTCTCGCTCTCTCGACAGTACGACGCGACGGTACGAGACGGGTGCACAGAACAAATAATAGTACTACACTGGTGTAACGACAAACCGGCACAAATAGGCGCGTTTCATAGATTTTTGTCTAAATCCTTTATATAGTCTATACTATAAAGGATTTAATGAATTAGCAGGTGAAAAATTAACATAACACGTTCTTAGAATTAGTTTACTAAGTAAACAGTAAAATTAAAATCTCCGAAAATTATGAAATTATGTTGAGGCTTTATTCTGTAGAATATACCCGATGGAAACACGATTTGATTAAGTTAACTTGATAGAATTAACTCACAAACTTATCTTCTTTTCTAGGTTTTATTCTTAAAATAAGTGATTTGATATTATGAGTCATTTACCAAAATGAAGTTCATAGATAACTTGAGGTATTATAACCGATTGTTTTTTTATTACATCTATCAAATAAAAACGCGCCTATTCGCGCCGCTTCGCTGTTATACCCGTCCCTTACCGTCGTACCGTCGAGACAGCGAATGAGAAGCGCTCGGAATACCTGGCCTTAGGCTAGCCGCACACACACAATAATATTGTAAATCCAAGATTGTCAATAATATTGATCAATATATGGTACCGCACACACTACGCAATATTATTGTAAATCTTCCACTCAGTAGCACAGCAGATTCATTCGTGTATGTACGCACGGTTTGAAATGGACAGAAAGAAAAAAGTTGTTGCATTGATTATTGCACTTATTTTCGCTCTGGTTCATACTGACTAAATCCCATTATGACAATTTTCTACATAATGTCTGAATCTCAATATGCCTTATTAGTCCCAAAATGCCTGAAACCCAAAACAACTAATTTTGTCAAAGCCCGAATTACAAAATGACTGGAAATCGAGGTACAGTCGGGGAATAGACATTTGAAAGAAAATAAATACGGTAAAAATGAACGAAATTTTATCCTACTAATATTATAAACGCGAAAGTTTGTAAGTATGGATGGATGTTTGTTACTCTTTCACGTAAAAACTACTGAATGGATTTGGATGAAATTCGGAATACAGATAGTTTATAAACCTGGATTAACACATAGGATACTTTTTATCCCGATATTCCCACGGGAACGAGAACCACGCTGGTAAAACCGCGAGAGGCCGCTAGTTGTGTTATATATAACATATATCAAAGAAACAAAAACTTTTATCTTAACAGTATTTTTATTTATTTACTGCAAGCTTCTGCCCCTGCAGTAAGATCTATTTTAATTACGCCTTCTTATCCAAATTATATTTTCTAAAAATTAAATAGGGCTGATGTTACCCTGGTATAGCTTGTGCAGTTGTTTTTTGTAGTTTCGATCAAAAGTTAAATCGCTGCGTCTACGACTTGCTCCGGAAAACAGCGCATTCTTTATACCTAAGTCATAAAAAAACATTCAAGGAAGAAACGATGGATTACAGACTGGATGAGAAAAAAATTAGTTAAATCATTTAAATCTAATTAATGAACTACGACTTACAGAAGAGCATGATTTTAAAAATTACATGAGAATGAGAGATAGCAGCTTTTAGAAACTATTTATCTTTAGTATCACGATGGATGTTTTCCATAGCTTTGGATAAGTTTTCCATGTATTCATAATAACAAATATCGCTTTTCTGTTTTTCTGTGAGATTAGCAATATTATTCACACTATTATCGTCTTCCATTGTCCTTTTGGCGCGTATAAGTGAACAAAAAACAAACGTCCGCTTGCCTTGAAATCTTTTTTCAACTAAAATATTGCCGCGCGCCTGCACACTGGCTCTTCCCAATATTGTTGTGCCCGTGATCTGAATTTCTGGAAATCCACAATAATATTGAACAATACCGCAATACGGGCGCACACACACAATATTATTGACAATATTATTGTGTGTGTGCGGCTAGCCTTAAGCCAATATCCATCAATTGTAGCGATGACATGATTTCATTGATGCAGGCCTTTGCCCTGCAGTGGGACAGTATACAGGCTGTACTTTAATGGTGAAATTTATTTATTTATTTGAATTAGGTACGCAGACATTTAACAGTCAAACTCACAGCCATGAGAATTTAACAATATAGTAGGACTTATACCGTAATCCATAAATTGCATACACAGATTGATTCGAGTATTAGCTACCAATATTACGCTACGTTAAAGTAAAATAATCATAAAAAGCAATTACAAATAATAGAACAGAAATAATCAATTAAATCAATGAAATTCAATAAATTTAC
Source organism: Scoparia ambigualis (assembly GCA_963921215.1). Lineage (NCBI taxonomy): Eukaryota > Metazoa > Arthropoda > Insecta > Lepidoptera > Crambidae > Scoparia > Scoparia ambigualis. The sequence goes on along the minus strand of OY992505.1, from coordinate 28,727,089 downwards.
ATTCAAAATAAATACCAAAAATAATCAATTGAATAATTAATATTTAAAACAAATTACCAACTAATGTACCTTTTTCCCAAAAAATAAGTTATTCATGAATACTAATTGCGTTCCAATCTCGTCTACTGCAAAAGCGACTAAGCGACAACTCGGACACATTAAATTCGGACACAGTGTCCGAATTGACACTTTTTAATTTTATAATTTTTTCACTGACAATTCGGACACTCTAAAATTATTGGAGCCGTTCAGTACAGTCAGATAAAAAAAGCTTCAAAATATAATATTATGTAGAAAAAAAACTGTCCGAATTGTCAGTGCAAAAATAATAAAATTAAAAAGTGTCAATTCGGACATTGTGTCCGAATTTAAAGTGTCCGAGATGTCGCTTAGTCGCAGAAGCAGCAGAAACGACAATTTTTTTGCGTATAGACCGTAGACACAATAGCCGGATGTGTAATGTGTTTCTCCATTGTCAAAAAAAATTATAGATATCTAGTAGCAAAAGCTGCCAAAGTTACAAAATATCGATACAATAATCATTCTGCAATGGCAGAATAAATATAGCCGACAGTTCGATGGTAACACTTTTAAAAAAGTTTCTTCGGTTTTACTTCAAAATTAGGTTATCAGGCACCCTGCGGTGTGGTGTACATACAAACCAAACTCACAATGAATTCAGATTCGGCTTCATCCAAACCGATCAATAACAAAGCTAACAGGATTTATAAATGCGTCATCGTAATGTGATACGTTTAGCCCCGAAAAACACGTCCATGTATTATTTCTACTACAACATAAACAACTAATCATTATATTAGTGTAATTTTTCCCACGCGTTCAGCCTTCACCTCTCTGTGATAGTACTCGTAATACTACAATAAGAAATATGGAAGCTTCACGTAAAACTCCACAAACTCTGAGGAACTGCCGTGCGATTCTCTAAGCTAAATAAATTCCTTGATAGCTGCGGCTGCCGCAGCGCTGGCAAATGACTCTGTCTCTTTCATATTCATAGAATTGGAAAGAGACAGCAGATCACAGCCATGCGCGCAGCGTCTATGTGTCGCTTAGAGAATCGCATAGCTGGCCTTTAAAGGAACATCTTCTATGAGATTCATCGAATGTGCCGACCACTTCTGAAGTTAAGAGCATTACAATCAATAAGTACAATATTTTTTAGAGGATTTCAATGTCAAAAGCGAATGGTTAAATATTAAGTACTTACTAATGCAAATGTGCAAAGTATTTGTATGTTGATTACAAACACTTTGCACTCAATATTTAGAAATAGAATTAATGAATGACGCAGTCTACAGACTGCCATATACTTTGTCTTACAGGTGTAGAGACATGGGCAAACGATGCTTAGTATGTACAGTCACGAGCTAAAATATGTAAACAATTGTAACTCTTAAGAGGGTTTACGCATTTCGGTTCCATATAAACTTCAAAGTTGAAATTTTTAAAAACCAATAAGTCAATTTTAATGAAACTTTCCACGCTAAAGTAAAACACAGGGATCTAAATAGTTTGTTAAAAACATTTAAAAAAAAGTTTATTTAGCTGAGTTATTGAGATTTAAAGTCCACTATGGAATGTTTAAAATTGGTTTCTAAAAATTTCGACTTGGAAGTTTGTATGGGAAACCGAAATGCGTAAACCCTCTTAGGGTGAATTCGACAAAACTGAAATAAGGTCTTATACCTAGATTAAACGCCGAATTTATATGGACTAATCTCGGAGTAAGTCTTATTCCAGTTTGGTCGAATCCAGCCTTAGTACAATGTAATAAGAGTCAAAGCTTCGCTTCGCGATTGTCTTTTTCTAACCTATCACGTGATCTACAATTATTTCACTAAACTTAGGGTGGATTCGACCAAACTGGAATAAGACTTACTCCGCGATTAGTCTATACGCAAATTCGGCGTTTAATCTAGGTATAAGACCTTATTCCAGTTTTATCGAATCCACCATTAATCCAGTAATATAATTATATCCCTAAACTGGAACCGTATTTTAATTATATTTCTAGTAAAATTGTTATGAAAGTAATGAATCGCTTTCGTATAACTTACGCATAACTATCTTACTACGACATATACGTATTGGTGCTCGTGACTGTACTATGTCTATTTTAGGATTTTCGCTTGCATCATTTTACAATAAAGTATTCTTGAACATGATGGAGCAGACGTCTCCGTCAAAAACAATATCTATTTAAATAAAAATCAATGTTTGTATGTTTGTCTTCTATGCGTACCGCGAGAGTTCCTGGCCCAAAAAAACGTGGCATTGCAACGAATGCCGGGTACAGCTAGTAATTTATAACATAAGATACGATACTATTAAATTAAGCATCGAAAGTGTCGAAAGATGTCTACGAAATAGATAACAAAAAAATAAAATGGCCTAGATCACTATAAAAAGTAGATGCACGATCAAAACAACCGCACAAAAAAAATACTTAGGATCGTATTTTAACACCAAACTCAAACTCAAATCTCTGCTTGAGTCAAGAACAGGAACCGCTTACCAAATAAGGGGTTTTTGATTGGGTAAAACATAGACTTGTTTTTACTAACCCTATCAAAACGGTAAGCATTTCGTCGACTTATTACATGGAAAGGTTAACCAAATTGATACAGTTAATTAGGGTAAGAACTAACCGCATCCAAAAACCCTATTGAGGCTAACCCTATTAAAAGGGTTTTAACGCGCACAAGCAATTCAAGCTTTTACAGTTAGTCCCGTACAGTTAGAAAGGAATGGTGCTATTCATCGCATATATCGCCATCCCTTTCTAACTGTATTCAAACATGGATTTGATTTTAAATTTGATTTTAGAATACGAGCCTTAGTGTCAATAAAACATAAATTATGTTTAGGTATGCATTTACTTTGGTAGTCTGCGTGCTAAGTGTCAACATGAAAAAGAGCTCCTTCGAATATTACATACAGACAGATAATCGCGACTATTATCCCCGAAAGATTAATCAGAGACTATGCATTGATGACAGCAAAAGCAGTCCTCTGCCATAGTCCATTTTTCACCAAATAGCGACTGCACATGTGCTCAGCGTGACAGAACTCATCGCCATTTCAAAAATTGCTCTATACTTTTATAACACAAACACGTCAAATGTATATTTCGAAGCGCCACTTTTCCGTTACGATTTAGTATAGGATTGTGTAAATAGTTTTTAAATCGAAGATAAAGGTTAATTTTAGGCATCGAAATGTTTTTGAAATCAAATTGCTTGATTTTAATGACTTCTTAGCACAGGCTGTGGATTAAAACATAACTTAAAAATAAAAAATATATTTATGAAAATTAATAGTTCATAGGTATTCTAATCAAAAAATTTGTAATATAGTGGTTCCACAAGGATCTATATTTGGACCCGTGTTGTTTCTAATTTATGGTAACGATCTTGTAAATTGTTTACCAGCTGTAGACATTGTTGGATATAATGCTTATAACTTAGAAATTGTTGTAATAATTTATTTATTTTGTACCTACACTACATTTTATTATTTCGTAACGACAAATTTTCTATTCTTCTTTTGTAAACATTCAATTTCCGATTACACTTACCAAGAACGCCTCCAAGCTTCTCGATGACGACGAGCATGATGACGGATATGACGGCCAGGAGTGCGGTGGCGGTCCGAGCGAGGATGCCCTCAGTAAGTGGCTTTAGATGCAGCTGCAGCCAACCGTGCATTATGTCCTCTATCGCTACGAGGGCACAGGCGTTTAGTACTGCTGACAGCGAACTGGAAGGATGCAAGAATAATGAGGATTAAATAGGTATAGCAGTCAGGGACACAAATATGAAGAAAATAAATTAATAATTTAAATAGTGTTTGCTTTTGGTCAAGAGATACCTTTAAATGTAAATATTTAACCTACTTTCATGGATTTGGGAAAACAATGTGAACAACAAAGAAAATGGCCAATCAATATAAAACGGTTTTAGGTGCTAATCGATTGTGTAAGGCGCTGCGCCACAGAATAAATATGGCTGTGCGTAGTGTGGCTAATTTCGATGTCGATTCGATTGCGTTTTGTAGCCGCTACCGACACTGCCCCCCCTTTATTTATAATGGTGTCCCCTGTCCCGTATCAGCCTTAGAAAGTGGCTACGTTTGCGCAGCGCCTAATTGAATAACTCAAAATAATTAAAAGACTATTAGACCAACTGAGGTTAAAATGCTAGAGACGTCATAAATTGCTCTTTTTTCCCTTACATAATTGTAGTCACTGGCTACAATTTACCTTTACGTTGCAAAATTACGTATTTTATCCATAAGAAGACTTTAAGAGTGTCCTTACCTCAACCCCGCGCCAAAAACACCGGCTAAAAACACCCCCGCCAGCCCGGGCAAATGCTGCGATTGGGCGATGTATGTGACGAAGGCGGGCAGCAGACGGTCGTCGACCACCGGCGCCCCGTTGGGGTGGCAGCCCGTCATCACCCACGCCGCGAAGCTGGTCAGGCCGCACCACACGCACAAGGAGATCGCCACCATCGCACCGATGCCGAATATGCCTAATGCGCTGAAAATACGGAAAATTTTGAAAGCGTCATAACATCATCACCATTGTTTTTTTTCCACGACGTGTGAGAATCTCACCTGGTGGTAAGTGACAATAAGGCTGAAGATGGGAGCCCGGAATCCTTATCCACTAAGAACACTTACGACACTCATCCGGTGGTAAACAATTCAGGGGTTATTTATTTTTAAACAAACATGAACAATACAATATTATTTGATATTACATGATAATATATTAGATTATATGATACAATATTATATGATCATTTTTGAAATTATAAACTATTAACCTACAGTGGCAAAGGGAAGGGGGAAAGGTGAGATCAATAAAGAACTAAACTTTACTAAAGGTTCTAGCGACCGTTATTAAAACAATACCGTGTATACTCACGCAACAGCTTGCCGTTTGGAAGGCAGCGCGATGTACCTCTGCACCATGGTCTGGTTGACGGAATTGAAGCAGGTCCAGTACAGGAACCCTCCCACCACCGCCCCCCACCCCGTCTGCCGCTCATACGGGCTGGGATTCCAGCTGAGAATTAAATAAATCTAGCTTTAGCACGCTTGAGCCATCATCTGCGACCTACCAAGACGCATTCAGTCCACCAATGGGACATTTTTAAACTGGTGATGATTATTAAGTGTCGTCATCATCACATGCCCTACATGAACAATACAAGGGGAGATTAGGGCCATTAAACTCACCACGCTGGCCCAATGCGGGTTCGTAGGATTTCCATCATCAACCTTTGAATTAATAAGAGCCTTTTAAGTAAGCACGATTAAGTCAATAACTCGCCATGTGCCACTATCATGAGAAAAAAATAAAAATAAAAATAAATAAATAAATTTTCCGACACTCACACCAATTATCTAGCCCAAGAGAAGCTTCATTATGAAACTCGTTAAATAAATGGTTACTAGACAACGGATAAACATACTTAAAATACTTAAATAGATACTTATTATACATAGAAAACACCCAGACCCAACACAATTTAGAAAAACAAGAGTTTCCAAATTGACCCGACCGGGGATCGAACCCGGGACCTCAGAGATGGCGACACCATGAAAACCGGTGTACAAACCACTCGACCAAGAAGGTCGTCAAAAAATGCCTAACTCCATATGTGACATCTTTAAACTGATGATATGCATTAGGTGTCATCATCATCAGCCTATAAACATCCCACTGCTGGGCACAGGCCTTACATGGACAGCACATGGAAAGATTGGGCCAAACCCACTATGCGGGCCCAATGCGGGTTGGTGGAATTTCCTTCATCAACCTATGAATTAATAAGAGCTTCCAAGAGATCACATTGGCATGGCAATTGGTAAATTAAGTGAGCACGACCATAGCGGATGCCAATTATTATAGATTAGACCATAACCCACCAAGCTGGCCCATTGCAATTTGGTGGTTTTTAACGACCGCCATCACCGCCATTTTACGACAACAACCGGGACCAACGGCTTTAGCGAATGCTACACAGCATTCACTGTATGAAAAATACCAGGGACTAAAAGCAGTTATGGTTTAAGGATACGTTACCGGTACAAAATAAGTGTACCTTAATAAAATAGAAGTAAGGTTTTACCGTTATTTAACCTTTAAGCGATATCGGTACCAAAGACGTTGCTTTGACAGTTGCGGGGCGCGGGGTGAGGAGTTTTGATATCGAGAACAAAGCAAACTAATGCAAATTGATAAGAAAAACCATGATATTAGTCGCTTATGCTTGAAATGGTTGTTGGCCGTCTCTTTCATAGCGAAATGTACCTTTATAATTTATAAACTCAAAATTACGGTACCGAAATAAATTTGGATATCAGAATATTCCGATAACCGTTATTTTTCTGTATGACGTCATTCGTCATACCGCAACATAAAGATACCATATTTTTTGGGTTATTCAGTTCCTGTAAAATACCTCACGATTATTTTTGCCCCTAGATACGTTTACATAATAAATGTGCATAAACAGACAGCATGTGTTACAAATAAATCAATTTATCTTCACGTAATATGTAATTACAAAATGCTACATATTATTATTCTCACAACAAAGATGCATGTAGAGCGAGCATAATTAATCATAAGGTTGATTACCTTTGTTAATTAACTGGCTCAGTGCATTCAACGATTAGTTTAATCGTATCTAGGGTTACCATACGTCCGGATTAGTCCATGTCCGGAGTTTCAGACTCTAATCCGGACTTTGTCCGGCTCTTTAATTTGTCCGGATTTTGGAATATGAGAAACAAAACAACATATTAAGTAATATCAAATAAGTCTTTAATCTTTGTTTTAACTTCTTTCCCATTTATCTAAAAACAATATAAAAAGTGAGTAATGTTTCCATTTTGTGACTAAAAAGTCCGGACTTTTATCAAAATGTCAGGCTTTTTGTCAGGACTTTTTAAATTCCAAAATGGTAACCCTAATCGTATCTGGCATCCGCGCCGTTAATAAACGTATAATATCATTCAGAAATAAGATTTTCTTTAAATGTTTGCTACAGACATGTAAAAGTTTGACAACGTGCCCTAATGACGGCGAAAAAAATATGAGTAAATACAAACGAACTAATATAATTTATTGTTTATTTTAAGAATCACTAATTGCTAATATCGATATCAAAATGTAACCAATAAAAAGAATTGCCGATTTATATACACTTATTTCTACATTGACATTAAATCTCATAAATTAGAGAGAGTAAAATATACAGATCTAACTGTCTAAGTGGTTGAGCTATGCTTCAAACTTCTTCTACGTATACGCCCGAAAAGAGGTAGAGTATACATTTTGTTAGATTATCTTGAAATACGGTTAATCATATAATGTGGTTCAATTCATACGCATCCAATAGTGCGAGTTTAATGTACGGCGATGCACAAATTCCGCTTACTGAAATATAATTATACCACACGTTGCAACATTATGTCAACTTTCGGTTGGTATTAATAGAACACTTTTCTTGGTGAGCTAACGTGTCGTGACGTGCAAAATTATAACTTTTCATCTGTCTTTTTCCTGACGTCATCTTTAGACAAAATAATTATGTTGTGTAACAAATTGCGAACGCGACGAACAAAGCAAATACTGATCATTGACTCGTCACATCACAATGTGTATCTACATAGGCGGCTATAGTAATCCTACGAGAGAATACAACTTTGTCAACCATTACAATGTAATATGTCATGTATTTTTAACAAACTAATAATAAAAATAGAAAAATCTAAATTTTTTTAATACAATTCAGCATAAATTTAAAATACGAGAATATAATAAGCATGTACCAAACAGATTACTGGTCTCCGCTCAGATTATGTCCTGGTGTTCCCCACGACGCTGGTCTTCTTTCTTTCTGATTTACTACTTACTTATCATTGTTTATATTTTGTTTTATCTCAACCCTTTTCTTTTGTAAGTGGTGCTGGCAGTGCTGTGATGACACTCTCAGTGCATTTCACCTATTTGTTAATTGTGATTTTGAAACAACCGAAAATCTAATAAAGATGAATTTTAATGCTACGATTTTTTATTAATGAGTTCCTCTTAACAACTACAGTGAAACAAGAAGGCACTCATAATCTGCGTATCAAACGAACTAAAAGTAGGGACCATATACGTCTGGTCTTGATTCCAGATTCCGGAACACCATGGCATGCACGTCACCCACCTCAATCGTACCTGCAACCCCCACCGGAGTCATGGTGCAATTTGAAGGCGATGAACATTATGCTTCTGTACCTAGACTATCCGTAACCGATAGTAACATATTAAGAGTTCCAGCAGATCAGACTAATTGGCGTAATCTAGTACAGCCGCAGAAAGTCACCACAGATAATGCCACCGGAATCACGCCGATGAACATCTAGACAATTTCACTAATGTTGGTACTAATCACGTGAGCAATACCAGCCGGCCCGACTCGTTGGCCTTCAGTAGGTATGCCTTCCACCGATAGAAATTACGGCGATGAACATCAAGCAGGACCGCATCTAAACTATACCCTCAATGACCGATGGCATTTTAAAACACTATCATCCCTTATAGCGCTTTTTTCGCATTTCGGGGGTCTGGCACTAAGGCTTTACATATAGATTTTTTTATTTAAAACTAGCGGCCCGCCAGCGACATTGTCTGCGTGAACTCCCTGTATCCCGTGACAAAGGAGATGTTTAATTTTGTATGGAGAAAATGCCAACACCATGTACACAATACCAAAATGTAGCTAATTAATGGAATAAGCTTATTCGAAATGATTTTCTTCAAATAAATGAATAGTTTTCATGTAGAATTTATTTTAAATAACTAATTATAGCAACTTTCGTGATCGCAGGCGGTAATCTGTCAACGTCATGTGACATGTCAAGTAGCTGTCAAAACAAAAGTACTTTTCTTTTTCGTAGTAGCGTAGTTTTGGTCTTTATTAATAGTTTTCTGTGATTTTGGTCTTAATAACAGCTCTATATTCCAATACTGGCATTGATAATGTTACATAAAAATTAACTTACTCTTGGCCAGGTCAAATCGAGGTATTTTTACTAGCAAAGCATGTATTTATATTGGTGTAAGCATTGGTGTAAGTATAAAAGAGAAATAGACAAACATACATCTGCCTGCTGCTCTGCACAACAATGCAGTTTTCTGAGGCATCCATTCCATCTGTAGACCTCTTAGATTAAAACAAAAAGGGAAGATACGGCATTAGCGTCTAGTAAGTAAGCCGCTTGAATTATTCTTAGAGACCTAAAGACACAATTTCACTTCAGTCGGAATCGGTCGTGAACGTACGAGAGAGACGAGAGACGGCAAGGCGCGTCCGTCAGTTGAGTAATTAAGCAGGACTATATTTTGATTGACTACAAGTAGGCACATGCCGTATCTTCCCTTTTTGTTTTAATCTAAGGTAGACCTATTGTTTTCTTATTGGAGTAGGCATATGACACTACTAGTAGTGCCTAGGGTAACAAACGAGTACAACAAACATTATGAGGAACATTGTTTATCTTTATTTGGCTGCCTATAACTGGGCACTAGGAGATTACCCAGATGAGCCTGTTTTTATAGGTACTTAACATAATTTTCCCCCCACCAAATAACCGGAATAAAAAAAAACGCCGGTCTATTTTTTTTTTTTTAAATCATGGTGACAGTTACACTTTTTATTACCTTCTTTACAGCTTTGGACACTTGATTTTAACTCAGGAAGGCATATCAAGTTGCCAGGTTATTGAAAATTATGTTTTCATTTTTATTTTACTACACGAAAATGGTAAAGCATATCGGAATATTACTTTACCAACTAAATACATGTATTTTTTCCTATTTTTTGAGTAGGTGTACATGGTCTTGGCATAAAATTAAACATCTCCTTTACAAAAAAGTCCTGACAATTACGAACACAACAAAGAAAGAATTAGCCAAATAGATGCAGCCGTTCTGAAGTGATGCACGTACAAACATTTCGGCAATTGATTTGTATTTATATAGATGGATAAAAAAAAGTTTTCAAAATTTGTTTGAATATTCAACAGTGTACTAATATAGAGAGGTCTAGCCGATCTAGCCACCGGAATCACCGGAATCACTGATGAACATCGAGCAGGACGTATCTAGGCTATACAACCACCGTACAAATCCTCTGCGCTATAACTTACTGGGAAAGCAGTTGGCGAATCTAGAACATCTAGCATGACCGCATCTGTCCATTCAACAGCAGTACTTACTTGGAGAGGTCCAGCCGACCTGACTCGTTAGCGATATCCAGCACGGCCTGCACGCCCCCCACGGATATTGTGCCAGCCGCCGCCACCAGAATCACCCCGATGAACATAATGCCCGTCTGCACGGAGTCAGTCCACACTACCGCGCGGAGACCACCCTGTATATAGAACACGTTTAGTTAGCCATCACAATCGCAGTAAGATACGACATCAGATTGTTTTAATCGACATTTACTTTAGATGTTTTTAAAACATAGTTTTACAATCTCTAAATATTGTGTAATAAGACCAGACATAATAAAATACTACTTCCGGTTAATAAAAATATGATGATATTGAAAAGTTTAAAAAAATGGTTACCTCCGGTAGAGACCAGTAAAACGTTAAAAAATAATTAGTGTAAAAGCTTTATCTTTGTTAATCATTATCAGCCTAACTATAAGAGTCCCATTTTTGGGTTCCGGTCTTTCGACATAACCCATAGCACATAGTAAAATAAAGTCAAAGTCAAAATATATTTATTCAATAAACTCAATTAATAAGTACTTTGAATCGTCCGAATCTTTTCAGAACGTAATTTTTTAATTGTGGCAAAGAACGGGCGCAAGAAACCACAGCGCACAGAAGCAACGACATTTACAAACAAAAAAAAAAGAATGTGTCGTTACCAGATCAATACAAAATATGAATTTAAAAAATAATAAATGATGCAATACAAAAACTACAATACAATGTAAGTATCAATTAAATAAAAACAATTCGAAACAGCTGTTGCAGTGCTTTGGAGCATTTCAGATCCAAGCTGAGACCATAACTACCGCTACACTCTAGCCTAGCACGGGTTTGTAGGTTTTCACCCCGATTTTACGACATCAATCTGAACCAAAGAATGCTATCAGCTGTCGTAACTCGTCATTTAAATTTCGCGACAAAAGCGACGCGGATAGCCTGCACGTGTCGTTACAGCTTGACCATGACTCGCAGTACATAAGCATAGTGGTGTAATGATGATTATAGGTATACAATGGCTGGCCAGTACCAGGCCTTTCAGATTGACTCGAAGTTTTATGTACTCGCTCATCGGTGTCTACTTTGTATGGTCCTGGGTCCCGGCTCGGGCCACCAACTACTGGGATGGTACTGAATTTTACTAAAAGTGCACGCTAAGCCCTACGCTAAAAACCCCGTCACTATTTCCGCGAGTCTCATAAAGTTTTCTCAGTAGTCAAAAAAGGCCTTTTAGATTTACTTGAAATTAGGGCTTCGATCTCATGTTTTATATATATACTCGGACGCATGCATTAGCTACCTAATTACGAGTAGTTTGATATTATCATCACAATGAATAAGACTAATGTATTGTTTTTACGGTTCAAAATTAAATTTATTTTAATAACTTGTTTTTTACTTACAATGGTTGCCTATTCATTGGCTATTCATTAGTTACGATCACAACGTATAATACTTACTAACACTGTATACAGTCCGCATATTATAACCATGATGCCTCCAACGGCGAAAACGTTAATTCCCGTCACTAAAACAATAAAAAAGTACTTGTTATCAAGAAAACTCATAAAACAAAAGTAACGTAAAAAGAAACACGTATGAACTAAGAGCTAGCTAAACATATTCCGTGTGGCTTTGTGCAAAGCTTTTTGTGTGTTCCTGAAAACTTTTAAAAATACCTATTTGAGCGAAACTTAGCTAGCTATCGCTGCGTTTGAGTGGGTGACAAGTCGATATCTAGTGAAAATCTAACACAATAATATATTAGCAGAATTATCAAAGTACCAACCAAGTGATTTTCTTGATTTTCTTGATTTTCTCTTTTTATCTGATATTAAATGAATAAATAACTGAGTGTACACTTAACAATTATGTGCAAGTGATGCAAGGTGCCAGACTCGCAAGCTAACAATTTTAAAAAGATAAAGTACAGTATATTTACCAGCTCTACCCAGTCAGTATACAAAATGGTTCATGTATGGTTTTCGTATAAACTTTTAAAAAAATGATCACCTACTTTAGAGCTGCGGGAGCATGTTAGTTATTGAAGCGATTAAAAATAAAACTTACATTGATTAAATGCTAGAGCTGGAACATAGACGACCATAGGCAGGAACAATACCTGTAAGAATAATGCTCTATAGAAAATTGTTTTAGGAGAATGTTTAATTTATTTAACCGTGTCAAATAATCATTTTATTTCACATACACATAATCACGACTATTATCCCCGAAGGGTTAGTCAGACACTATGCAACAAGGACAGCAAAAGCAGTCCTCTGCCATAGTCCACTTCTCACCTTATAGCGACTGCGCATGTCATCAGCGTGACAGGTGGTGAGCCCATTCCCGCTCTATGCTGTTCGAAGTATGTGCAGTCTTTAGTCCGTTAGTCGCGTTTGACGCCACCAAAGTGAAGAGGATGTGGTAGTATTATTTCACCGCTACGCGACGCGGTTAATTATTATTTTCTATGTTGATTTATTGATTGATTGATTTATTTATTGTTTTGTTCGTTCAGTTAAAGGTGGGATAGCCAGTACCTCTGTAGATGAGGATTCCGGGTCAACACCTTCGGCCTTATCGCCACTTTCTACAAGATGAAAAGATTTTTTTATTACTTTTTACGTTAACTGTCTCTCACAATATTTAAGATTATTGATGTAATCTTATTTATCACTTTACTAGTTATGCCAGAGTCTGCTATCTTGAGTGTTTATGCAGTTTTCTTACAGGCATCGTAAGATGCAATCAGGTTTCGGTAATTCATATCACTACATTGTCATTTACGCATCAGAAAACTATTTCATTACGTTAACAAGCCACAATAAAGAACTACCAGTTATAAAGATCTCACCAGTAACGTATCAATTTAACATCTACTATTTAATGAAGCAAAGTCCAAGCAAATGAAGTCGCGGGCAAAAATTAATAAACAAATAGATTGTCGTCTCGAATTGCCAATTGTCCAAGTGTTTGCTTGCACGGGCGTCTCACCCACCCAGAGATAGTCCAAAGTCCATGTTACGGACTAGTAACCTTGCATTTCAATTAAAAACGGTAAAACTATGTTATCTTAGCTTCGGTATGTTGATTAAAATTAATAAACTACGGAGGACGCTAAAATAGTTTGTGTGTTCGTCAACGCGAGTTAGAATTAAAAGACTACAGCATAAAAATCTTAAAAAAAGACGTGAAAAAGTTTTAGCAGGGTAAGCAACACGTTAATGTTACCTAAGCTATCCGGTAAACCGTATGCTACCTTAGTGGTTTAAAAAATATATTATGTCCATACATGAGTATGGTGGCAACGTAAAAACACAGTAAAGGTGTAGTTGAACGAACGTTGTTATAATTATACAATGTGCATAATGGCATGGCAGCAAGATTATCGCAGTTTTGCAGAATGAGAGAATCATAAATTTTGTTACAACTCTTACGTCCGGAAGACTTTGTTATTTTAAGGTAATAGGTAGGTAGTTTTTTTATTGAAATAAAGTAACAGATCTTGTTAATGATAACGTCATTGTCACCATTGTTCGAAATAAAAATAGACACGTTTTCTAGTTTTGCGGTAATAGATGCGTTAATTAGAACTAAGTAACTGATATCATTTAGCTTGATCTAATGAAAATACTTTTAATTTGAATTTGGTCTCAAGGTGACAAATTTGCTAATGTTTTATTTTAACGTAAACAATAGGTACCTACCTATTTTAGATTGCTTTTTAACCGTTTTACACGTAAAACTTAAATATGATTTATGTATGTAGTTATGTATGAGAAAATATGAGAATCGGGAGCGTTAATATTAACTAAATACGGGGACCAAACTGATGTTACCTGAGGTAGTGAATTTTTTCAACTTTCACTATTTAGCTATGAAGCGAGCGATTGTTACGCAACAAAACGTCAAATATTATGAATACAGTGAGTTCATGCGGATGAAGGCCCGGGCTGTCGCTAGTTTCTTTATATAAAAAAAAACCCTTATTTTATTTACGAGTGTTGACAATGTTTACTGTTTATTTGAATGAAATAATTGTATTTGTTATTATTTGAGGAGCTCGATGGCGCAGCGGCAAGCGTGTTCGGCTTGCGATCTTGCCCGCTAAGCAACTTTCACAATGCCAGATCGCTGGATGGGTGACCAAATTAATAACATCTCGATTTCCTCCGTGCTTCGGAAGGCGCGTAAAGCCGTTGGTCCCGGTTGTCATCGAAAGATGGCAGTCGTTAGATTAAAACCCACCAACCCGCATTGGGCCGGCGTGGTGGGTTAAAAGGTTATGGCCCAACCTCCACATATGATGATGTCCACGTGGGAAAGCCTGTGCCCAGCAGTTATAGGCGTTTATAGGCTGATGATGATTTATTATTTTCACATAACTGTTACGCAAAACAGTTTGCTAAGAAATGTCTAAGAGTTTGATAAAACCATCAAAATCACATTCCTGCAACTTCACGCACTGACTTTGTACGAGTGCTGTGACACTCGTACAAAGTCTGTGTGAGTGCGAGAGTGCGAGTACACATACTCAACACGCGGTCAAAGTCTGTTTAAATATTTCTGAGCGGTGCTAACGACCCACAACACAACCAGTCAATTGTAATAGTTGATTTCATGATAACCTACCAACTAATTACAAATCAATTTGGTTTAGTGTCTCGCTCTTTAAGCCAAATTGATTTGTATTTATCGTAGGTAGGTACCTATTATTAATGTTTTATATTTTAGCGTTTTATTAACGCTTAAATAGGGTGTGTAATGTTTGATATAAATACTTATGGTCTAACGTTCAGATAATAATATTTCATTTCATATAATTTGATTTGATATAACGACTAACTTAATATAATAAACATTTAATATAATTTTAGATTCTATAATTTCATTTGATATAATGTGCTTTTGATATAATGTACATTTGATATAATAATCTAATGATATAAAACATTACTCATGTAATAAGCAAGCAGTATGCAAGCAAGCAAGCAGCATGCAAGCAAGCATGCAGCGCGCAAGCAGCATGCAAGCAGGCATGCAGCATGCAGGCATGTATGGAGCATGCAAGCAGGCATGCAGCATGCAAGCAGGCATGCAGCATGCAAACAGACATGCAGCATGCAAGCAGGCATGTTTTCTGTCACGGCTCCGGCCCTGCGGGACTCCGGCGGTCCCACACGAGCTTATCGTCGCAGATTGCTTTTGCTCACCACCGCAGCTTCGGCTTGCTTTCGGCGACGAGCGTTAAAGCCACCTGCTCCTCAGCTCGTGGGCCGCCTCGTCCCTCCGCGCCTACGCGGGATTAAATTACACTCTAGCGTAGGGCAGACAAGTCTACGTGGAGTCGGTTTTGCCGCGATTCGTTTCTGTCACTGACGTTTTTAGCACAATCATAACGTCATTGTCACCATTGTTCGAAATAAAAATAGACACGTTTTCTAGTTTTGCGGTAATAGATGCGTTAATTAGAACTAAGTAACTGATATCATTTAGCTTGATCTAATGAAAATACTTTTAATTTGAATTTGGTCTCAAGGTGACAAATTTGCTAATGTTTTATTTTAACGTAAACAATAGGTACCTACCTATTTTAGATTGCTTTTTAACCGTTTTACACGTAAAACTTAAATATGATTTATGTATGTAGTTATGTATGAGAAAATATGAGAATCGGGAGCGTTAATATTAACTAAATACGGGGACCAAACTGATGTTACCTGAGGTAGTGAATTTTTTCAACTTTCACTATTTAGCTATGAAGCGAGCGATTGTTACGCAACAAAACGTCAAATATTATGAATACAGTGAGTTCATGCGGATGAAGGCCCGGGCTGTCGCTAGTTTCTTTATATAAAAAAAAACCCTTATTTTATTTACGAGTGTTGACAATGTTTACTGTTTATTTGAATGAAATAATTGTATTTGTTATTATTTGAGGAGCTCGATGGCGCAGCGGCAAGCGTGTTCGGCTTGCGATCTTGCCCGCTAAGCAACTTTCACAATGCCAGATCGCTGGATGGGTGACCAAATTAATAACATCTCGATTTCCTCCGTGCTTCGGAAGGCGCGTAAAGCCGTTGGTCCCGGTTGTCATCGAAAGATGGCAGTCGTTAGATTAAAACCCACCAACCCGCATTGGGCCGGCGTGGTGGGTTAAAAGGTTATGGCCCAACCTCCACATATGATGATGTCCACGTGGGAAAGCCTGTGCCCAGCAGTTATAGGCGTTTATAGGCTGATGATGATTTATTATTTTCACATAACTGTTACGCAAAACAGTTTGCTAAGAAATGTCTAAGAGTTTGATAAAACCATCAAAATCACATTCCTGCAACTTCACGCACTGACTTTGTACGAGTGCTGTGACACTCGTACAAAGTCTGTGTGAGTGCGAGAGTGCGAGTACACATACTCAACACGCGGTCAAAGTCTGTTTAAATATTTCTGAGCGGTGCTAACGACCCACAACACAACCAGTCAATTGTAATAGTTGATTTCATGATAACCTACCAACTAATTACAAATCAATTTGGTTTAGTGTCTCGCTCTTTAAGCCAAATTGATTTGTATTTATCGTAGGTAGGTACCTATTATTAATGTTTTATATTTTAGCGTTTTATTAACGCTTAAATAGGGTGTGTAATGTTTGATATAAATACTTATGGTCTAACGTTCAGATAATAATATTTCATTTCATATAATTTGATTTGATATAACGACTAACTTAATATAATAAACATTTAATATAATTTTAGATTCTATAATTTCATTTGATATAATGTGCTTTTGATATAATGTACATTTGATATAATAATCTAATGATATAAAACATTACTCATGTAATAAGCAAGCAGTATGCAAGCAAGCAAGCAGCATGCAAGCAAGCATGCAGCGCGCAAGCAGCATGCAAGCAGGCATGCAGCATGCAGGCATGTATGGAGCATGCAAGCAGGCATGCAGCATGCAAGCAGGCATGCAGCATGCAAACAGACATGCAGCATGCAAGCAGGCATGTTTTCTGTCACGGCTCCGGCCCTGCGGGACTCCGGCGGTCCCACACGAGCTTATCGTCGCAGATTGCTTTTGCTCACCACCGCAGCTTCGGCTTGCTTTCGGCGACGAGCGTTAAAGCCACCTGCTCCTCAGCTCGTGGGCCGCCTCGTCCCTCCGCGCCTACGCGGGATTAAATTACACTCTAGCGTAGGGCAGACAAGTCTACGTGGAGTCGGTTTTGCCGCGATTCGTTTCTGTCACTGACGTTTTTAGCACAATCATAACGAAACCACAACGTATTAACTTTTTAAGACAATATTTGAAATCAATTTAGGGTTAAAATGGTATTCTTATTTTTAAGCAAAAATTATATCAAATGAAGTTATAGAATATGATTATTCTACCAATATAGCTTTATAGCATAAGTTGTTAGAGAATATGAGTATTATATCAAATGAATAATATACGTAATGTTGTTATAGGAAGTGTATTTAGAACAAGTAAAATTTATATCCAATGAACGTTATGTTCTTTGAAATTAGTTCATTTGTCATTATATGAAATGATACGCACCCGCTTAAATATACTTAAGTAAAATTTTAAACACTGAAAAAAGACGTCAAACTCAGGCGGGAATCGAACCACGCACCTTCCGCATTCCGGGCGGCTGCCTTAACCACTTGGCTACCGAGGTCTGGCTTTCAACCGTCGAAATTTGTCAGTGCTTGATGCTTATGTTTTTAGTCAACATTGCTTCATCAAATCTTAGAAGTTTTCACCTCTGAGATCCGAAAGAAATATTTTTACAAATATTTGAACTTTCTGTTAAAATGAAGCTGCGTTTATAGATTAATGTTTTATATTTTAGCGTTTTATTAACGCTTAAATATACTTAAGTAAAATTTTAAACACTGAAAAAAGACGACAACCTCATGCGGAAATCGAACCACACACCTTTCGCATTCCGGGCGGCTGCCTTAACCACTTGGCTACCGAGGTCTGGCTTTCAACCGTCGAAATTTGTCAGTGCTAGATGCTTATGTTTTTAGCATAAAGTTACCTATTATGTTGGTATGGGGAGCACGATGTCGAAGTGGCTCAGGCGTTCTGGAAAGGTTACTTGTGAGCTCAACAGCCAGTAGCGCAGCTATAGACGTCGTCCCACTGCTGAGCCCACATGAACAATATATTGTGGGGAGATCGAACTAACTAGGCAGGTTTTTTTTAAATTTTGACAACTGCCATCTTCCAACAACAATCAAACCAGAAGTATTTTAATTTGGTCCCCCTTAAGGTTACCCAGCATTGTAAAACCTACGCGCAGCACACATCAAACTCCTCAAAAATGTATTAATTAATTTGCCATAAACCCAAATAGAGTGTTTATTTACGGGCTGACGGCTCACGACATTGCATGCATGAATTAATGACTAAAATGACTAAACGTAACTATGACTAGGCATTATTGAATTGATTGCATCGTGGATACCAACGACCGCAACATTAACCGACACTAATACCACGTTGAACATTACATTCGTGTCATCGTTCTATTTTTAAGTTAAATCAATATACGACTCAATGAAAAATAAAGATTATACAGCGATGGGAGGACATTAGGCAGTCGATTCCAGATCCGATTCATTAAAAAAAATCTTAATTTTTTGCATAATTATTCATAATGTTAGCGTATACACTAAGCGCGGGAAAAGATCAAATAATCAAGTATGAAGGAAAAATGGGTCACACCAACCACGACAGCTACTTATTCAATACCATACGCGTAAATGAGTCGAAAGCACTCCCTAGTGCTTGCCCAAACATTACCGGAAATTTTTATAAAATTTTAACATCGATTTTCTGAATTATTTTATATGGTTTGAGAAGTATTTTTTTATTTGTTTATGTTTACCCAGGCATAAACTACCATAGGATTAAATATGTCCCTCGTGTTAAATAACACGCTGTATTTATAATTTATTTGCCTGTACAATCCATGACATTTTTACCTAATGTTGAGGTAGTTATTGACAATAAATAAACTGGCCACGCTTGCCAGACGGTGTGAATCTCGTTTGCAAGATGTTTTTTTTTTCAAAAGTATTTCTGTATTTGTTTGCATGATCAAACTTATGTTTAGAGAATTGGACAATCGGTTCGTCATAATTTTATGTCAACAATAGAATAATCAATCCTTTTATTCTATTTATATTTAGTTATCTTATGTCCGTTCTCCCTAATAGGTGCAAATCGACAATTAAGATATAGGTACTATAAATTTATGCTTAAACTATGTCGTACACCTTGTATTGATTATTTTGTTTGGTTTATTCCAAGGCTTAAGCCTATTACTATAAAATAATATACGTATTACTATTATTTGCTGTTAAGGCAATCTTTATTATTCATTATTTAATAATATTATTCATTATATAATTTATTTATTTTATTATTCACACAAAATTTCACTATGAGATCGAGTAAACTATTTTTTATTAAATCTAGATTTCCGATTTTCTACATAGGCCACCAAGTGCCAGTATATACATAATAGATAAAAACATCAGAAGAGTATTAGAGGATTAGTAGCGAGCTATCAGTACGCATAGTTACAGCGGTATGTACAAGATCAAATGACTTATCTAATCGATAAGGCATCTTAATGCTTTACAGAAACAAAACTATACGATCATACGCATAAAGGAGGAAAGATTTGAATATAAATATAACCTATCAGTGCAGTAAGAAGCATGAGAAAACTACTGTTCCTTGACCATGGTCCCCCATACTGTTTTGTTATGAAATTAGTAACAATGATAGTGTTTCTTCTTATAACTAGATGGCGCCAGTTGTGCGAATTAATCTCGCTCATTACTGTTTGAAGTCTCTCTTTTTGGCTTCCTTTAATACTTCTTAAATAGCAGCTTAGTAAAACATAGCTTTAGGACATTTATAATTACTATTATATCAACCTGCGAACGTAGTAATGACCGATTTCCGATATTGGCATAAAATTAAAATAGTATTTCTAATTTATTAAAGTAACACTTACCTCATCCAATAGAAATAGCACCGAAGCGACAGCACGAACGTGACGGTTGAATCGCAACTCTAAGTACTGTAAAATAAAGTCAAGTTTAATATACTCATCGTGAGTCTGTTTCACGAAAAGAATATTCGCGCCGTTGCATATAAAAGAATTAAAAAGAGAGAGAACGCAGATTATGCTAGTTTTGAAATTTGTTTAAACTTTTTAGTGACCGCTTAATTAACTCATTAATAAATAAATAAATAAATAAATCTTTCCTACAATCACACCAATTATCTAGCCCAAGAGAAGCTTCGAAGAAACTCGTTAAATGGTTACTAGACAACGGATAAACATACTTAAAATACTTAAATACATACTTATTATACATAGAAAACACCCAGACCCGAGACAATTCAGAAAAACAATAATTTCTAAATTGACCCGACCGGGGATCGAACACCATGAAAACCGGTGTACAAACCACTCGACCAAGGAGGTCGTCAAAATAAATAAATGATGGACGAGCGTAAATGCAGATGTATCGTAACAAAGACCTCTATAACGGTGAAATTGGTTATAGAATTGCCGCTGTACAAAGTCCACTGGCCGTTCAAGATCGTCAAAGTGTCGTATGGTACAACTATGAACCTTATGGCGCCGTACAATAAATATCATTGCAATCTTCTGTTTTTTTATAGGTGCAGACAAATCTATAGGAACATGTTTTGTATTATTATTATGTTTTGAAATATTCTTGAGTAAGTACCTATGTCCACTTTTTTTGGCACTGTATACCGCGGAAAAGTTTGCCGGCAAAAAGAGGCCTATACTTAGCGGTGTCGAGTTTGATGATATTTTGATGTTGCCTGATGTCTATCTTACACGAATAACACGAAAAAAGTATTAGTATGCTAGCTAAGATTTGCACTGATCAATCTCATTATCAATACTTCTATTGACCCGAGCACAAACAACAAAATTTTAAGATTACTATCCGGTTATTTCAATCTGTCTTATTACATAAATACCTAAACTGCAAGTACTTTTAAAATCTCAAAGAAGTGTACTTTTTTTAATAAATTTCGCCTGCGGTTTGCGGTGCATGGTGTATCGCGATCGCGAATATCCAAAGAAATTATTTTTTTTCCTTACATAGAAAGTAGCACATCAGGTCCTTCCTATCTATCTCTGTGCAAAATAGATAGTTAGATCCTTTGCTCCCTTTTTACAAGAAAATAGTTACAACAAACATACAAACCTTTTTATGATATTTAGGTATGTTTTTATAAGTCCTTATGTGTGTCTTACTTAACTTAGATGTTTTGTATTTTCATAGTAAGATTTCTAACGACATATTTTGTAAATTTCGTTACTCTATATAAGGCAGTGGAGTTTTTTTGCCGAATACCCATTCGGGAAGCATTTGAAAGGCGTCCCGAATGGGTATTCGGGACTGTAAAGACGGTTTAACATGTGGAGACGAATGGGTGCAAAAAATCTCCGCTGCTTTATATTGAAGTAACGAAACATATACATTATTATTATACACCTATACATACATGCTTATAACGTTTAGACAAAGGACTTTTTATATTTTTTTTACTAAATAATTATTTTTGTTTGAGTTTGACAATATTTTTTGAAGACCTCCTTGGTCGAGTTGTTTGTACACTGAGGTCCCGGGTTCGATCCCCGGTCGGGTCAATTTAGAAATTATTGTTTTTCTAAATTGTCTCGGGTCTGGGTGTATTCTATGTATATTAAGTATTTTAAGTATGTTTATCCGTTGTCTAGTAACCATTTAACGAGTTTCTTCGAAGCTTCTCTTTTTATTATTATTATATTTCTAAATACTCACCTCATAAGAAGATGACAGTCTCAAGGTGCAGAAAACCGGGAGGTAGACCGTGGCCACCACCACGCAGCTCATCCCCACCCCAATGATGACCAGCCAGTACTGAGTGCCGTAGTTGTAGATCTCCGCTGGGGTGCCGAGGATCGTCACACCGGACACGTAGCTGTTTGAACAACCAAATCTCAAATCACCACCAGTAATAACTATCTTTATAAGTCTCGCCCGTCCGCGACTTCATCCGAGTGAACATCCAGTATTATTATTATCATCATCATCATCATTATCATCATCATCATCAACACCCTGTATCCAGTGTTAAATTTTCAAAAATCTTACTATGCAAAATTTGTATGGAAATTTGCAAAATAAGATTATAATAATACTCTAAGAGTTGGTGCTAAGGCCTCAGGTGGAGCGAAGTCATTAATTGCTTACTATAATAACAAAAAACACCCTCTTTCGATACTAAGTGAAATGTAGTAAGACGGCAGATAGCAGATTACGTCAAAACTTATGAACCCGCATAGTAACCAGTTGATAGTTTTAAAAAGATAGGCAATAAAAGTTATTTTAATAAACTGTTAATTACCAAAGTTTTTTCATAATTCAGATACAAATACACTCAATAAACTACAAGACGATCGAACATGCTTTCATTATGCACAGGCTTAGATTGCCCTCTGTGCATATTTACTTTACTACTAATATTTATTCATAAAAAAGCAAGGTTAAAGACGTTTGGCATATTTAAGATAGATAATCATTTCAACAGACGTAATGACATTTATTTGTTTTGTATCATTTATCTAAACATTCTTCAAATCGAGACAGAGGCAATAAAGTACTATTACTATCTAAATACTATGTCATAAACTCGTCTAGAGATATTAAGGACTTAGAAGATTCAAACTAGTGTTCTATTAAATAAATGAAAACAACATAACTCGTGATAAAACACCATAAAGATAAAGCTTATTTTAATATTAGCAGAACCGTGGAGGCAAAGGTTAATTAAAATTTCCCGGTTCTTAAAAAAAATCTCTGCCAACTAAAATATTTGCGAACGAAAACTAAACACAAAGCATGTAAGTATTGGTAAAAAATACAAGTTAATAATATACTTAGTCGTACGAAATATATTCATGCAAATTATTGTTTTAACATAGCTGTGCAAAAAAATCTGCATAGTTATTATAAGGATTTCATCAAGGATTCAAGCAATTCATGCTATATTATAATAAAGTATTGATGTGTGTGTCTTTTTTATAATGAATAGTCAAGCATTTGACCAACAACTTGACCTAAGTGCTCGGTGGTCTGAAGTCAAGTCTTCAATAAGCCTTTTAGTTACTAGTTTTCCCTACCGCAGCTAATATTTTCTGATAAATCTACTTTGACATGAAAAGATGAATACCAAGACGTCTGGTAGACAAATCAATATTGTTTAATCGTTGATTGTGCTCGTTATAAAAAAGTCTAACACAAATATCCACTTAGTATGAGGTCATTGTTATTTATTACTAATATACTAGCGGCCGCTCGCGGTTTCACCCGCGTGGTTCCCGTTCCCGTGAGAATATCTTGATAAAAAGTATCCTATGTGTTAATCCAGGTTATAAACTACCTGTAAGCCGAATTTCATCCAAATCGATTTAGTAGTTTTTACGTGAAAGAGTAACAAACATCCATCCATACTTACAAACTTTCGCGTATATAATATTAGTAGGAGTTTTGTCTTATTTTACTGAGATAATATCTCAGTAAAATAAGACAAAACTCAACATTTTGGATTTTCTGAAATATCGAGTTTAAAGAGCAGAGTTACAACTTAGTTTAAAAGTAGAAATTATAAGTTTGGCGATAAGAGTGCGTTAAGTTACAAAAATTATAATTTTGAAGGAAGATCCCCTATCGCATCAGATAGTACTGATTGAAGTTTCAGTATGTTATTAGCGAAATACGAAGTACCTACATCGCGAATGTATATGCTTTTGTCTACAGGGGAAGACCCAGAAATAAATAGTTAGTAAACTGATGATGTGATATATTTGTTACAGTAACGTTGACAACACAGCAACTGTCTCTACAACTTATAACAAGTACCTACGATTGGAAAATGTGTGTGAAAAATTGCAGAATTTACATAAATATGTTCGTAACGCAGGCCACGAAAACAAGCAGATAGTAAAAGCGACTAATATAATACTTGGTTCATTGCGTTCTGTCTATTGGCCTTAACCAAGACCTCGGTAGAATAACTTGCATTAAACTGTAATTCGCCAAATTACGTGGCAAAACGTTCGGGTTCGGGGCCGATGCTTGGGCTACTGACCCTTCGATAATAGAAGTACGGATCTGTTATTTTAAAAAGTTCATGTTCGTAGTCAGATTTAATGTTTGTCTGATTACGGTCAGACAACGTAGGTCCTGTAGTTACGATACTCCAGTAGGTATTTTGGAATGTATTACGTCTCGGTAGCCATTATTTTGCAAATCAAAATCAAACCAAATAATTTATTCGTAATAAATGCGGTACATTATAGTGATGGTAAGTGTGAGGTTGAGAATCGCACATTTAGCTAACATGTTAGCATACAAATAGTAAATTAAATTAAATTAAATTAAAATTGCAAAGCGCTTGGCCCGATATACGGTGATCCCGGGTTCCATTTCCAGGTCTGACAAGGTCGGTTTCGGATTTTCGATGCATAGCCCAGGTTTGTAATCACGATCACCTACCCGCGTTTGGCAAGTGTCGTGGTTAAACCAATACTCATCAATTATTTTATTTTTTTTTATAATAGAAGGAGGCAAACGAGCAGGCGGGTCACCTGATGGAGAGTAATCACCGCCGCTCATGGACACCTGCAAAACCATAGGAATCGCAGACGCGTTGCCGGCCTTTAAGGAAGGAATAGGTTTTAGAAAGGAATAGGAATTGTGGGGGGTGGGGGGGAAGGGCCTCCGGAACCCTCACTAGCCGGACGAAACACAACAGCACCAAGTGCTATTAATTCACGCCGGATATTAGTGAAAGGGTGGTATTACGCCGGGCGAGTCGGCCCAATGCGTGCTGCAACACAGCGTGGCTCTACTATCAATTGCAGCACTGAATGCAAATGCAATGCAACGATGCGATGCTTTGTCTAACAGCTGCAAGTTCAGTATTGAGGCTCATTACTACTACCTATATACCTATTGACATATCTAATGTCCACGAAAATTTTAACAACGCACACAATATTGTTGAAAAGTAATTGCTAAAAATTGTAAAACTCGTGGCTAAATGTATTGCTGTATTATTTTATTTATTTATTTGACATAATTAAACGGGCGTAACCCAATTACATAATTATGAATAGTTAATTACTTTTGGTATTATTGGTTATTACGCATTTCGGTTTCCCATACAAACTTCCAAGTCGAAATTTTTAAAAACCAATAAGCCAATTTTGATGAAACTTTGCATGCTAAAGTAAAACACAGGGATCTAAATAGATTGTTGAAAACATTTTTAAAAAAGGTTTATTTAGCTGAGTTATTGGGATTTAAAGTCCACTATAGAAAGTTTAAAATCGCAATAACTCAGTTAAATAAACGTTTTTTAAAAATGTTTTCAACAAACTATTAAGATCCCTGTGTTTTACTTTAGTTCGTTTTAGTTTCGTTTTTAGCATGCAAAGTTTCATCAAAATTGGCTAATTGGTTTTTAAAAATTTCGACTTGGAAGTTTGTATGGGAAACCGAAATGCGTAAACCCTCTTAACAAACCTAGCAATAAGTGACATCGCGACGGGGAATGTGGACATGGCTCTTCCGCCCAGCAGGTAGTCTTTCACGTCCAACACCGCCTTCGTACGGGAGCCCACGGCGCTGTACCACAGGCCGCCGGCGCACGACGACGCGCACAGCACGCCGAACGCCACGTAGTCGCCCACACCGAAGCCGCCTTCCTTCAACGTGAACATTGTGGAGCTATAAACAGTCCTGAAACAAACAAAACAAGGCTAGTTAAAGGTTAGGGGCTCTATTTACTTACCTACTTCGTATGGGAATTAACATAGTAAGATTAAAAAGTTGATGGTAAGTCCCCAGGTCAAAAGTACCCTAAACCGACGTAGGTACATGTATGATCACACTAATATTATACGTAAAAACTACTGAATGGATTTGGATGAAATTCGGCACACAGACAGTTTATAACCTGGATTAACACATAGGATACTTTTTATCCAGATATTCCCACGAGGACGGGAACCACGCGGGTGAAACCGCTGGCAGCCGCTAGTGAATGTATAAGAATCGAAGCAAGTAGAAAGCTATCATATCTGCCTACCCTTCTGGAAAACGGGCACGATTAGGGTTACCATTTAGGAATTTAGGAAAAAGTCCTGATAAAAAGCCTGATATTTCGATAAAAGTCCGGACCTTTAGTCACAAAATGGAAACATTAATTAGTCACTTTTTTATTTTGTTTTTAGATAAATGAGAAGTTAATAAAGATTAAAAACTTATTTGTTTCTTTATATTCCAAAAACCGGACAAATGAAAGAGCCGGACATGTCTAATTTTCAGCGATATTTAGCGGTTGCCATTTCGATCGCGCGTACGTGCAGTGGCGTGCGCGTAGAACATGTCAAAGTCAAAGTAAATTTATTTATTCAATGCAAACCTTTACAGGCTTTATTGGAGTCAATACAAAATAAAAACAGTTATATAGTTAAGACTTAACAATTAATCTAACGAACTCGTCTGTGCCAGACAAACGCGCATCACTACCCCCAGTACCACTGCACGCCGAAACAAGATCGCGTCGAACCAAAATATAAGCCGTGGCGATATAATTCTGTGTAAACAAACGTATCTTGGTACGAGACAAAATGGCGGCCAAGTGTCTGTCCCCTAGCGACCCAAAAGGCTAAAACTTATAATTTATCATTTTTTGGGATGAAAATTGAAGAATGATAAATCATAATTAATTGTTAATTTAAGCTAACACTTAATAAATGTGATTTCCAATTATCGTATTGATATTGTGGTAATAGAAATAGGAAATAACTGAGTTTTTTAAATTGAATAAAGTAGGTAACGGCTGAAATGAGTTTTTGAAAACATTAGTATTACGGTTATCACTTTTACTGCCGTACTCAGAGACGTCAATTAAGTTTTAATGACAATTAAGTCTCTTGCTGTCACTTTCTTATGTATAGTGCTAAATAGAGAAGGAAAGACATTTAATTGTCATTAAAACTTAATTGGCGTCTCTGAGTACGGCAGTTAATCATTAAAAATATATTTTTTTATAAACATAAGTAAGTATAAAAAACGTCAAATATTAATACATTAATTTGTGTGTTTTGAAGTTGTTTCGTTTTCCTTCTTGGTACAAGCACAAAACAACTAATTCTACTACCGTACAGAAGGTTCACTCTCTAACGACTTTCACGCGAAATTGAAACATATCGTGTGACCCGAGCGTTCATATTTTATTTAAGTTAAGCAACGCCGACTCGATATTGATATCCAACATGTGCAAGCGAATATCGTCGAAAAGTGATCGGCCGGGAAGTTCCTCATTCCGATCGCGCGTATATACGTACAGTGGCGTGCGCGTAGAACATGTGCAACCGAATATCGCCGAATAGTGGTCGGCCGGGAAGTTCCTCCTTCCGATCGCGCGTACGTACAGTGGCGTGCGCGTATAGAACATGTGCATGCAAATACCGCCGAATAGTGGTTGGCCGGGAAGTTCCTCGATCGTTTAGGTATAATGTATTTAAAACAGTTTTGATCATTGTGCATAATACCGAAATGTCGGATAATAAAAGACAACAAAAAAATTGGTTGCCTGTAAAGTCGGTATACGGGCGAAAGTTTTACGTGACAACGACTTTGAGTAGTAAAATAATTTTAATGTGAATATTCATTCGTATAGTAGGAAGAAGGATGAAATAATAGTAACAATTTAAAACATTTATTTATACAAAGAATTATATTTAAAACATTATTTTTTCAAAGAATCTCGAGTGGAAGGGACGCGTGCCTTTCACTTTTTATGTCTGTCTCTCTCGCTCTTAGGCGGGCTAACCATGCCCGAGTGGAAGGGACGCGTGCCTCTCACTCGCTCTCATTGTGAGCGCATAACGTGAGCGGAGCGTAACGCAGTTTCTTGAAGTGTCACCCGGCAAACCAATTTATAAGACGTTGTCTGTCACGTCAAAACATGGTTATAATTCCGTTACTGCGTGATGCGCTCTGGTAGTTTAAAAAGTTATAATAAGTATAATATATTATGCCGTCGTATGTCAATAAAATATACCAGAAATAAATAACTTATCTATTTACTATTTCAACTCATAGAATCGTAAAACAGCGATGGCCATCGCCGTTTGTAAATGATGACTTTAGGTGGCAAGCTATGAATCATCTTAAAGTTTTTAAATGTTTCATCTGATTCGTTTAATTAAATAATAATTCTAGGCCCCAATGACATTGTATGTCTGCATGAGGATCTGAACGAAACAGAAAGTAGCGAGTTGTGCAAATTACATGACCGGTCTTTTGACCTTGGATACAGGTTTGAAAATAAGGTGAATTGGAGCTTATCGTAGAAAAACAACAAATCACTGATCGAGTTGTTCGACTTTTCACAAATTCTTTACTATAAAACATTAGATTTTTAAACTTTTCTCTTGAGAATTTGCTATAGCTAGACCACGACCGCTATACCGCGCCTACCATACAAGATAGTACCGCAGCAGCGGTACAGCGGTCGTGGTCAAGCTATAGTTCGATGTGAATATTAACCTTTTAAAGCTGTTAAAGCTGATTTTGACTTGAGAAAGTTAAGGTGTCGTTTTTTTTTTAGTAGATACAAACTTGATGCTATATATCAAGGTTGTACCTATATGGATGAGAATAAAGATAAATGCTGAGATGCCGATCGGGACATTTAGAACAAAAATAGGGTAAACCATGGATTATTCACAAACTCGGGAATTAAAAAAACGAAGTCAACTCTTTTTATCTACTCTACATTCTCCGTGATACTTTTTCTGCCCATTCATATTTTTCGGTAGATTTGACCTTTTTCAGTAATTCTTTTTAATTAACTAACTTGACTTAACGTAATTAAATAATATAAAATGTTGAGCACTGAGATTAAAAACATATTGACACATTTTAAGAATACTAGTTTTTCTTTCTTAAGGTGTCCCAGAATTAACGCAAGATTTGATTTAAATAGGAAACCCAGTTTTTTGAAGTTTTATTGTTATTTTTTTATTAAATTATAAATTAAATAGGATAGGGTTACTTATGGAATACCACATTGGGCAAAGATCTCCACGACTTTGCTGGCACATACACACTCTTTTGTCGAACTCGAAATATTCCATGACAATTTTGCATAAATGTGATTGAATTTCATTTCTTCGAATTTCTTGTTTTAATGGACGGGTGGACGTAGGCTTGTTGACAAAATCTTTGACTTTATATAACCCCATAAAAAGGTCTTAAATCTGGTGGTTCTAATCACCGAAACTAGAGTAGTGGTAAGTTCGCTGCATCAATGAAATTCAACCATATTTAAGCAAAACGGTCATGGAAAATTTTGCCAAAAAAGAGTGCGTAGGTATGTGACAGCACAATCTGGAAGGCAATTCGCCCAATGTGGTATTCCAAAAGTAATCCTATCCTTTATTGACTTTATAATTCAATAAAAAAATAAAAATAAAAGTACTGAAACCAGGGTGTTTTTATTTAAATCTAATCTTGCGTTAATTCTAGGACACCCATTATTTCCATTTTTCTTGCATAGCTTTCCACTCATCGGTCATTTCACTTTCAAGAAACGATTTTAAATACTTACATTTTTTTTTTATAGATTGAATCATCTACTAAGTAACTGTATATTTTTTATTTAAATATCTTGTAGTTTCTTATACTTGTTGCCATTGGGAAACATCATTTAAAGTCATCCAAGCCAAAACATCAAATTTTGACATCGGTTCAGTCCACTTTTCGAGGTAACTGATAGCAGTGCTAGAGAAATCTTCCGTTTCTTTGTCAAATATTTTGGATTGACTTGTATTAATTGTGTCTTCATTCTTTAGTTTGTTATAAAGTTGCCTTTTTGTATCTTCCAAAACATTTTTCACCTCAACAATAGTAATAACCGATTTTTCAATCTTTTTAGTTTGTTTTTCCATCAGATTGCTTGACTGTGCACAAAAAGAGTGTACGTTTCTGATATGAGATTAGCGAAAAAATCAACTTAGTATAGCTTTTGGGGCATTTCTTTCATTAGGGAAAAATTCTTTCAATGGCATCCATAACTTTAGTATGAGTTCAATTGCTGGAAGCAGTGAAAGCCACCGACTTCTGGAATGAGAGAGTATATTGTTGTAGTCTATTGTTGCAGTCGATTGCTGCGCTCCAGACATTCCACTTTAACAGTAAATATGGAAAAGTACTTGAAAATTTTCAGAACAATACACTCCACGTCAAGCGGCATCACATCGGTGGCCGCGGAAGCTGTATTGTGCAGTATGTGTGCTGGGCAACCGATACCTTCAATGTCTCATCCATTTCACTCGCTCGCAGATCGCAGAGGCGGTACTTACGCAGCCTTATCTTACGAATTGTATGCATGCCGGGACAAATTACTAGCTGTCCAGGACACCGGGACACAACGCTTCAAATCGGGATATGTCCCGGCGTATGGCACAGCCCTTGATACAGGTGTACAGTCTTTCACTTCGGCGAAAAAATCAATTTACGGAAATTGATCGTGGGATACGGAGCCGGGAGTTCACGCGGACGAAGACGTGGACGGGCCGTTAGTAAGAAATAAATAAGCTGTATTAAATAGTCATACCTACTTCGTTAGTCTGTACATGTAAGTTTTAATAGTTATCGTTTAGTTCCATCTAATCCATATTGCTTGTCTCTAAAGACACATGTAACTCACCAACATCGGTGGTTAACGCATCTCTTTTGAAAGTGGTAGATACCTACACGAAACTTTAAGTTAACGAAGGCAATACAAATACCCAAATTCTATTTAATTTTTACAACTACATCTGGCAGATGAAATTGACAGTTATTCTTTCTTTGGCCCTTCATAGGTAAATAATCAACATCATGACCATGAAGATGTAGACACGGTACAGATTAATATTCACGCGAAATGTAGTAATTGAAGATGTTAAAATAATTATACGTATTATTATACGTATGTTCACTTTTATTCGTAAAATGCTTGGTTTAATTCTATATGGTAAAATGTGTTTTATTTCAATGTATGTACCACTACGTATCTGGTATATACCTATATAGGTTGAACGTAACAAGCTTAGATGAATGATTGGCCTCGCTGCGGTCGAGCGCAGCGAGACCAATCATTAATCTAAGGTAACAAGCTTAATTCATATTCTGTAAAATATACCAATGTCCTAAATATCCAAAGATAGCGAAAAAAGATGTAAAAATCTTATTTTGAAACGCTTCTTGATATTATCCTCAGAATTCCAAAAAAACTAATCTAATAATAACAATCACTTTTTAATTATCTCGCCCAAGTTAAGTGTGTTTCGAAACATGCTTTAATGGTTACATAGAAAACACTTACACAAAATCTTAAAATTTTTGAAATGCAGTAGGTATTTCTAATTTTTCCGACCGGGAATTGAACCCAGAACCGGAGTGCGTGCTAACCACTCGACTACGGAGGTCATCAACATAACAATTTGTAATATTCTTTATATTACAATACAATCGTCTTACAATTCGTTGTAAAACGAGAATATTTGTTTGGCGAAAATAGCAAGTCACTTCGTTTGTTATCTAAAGCGAGTTTTATCTAGCATTCGATCGCGAATTTGTACGGCTTTGAAGATGCAGCACCTCTTGGTGATGGTGGAAAAATACTCGTACTCAGCTGTAATCCGTAGCAGGTTAATCAGTGGCTAAAAGCTAACATACATACATACCCCTCACAACTTTTATCCTTAGAGCATTCATTGAATGCTCTAAGCTTTTTTCCTTTAATGGTTAGTCAGAGACTAGGCAATGAGGACCGTAAAACCAGGCCTCTGCCCATATCCCACGTTTCACCGAATAACAACTGCACTGTGTTTAGCTGATAAGTAGTGAGCCCATCGCCGTTTTATACTGTTGAATGTCTGTTTTTTTTTATACTAAGCTCGGCAAGTGACTCCACTCCACCTGATGTTAAAGTCCAGGCGCGAGGATAACTGGTGCAGCGTAAGAGACGTAGCATCAGTCACCCTCACTCTGCCGGCCCACAAAGTGCCTCTTCACGCCTCGTTTGAAGGACCCTGTGCAGTCTTTAGTCCCCTTTCACGACACCAAGGAAAGAGATGGGTTGAAAGCATCCACACAGCTCACTAAAAACCCTGACATTTTCAAAAAATCATTACAGCTACTACGAAAAGGCGTAAACGTGGAAAGATTTGGAGCTTCAAGGCTCCGAGCTTGCCCTAAACTCGAGCTCCAGGCAAACCACTAAGGTTAACTAACCCAATATTGGTCCAGCGGCTAGCTAATTAGTTATAATCTTCTATAGTTTCGATCAGAAAAAGCAATGATTTGTGTAATAAACATAAATATAAGACAGCCCAAGTTAAGTTTATTTTGTGATTTGTTAGAACATACATAAACATAGAAAACACCCAGACCCGAAATCAATTAGAAAAACAGTTTTTTTTCTAAATTGTCTAGACTGGCAATTGAACGGGACCTCACGAGATGGCACGACGCAAGTATCGGCGTACTCGACCACGGAGGTCATCAAATATAAATTATATAAAAATATAGGTGTTCAAATTAAAAGTGGCAAACTCGTTTAAGCCATAATCCATACAAGCTCTTTTTGTGAATAAAGTGTGATTATTGATGATATTCATTCAGTATCTAAGTACTTAAACATATATTAATTTGGCACTGATAACATTTTCTAAAGTCGTATGAAATTGGTGCCGTTGACACCGTGACCGACATCGAAACGCACAGTAATCAAGAAACTATTTTGTTGTTTGCATTTTTTCTTTCAATGAATATGCACATTCGAATCTCATCCACTTGCAACAACATATTGACATACATTGATGTAAATAGCGTAGCAGAAATAGCTATGGACCACATACTATACAGGGCGTCCCACGGCTATGCCACATGAAGGGAAAGTACCTTGAACATTGTAGATGGAACATTTTACTGAAAGAAGACATTATTTGAATTTAAAAAAAACAATTTAAACTGCATTCATAGATATTGAAATAATTACATGGTTGAACCGGGAATCGAACCCGTTACATTTTTATTACAAAATTGCTCAAAATGAGTCCCTTCCTGTTGAATACAAAGTCGCACTCTTTTGATTATTTCGCTCCCTGTCGTTTTTTTATCTTGTTGTGGTGGATATTTAGAATAATACGTCTAAGTTCTGCTCGTAGACACTTTCATACGGTTACTTAACAAGTGGGTACATTTATTAGTAATAGGTACCTACTTATGTTATTGTCAGTTGTATTATGGCCTTACGGCACAATGTCAGCTTTTCATTTTCCTGAACAAGATTTCACATCAAATGTTAATATTCATGGTCTTCCTTTTATTTGTGACACTAAGTTATTTAGCAAAAAATAATCCTTATGATGAAGCCTTTCGATCGGTATGATAAAGCTACACGATAATTATTTTTCTCATGTAACGGGTTCGATTCCCGGTTCAACCATGTAATTATTTAAATATCTATGAATGCAGTTTAAATTGTTTTTAAATTCAAATAATGTCCGTTTTCAGTAAAATGTTCCATCTACAATATTCAAGCTACTTTCCCTCCATGTGGCATAGACGTGGGACGTCCTGTATATAATAAATATATGTATAGTACTTATATTATTATACGTCTGTGCTATGGACAAACCACAGACGTATAATACGTCTGTGGGACAAACAAAGTATGTATAATATATTTCGTGACCATTGGATACAAGTCCTTCAGTCGTAATATTAGAGACAGAATAATATGCTTTAGTTATTATACTGAGATTAGAGATCATTGCATTGCTTACAGTAGATGATAATATGAACGTTGAATGCTAAGTTAAATTCCCCCCAAAACCCTTTGAGTTTCAGTAAAGATGTGGGACTTTACTGAGATCTCACGCACGGACTTCTTGAGAGAACTTGAAAGGTTGTTGCACAGTTTTGTTTTATTTGCCAACACTCATGCACGTTCACGAACACTAAACGGTTAATAATCCACAATTATTTCACATTAATATTCGACAAAATACAAAATTTAGAAAATAAGATAAAACTACAGACATGACGCTTCACTTTCCCGCCAAGAAGTCTGGACAAACAAAATATTTTGATGTAGCTATGTAGTAGGAACCCAAAATATATAGCTTTCAGTAATATTTTTATTATGCATTATTATTCAGCTGTTAGAATAAAATAATAACTTTAAAACCACTTGTGTAAAATTGGACAATATAAAAGTATTTATAATTTAATTGTTGTACTTAATTGATTCCATTGCAATTTTAATTAATTACTAATATTAATTACTTAAAAAATACTAAAACTATATGTAACTTTTAGTGACGAAGAAATAGTTCTTGTAACATTTTACAGGTAATAGCTTCGATTTTAATTAAAGAAGAATTGTAACACTTCTTTTTTTCGTAATATTTGATTATTTGCGTTAAAAGACGCTTATATAAACTCAAAGATAACGAAACGTTCTTCTTTTTTTCTTTTTTTCTACTTTCTTTAGTATAATATAAGTTCAACTAATATATACAACGTGATCAAAGTATATAATTGAACAACATTGTTCTATTTCTATCAATAAATACCTTATAGATAGGACACGTCTGTAAGTTTAATAATGCAGATACGAAGATAATTAAAATATTTATTTCGGTGGGAATAACTACTTACCTATCTTGTAATTTATTCCGCAATAAATTTTATTGATTTAATGAAAGATAATCAATTTGAACAAAATACTTACCAACTTAATAAAATAATAAGAACAAAGGTTTTTGGCTTGGCCTGCGTCATGGGATTTTTTCAATGTCTTTAGCAGTCATAGTTTAAAAACTTGAATTCTAAGCGATAACTATACAAAAGTTAATGAAGGTATTGTTTAAATAACGACTGGTGTTAGGTGAAATATTACATTCATTAAAATTCTTACAAAACGCTTAATACTTACACTAGGTACCTAGATAAAGCTAGCTATTTGAAAATAGACGACAATTCAATCAATTTTTCAATTTCCAATTAAGAAATTAACTTTAAATTAGCTTTCTCAATTTCTATGACCGATCAACATAAAAACAAGGTCATTAAAAACTAAAAATAGGCAAACACGTAAGTAGTAGGTAAATCTTCCGTTCCAGTAATAAAATGTCATCAATCGATCAATGTTTTATCTTAAAGTAAAACCGCCATAATTAGCTACGGAATTTTTTTAGTTATCCTAAATATACCTAAAAATATTACCAATTATCTAAAAAGGGGCATAAAAATATTTTGCCAACATAATTAATGTTTAGTAGGTATACAGGGGATGGAAAAAAATACCGTGGTAGGAGGAAAAGTACCCATAATATTGATGATGGCAAATTTTACTGAAAGGAAACATTCCGTTATCTTCTAAAGTAATTAATGGTGCATTTAAAATTTTGAAAAATCACCTGCTTGAGCCGGGAATCGAACCGGTGATATGTGAAAAAAAACATCCTGTATTTTATGATACCAACCGAAAGAATCATCATAAGGATCAATTACTTTTAAACAACACAGTATCTTAAATTAAAGAAAGATCAAGAAAAACGGGTCAGTAGAGGAATTGAAAACCGAAGTTCAAAATATTATATTAAATATTAACCATAACTCGATACAAAAGGCGTGACGTAACGAATTCAGTCGAAGAATACGTCTGTGCATAAGTGACAATGGGTCTCGTTTTGAGCAATTCAATGTTAAGTGAACTATTTTCTTTAGATAATAAAATAAATTAATCCTTATGAATTACTCTTTCGGTTGGTATATTATATGGATGTAGGATGTTTTTTTACACATTTCACCGGTTCGATTCCCGACTCAAGCAGGTGATTTTTCAAAAATCTTATTAACAAGTAACAATCAAGTATTACTTATTTTTGAAAATAAAGGAATGTTACCTTTCAGTAAAATTTTCCGTCATCAATATTAAAGGTACTTTTCTTTCAACCATGGTCTTTGTTTCCACACTTTATAGATAGATACTAAAGTGAACATAAAAGTCATTAAAAACATAAAAGTGCTACGTACTTTTTACATAGGTACCTTTTACCAAGGTCGATGTATTTCTCTAGTTTTATTCCTGTTTTGATTGTTATGCGAAAAAAAAAATTATGTTATGCGCACAGGGCACGACTCGCAAGAAATACCGAGAGACCCTGAAACTTCAGTACTTATGCCTCTTAAGGTTACGTAGGCCGCGCTTTGAGTTTTTATAAACCATCTGAGACATAGTAAAATAATGGTTTAAATTCTGAAAAAAAAACGTATCTATTAGTTAAGGATCTAATCTAGTCAAAGTCGCATTCAGTTACAAGAACCAATGAACTTCACTCGTTAGAAAAAAATCCCAAATTTACCCCTTTTTGTAATGTTTTTTCAATATTATGACAAAACTACTGATGTTTTACATTTAATTTTTGTATTCAACTAAAAACACAAATACTTCGCAGATAAATTCGCAGAGTATCCAATAAAGTATATACTTATAC
Organism: Scoparia ambigualis; assembly: GCA_963921215.1. Classification (NCBI taxonomy): domain Eukaryota; kingdom Metazoa; phylum Arthropoda; class Insecta; order Lepidoptera; family Crambidae; genus Scoparia; species Scoparia ambigualis. The sequence continues at coordinate 28,690,074 of OY992505.1, read as the reverse complement.
AGGCAATAAAACCTATAAAACGCGCCGCTTCGCTGTTATACCCGTCCCGTACCGTCGTACTCGTACCGCCGAGAGAACGAGAGAGAAGCGCTCGGACCTCGGAATACCTGGCCTTAATACCATTGTCTGTCACGAAGACTCCTAGAGGTTACTAATACAGCAGAGCTCATCTATAGTCCGTAATTTCCACTGCTACAATTTAAACCGGAACGCAGCAATGAACCTCTTCTTCAACTCTCAACTTATTTAAAACTGTCCAATTTCACTAAATGATATTCCTTATTTTATTACCCACTCAAATTATAAATTCATTTCTTTATAAAAATGTGTTATTTTGCTTTAGGTTGACCTACTAGCTGACGTCTGTACTCACCAAGCGTATATTCAGCTCGTGCGCAAATGATTTACGTGATAGACAACTAGCAATTAGGGAATTAACATTTAATGAAGTAGGAACGTAAACCTATCTAATACGCACGGACAAGTAAAAAGGAAGGACTCCGCGCCGCGATATTAAGAGGAACACTACGTGGAACTGGCATGCGAAATTCTTATACAAAACACAGATCTAAAACAGAAAAAAGACGTTTCATAATCCTCTGTTTCCTCCTTCCGAACTGGACCTGGTATTTTTATTAGGTTCTTTTTCAGCATCGGTTATAGAATGAGATTTTCTACGTCTGTATGTTTGATTTTTTTTAAACCAGCCACTTAATGTTTCTGAAAACGCCTTGAAACGGAGTGATTCGCTAAATTTTGATGGCTCCTGGTTGTTAAATAAATGACTTAATGCAAAAAAATTAAACATGCAGACGTAGAAAATCTCTTTTTCAAAAGTCCAGTTCTAAAGGAGGAAACAGGGGACTACGAAACGTCGTTTTACTGTTTTAGATCTGTGTTTTGTATGAGAATTTTGCATACCACTTCCAAGTAGTGTTTCGTCTTAACAAGTGAAGCAACCTTTGTGCTGGTGTGTGTGTGTGCTGTCAGGGGAAAGGTTGACATGACAATGACGGCCCATCGGCTTACCTCTGTGTAAGGCTGTGCTGCATAATTACAACAATACCGGCTTACTATATGTGCTTCACTTGTTAGTATCGCGGCGCGGAGTTCTTCTTTTTTTACTCGTCCATGCTAATAAGTTCATTATAGAGGGTATCATTCGTAATATTTGAACTTTTTGCGTTAATTACGCTCAAATTCACCACAGGTGAGAATCGAACCCACGCAACACGTCCGTTGACCACTTCGCGGAGTGGTTAACGGACGTAGGTTCGATTCCAACCTGAGTTATAATTTTTTTTCAACGTTTCACTATTTTTAAGGTCATTGTTTATTTTTAACGATTAGTTATTTATTATAGAAACAATACATTTTTAAGTGCTATCTTCAGTGTTGTTATGAAGGCGTAAAATAAAATGCTACAATTGCGAATGATAATATACTTCAATTTCAATGCAATACCTACATCCTCTTATTAATAAAAAGAAAACGAAACAATACTATTCTATAGGTCATTGTTAATTTTATTAGCAAAATAATTCATTATTTAGTTGATATAGAAAAACAATACATTTTTAAGTGCTATTTTCAGTGTTGTTATGAGTGCGAAAACTAAAATGCTACAATAACGAATGATATTATCTATACTTTAATTTCAATGCAATACATCCTCTTATTATTGAAATGAAGACGAAACAATAAATAATATTTCGCTTATATCTCGAGAAAAAAGAATGTCAAAATCAAACAATAACCAAAAGCTAAGTGCAAATCATTTTTTGTAATCCGCAATGTCATTGTTACAAAAACAACTAAGTAATGAAAAATAAGCACTACCTTATAATTCAATATCTCCAATACAACCATGCGGAAATAAAGTTGAATAGTTCGCGTGTTATGGTGTGGTGCCAATGTAGCAAGGGCACTATGTTGGCAACGTCACCATGTCGGCCGGAGCTGCACACATCACAATATGTTGCTTTCACTTCGACACAAGTACACAACGACTCACTCAACGATACATTAATAGTATCGTAAAAAACCGCGGCACAACCACGCACCTACTTTATTTTATTTACCAACGAGAAACTTTGCACGTCGAATTTTCCCGCGCAATCACGTGTCAATGTCACTTCATTTTAATGTTTGACCGCCCTGAAAACTCACTTTAATATTTTTAACAATTCTGATATTTTTATAAGATTGATAAGATTCGTATGTACTCGAAAGACGAAAACTACGTAGAGTACGTTAGATAAGTCTCGTAAATTTGTGTTTCGGTAATAAAGCGATCTATAGCATTAAGACGTGCACTTTGGTTAGCGATCGCGAATAAACTTCACATTCATTTCACAGATAGTCAAAGCAAAGCACATGGTATGAGCCGCTTCAGCGACGCGACGAGTAAACATTCTAGGCATTCCAGCCACAGCGACATCTAGTGACAGCCGTGCAATTTATGTTTCACGACTACTTTATCGACACTTCGGAAAACTCTTGAAAGAGTTTGTGGATTGTTGAGGAAAACTACAGTGAATCCTCCACAGACGTATAAGTTTGTGGAATCCTCAGTCTACGCAGCGAATACTGTGGTACAACAAAAACAATTAGGGCTGGAATTTTATGACTGATAGAATGAAATAATAACTAGAGTTCTTTGATTAGAACCTTAGGTCCATTTAACAATATTTTGTTAACATTAATTAAGTTTTTAAATCTTGCACCTTATGTAGGTATATAAAAGAGTTTGTGTATTGTTAAGAAAAATTACAACGAATCCTAAGTCTACGCAGCGAATACTCCGAATACTGTGGTACAATAAAAACAATTATGGCTAGAATTTTATGATTGAAAGAATGAAATAATAACTAGAGTTGTTTGATTAGAACCATAAATAACAATATTAAGTTAACCCTAATTAAGTTTTTAATTCTTGCACCATCTAAAATATCCGATTATAAACAAATATATATATTAAAAAAAAAAAATTGTCAAAGCTTTGACAAACTCTGTCAATAGTTTTTGTTAGTTGATGGTTAGTTGATTTATTTTGTATTATTTTAATAATAGTAAATTTTCACAATATAAAGTATGCCACCTAAAGCCAAAGAAGCCGCACCTAAAAAGCTACCACCCCAAGTCGTACGACCACCCATCAGTGAATCCAGCCTCTTGTTCGTCCCCGACAACGCAGTTGAAGGTATACCTGCAGCTTTTTCTATGTTTTGTAAAATGTATAACTTAGGGTGGATTCGACCAAACTGGAAATAAGACTTACTCCGAGATTAGTCTATACAAATTCGGCGTTTAATCTAGGTATAAGACCTTATTCCAGTTTGGTCGAATCCACCCTTAGTCTAATACTTACTACAAAGAATGTCTTAAGGTTATCAGGAGCGTATTGAGAATGGTTTAGAATGGACACTTATTGAGAAAGCAGCAAGGTACCACAAGGAATTGTGTAAAAGACCAGATGTACCTACTAGTACTTTTTCCGAAGCACTTCAAAATAAAATAAATAAAAGTGTGCTGAGTGGTTTTCTAAACGAAAAATCTGGACTTACATTGGAACAGCAATGGGAGTTTCTGTTGCCTATAACACTGTGGGATAACGACAAGTTAGCAAACGACGAAGGGAAAATCTGTTTCGAAAATAATAATTGCATCACCGACGATATGACGAAATTGATCAAGAAAGCTGTCCAACAAGGAGACTCTAAAGTGTTGGAGCGAGAATTAAAATTGGTTAACGTTTTAAGGGTGAATGATTCGCAGGTAAAAAGAAAGCAGTACCAGTTTATTACACATTATCTTTTCTTATCTTAGTCTGTACGTCGTAACATTTATTTCTGAATCAAAAAATTACGTAGGTACCTATGTAGATTTTCGATCACTTGGTCTACATAGTTTCATTTATAATAGGTAGTGTATTAGATTTAGTTTATTAGGTGTTTGTAAACAAATAATAGGGTAGGTTCCGGAGACCGGAGGAGAATGGGTCCCGACTGCTACAATTTTTCTTTGCAACTTTCGCGATTCTTAATAATTGTTAAGTGCAATCGGGTATGACGACTTCCTGTTTTACGATTTTTTTATTTCCAAATTACACAGAAATGCAGTCGGGTTTTTTAGTTTTTTAAATTACCGTTTTTTATTACTTTTTAGATGACAGACTTGGACAAAGATCTTTTAGAATATCCGAATTTACTAAATCTTAATCTGTGTGGCAACTACCTCAGCGACTTCGATGGGAGGCTTATACCGAGAAACCTAAGGACTTTGGAGCTGCAAGTAAACCGGATACATGACGTGGAAACTTTTGCTGAACATTTGCCTTCTGATCTCTTGTACTTGGGACTCGCTCGGAATCTTTTGACCAATGGTAAATAGGTACCCAATTACCACATTGAGCTGACCTGACGTACCATAGTAAGTACGTTAGAACACGCCGCGTGTGTGTGATGTGTGTGTGTGATGATAAATGGCAAGTATTACTATGCAAACTTGATATTATTGTATGTATTTGGTTAGCATTGCTTTAAAAAAGCATTTATGTGTTGGGAAAATAAAAATCGTAATAATAGAAAAACCATAAAAAACATACCTACACACATAATAATTCAATAAATTAATACAGTAATTCCCATCACAATTAATAATTGCGTTTTAGTAAAATAAATAAAAGTCGATCGCTTCGATGGCCGAGTGAAATTTACCTAAGCGTTTGGCCCGATATACCTATATCATTGCATTGCTTTTTGATTTATTTTTATTTTGTATAACCTTGTATAAGTTAGTGTTAAGTTTAAGATACCAATAAAGTTCCTGTTGAGCGTCGCGCGCCAGACACAAATGAATTTTAATTGTGTTCTGCCGATAGTCGGCATCGCGACGTTCATTCATTCATATCCAAAAGTGGGTTCAATTTCCAGCATGCGAACACGAGATTATGTCGCGGACGATATTCTCTTTTACTTCGATGGCGGGAACGACAAATTATTTCGGTTACAGTTGTCAAAACTCGATAAAATTATGTTGCAAAAGTATGTTGTAGACAAAAATACCACAGACAAGCAAAAACTACTATTATGTCTATTTTTGACATATCGTATATAGACATAAAAAGAGAAAATGGGTCGAGAAAATTTTCTCGTGCTGCGCATGCTAGGCCCGCAGGCCGGGCAAAGTGTGAATTGGATTTTTCGATGCATACCCCGGGTTTGTGATTGTCAACCTGCAGCATACAGTGATTAAGAGGATTTACGCATTTCGGTTTCCCATACAATTTTCCAAGTCGAAATTTTTAAAGACCAATAAGTCAATTTTATTGAAACTTTGCATGCTAAAGTAAAATACAGGGATCTAAATAGTTTGTTGAAAACATTTTTAAAAAGGTTTATTTGGCTGATTTATTGCGATTTAAAGTCCACTATGGAAAGTTTAAAATCGCCATAATTCAGTTAAAAAACGTTTTTTAGAAATGTTTTTAACAAACTATTTAGATCTCTATATTTTACTTCTGCAAGCCGAGTATCATCGAAATTGGCTTACTGGTTTTTACAAATTTCAACTTGGAAATTTGTATGGGAAACGGAAATGCGTAAACCCCCTTAAGCCTTTGCCCAGCAGTGGGATAGTTATAGGCTGTACTTTACTTTGTTTATATAAAAGTTGCTTTTAACTTTCTTTAATATTTTGTAGAGTTCGTTGAACCTTTAGGCCGTCTACCATTTCAAGTCACAGTGCTAGACTTGTCGGACAACGACATCTATCATTTGGAGCCGTTACTAGATGTCTTGGCGAAGCTCCCGCACTTGCGAGCATTGCTTCTGGTTGGAAATCCGTGCGCGGTAAGCAATGTAGGTACTAGTATCACATAGTTTATAATTTCACATGCAGATGGCGCTACTAAGATGTTTTACATAGAGTTATTGAGCTAATAAACTTCAAAATTCATTAATAAATGCCTTTTAGTAAGTTTAATCTATATTAATCATAGTTAATTCGTTTCTTGTGTTTTGTTTTCGGGCTGATGAGAAATACCTTAATTTAGATAATGCTAAATTACACTGTTTTTCCCAATGATATTTTGTTTTTCCTGTATCTACAGGTACATAACAACCTCCACATTTATTACTAACTAGCGACCCACCCCGGCTTCGCACGGGTTACTACCCGTACCCGTACTTAAACAAATTATAGCCTTTAGCCTTCCTCGATAAATGGGCTATCTAACACTGAAAGAATTCTTCAAATCGGACTAGTAGTACCTACCTGAGATTAGCGCGTTCAAGCAAAAAACTCTTTAGCTTTATAATATTAGTAGGTATAGATATCGGGCCTGCTCGCGACTACGTCCGCATAGACAGCCGTACCCCGTGACGAATTTCCAAAAAAAATCTTACATACATACTTACTCTGTCTTGGCAGTTAGGTACAAATTCAACAAAAAAAAGAAATAACCAAATAACACTTAGTTCAAAAAGTCGCGAGACTAAATACTAAAACAAAGTTTTTTGATATTCTAATTTATTCATCAACATAGTCTCCTTTAGCTGCAATACAATCTCTCCAACGCTTTTCTAACTTTTCTTTTCCATGAGTGTTAAGATTCATCTTTGGCTTTAAAATAAGCCACCGCTGCTGCGATTATTTCACCATTTGACTAAAATTTCTTGCTCTGGAGCATTTTTTTCAAGTCTGCAAACAGCTTAGTAATCACTGGGGGGCCAGGGCCCCAATTCTCATTTTTCGAGATGTAGTCTCGAATCGAGTTTTGATTCCTCTATTGCAATCAACTCGGGATGCGTTCCGTTCCACACGTTTCATCCGGTTTTAAACCGGTTGCAACTATGTACTACAAATATTTTTACTGTAAAGGTATTTAAATGTATTGAACTTGCTTTTTAGTTAAAGAAGTAAATTTTTAATAAGTATCGAAAAATCATTATATTTAATGTGTTGTGATCAAATTTAATTTCCTTAAACAACTTGTATTGTTTAAAACGTGACGTATCGTCGATAAATTTTATGTTTTTTGTTTGTGGTTGTGTGCTTGTTTGGTGACGAAACGATCATTTTAGTATTCACAAGACACACACAATGTCACAATGTCAAAAAATAATACATAACGCCACAGCAGAAGCAGCTTCTTCTACAAATGTTGGAAGCCGGTATACAGTTAAGGAGTGGAAAGTTTTCTTCCACCTTTTAAAAAAAAGAGAGCGAGCTCTCTCTATATTTTAAATCACTTCCACGACAAAATTGGAAATTAACTCCTCCATATCCACAGTACCTAATTTCGCCGCTATTTAATTTTGACGTTTCATTAGCTTCTCGTAGTCGAAATTACGTCTCGACCACTGCCGACCACTCGAAGCAATTCGAGCGGCTCTCCTTCGAGAAATGTCGAGTTCGAGATGTTCAGAATAACTAATTTGGATTACCACTCGATAAAGTTCGAATTCGAATCAAACTCGAAGTCGATTAGCGCTGAGAATACGAGATTCGTGAACAAAATGTTAATAACGAGATTTTATGGTCGAGATAGAGATCGAAATCAAAACTCGAATCGAGACTACATCTCGAAAAATGAGAATTGGCCTCCTGATCTGGAGAATACGGTGGATGAGGAAGTAATTCGAAGCCCAATTCGTTTAGTTTGACCATCGTTATCATAGACTTGTGACACGGCGCATTGTCCTGGTGAAAGATCACTTTTTTTTCTTAATTTAAGCCATTTTTACCGCGATTTCGTACTTTAATAGCTTCAATAATCTTGTTATACTTATTTACTATTTATATGTCTCTATCAAGGTAGTCGATGAAGAGTATTACATTTCCATTCCAAGAGTATTTCAAAGTCAAAGTCAAAGTCAAATTATTTATTCAATGTAAACCTTTACAGGCACTTATTGACGTCAATACTAATAATAATAAAAAAACAGTTAACTAACTTATAGTTAAGACTTAATAACTAATCTAACGAGCTATTATAGTCTGTGCCAGACAAATGCGCATTGCTACCCCCAGTACCACTGCACGCCGAAACAGAACCGCGTCGAACCGAAATATAAGCCGTGGTCATAGAATTGTGTAATAATATGATTTCCAATTATCGTATTGATACTGTGGTAAGTAATATAAATTGGAGAGTTTTTGAAGTAAAATAAAGTAGCGGCTGAAATGAGTTTTGGAAAACATTAGTATCTAACCAATAAGGTTGACATTTTTAATCATTCAAATATCTTTTTTTATAAAAACTTAAGCATAAAAAAACGTCAAAAATTAATAAGCATAAACTTGTGTGTTTTAAAATTGTTTCGTTTTTCGTCTTGGTAAAAGCACAGAATAACTAATACTACTACCGTACAGAAGGTTCCAACGACCCCCACGCGAAACTGAAACCTATCTCGTGACCCGAGCGTTCATATTCCGATAAGCACAGCCGACTCGATATCGATTTGACGTCCGTCAGGAGCGCAGGGTTTACGCGCGCGCGTAGGTATTACGAGTTAAGAGGAAACACCACGCCGACACGGCACCCAAAACTCCCACACAAAACACAGAAAAACGACGCCCCGCAGCCCCCTTCCAAAACCGGACCAACCCCTACCCCTTTTTGTAATGTTTTTTCAATATTATGACTAAGCTACTGATAGATAGATAGATAAAAACTTTATTTACTGCTAAAAGACACACACATGTTGGTACACAAAATCACAATAAAAAACATAGTACAAAAAAAAAGAAGATAATAAATATGTGTGTGTGTGCCGCAGCAGCAAAAGGGTGGCAGCTCATTGTCATATTCGCTAGCCGCGAATCGCTGGTTTTCAGCTACAACCGTGAGTGAAAACGAGAGTACGTTTACCAACGTTAGAAAAAAAAAATCAAAACTATAACTAAAAATTAAATACTAAATATTAAACTTAAATAACCTGTGATGATTGTGCCTATTTGCTTGCCTAAATTGCAGCTGAGATGAGATATATCCAATAAATAAGTGGTAGATTCTGATCAATCACACTCAACCACATCCACATCACCATCAACCGAACCAGACCCGCACCGACGCCACGTCCCCAACCCAACCTCCACCACCCCCACCACTCCCCACCCCAAATTTCTTGACCATGTCTTAAAAAAATCACAAAAATAAAAACCTAGATAAATTTGACATCCAAGACTGCAGACAGATTGCTGAAACTATTTAGTTTATGAATTTCATTATATTATTAGGTTTAACCAAGGACGATATATAATATATTAGTCTATGGTTTAACTTACCATTTTTATATAAAAACTGATAAAACTGCAGGGTACATAAAAAAACAGTTCCTATTTTGTTACTTGAATTTAGTTGAAAAGGAAAAGAAAATACAGCAATAGTACTTTTAATGTTTTAATAATTATTAGTCAAGAACACAATCAATTCTTTGAGATCAAAATGGTTTGATTATAATTAGAAATCTTTTAGTTACATTCAAAATAAAATAATTTGTTACCACTATGGACATTTTCTGACACTGAAGTTTAATTCTATAATAATAAATACAGATACAGAGTATTTGTTGTACTTCACAATTAGAACAATACGAATATCTTTATTAATCAGTCATTTATTTAAGTTTAGAATGCTAAATTATGCAAATAATAATATTAAAAAAAAAAAATATTGGGACAGGTAACAAAAAAGAATCGAGAGTAACAAAATCTGAAATGTAAGGCCTCATATACATGTTTGTACATATTTAAGTTGAAAACTGTGATAATATTTTAATGTAATTTTTTTAAATTATTTATTATTAATATATAATAAATATAAATACTTAAATATTAATCAATCTAAATAATCGAGAGTGTAATGGCACATTTATATGTATAGCTATTTTAAGTTTTGAATCACATTGTTTTTTTGGTACCTATGCTTTGGCCACAAAGTTCCACTTACAATTAATAATATTTCTTAAATATCAGTTTTGAATTACACATTGTTTTAATTTTTTGCAATTAATAACTTAATATAATAATTGTCATTTTACACTTTTTTTTAATAAAAACTAAATAAAAAATTAAAATTAAATTATTACTATTGCTAACAGTATTGTTAGCAATAGTTATAATTTAATTGACACTGAAACAATGTTTAAGCAGCTTTTTAATATATAATAATAGGGATGAAAATACCTACTCATCATGAGCAACTTTTATCTAGTATAAAATCGTTAAAAATCAGCTATCCCTTACAAAATGTTAAATTTGCCCCCACTGAAAAAGTTGCTCAAATTGATGGGTAATTTTACATCTTGAAATACCTAATAATAACCTGTAATAAACAACGTATAGATATGTCGCAGTAAGATAGTTAAAGCCGTGAGTTGAGTGTATATCCCTAGGATATCCCTAGGGATATAACTATATACCGGTTCATAACAGTCATACTAGAAATTTAAATTTATTTTAAATGTGTAACCAGTTGTGCAAGTAAAAGAAATAATCATTATAATTATCTAAAACGATTTCACTAGATTAGTAATATAGTGCTCGTATCGTAATAATATCCCTAGGGATATAATTATTTCAAATAGTAATTAATTACAGTACTCGCACTCGTCTTCGGGATAATGATTATACACAGAAAATATTTTGCACATTCTACACCAAAAGAAAATACTTCCTAGTAACATTTCTACATGTTCACGATCCATGGCAAATGCGAAATGAGGAAGCGTGAAAGATGATGAGTTGGTCGCAGCACCACAACCAAAACATTTTTCGGATAGTATGAAATGTGTGGACCCCCATGGCCACGAGCAATTGTTATTGAGATAGAGCACTAAGTCAGACTTCGTTATTACCTTATCAATATCAAAATAAATCACCATTTTCATATCTGTAGGCACGTATTTTACCTGTTAAACAATGTAAGGAAAGTATTAGAGTTTATGTTTACGTACTGCTAGGTAATTTAAAATGGTCCTATCATTTATTCGCTGTCTCCAAAACAATTGTTACAAATATAATCAAAATATGTCTGACCCTCTGTACATTTGACACAGTAGTATTTTTTGCAACTCATACATTTCACTAACTCACTTAATGACACGAAATCATCGCACTTAGTACAAGTTACTTGACGTTTTATAGCAAACTGTATTGACTTTTTGGCAGGTTTGGTATGACTGTTAAAATTTTTCAGAGTATCTAAACCAGCTTTTGATGAGGACGGATACATAACCATTAGTTTTTTAGCAGGTTTGGTATGAATTTGAGATTTTTTCAGAGTATCTAAACCAGGTTTTGATGTGGACGGATACATAACCATTAGTTTTGGAATTTTGTTTTCTTTATGTGGCGTTTCACCTACAATAAGATCAGTATTTGCTTTAGCTTCGAAAAGTACTTCTTTTGGTTGAATTTCAGTAAGAGATGGATTTGCATCTTTAATATTTTGATTATAAATTTTCAAAGTATTACAACTTGAAGCTGTCTTTATTTCGGTAATAGATATTTAAGAGTTTACTAAATTGGATGAAACGTTTTCAATATTTTTTAACTCCGTAAGCGTTGTATTGATTTTTGTGGGTGATAAGTTTTTGCCCTGTTCGCAGTTTGATGTAAAAGTTTGTTTGTTTTCTGCATTATCAATATCATCGATAGCCCAAACACTGTCATCTTTCGAATGAGCATGAATATTATCTATTAGATCAATTTCTACAGAAAACGCATTCGTACTATCGTCATTTTGATTCAAGATATTATTATTAGAGACAACACAATTTGTCGGTGAACCATACTCATTACTAGGATCTGAAATTATAGGTTTGTCATATTGAAATTCATGTATCATTGGATTGTAACATTTGCAACATATTTTGTTACAAAAACAGCTAAGGATACGGTGTTCAATAACATTAGTTCCTTGCGTTGAAATAACTTGATGAATTTTCATCGTCCCTTTTACGGTCTGTAGGTCAGCAGGTATTAATTGGCTATTATTATTGATATCTGTTTCAGATATGAAAAATATGCTGATGGCTTGTACACACGATTTTAATGTGGTGTAAACGTCAAATGCATTAATTATGTCATTACCGTAACTAATTTGTCTGTCAAGAGCTCTCTTTACGACCCCTCCAATACCATCAGCCACACCCTTTCCGTGGCCACTCTCGAAGAACGACCAATTAATATCTATACAATAGAAGGCCGAAAAATAATTAATAAGAAAAAAAATTTTTTTTTGACGGTACTGGGTGCTCGGACCGTCCGAAAAAAAAAATATTCTTTTAAGATTTGAAACCAATGATTTTCCCAACTCTATAATAGGCTTTAAGTGAGCCCATATGGCATGTGGCTGATGAATATTGGAAGGTGAAACAGTACAAAAGGATTTTTGTCCGCCTTTGAAAAATATAACACCCGTATGTAGAGTGACCTGAACTCTGCTGGCACCAAAATGCATTGACTGGATTTCCTCTGCCATTTTGAATTCAAAGTTTTCAGAGAAATCGCAATGCACAGCTATTTCATCATTATCTAAATTTTCAATACAAGCCTTGTATTGTTTTATTTGGTGCCACATATTGTAACTATGAATTTTAAATAATATTAGATCTGGTTTAAACTCTTTTAACAACTCTGTTACCGTTCCATTTTTTAGTGATTTAACTGTTTTTTTAGTTTTAACTTCTTTTTCATTGTCTTTGTTTGTGCTTTGTTTTTTGTATGTGTGGTCTTGTACTTCCCACTTTTGCCAACTGATTTCTTGAGATGCTATGTTATTTTCCAAATTGTAATCTAGAGAACAGGATTTACATGTATCACATTTACTATACATACATTCAAATGATTCAATATTACACACTACTTTCTTTAAGAGTTCATGAGTGTTGCTAATGTTAATCACTTTAAAACGTTTAAGTGCTGCTAACTTAAAACACATGTTATCGTGCTTTACACAAAGACAAGTATTTCTGTTATTAAGAGTAGGTGAAAGAACATAAAACGGTTTATATCGGCAAAAAGTTGTAAAAGAAGCAGAACCACCTTCTGACTTATACTTTTCATGTAAAACTTTTAATGTATTATTAAGATACCTTATTTGCTGCCTGTTCTTTTTCAACGTTTTAAATTCTCGTTTGCCAGCGGTGGCCCTGCTAACATCATCCCTATTAAAAAACTGTGTTATGGAAGCAACATTTAACAAATTTCTGGGCTTTGATTTCTTATCCCGAACTCTTACATTTAAACCAATTTTTTTAGCAATAAATACTTTCGCTTTATGTCGTGTAACAATCTCATTTTGAGCAATAGTTTTGATAATATCTTTTTCTCTATTAGTTTTGCAGGATTTATAAGCTAACTTTAGAGAAAATTCTAAAACCTCATTCCTTGCAGAGAGTTTCTCTACTTTTATTTTAAACTCTTTCCTTTCTTCTGCTTGTTTTTTGACGGTGCGATATAACTGTTTTCTTTTAGTTTCAACAAGTCGTTGTAAATAAATAATTCGACTCAAGGCATTATCAAGTTTCTGTTTATATTTGTTTCTTGATTTCCTGTTTCTATTCTCATTTATTTCTTGGGCACTTTCTTTCCTCTCTTCCACTTGTTTTTTTATTTTCTTCTGCTCTTTTTGCTTTTGTTTTTCTTCTCTCCATTTCCTTCTTTTGACAGCTTTTTCTTCATCGGTCATTTCAGCTATTTTTTTATTTTATATTTAGACTTTATCCGCTCTAAGTTCTTCTTTCTCCGCTCTTCATATTTTTCTGGGTTATTTTTTAACCGCTCTCTATACCGTTTCATCTTTTCGGCTGCTGTTAGTGGCATTATTGTGTACTGTAAAATAGGTTTGATTATTTATACAGTAATAACCAAGTTTTAAATATAATCTACTAGCGTCTGCCCGCAGCTACACTCGCGCAAATTCTATTAGTGTGGTAAAAAATTGTCTTTTTTTCCGTCTGCATATTATGTCAAACTATCTCCGTGCCAAATGTTAAGAAAATCAGTGCAGCGGTTTGGGCATAAGAGCTGACCTGACAGACGGACAGACATACTTTCACATTTATAATATTAAGAATACTAGGATAATAAAGCAGAAGTTTGTAATCTCAGGAACTATAGGAAAATCTTTAATAATATAATTAAACATAAATAATGTAAATTTAATATAGTTTATTGATCTTTAGTGTTAAACCCAAAACTTATTGAAAATTATGCATATCTATACTCACAAAATCGATTGGCTCAGCGGTAGTGGACTGTCACGCACGTACACTGACTCAATAAATCAACCTACGAATTCCTGTTTACAAAAAAAAATATTGATACACCTATTTACTAATTTTAGTATTTTTAACACAAGTTACCCTTCGATTAGAAGGAAGGTAGGTACTACCTCCGAGAATATTTATTTATCAAAAAGTCGCAATACAGTTTACAGCCTTATTTAAATTAGGAAGGTAGGTACTACCTCCGAGAATATTTATTTATCAAAAAAGTCGCAATACAGTTTACAGCCTTATTTAAATTAGATACATAGTTCATTAATTATTTATAATCGAGTACCTAGATTAAACGTTAAAAAAATCTACGAACTGAGAACCTCCTCATTTTTTGAAGTCGGTTAACATGTAAACATGGCTTTATCAATTCTTGTTTTGTTACTTTGCCGTTCCGATTATACGATACCATGTGAAAGTAACCAAAACAGAAGTAACGAATTCATGATGTAAAATCTTCAAAAAATATTTGTAATTGTAAAAAACAAGTGTAACTAGGATTTTATTGCATCAAACTGTAGTTAAGAAAATAAGTTAAAGCACATTATAATGGACGTATTAATTATTGAGTTACTTACCTCAAAAACTGGTAACAAAAATTGAAAAAGTTTTTGATCAACACAGCGCAAGGTGTTCCGCGGAGCGTGTCTCGACACCAAATGACATTAGCACAATATGGCGGAATGGCGTATTATGTAGAAAGTGTTGCCAAGATATAATATGTAGTTTACCATAGTTTGAATTTTCTATTTTGGCAAATTTTGGTAACAAAGTTGGAATTACGATTATGGAACTTTTCACGGGACAATATGTTTTATCGATGATGTTGGAATTATCCACACTAAAACGTTTAAAAACGCCACTTGATTATATTTTTACTCAAAATCTATCGATTTAGTTCTTAAAATATAGAGGGTTCCTTGAAAATAATGATAAAAATCTGCTTGAAAGTTTTGTGATAAAAATGGGACAAATGATTTTTCATATATTTCAAACTTTAGTGTTTTAGTTTTTTTCCTTTCTTAAAGCAATGGGTATATTTTTGTAGCCGTTTAATATATTTAATTAGTAATTTGATAAATTATGAATACATTGAAACCAATATCGACCAGTAAAGCTAACAGGCAAAAATAATATTCTTATGCAAAAACGTGGGACACTAGCGAAAAGCCTATGGTCAAAAAATTTGGGAAACGCTCAGGGGGGCAAACCAACATCGCGTCGCGTCGCGCCGGCCATATTCACTTCCGATCCGATCCAGCCTACCTACGCGACACGACGCGACACCGGTCCACCCCCACAGGACCGAGGACAAAAAATGACGAGGGTAGCAGAAGCCAGGCTAGGGACGCAGCATCGGCACAAGTCCAACTCGATCGACAGTGATGCGAATGCAACCGAATACGACTGATCCAAATCAACCAAATAAGATATAAAATTATTTTAAAATATAATATATATACATGCATACATATATATACACACATACAATACATTCATACACACTATACACATATATAGATACGATACTGATACTTTACATTTAACTTTTGTACTAAACGAAAGACTTTTTGACTGAGTGGTGGTAGAGCTACGCTGCGCTGCGGTACGCATTGGGCCGGCTCGCCCGGGGTAATGCTACCCTCTCACGAATATCCGGCGTGAAATAATGGCACTGTTGTGTTTCGTCCGACCCGTGAAAGTTCCGGAGGCACCTCCACCCCCCCCCCCCCCCCCTTCACAATTTCTATTCCTTTCTTAAATGTCGGCAACGCATCTGCGACTCCTCTGGTTTTGCGGGTGTCCATTGGCGGCGGTGATTGCTGTCCATCAGGTGACCCGCCTGCTCGTTTGCCTCCTTCTTGCATAAAAAAATAACATCCCAAAATACAGAGGCCATAACCTTGCCGGCAGATTGTTGTCTTAGTCCGCTTCGGACGGCTTTCACCGGCCGTTCTCCACTCTGCTGACCGCCGTTTAGGTTCCAGAGTGAAATGGTGAATCCATGTTTCATCCATTGTCACATACCGACGTAAAAATCCTTTTCATTTCTATTAAACAATGCCAAAAGCAGACCGGCACCCTTTGATTATAAACATGTATAGAGTAGATAGACCCTGGCCGTAAAAAAACGTAAAAAAAATTATCGCGCTCTTCCTGGCGGTCAGTGTCATTGTGCCGTCAAGCAGTGTTTACCTCTCGCGTTTCGGTGAAATTGTTCGCAAAATGACCGTTTGCTCAGTGAAATTCTGTCGAAACTACAATAGGAAAAATCTTTTTGAAAAGAAAAGTCACGTTATCGATAAATTTTAATGAAAATTTAAAGTTTAACAATAATAACGGTCATGTATGCGTAGTGTTGCTGGTATCAAAATGTAGAATTCCCGTTATTGGTGGCAGATTATAAAAGTAAGTTTATGTATAATAGGTATGATAAAAAATACTCAGTCTTGTAAGTTAGTATTTATACATGGTCATGTTGTAAATAAAATAAATACATTAAATAAAATTATTATTAAAATGCTTTCAAAGTTTTTCTTTTTTTTAAACTGATATCTGATTTTTAAGAGCGTGAATAAATGTCACGGTTCCTATTCGATGCCGAATGTTTGTAAACTGTCCTTTGTGCAAATGTCTAGTTTCACTAGGAGTTTTACTGTTTTTTGAAAGAAAGACACAATAGTTAACTGTTTTCTTGTGAATGCCTCTCAAGAAAAAGTTAAATCCTAGTGCAACTAGGTATAACAGTTATCTGTTTACAAACATTCGGCATCGAATTTAGCTGGAGTATTAGGTTCCGTTCTGAAACAAGAAAAAATATAATACCTACTGTAATATTTTATAATACTATTATTATAAATTGTTATTGTGGTATGGTTTATATTCGAAATGAATAAAATAATAATTATGTTTGAATGGAATGTACGTAACTATTTATGTAAGAAGTGTGTGTTTAAGTATATGTATGTGGGGGATGGTAGAGTATGTATGCTTCAGAGCTCGATGGCGCATCAGCTAGCACGTTCGGCTTGCGATCTTGCCGTGAAAACCCACCAACACGCATTGTGCCAGCGTGGTGGGTTATGGCCCAATATCCCCACGTGCTATGTCCACGTGGGAAGCCTGTGCCCAGCAGTGGGACGTTTATAGGCTGATGATGATGATGACGATTTGAGAAAGTGCGGGTGTATGTTTGTGCCCCAAAAAGTTCAATATTTCTCGTCTCCTGTAAACTACTAGATACGGATATTGATGAACCGTCATCACATTATGTAACCTTTACAAGTGTTCGACCACATAGAAAACATTTTAATTTTTTAGATTTCCAACTGATCCGGTAGAAATAAGTCGTTGTCAAAATATTTAACTATAAGGTTTCAACATAATAAGAAATTAGAGAACATGAAAAATGATGTAACATCCAAACGAAAGTTATTTAAGAAAGAAATACAAAGAGAAATATTTGTTTTGATTTTAATTTAAAATATTTTAATTTCTAATTAAAAAGTCTATTTTGATTAAGTATTAAAAATGTAAATCATCCTGCCTGTTGCGTCCATTTCGTCCCTACAAACATATCACACGCACGCAGGCTTCCATTAGTGCATTATTTTATTGTACTCGCCCTCGCCTTCAATCATCCATTTCTTCTAAACACACCAGCTTATTTTATGCGTTATACCTACATATACGAAAAACATACCTAATTTAAAAAGTTATGTTATGTTATGAATCATTTTAAAATTGTATTGTGCATTAACATTTTTTCCCTACTTTATCGGAAATTAGGCATTCGCTGGCAACCATTCGCGCTGTGTCAGTCATATGCGGCTGTCACGCACACTTCAAATTCAATACAAAAACCGGGCGGATTTTGAGAAGCGTTTGTACCGCGATGCTTCGTCTAGACATATACGAGTATATAGTCAAAAGCGGCACCCATTTGGAAAAAAGTGTTTTCATTGCTAAATTTTGATGTAAAATAGTGAAAACACTACCACTTAAAATCTTCACTATCTCAGCTATCTCGCGCACTTTTACTTGTCGGTCTTCCTTCACGGTTTTCAGGACTTGGTTGATGTTTTGTTGAGTCACTGCTTCATTTGGACGACCAGAGCGTTAAGCGTCTTTTGTATGAACACAAAAGCGACCGCGTTTGAAATCGGCATACACCGATAAATAGTTGGTTTAGATGGAGCAGATTCCTGATAACACGTTATAGGCCATTGCTGTGCTCAGACGGTGTTTTTTCCCATTAAAAAACAATGTCTTAACTAAAATTTATTAAATAAATAAACACACGAAACTCGTTTTTTTCCATTGTTTTCGGAACTAAAAAAGTAGCGTCACTTAAATATCTGTAAATCAATATATTTGGATGGCCAGTACTTTCTAAAAATCAATGCGCCATCTCCAAGTAAGTCACGGGACGGACATCCTACTAATATTATAAACGCTAAAGTTTGTAAGTATGGATGGATGTTTGTTACTCTTTTCACGTAAAAACTACTGAATTTAGATGAAATTCAGCATACAGATAGAGTAGGTATAACCTGGATGAAAACATAGGATACTTTTTATCCCGATATTCCAACAGGAACGGGAACCATGCGGGTGAAACCTCGAGCGGCCGCTAGTAGGTATAGATATAATATTAACAATATTATTTGTAATTGAAATGAAGATTTTGTTCCTTTTTTAATAAAAATAATATTTTCAAATGGTTAAACTGAACTTACAATGGTATATTTGTATCGAGAATAAAAATAAGACTTAAACTTGTCCACTTAAGGCGGGACTCAAACCTCTGACCTTTTACGATACGGTCGACAGCTCTTCAATCTAAGCTACCTAAAACTTACAACGTCTTTAGGTACCTATACGAATATATTAAAGCATTTTTTTTTTAAATTTTTTTTGACCGCCACGGCATAAATTCACCGCTGTGCAGGTAGCGTTACCATGTGTTATTATACCGGACATGTATGGATTTTTAGACTCTAGTACGGACTTTGTCCTGCTCTTTAATTTGTCCTGTTTTGGGAATATAAGTAACAAAACTACATATTAAGTAATATCAAATAAGTCTTTAATCTTTATTAACTTCTCATTTACCTACATAAAAACAAAGTATGAAAAGTGAGTGTATTCCATTTTGTGACTAAAGAGTCCGGACTTTTTTTTTTTATTATTGGCAACGGTTAAGCGCTTGGCCTTCATCCACAGACCACTTATCCCATAGACGTCGCTTTCAGCGAGTTTTAGTAAAAGATGCAATCGTAAAAATTCAGCGGGGTGCGGAGGTGTAACTCTGGCTGTGATTGGATACATAAAGGTCAAACTAGTGACACGTAACACACCATTATCAAATATATTCGAATTAGTAATGTGGTAGGAGTCGATATTGATATCGATGGACTTTTTTCGTACTTGATGATTAATATAACGGTGTTAACAAGTTAATAAAACAATTCTTCTTATTTAATAGGTACTAACTTTTATATTAAAACTCAAGTTATGATAGGTATTATATTTTGTCAATCAATCTGTTTGCCATAATCAGTTTCGGAGTAGTTTAAAAAAATAAATATGTAATGGCCGGTTTTTCAAAGGTCAGGCAAAACTTATTTGGTGGTTAGAGTTAATACAACCATTTTGAAAATGTTTTGTCATAATATCATGACTTTCATTGTTTTACAAGACATTTTTAGATTGGTCGCGTAATATTTTATCAGACGGATAAGTTTAACGATTAAGACGCTTGTATCTTGGACTGCTAAATGTAAAACACATCTCTAACAAATCGGTATTTGTACTTGGTTGGTTAATTGCTTGATGTTTTATAGTTTTATTATTGGAGAGAGAACTATCGGAGATATGCATATCTGAAGTCGTTGGTATTTCTTGATAATTTTGAGTAAAATCCTGCAACAACAAGTATAATGAAAGTTTTAAACGTATCAAAAAAATAGAAGTTAGATTAGATTAGATCTTTATAGGCTGGTACTTTAAGTGACAAAGAAGATATCACCGATGGTCTATGCTGTAAGGTGGTAACTGGCCTCACTGGTGAACATTATGAAGTTGTGGCTGAAGCAAATTCACCTTGTGAAGAACCCTAAAACATTAAAGAAGGCTAATATGAATATTCACCTAGTCGCATTATATTGAAATGCATATTTAAATTGTAGGTAGTAGGTAAGTACTTCATAGTTAGTTACTTAGCAAATTGAACATAATTACTCACCACAGTTGGAAGCATAAGCGTGGGTTCAGCATTACTAAACGCCGCTGCCGCTAAGTCGCCGCTTTTTCATTAGTTGATAGCTATCTGCGGCAAAATGTCGGTAGCATATAACGCTATATTTGCTTGTAGCTTCTATTCATTTTATTTTCAAGTTTAGGCCTTTTTGGAAACCATTAGCGTCTCTATATCGTCATTATCTTTAAATAATAATTAAAATAAAAAGTCAGCATTGAATATTTTGATAAAACGATAATAATAATTTTAAACCAACTAAAACTTATTATACAATGCCAATAACAGCCTAAAAAACTTTATTTTTAGTACATGTACACTAAACCTTCCGTTTGGTTACGAAAACTCGAGGTATAGAAATGATATTTTGCTAGAAATTGCTAAAGTCAACATTACATTTTACGTGAAAGCTTCTTATTGTTTTTTTTGAATTTACCAAAATACACCAGCGAATTTGATTTCGTTCTCATAACCGAATAATGTCATAATGGTATAACAAAGTTCTAAACTGAATAAAAATTTATCGATATTTGTAACAAATTTATCGTCAAGTTGTAGGTTCTAACTTGGGCAACACTCACCAAAATAGAGGGAGATAGTGCTTTATGCATTTACAGCAGAATGAAAGGGACTTTTTAAAAGACATCAACGCGTGCATTTTTCTTAATTTATAATTGAATTTTTACACCAATTTAAAATTTATCCTTTTACGTCATAAAATTGTACTTACCGATGAAGTGAAATATTATCTTTTTGTAAGTTAGAAGTTTTGCTTCACTTTCCACACAATTTAACAGCGCAATACGGCATATTTATATTATTAATAGATTTTTGGATTTTAGCGTGCCGCGGCGCTGTCAAACTATGACTGAATCTAGGTTTGGGGGCGTGTCACTTACTTATGCAATGGATTGCATATGTAGTATGAGTGACGTTACCCTCGTATGCGGAGTCTATGGGATAAGTGGTCTGTGCCTTCATCTCACCTGATGGTAAGTCACGATAAGGCTGAAGGTGGAAGCGCGCTTCACCCGGAATCCTCAACCACTGAGGAACTGGCTATCTTATCTCAAACTGCCGGAACACAACAATGCTATAAACATCGTTGTTATGGCGACAGACTTAGATAAGATGGTGGTAGCTAGCCAGGCGGACTTAACAGCCCTACCACCAACCAAACCGAGCACACAAAGATGTAACCCCCGCTGGGAATCGAACCCGGGACCTCTGGGTCTGAAACAGGTAGCTTAGCCACTAGACCACAGAGGCGGTTTTTATCGAAATGTCAGACTTTTTGTCAGGACTTTTCAAATTCTTAAATGGTAATCCTGTGTGCAGGCATACATACGCCGCATTTTCCTGTTCGTATTCAATATCCTAACACTCGTGGCCTATTAAATAGTTTTTCTTATAGAATTTTAAGATATTGTAAGTAAAATACAAGGAATCAATCGATAAATATCTTTGTTTTGAGCTTTAAGTATTGTCAGTCATTGCCGTTCTATCGCATGTCATGTATTTACAACATTGTAGTTGTAAGTGTGTGGTGGCGACTGGCGGCTTATTCAACATAAACTAATAAACCAACCCTACTCTTCTCTTGTGTGTCGTATAGGCGACTTAAGACAGAAGACTGCACATAAATCCAATCCGGATTTTATTTTATTTATTAGGTTAGCCAACAATTGTATACATTGTTTCTTTCTTTCTAACAATACTTTATTAATATAACGACTAGATGCTATAACTTAACACAACATACAACATTATATAAAATTTATAAAAACCGTTGGGATCTTATAACTAAATTAAATTAGCCACAAAGCTGTTCTAATAGGCTCGTTTCAACAGACTTGTGAAATGATCCAGCCCCTGTATCGGCTAAAAATATGAATATGGACATAGGCTTCATTTTGAAGCCCATAATATGCCCATATAAGGACAAAATATGGACTTCAAATGTCAAATGAAGCCCATGTCCATATATTCTTTAGCCGATAGACCCGCAGGTGTGTCATTGTGCAGGATTAAAACCTATCACGCAGAGGAGGACATGTGCAGTTTGTTTTTGTTGGAAACGTGGACTGTAGCAGTGCCCTTCGCTTATGCGGTCTTCATTGCCTAGTCTCTGACTAACTCGTTGGGGATAACAGCTGTTAGTGTATGTACGAAGATAGATAAGATATTAAAAAAACAATTTATTTGGTATAACATAATACAATTTATGACAATTAAAACAGAAGTTCTGTGATTTTTTTATGCTTAATAAGACAGCTCTTCACCTCGATCTCGCCTGATGGTGAGCGTAGATGAGGTCTACGATGGAGCGAGCTGCCCCAGAAGATGCCTATATTAACTCTCGCCTTGTGATACTGAAAGGGCTGTGTACTTAGCATAATTGCCGTGGTCTCAGAATCGTGGAGGCTCTGTCGTGCACACTCTTTTCTATTGTATTTTTATTTTAATAAACACTTATTATTATTATTATAATGACACCGCAACGCTGCTGGTCTTCCGTACAAACGATTAAAATTTTAAATACGTAGGTATGCTGCGGTTACGCGCGCACGACCCTGGCGCGGCTGCCGCTGCTGTGCTGGCTGGACTGTCGGCAGGTGCTCACCACGGATCAGTCGGTGGAGCGCTTTGAGCCTCACCCTGATGATCTTCGAGCAGCTTACTTCACCTTCACTGTGTTTAGGATCATGTCGGCGCCGCCACCGCCTAAGCCGGAGAAGGTATAAGAGTCGTGTTCTCTATGCAGGGCTAATCCGTGTTGTTTTTTGCAAACGTTCTTTTAGAAATTAGTGATGAAAAAATGTTGAAAAATTGTGTACAGTTAATATGTAGGTAAGTAGGTACCTACTTACATGATACACTTAGGTACCTTATTTATTTTTTTGTTTAAGTTTTCAGTAATACGCTTAAGCGTATTACTGAAAAGTTAATTTACTTAAGTAAACCTTACTAAAAAGTATGCGACATTAGCACAGCTAGAGTATTTTCTTTTTGTTACGTACCTACCTACTCTTTCAATAAAAAATATTAATAAAGAAATATTCTATTCTATTCTTTTACGAAATAGTTTACGAATTTTTTTTGGTCATTTACTAAAATGTTTTGAGTTGTTAGGGCGCAGTGAGTACGTTCCACGTAGAGATCGAATTGCCTCTACTAGACTCGGCCAGACGCAAGTTCCTCTTGTATCGCAACTACGAGTCGCTGGTGGAGATGCTGTTGCCGCCCGAAGACGAGATCTGGCCGGAGAAGCTCCCGTCCCTGAACTTAGACAACAGCAAGAGTGCAGTAGGTATGATTATCTCTATCTCTCTCACTCTCCCTCGCGCTCTCTGCCGCTCTCAGTCCAAAATCCGGAGTACCCCAATTAAATTGCCAGGTCATGCAAAGTGTGCATGGCCCGGGTTTGGGATCATCAACCCGCATTTGGCAAGTCTGGTGATTGCCTTTACCTAAACCAATACCCATCATTTGTAGGAATGACTTGAATCCAATAATGGAGGCTTTGCCCAGCATTATGGGCTCCTTCTTTACCAACGACTCCTGAATGTAGGACTGCATACACTCCAGATTTCCGTCATAAACGTGGCTAAGAACACTCTCCGACCTGTGTCTTATATCACAAGGAGGAAGCGCTTGGCCTTCTTATTAATAATATGAAATAGGAAATCATCTTAATCTAGGACCACTGAATGTTGTTACACAAAGTCACGATTCCTGGTCAACAATTACTTATGATCGATCAATTAATTTGCGTTTTAAATTATCTGTTATGCATGGAAATGACTTGAAATCGGTATGGGTGGAAAGATGTTCCTTTCCCATTTTACGTGAAGTCAAAAAAACAGAGCGAGCGTAACAGCTTACAAGAAGCTTTCCTTTTCTATTTACAGAAACCGAAACATCTGCCCACGAGTCTGACATCTACAAGCATTTGACATGCAAGAACTCCCGAGAAGTGTTAAACTACACAATCCTGGAGAGCAACCGGGTGCAATGGAATAAGATCATGAACTTCCAGGAGCCCACCATCAAGATCTTCTGTCCAGACCTTGTGGCCCTCAGGAATACCTTCAGATCTGTAGTCACTCTTCGACTTATTTACTCTATGGTACTACACTTCTTTTAAAAACAGTAATCAAGCTGTCCCTTTGTTTAGGCATTTTTTACGGTGTTAGAAAATAACCATACTATTTCATTTCCCTTGATGGATTGCAGTCACCGCATACCATACAAAGCGTAAGCGTTACCAACCCTGTGTTATTATTTCCATCCCAATTTATTTAACTGGATCTCCTTTCAAACCCAAATACACTGCAGCCTGGTGGCAAAAATAGTTATAATGTAAATAGTTATTATTGTGATTGCATAGAGCAGCTGACATTTTCGAGTTTCATCGGAATCGTGGAGACTGAAAATGGATTTATAATGTAAAATAAAGTAAGCTTACTTTCTGTAGCATTTAAATAGTCGTGGTTCTACCATTGACCGATTTGGCATGGCAGTCATATAATATAATTGTGACTAAGTCTAGGCTCCTTATAAAAAAAGACAAAATATCAATGAACAGAGAGTTAACAAACATTTACAAGGTGATATTTCTAACAGACCGTAGCAGGGAAGCAAGGGAAGGCAGACAAGAAGAGCACCAGCGCGTTCAAACCATTTTCTGAACAGAGAGTGACTTTAGCCACCATAAAGTGCTCGCTCTGCCAGCCGGACTGGAGTCAGCCCTCGCAGCACTTCCACTGGGACGACTCTCTGGGCACCAAGGACGCAGTGCACTGGGGGGATGGAGATCTCTCCGTAAGAAGCTTTTAATACTTAGAACGCGGCGCCACTAGACACAATAGAATTTTTTTTCATGGAGCAGGTCGCAGTTGCTGAGGAGAGAGAGGATCAGAAGGTCGTTACTTGGAAGCATGGAACCGCTTTTGTGGTATAGAGATTCCATAGCCACAATCTAGTGCTCGCTCTGCCAGCTTGGCTTGTGTTAACTTTCGCAACACTTCTATTGCGAATGGAATGGAGGAATCTCTGGGCATCATTGACTCTATGGCCTGGAGCTATGGGGATCTCTCCAGAAGTCTAGAAAACAAGGAATCGCTTTTGTCTTCTTGTGGGTAACCGCTGGTCTCAACCACCGGTTTCAGGCTTACACTACAGATATGCTAAGTCTATCCAGAGGTATAACGTGGCTACGAAGATTGAACCACGATTTCTCGCATTCAACCCAATATCTAGCTAATCGGCTTCTGACTCTTCTATGAAATGCTCTAATTATATTTTTTGTTTAGGTACCAACTTAGGTAGATTTTCAAACAACCTTGTTTTATTTACCGCCTTTTTTCACTTCTTCTAGATTCTGCAGTACAGTCAGGCTCCAGTAAAAGTAACGAAAGGCAAACAAGAAACTGAAGTGGGAGCATCGTCAAGACAACAGCCTCCAGATAACCTAACTTGCCATTTTGGTTTTGGTATAGATACTTTAAAGGCGTAAAGCATCTAAAGAGATTAGAATTCAAAATAACACATATTTTTTTTAATAAAAGTACTTATATTTAATATTCTTAAATTGTTACTATGACTATAACCTTGTACTAGTGTACGTAAAGAAATCGTACCATTATCCAATTGAACAGATATTATAACTCACTTTATCAATTTGTTTCTACAATGAGATCTGGGACCCCTCCGTGCGCTTTCAACTAGAACATAGGTTGACCAATAGCGTCATTGACAGTCAGACTATTAGCTTTCATATCCTCAATTGCCCTAATAATAAAGCAAGTACAGTAATCAAGAAGGGCTCTCAAATTAGGTTAGGTGTATGTCTGTCCTAATGGCGGAAGGACCACATGAGCGCTGGGGCAGTCAGTTAGAGTATTTACTGTCATGTCTTGGATACGCGGTCGGCATAGGAAACATATGGAGGTTTCCTTATCTGTGCTACAAAAATGGCGGAGGTTGGTTGTAAAGTTTTGTTGTTGTGAATATTGTAATCAATTAAAGTGCAAACTTTCAATGTAGTGTAATCGTTACTTCCAGGAGCATTCCTAATTCCGTATTTTCTGACTCTGTTCCTATGCGGTATACCACTTGTGTATTTGGAGACAACGCTGGCACAGTTTTCTAGTGCAGGATGCATTTCGATTTTCAACATAAATCCTTTGTTGAAAGGTAAGAATATTTAATAACATATATTTATTAATATCTATAGTTGCATATAAAGTTCCAAAACTACAAATTGTTTCCATATGCACGATGAATTCACACGCTACCTACCTGAAAAATATGCTACCGACAATTCCATTATCTTTAAAGACAGCTAAAACAATTTCCCAGAACGAGTAGTGAACACGAAATTTACCCATACTGTTATGAAATATTCAAATTCAATAACAAACTAAACGTATTATTTACAGGTGCTGGCTATGCAGCAGTAGTTTTAAATATAGTAGCAACAGTATATTTCTCGTCTATTATGTCCTATCCAATATTATATATGTACCACTCATTTAGTTCGCCACTGCCTTGGGAGACTTGTGATAATTCGTGGAACACTGAAAAATGTACTGAGGTACTTTTTGTATTTAATTTAGCAGTTAATGCATGATAACAAAAATGACTGATAACATTTTTTTATCTCTACACTCTGTATGCAGACCAAGATGCAGACTCATGAATTTAAGAAAAAAACCATTTTAAACAAATAATCACTTTAAGCTTACAGGAAATTCAAGCATATTCACTTCTAATGGATCAATCACTACTCCAGAGGATGAATTCTTTCAGTAAGCAATTTAACTAGTTTTCTAAATTGATTTGATTATGATAATAATCATAAGTCATATTTATTAGGGCACCACTATTAGCATAGAGATTAATATTAATGATTTTAATAATAGTAAATTACTCAGTAACTTATTTGGAACTGTTCGAACACAACGAAGGTACTATAAC
Source organism: Scoparia ambigualis (assembly GCA_963921215.1). Lineage (NCBI taxonomy): Eukaryota > Metazoa > Arthropoda > Insecta > Lepidoptera > Crambidae > Scoparia > Scoparia ambigualis. Next base: position 28,662,546 of record OY992505.1, on the reverse strand, counting down.
ATTTACAATGAACAAACCACACCGCATAGTACATTTGTACCTACTGGTAGTAGGAAACCTAGAATTTCTAACTCTCAAGGCTAATGGTTTCCTCCCTTAGACAAAAGTAGCGGTTGAAACATCATTTACCCGTTTGCTTATTCCTATTCAAATGTTCTGATTACAGCATCAGGCTGTTAAAGATGTCTCCTAGTATCCATGAGATCGGTGGCATCGTGTGGCCTGTCTTTTGGTGCAACGTCATCTGCTGGGTCGTCGTGTACCTTTGCATATGTAATGGTGTCAAAAGCGTCGGAAAGGTACACAACACTTCGACACTTGGCACTTTGCCGCTGTCGATCAGAAACACTGACTGTTTCCATGAGAATGAGAGAACCCGAGCATTCGCAGAATTAATGCAATACTTATTTTCAGATAGTATACTTCACCGTATCCTTTCCGTACGTGATTTTGTTGATTCTATTTATACGTGGAGTGACTCTACCCGGCGCTTGGCAAGGCATCCTCTTCTTTATATGGCCGGATTGGGGACAACTGAAAAATCCAAAAGTAAGTTTGTCACGTCTCGCGTCACGTATGTAAATTAAACGTGATTAAATCCGTCAAAATATTTTATTTAAAGTTTTCGCCGGATTCTTTTGTTTTGCGACAGTGGTTTTCTTTTAATTATTTACCTAGATGGGTGGTTCTTGTTTGCAGGTGTGGGCGGATGCTGCTACACAGCTATTTTATTCCCTTGGACCTGGATGGGGTGGCTTGGTTAGCATGGCTAGCTTTAATAGATTTAATTATAAAAATTTGCGGTTAGTATCACGCGTTTGTCTTTTTCATCTCCTGCCTAAGTATACGCATTGTTTTATTTTCAGGTAAACTATAAAAAAGATCCAATGTCTAATGAAAATCATTATTTTATTATTTATGAATTAAAATTTGTAAAATTTCCAACATTAATAAATTAACTTATCATTTTAGCGAAGTGTATGTAGATCTGCAGATCAACTAATTATTATTACATACGGAACTCATTATGTCTTAAAACAAATAATTCACAATTTTATTGTTTGTGCAAATATAAATGTGTCATTGGAATTATTACTTTTTCTTAAGAGAAATTCACAAAAAACAGCTAACAGTGGTGTTTCTTTTAAAAACATTTATAATTCGAGTGACTTTTGATCGGGATCGAGATTTTTGCACAAAGAAATGTCATTAATTTGTTTACAAACATTCTTTATCGATTTTGGACGTAATAAATCATTGATCAATATGTCACTTAAACTTTTTAGTGTTGATTTACCCTAGTAAGTCTTTTCTTTTCTATACATCTAAATCTTATCGCCATTTAGCTCAGCTGTTGTAATACCAGACACAATTGAATTTCAATTGTTATCAAGCTCTAGGAGTCTTTGCCGCAGACGAGGGGCAAAGACTCCTAGAGCTATAAACTATAAACAACTGACAACTTTCAATACCAATGTTCCAGGTCTTCGATAATAATTCCGCTAGTTAACAGCGGGACCAGCATCTGGGCGGGGTTCGTCGTGTTCTCAGTACTGGGCTTCGCGGCCCAGCGCGCCGGGGTCCCGGTAGGGCAAGTGGCCACCGCTGGGCCTGGGCTCGCGTTCATCACGTACCCGGCGGCGGTGTCTTTGATGCCGGCACCCAACTTCTGGGCCCTGGCGTTCTTCGTTATGCTTTTCTTCCTCGGCATTGATTCTATGGTTAGTTACTGGCACACTGGTAGTTGCCTACAACGTGGTTGTTACGCAGTACAAACTCTTTTCTTCATTATAAACTGAAATAAAATTTTCTATTAGAAGTCAAAGGTTTTTAATTTTGCTCCTGTTCTTCTGCTGTTTAACTTGGTATTTAGTACCTACTAGTAATCTTTTAACACACTGCTTGTAACAAAATATAGAATAAAAACAGAAAGTGATTTTCAGTTTCGCTCTCAAATATTATATTATTAGCAATATATTATTGTAAACCGATTTAACAATAAAGTATAAATGCTCATAACAAAAATATTGTTTCAGTTTGTTACTATCGAATCCGTCATCGCAGGAGTATTGGACGAGTCGCCGAAATTGAGGAGCCACAAACGTCTCGTAACGTTCATCACATGCCTGATCACTTTCATAATTTCAATAGTATGCAACACAGAGGTATGTATCATAAACAAAAAAAATATTTCGTTTTTCTTTAAAATACAACAACAGATCACCTAACCGCCTCTGTGGTCTAGTGGCTAAGCCACCGGTTTCAGACCCAGAGGTCCCGGGTTCGATTCCCAGCGGGGGGTACATCTTTGTGTGTTCGGTTTAGTTGGTGGTAGGGCTGTTAAGTCCGCCTGGCTAGCTACCACCATCTTATCTAAGTCTGTCGCCATAACAACGATGTTTATAGCATTGTTGTGTTACGACAGTTTGAGATGAGACAGCCAGTTCCTCAGTGGTTGAGGATTCCGGGTGAAGCGCGCTTCAACCTTCGGCCTTATCGTCACTTACCATCAGGGCCCTGATTCTGTATCGCAATCTATAGATTCCACACCTAAACCTTACCGCGCACAAACGTCAAACGCATACACTTTTGGAAAGATATCGTAACTTTTTAAGGAATTGACGTGGTTTTGAAACAAGGAATCGTTACAGAATAAGGGCCCTGGTGAGATAAAGGCCAAGCGCTTACCCGATGCCGAATAAAAATAAATAAAAGAAAACTTAAGTATACACGGCATAAAAAGTTTTATCTCTTTTGCTTTAAAATAAAAATACACATTAAAGTACATATTTACTCTACATGGGATCCCTTAATTCCGTAATTGTTTGACATCGAGACATGCGATTTCGTGACATTCGTTTTGGCAACTTTCGATTTCACGTAGTGAACCCAAGCAAAAGAAATGTGTTACAATCGTGTAGATACTCGTAGATATAGGCTGTGGTATCTGCCTATTACCCCTGCAAATGAGCGTGATGTAAATGTATGTACAAATATTTTAATATTTTTAATTCCATTAGATTGAAGAGGCACTTCACCCCGAATTAGGGCTTCTAATCCCGCAGCCTGAATTCAATCTCGGTATTTGCGGGACTACGAATTTTTAATCCCGCGGGATCTCGGTATTTGCGGGATCCCGCATATCGAAAATATTCATATTTATATAAGGCAAATAAAACACTGAATTAATCAACTAACTCCACATTTATTTAAGTATTTCTATTAGTATGAGATCAATCAAATTACACCGTTTATTTATCACAAAAAAAACAATAAATTAATCACTAACTCCACATTTATTTATTACATATTACTATTAGTATGAGATCAATCAAATTGCACCGTTTATTCTTCACAAAAAATTAACAAATACTGAAAAAACAAAAAATCTATCTACTTCAAAAAATACACCAACAACATTTTAAAAATCATCAAGAAATAAAACACATTTTCAACTGAAAATTACATAGGTTACTTTAACTATTTAGTTTGTCAGCTTTCAATTTCAATTGAAAATGTTTGCGAAGGAAACACAACATATCTAAACAGTCGTCTGCCAAGCTACTGCGTATTTTAAGAGGCAATATAGCCAGCAACAGAAAATGTCCTTTCGGCTTTCACACTTGTCGGCGGTATTAGTTTAAAGCTTTATAATGTAAATGTAAGATATTTTCCCATTGACCCCCCAGATTCATAGAGAGTAATTTCTTTTTTTATAATGGACTCAAGTATATTAGCTCGAGATGGTGACAGGCAAAGTACATTACTTGCTGACGATATAGTTAACTCTAACTCCTGTTGCAATGTAAGATCAAGATCGGAACCCGATGATGGAACCTCTACATTGACGTTTCTTACTTGATCAGCCTCTTCGTCATCGTTACTCTCAGATGATTTTAAAAGGCTGAAGTTAATTCTCGTTACAATATCTTTAATATTTTCGAAATAAACTTTTCGGTGGAAGATGAAAAGTTTCATCGTCACACGACGCGTGGTAACTACGAGGATTTTGGAGATAAATCAGTAGTGCAGTCACATTTCTACGTAGTTGTAAAATACGTCGGCGCAAAGACAAAGCTAATTCTGAAGCTAACGCTTTTTTTCAGTCCCGCGGATCCCGCGCCCGTAATCCCGCATCACGCGGGATTGGAAAATGACGCGGGATCCCGCAATACCGAGATCTCGGTATTTCGGGATTTGAAGCCCTACCCCGAATCTCCAACGGAGAAGCTGGCAAGCGCTTTGCCACGTATAAAAATACTCGCTAGCTGCATACTTCCAAAATTTGAATATCGTCTTAAAGCACTTTTAAGTGAAACTTAGTGCGGTGGACTAAGCAAACACTTTGTGATAAACACTGTGAATCACTGTGCAAAATGTTATCTGTGTAATGCAAGTTGCAACATAGTTTTATAGGAATTACCCAGATGTGCAATCAGGAAACATATTTCCTGGGTGGTTTCAATAAGTAATTATGAGTCACAGCTTAACTAAAATTAAATTAAGGGCCTAAAACTTGAAATTATTTATAAACTTATTTACCGAAGATGTTTATAAATATAACGTAAAAATGTTTTTATGATAATTGTGTCCCTCTAAGAAAACGTTAACGAATGTGTATGCGTGGGGGATATTATTGCACAATTTGCACTCGATAAAAAAGTGTATAATTTCTCATTTGATGCATTTCTCATAGCCATATAGGTTAAAATGTGCGAAAGGACCATAGCCGCGGTAGGGTCCCATATTGGGTTGCATAAATTAAAGAGGCATATTTTAAGGCTGCACAACGTTTTTTGGCATTATTTTCGTTTCGCATAACGTTCATTCAGAATAAATCATTACGCATACTTTTTCCCCATAACTTCTTTTATAGTATTGATATATCAGCATCAAATGTTTATGCATAAATGTTTTTACAATAACGACTACTAATCGTAACATTTATTGGCAGTCATATAGAACATAATGTTAACATTTAGGGTTACCTATCTTAAATTCGAAATTTTTCTGTACGAATTATATTTGGCCGAAAACGTTTTGTAATTTTTGTTTTTCATAATTTTCTTTTTACATAAAACACAATTGACAAAGTTTTGAAATGCCTATTATCGATTGTTATTTTTTTCAAAATCTTTATGTTTTGAAATCCCACTCAACGTTTGGTCGAAGCTATTAATGCTAGATGATTCATTTTCCAGAAACACGTTTCCTATATTATAATATTACAACATTTCAAATATAGTAGGCCGGCCAAGCGCCAAAAAGTCGTCTCTAAACCGAATCTCGTATGTAAGTTTTGTAAATACCTACAACAGGTATGGATGTGTTCGGGGTGTCCTCCAGATACCGAAACTGCTTGTTGTATAGTTCTAAAGTGGTAGAGGGGGTAGCAGTGACGTCTTCTTCAATTGTGGCGCACCTATGCGGTTAATTTGCTTGTGCAAGGTGTCATTTGAAAGCGCATTAAATTTACTTTAATCACTTCATAGACATCTATAACGAAAACATGGTATTTACAAAAATATTTTGAATTAATTGAATTTTCGTTACCTACAATGAACTGTTTCTTCATTTTTCTCGGAAATGAGTAACTTTTTCTGAATAATATTGTCTTCTAAAACATGTAGAAATTTATGAGCTATCTACAAATATAAGGTTGATCAAAATACAACTTCAAACGACTGTGCTGTGTCCATTAATCTGGAGCGTGGAGCACTATCACGACGAGTCCAAGCGTGCGTGCGTGCGTCGTCGGGGGTTGTGCGGCGGGCCGCATAGTCACATAACAGTGTGTCAGCCAAGATCACATCACCTTTAGCGATACTCTCGTTCATACAGTCAACCATACAGGAATGAGCTGCCTAGGAAAGTTATTAATTAAAAAAAATGAATGTAAAAAAACAGGCCAATTTCGCGTGATACTTCTTCAGTAATTTTTTTTTTTAAATAACTAAATCTGAGAATTAGGAACGTAAGCCAAGTACAATCAATGCAAAGGGAACGGATCCCCCCTAGCATTATATTAAATGTATGGAAAGGGTTTCCGTTCACTCTGCAGATAACTGTACCGCCGTACACGCACAACTAAGACTGAGTAGCTGACGAATTCACAGATTCAACATAGCAAGTTTTCAGAGATCCAAGCTTTCATAGCCTATCGTATTTTGATGAAACTCTTATCTTGGAAACTATTCTCTCAGAACTGCAAAATGTTCCATACTTATTGCTTTTCATTCGGTGACCTTAAACTTCATGTACACATTAGTCAATGCAGTTGAAATGGTTCGTACGCACTAGGCTTGTCGTGAAGCGACATTTAAAAAAGAAAAGATGATAAGATTTGACAATATTTATAATAATAACAAAATTACAAAACAAAAAAAAGTCAAAGAAGAAGTGAATGAGAATGTGGTGAGTATGTAAAAGGTGATGGCGGATGATAATGTTAAGGTGAAGAGGCAGGTGCAGCTGACGTGGAGGCAGGCGAAGGTGTGGAGGCAAGCGCTGAACTTGGAAGGCGCCGTCAGGCGCAGGCAAGCGAAGGCAGGCAGGCGCCGACAGGCAGGCGCCGGTAGGCGCATGCAGGCGCAAGCAGGCGCAGGCAGGCAGGCGCCAGCAGGCGAATGCTGGCGAAGGTGCAGGCAGGCAGGCGCCACCAGGCGCAGGTAGGCGAAGGTGCAGGCAGACGGGCGAGACAGGTGCAGGCAGGCGTAGGCGCACACGATGACTGGAGGCTACAGCCTCCAATAGATAGATCTTGAGTAACGTTATAGAACGTTAAAGTGTACTTAAGAGCACAGACTAAAATAAACAAAAAAAAACAAAAAGAAACAAAAAGGTTAATGAGTTAATGGAATGAAAATGTGAATGTGATTAAAACATATATGCCATATTAAATTTGGAAGATGGTGAAGGAGAAGTTAACATTGAGCGGAATGTCCATATCTGCCAGTCGAACAAATAGAGTCTCCAAAACTGTACACAAAGATAAAGTTTAGTAACAAATTTAAAGATAAAGATTATAAAGATATAAAAAGATAGAGATATAGAAAAAGAAAATTAAAAAGATTAAAAAAAAATACCTTTGTATAAACTGAAAATAAAAATATTAAATGAAAAGTGTTCAGTAGGTATGTGTAAAGTAGAGTAGGATTAGTATGTAGTATGAGTAGACTTTAGTATCACTAGACAAAGTGTTGTTTTAGAATTTTGAGAAAAAATCAGGGACCGGAAAACCCCTTTTTTTGATTAAGCCGATTTTTAGGGAAACCCAATCAAAAGGTTACCGAACGATAGGGTTTCCCTATTGATAGGGTCGTCTTTTTTAGCGGAAACTTTTTTGAATAGGGTTTACTGCTTCCAATGCACTTACCAAATCAAATAGGGTATCAGTAACTGTAATTTTAAGCGCTTACGAACTAATAAGGTTACCCTCTCCTATCTCGTTTTCGCGCACGGGGCGGCGGCGTCTGTAGCCGCGGCAGCGGGCTGCGGCGCGGCGGACTGCAGTGTTTTTACAAGCTTTTATTTGACTTCTCCTGTGTTAGTGTAGGACAAATCTTGCAACTGAATTTAAGACCAGTTCTCCTCACCTGATTGAGCTGAAATTTGGTATACTTATGTAAGTACGATGACAATGCAATGTTATGGTATCATTGAGCTGGTTTGATGATGGAGTCTGGAGGTGGTCATAGGAACTCCTAAACGAAACGGCAGAATCGCATCGAGTTTGGATTCGTTGGATTTGTCTTTTTGAGCACTTTAGTGCTAGATGATGTCTAGGGTCCTGATGATGGAGTCGGGAGGTGGCTATAGGAACTCCTAAACGAAACGGCGGAAACTCATCGAGCTTGGGTTCGTTGGATTTGTCTTTTCGAGCACTTTAGTGCTAGATGATGTCCAGGGTCCTGATAATGGAGTCGAGAGGTGGCCAAAGTAACTCCTAAACGAAACGGCGGAAACTAATCGAGTTTGGGTTCGTTGGGGTTGTCTTCTCGAGCACTTTATTGCTAGATGACTCCTAAATCCAATACTAAAAAGTAAAAAATATATTAAAATTAAAAAACCTTTTTAAAAAACAAGCTTTTAGATGCGCTAACAAGAAAATAATGAACTTTTACTATCAACTTATAACGTCTCGTTACACAATTTATATGATATAAAAGGTTGTCGCTAGATTTACTTGTTTAAATAAAAAAGTAAATTAAATAACTTGATGTGTGATTGATTAAAATTTTCAATCTAAGTATAGTTAAATACGAGTACTTACATAATCTCGCGACAACCTTTAATCATATAAATTGTGTAACGATGTTATAAGTTGATAGTAAAGTTTATTTTTTGTTCTTATAAGCGCATTTAAAAGCTTGTTTTATTATTATTATTACAAGCTTTTATTTAGTTTCATCTGTCCGTTTGTCATCAAATCTTGCAAATTAAATTTGATCTACTTCCCGGCTACCGATTAAGCTGAAATTTTGCATACATGTGTAAATCGCGTGACAATGCAATATTATGTAAACATAGTGCTGATCTGATGATGGACCTGGAAGGTGGCCATAGGAACTTTGCATGAAACGACACAACCTCATTGAGTTTGAGCTCGTTTGAATCGTCTTGACGAGTAATTTGTCTTTCAATGGTAACCAGGATCTGATGATGGAGCTGGAAGGTGGTCATTGGAACTCAGTAAAGAAACGACGCAACCTCATCGAGTCTCGACTCGTTTGATTCGTCTTGACGAGTACTTGATGATGATGGTGCTAGATGATCAGGGCTTAGAACCGATACCGAAAATACAGGTATTATATCGGTAAGTACCGGTATTTTCCATTTCGGTTCCTTGATACCGATTCTTTCCTGTATCTATCTGCGACGTTGCCATATTGTGCACAAACGCAGCGCTCGCAGTCGCAACGCAACTAAGAGTTCATTAGAATCTCGCGAACGAGAACAGGTGTGACGTATTATTTGGAAAATTTATCCTACTAATATTATAAACACGAAAGTTTGTAAGTATGGATGAATGTTTGTTACTCTTTCTCGTAAAAACTACTGAACGGATTTGGACGAAATTCGGCAAACAAATAGTTTATTACCTGGATTAACACATAGGATATTTTTTATCCCGACATTCCCACGGGAACGGAAACCACGCGAGTGACCGCGAGCGGCCGCTTGTATTATATAAAAACGATGGGGCGACAAAAAACAAGTTTAGTAACGTGTTTAACTATCCTACTTATATTATAAACGCAAAAGTTTGTAAGTATGGATGGATGTTTGTTACTCTTTCACGTAAAAACTACAGAACGGATTTGGACGAAATTCGGCAAACAGATAGTTTATTACCTGGATTAACACATAGGATACTTTTTATCCCGATATTCCCACGGGAACGGGAACTACGCGAGTGAAACCGCGAGCGGCCGCTTGTATTATATTAAAACGATGGGGCGACAAAAAACAAGTTTAGTAACGTGTTTAACTATCCTACTAATATTATAAACGCAAAAGTTTGTAAGTATGGATGGATGTTTGTTACTCTTTCACGTAAAAACTACTGAATGGATTTGGATGAAATTCGGCAAACAGATAGTTTGTAACCTGGATTAACACATAGGATACTTTTTATCCCGATATTCCCACGGGAACGGGAACGACGCGAGTAAAACCGCGAGCGGCCGCTTGTATTATATAAAAACGATGGGGCGACAAAAAACAAGTTTAGTAACGTGTTTAACTATCCTACAAATAATTTAAACGCAAAAGTTTGTAGGTATGGGATGGATGTTTGTTACTCTTTCACGTAAAAACTACTGAATAGATTTGAATGAAATTCGGCAAACAGATAGTTTGTAACCTGGATTAACACATAGAATATTTTTTATCCCGATATTCCTACGGGAACGGGAACCACGCGAGTGAAACCGCGAGCGACCGCTTGTATTATACAGGGCGTCCCAAGGATATGCCACATGGAAGGAAAGTACCTTGAATATTGTAGATGGAACATTTTACTGAAAGAAGACATTATTTGAATTTAAAAACAATTTAAACTGCATTGCAGTTATTTAAATAATTACATGGTTGAACCGGAAATCGAACCCTTTACATGAAAAAAATAATCATTCTGTAGCTTTATCATACCGGTCGAACGCTTCATGAAAAGGATTATTTTTTGCCTTAGATTAAAACAAATCTAATATTTTTGCTAAATAACATTGTGTCACAAATAAAAGGAAGACCATGAATTTTAACATTTGATGTGAAATTTTGTTTAGAAAAATGAAAAGCTGACATTGCCGTAAGGACATACAACTGACATTATCATAAGTACCTATTACTAATAAATGTACCCACTTGAGAAGTAACCAGTACGAACGTGTCCACGAGCTAGAGGTAGAAGTAGAACTTAGAAGTATTATTCTAAATATCCACCCAAACAAGATCAAAAAATCTACAGAAAGCGAAATAATTAAAAGAGTGCGACTTTGTACAGGAACACTGTGACTTTCAACAGGAAGGGACACATTTTGAGCATTTGATAAATTGATTAATTTTGTATTAAAAATGTTAAAATTCATGGTCTTCCTTTTATTTGTTACACTATGTTATTTAGCAAAAAATAATCCTTATGATGAAGCCTTTCGATCGGTATGATAAAGCTACAAGGTGATTATTTTTCTCATGTAACGGGTTCGATTCCCGGTTCAACCATGTAATTATTTAAATATCTATGAATGAAATTTAATTTTTTTTTTAAATTCAAATAATTTCTTCTTTCAGTTAAATGTTCGATCTACAATTTTCAAGGTACTTTCCCTCCATGTGGCATATCCATGGGACGCCCTGTATAAAAACGATGGGGCGAAAAAAAATAAGTTTAGTAACGTGTTTAACTACTTACAATTAAGTGAAGTTAGCGAAAAAAGTCAAAATGCGGTCCCGGTTTCACAAACGGAATGCATAAAAAATACACTCTAATTTTTTTTTCACAAACTGTTGAAAAACATTGCATTGGCAAAAAGAGATAGATAAATTTCCAAAAAAATTATGAAAAAATTGTTTTTTAATATGGAGAAATAGTTGATTTTAATATGGAGCCAACACTTAAACTTTTATAAAAAAGCGAATATCTCGAAACCGGTGCGTTGTATCTAAAATCGTAACGAAATTTCGGCCACCCAGTAACGTCCCGCAAAAACCTGAACGGTATCCGATGGATACTTATAAAAAAACAATTCAAACTTAAGGAAAAAAAAATCTAATTTTTTTATGAAGCTAGATTTCTATTGTCTTATAAAAAAATAAACTCAAAATTCAAGACAATCGCTACGCTGCGTTTCTTTCCAACCAATCACAAAATGATTAAAAGGCAACTTTTTATAAAATCGCAAATATCTCGAAAACGGTGCGTCGTAACTGAAATGTAAAGAAATTTTGTTCCTCCTGTAGAAGCTCGCAGGAACCTGAGCGGTATCTGATGCACTAATCAAATTTTTTTTGAAGTTTTTAAAGGAAAAAAAAATCAAAAAAATATTCAAATTTTTGGGTCCGGGTGTCGCAAACGGGGTGCCTAAAAAATACACAATTTTTTTTTTCACAGACTGACGATAACATTTCTTTCAAAAAGAGAGAAAAATTCCAAGAAAAAGTTTAAAATAAATGTAAAAAAACACAAAAAAAATTCAGTTGATTTTTATTTATGGAGCCGACACTTATAAAAAAATAAGGTAACTTATAAAACGCGAATATCTCGAAAACCGTGCGTCGTAGTAGCTAAAATCTAACGAAATTTTGGCCCGCCTGTAACACCCCGCAGGGACCTGAGCGGTAACCGATGTATATACAAATAAAAATTAAACTTCTTTTTGAGGAAAGAATAATAATAATATTCTAATTTGTATATGGATCTAGACTTCGGTTGCTAATTAAAAAAAATTACTTCGAAATTCATCGCGATTGTCTTTAATTTCTAACCACTAACACGTCCAAAGCGCGACAATCGCTAACCTAGTACAAAAAAATGTAAGGTTTTTGTAAAATCGCGAATATCTCGAAAACGGTGCATTTTTCTAACCTATCACAACCATATAAAATAATCCCTCCGGCGCCAGGGGTCTACTTCTCAAACAGTCTATTTCTCATTTTGACTACTTTTCGTGGAGACAACTTCGCAAATCGCCTACTTATCAAACAGTCTATTTCGCATTCCGCCTACTCTCAAAGAGACCACTTCGCAAACTACCTACTTGTCAAAGAACGAACAAAGTACTGATAAATAGAAAATTATTCATTACGTTTTGTATTATATTATTTTTATTAACCAAACAAACTTAAAATGAAATTAAACTTAAATTGTAATGTAATAACAAAGAAAAACTTAAAAACACTAATTAAATTTTAATCGCATATAAACAGTTTTTTGTAAATATTCTATAATTGTTATTTCGTTAGCTTCTAATTGGCACACGTGTTTTTCTAATTTTTGATCAAATTGTATATGCAAACATCTTTGAATTTGAAAATTGAAATGTTTTCCCTCTTTGCGCAGTTTATGAACAAATGAGAAGAAAGTTGGCTTTTTAGGTATCCTGGCATTGAGACGCCTATGCCAACCTTCTAGAACATTTGTTGTACGATGCAATTGGTGTGCACAACTCAGGATCTCCGCAGAAACTTTTCTCAGCCACTGGGATTCAAAGTAAATTTTGAACTCCATAATCGGATTAGTAAGCTCTGGGACATTATTCAAAATAACCCTCCACCCTTCTTTGATTAAATGTGACGGCAATAAAGGCAAGTGTGTGGTCCATCTTACCATTTTTCGTCCACCATGGCCTTGTATTTTTAATTGCTTATACTTTCTCCAAATGGCTTTTTGAAAATGATAGTAGCATCCTGTTACCTTACATTGTGGATAAACAGTCTGCACAGCGTTTATAACCGCACTTTCATAATCACATTTAAAATCTGTCATCTCAACCTTTAATTTTTCTTTTAGGATCTCAAAAAAGCGTGTATATGTTATTTCACTTTTGTTAGGTAACATCGCATAAATAATTGGTTTCACGTTAACACTTTCAATCGTGGAACCCAAATCAAAATGGATAGTGTATAATTGATAGAACGGTGACGGTACACAACGGAACGTGCCATCACCATAAAACCTGCCAGGTTTTCCCTTTATATGTTTTTTCGCCAAGGGTGTAGAGAAAACTAATTTTTTTTCTATATCACCGTCTTCACAAATTAAAAATTTCTTCGCCAAACCGCTAGGAACGTAAACTTCCTGGATGTTTGAAAATATTAAACGATCGGTATTTAGAAATTTTTTTCTGGCTCTATATAACGTATCTTTTACTGACAAAAATGATGGAACACAGCAATCAAGTTTTAAATGTTCAATGTTACCTTCATAAATTTTTTGGATTGGATCAAAATTAACACAGACATCACTTTTTGTTTTTTCTATAGCCAATAGAATTCTGTTTCTGTTTAGATCGGGAAAACACGTATGAGGGTTCTTGTCGCTTGATCTGAGGACTTTAGTTTTGGATTGGTCTAATGTAATGGTACTACTGCAGCAACTACGATTGGCACAGCGCCACAGTGTACTGCCAGACTTGTTTGTTTTTTCAAAATTGTACCTGTAGCCTTCTTGTAACAAGGAAAGACGACCGACTTGGTTCTTAGTAAATTGCAAATCCATTACGTAAACAGTAAAAATACTATTCCCTTTTATTAAACTAACGCACTGAATACACAATGACATTGATATGACATTATTTCATCTTATTTGTCATTAAAGGAAAATAAATGAAGGATATATCAAAAATAAAGTGGCCAGTAATTTCCTCTAGCAAGGAGGTAACGAATGTGCATTCTATTGCTATTATGTTATTAACTGTCCGAAGATGACATTAAAGAAAAAAGTAGAAGTAGTTCAATTGAAAAGTAGGCGGAATGCGAAACAGGCTGTTTGCTAAGTAGGCAGTTAGCGAAGTAGTCAAACAGAGAAGTGGGTAATGATGCGAAATAGACTGTTTGAGAAGTAGACCCCTGGCGCCGGAGGGAAAATAATCAACTGATAACCAGGGTTTGATGATGGAGCTGGAAGGTGGCCATAGGAACTCAGTAAATAAGCGACACAACCGCCGTTTTTGATGGGTGGTGAAAGTGAGACTGGTGAGTGGTGGTAGTTTGGTGGACGTGAATATGCGACCCCATCTTTGGGAAACAAAGTTCGTTAAAAGTTTAAAATAAAATTCAAAGATAATTTTTTTAAGCGAGTTAATCCGTAAAAAAGTGTTACATTTCAATGTGTAGTGCTCTCTAAAAACCTCAGAAAACAATATAATTTTTTTTTTAAAAAACAAGCTTTTACTATGTTTTTGTTATTAAAAATAACTAAAAATTTGAAAATAATAATTTAAACCTGATAAGAAAAATATCATTTTATTAGGTATCAACATTGCAACCTTTAACGAAAATTAACCATATTTGTCTTCGTCACAATAATCCCATATCGTGAGTCGGTACATAGTAGTACATACCTAATAGACATTTATATTAAACTCTAGCCGTCTCATTAATAAAAATGGCCTACACCTGTCTCAACCCGAACTTACGCTTAGACTAGTTAAATCCAGATTAGGCTAGTACTTATTCCGTCTTATAATAAACGTTGAGTAAGGTTACTCCAAGTCCACCAAACCTCCAGTTCACCACTCATCAAAAACGGTCTACCCATTACCTAAGACGAATTGAACTCGACGCGGTTATGTCGCTTAATTACTGAGTTCCTATGCACATGGCCACCTTCCAGCTCCATCATCAGACCCTGGTTGCCATCTAGCACCAAAGTACTCGTCAAGACGAGTCAAACGAGCTCATACTCGATGGGGTTGCGTCGTTTCTTTACCGAGTTCCTAGGACCACCTTTTAGTTCCATCATCAGATCATGCCCTGGTAACCATCTAAAAACAAAGTACCTACTCGTCAAGACGAATGAAACAAGCCGAAGCTCGATGGGGCTGCGTCGTTTCATTACAGAGTTCCTATGACCACCTTCCAGCTCCATCATTAGACCCTGGTTACCATTGAAAGACTAAACTACTAAAACTACTCCTCAATACGATTCAAACGAGCCCATACTCGATGAGGTTGTGTTGTTTCATTGCTAAGTTCCTATATCCTGGCCACCTTCCAACTCCATCATCAGATCAGCACCCTGTCATCATAATATTGCATTGTCACGCGATTTACACATGTATGCAAAAATTCAGCTCAATCAGTAACCGGGAAGTGGATCAAAATTGAGTTGCAAAATTCCACCCGAACAAAAGACATGCATACCTACATACATTGCAAGTTAAATAAAAGCTTGTAAAAAACTAACAAGCTGCATGCACCGCGCGCGATTGCACGCAGCGATATTTTGCAGCACGCTCGCCGCGGGGAGCCTCTGTTGAAAGCAACACACGTAAACTATATACAACAATACGTCTAATGCGTTGCGCTTAGAAGCTTGAATTGCTTGTGCACGTTAAAACCCTTTTTATAGGGTTAGCCTCAATAGGGTTTTTGGATACGGTTAGTGCTTACCCTAATTAACTGTATCAATTTGGTAACCCTTTCTATGCAGTAAGTCGACGAAATGCTTACCGTATTGATAGGGTTAGTGAAAACAAGTCTATGAATTACCCTATCAAAAACCCCATAAATGGTAAGCGGTTCCGGTCCTTGGAAAAAATGCGTAGCTGGTGAAGTGAAAGAAAGTAAAAACAAAAAAGAATATCTCTAGGGAGTGGGTAAAAAGAAAGAAGAGAGTTAGATCCTAAAAGCTAGTTGGGCGCCAAAATGTCGTGAAGCGACATTTAAAAAAGAAAAGATGATAAGATTTGACAATATTTATAATAATAACAAAATTACAAAACAAAAAAAAGTGAAAGAAGAAGTGAATGAGAATGTGGTGAGTGCAGGTGCAGCTGACATGGAGGCAGGCGAAGGTGTGGAGGCAAGCGCTGAACTTGGCAGGCGCCGTCAGGCACAGGCAAGCGAAGGCAGGCAGGCGCCGACAGGCAGGCGCCGGTAGGCGCAGGCAGGCGCAAGCAGGCGCAGGCAGGCAGGCGCCAGCAGGCGCAGGCTGGCGAAGGTGCAGGCTGGCAGGCGCCACCAGGCGCAGGTAGGCGAAGGTGCAGGCAGACAGGCGAGACAGGCGCAGGCAAGCGTAGGCGCACACGATGACTGATGCAAGCAAGCATGAAGCATTTAAGCAAGCAAGCATGGAGCATGCAAGCAAGCTCCAGGGGGCAAGCAAGTATGCAGAATTTAAACAAGCATACAGTATTCAAGCAAGCATACAGCATGCAAGCACGCATGCAGCATGCAAACATGCATGCAATATGCAAGCAAGCAAGCAAGCAAGCATGGAGCGTGCAAGCAAGCTGCAACAGGCAAGCAAGCATGCAGCATGCAAGCAAGCATGCAGCAAGCAACCATCATGCATCATGCAAGCAAGCATGCAGCAAGCGTGCAGCAAGCATGCAGTAGGCATGGTTTCTGTCACGGCTCCGGCGGTCCCACGCGAGCTTATCGTCCCAGATGGGTTTCGCTCACCACCGCAGCTTCGGCTTGCTGGCCTACGGCGGCGAGCGTTAAACCCACCTGCTCCTCGGCTCTTGGACCGCCTCACCCCTCCGCGCCTACGCGAGCTTAAATTACACTCTAGCGTAGGGCAGACAAGACTACGTGGAGTCGGTTTTGCCGCGATTCGTTTCTGTCACTGACTTTTGTAGCACAACCTTACCGAAAACACAAAGAAAGTATTAACTTTTTAAAACATTTTACTTTATTTACCTAATAATTGAATATTTGAAAAACAAAAAAAAAACAAATCTGGTTAAGTATGATATTTTAGAGAAAAAGTTACTTCAAATTTTAAAACAACGCTGCCCTTCGCGATTCTCTTAAATTTGTAACCTATCACGTGACCTACAGGAGTAGGGCAGCTAGTATTTCTGTTGTCTAATAAAAGAAATAACCTCGAAATTCCTTACAATCGCTACGCTGCGCTTCATATATTATGCGTTTCGTATTTTATGAAAAATTCAATTTAGACGGATAGCAATTATGCTATTTACATTTATGCTGATTAAAATTATGATAAAGACAATTATAGTAAGTTAAAATTATGCCATTATGGGTTTATAACACTCTGCTTATCGTGATTTATGCGAAAATACTTTATACTGAAACTGTGATGCCAAACTACATTATGACAAAAGAGATTATGCGACCGCAATGGCTCCCGCCGCGTTATCAGCTCGTATTAAATCGATTTAAAAAAAACAAAATAATTCTTATTCACACTTTGAGCTCTCCTTAGATAACCTTAGTTGAGTTCCCTTGATACAACCCTGGCCCTTGAATACAAGAGTAGTTTGCGTGACGACACCAACTTGTAAAATCCGTCTAAATAAGTCGATAACAACGGCTCACAATTTGTCATCCGTTTCCTAGGATGGATGATAAGTGAAGCTATTGAAATTAAAAAACATCGAAATTTCAATAGAGAGGACGGTTGGAATTTACCACCTGCCTGAGACCCCATCATACAGGTCATCAAATCCCAGCCCCAACAGCAATATATTGCCAGACCTAAAAATATTGTTAGCTCGTATTGTGAAAACCTGAACGCACCCGGTTAAATATAAAAATGATTCACGATAGGCAAAATAACTTCTAACTATGAGACGACCAACACCTCAGTCTGCCTGTGACCACGGACCCTATAAAGGGTTCGAAACGTCAGGATAATATAAAAAACTATGAAAATAGTAAATTAAACGCAAGTTAGTCTGTAAAAAAGTATTTCATTTCAATCCGTTGCATAATTAAAACCTTATTACTCAAACTGGGGAAAAATAAACAACTGATTTAATACTATGGGCAGAGTGGATAGAATCTGCAGATATTTTCAGATATCTTCAGAGAGGGTTATGATTTCGACTATTTAAAATTTGCTAAAAAAAATCATCATGCAGCTTTACGATGAACCGATCTTCATGAGATCTAGTAAAATTATAAAGAGGATAATAGATTACATACTATGAAAAGTTCATCATTCATGGTTTGAAATTGTACCTGAGGTCCAATAAAGACACAATGATATACAATAATAACTTCCATAACCTAATAAATTCTTCGTATAAACTTTCTACCCAATAATCTTGTTATACCTAGTTTATTTCTACGTGACACAGACTGTGTTACCTTTACCTTGACGCATGTCGCCGAGTGTCTAGACAGGTAAATCTAGAATCTAGGCAATAAGCTGGTAACCACAAACTTCACGGTTCTAGAACACGAAAACATTAAAATGCGACACGATTTCTGATGTGTTGTGCAAGCCGGGCGCAAAGTACGATTTCTGTGAGGCCGTCCAGCAACGAACAGACAAAAAAATCTATAAAGTGTTAGTAGGGTTAAACGTCCAGCAACGGACTGACAAAAAAAAATCTATAAAGTGTTAGTAGGGTATCTGTATCAAATATAGGAACACTTTAACCCTACTAACACTTTATAGATTTTTTACCTGTTTTTGATACAGGTACACTTTAACTCTACTGACACTTTATCGATTTTTTTTGTCAGTCCGTTGCTGGACAGCCTCACAGGAATCGTACATTGTATTTGTCCAAAAACTTTAAGCAAAACTGTGTAATTGTCCCATAAAACGTCAGAGTGTACGACTATTATATTTACTTTCAGATTAGCTATGTGTGTAATGAAGACAAATACATAAAGTTGCTTAAAAAAATTTTGTTGCTTTAGTTTTCGTCCTGTAACGGAAGCATATACTATTTATTATGTTTCCTTTACAATATTATAAATAAATAAGTTATTATAGTCCACATTGCATGCCGTGGCAACCTGTAACTATGATGACACTTAGCTTTAAGTTCATGTTTGTTTCTAAAATGTTCGCTTGTGTGTTTGTCTTGTTGGTTGTCCTAATAAACAAATAAAATAAAATTAAAATGAAATTTTAATTGAAATATAGATTAAGTGAATGATCGTCATCATCAGGCTATAAATGTCCGACCACGTGGCACAGACCTCCCACATGGCCAATAGCACGTAGGAAAATTGGGCCATAACGTATTTATAAAATAATTCGTAATATAATAATTGAGCACTCTCTTTTATAAGTAATCGTGCTGCTCTATGTTCCCCGAACAAATGTATATAATACTTGTTGAACTAATTATGGCGTCATTAATAAAACCACAAACAACCAATCCGCATTAGATCGGCCTGTTCTCCTAATGTGTTTCTGAATGCATTCTTTACACATGTGAAAGACCTTTATAGTCTTCTAATCTTTGATGGGTTCTAATAGACATTTACAACAAACACCATCTGTTCCAGGGTGGTCTCCACGTGATTGGTCTCCTGGACACGCACGTGGCCATCGCCTGCGTTCCCGTAGTGTGTTTGTTGGAAATCATAGCAGCGCTCTACGTCTATGGCCCGAGGAGGCTCAGTCACGACGTGTTGTTTATGACGGGGGAACCCCTCAATCGCTTGTGGATATGGCAGTGGAAGTATGTCCTCCCCGTTATACTGGTGGTGAGGATTTATTTTTAACCGTACACATAATACATACATTCTATACACATAACAAAAACATACTTTTTTTAAATTTGTTTTATTAAAACACTTTTTAGTGCTTGTTACTTTTGCCTGTAATTGTCTATATGGCAACGCATATGTTATTCATAATTATAAAAAGATGTATGCAGTTGCATTACTATATTCAAATCTTACAATAAAGATGTGTGTGACATCTTTAGTTTTAGATAATACGTTTCTTTATAAAATTATCAATCATAAGTTAATATGCCCTGACCTTTATGCAATCAACCTGACTGTACCCCGCAAATACTGCTTTTGGAGTCCTCATTGATTAGTCTCTGACGTGGTATATTATACGGCCTCCGTGGTCGAGTGATTAGCACGCTGGTTCTGGCGTCGTCGCGCCATCTCTGAGGTCCCGGGTTGAATTCCCGTTCGGGTCAATTTAGAAAGAACTTTGTTTAAAATTGATTTCGAGCCTGGGTGTTTTTCTATGTTTATGTATATTCATCCGTTATCTAGTTTAACCATGTTAACAGATCTTGGGCTAGATAATTGGTGTAAGCGTAGAAAGTTATTTATTTGTTTATTACTACCGGATCCTCGCGGTTTTACCCGCGTGGTACCATACCCGTTCCCGTGGGAATATCGGGATAAAATATAGCCTATGTCACTTGGGAAGAATGTAGCATTCTAATGGTCTAAGAATTTTCTATATCGGTCCAGTAGTTTAGAAGCCTATTCAATTCAAACAAACAATCAAACAAATCTTTCCTTTTTATAATATTATTAGTATGTACGTTTTTTCAAACATCCAGGTGATCACGTGTTACACGATGCGGGAGGCGTCCGGCGTGGCGGGCTGGTGCGTCGCGCTCTCCTCAGTATTCTGCATCCCTGTGTACGCGGTCGCAGCCATCTATAAATCTGAAGGGACATTTTTGAATGTAAGTTACTAAAACTATTTCTATTCATTCAGAGGACGTCCACTGCTGGACAAAGGCCTCCTCCAAGGATCTCCCCCGCAACCCGGTGTTATGCTGCTCGCATCTGGTGGCAACGCTCAAAGTTTACCAGATCCTCGGGCTACCTTAGAGGCCTGCCCACTCTGCGTCTTCCGGTGCGCGGTCGCCACTCAAGAACCGTTCTGCCCCAACGGCCATCGGTTCTACAGGCGATGTGTCCGTTATTTATATTACTATACTATAAAGCTCCACTCAATCTGGTCATGATCAACCTATAATCGAGCCACTGCTGGGTGCAAACCTTCCCACATGCAGAGACTGGGTCATATCATAACCCACCATCCTGGTACAATGCGGTTTAGTAGGCAGTTGAATCTGGTAAACCATTTGAATCCTTGAAAGTTGTAGCAATTTTAATTGTGGTGGTTGCCGTTATCTAGCGAAGTTTTCTCAGGTTATTTGCCCTTGTTATTCCTCATTTCACGAGCACAAAATTTAACGTCCCTTATAAAAGCATGGATATAATCTATTTAGGATGGTACCCGCTCGTATCTGATCTGTATAGCTCCCGCTGGGAAACTTACTAACCGAATCAAGTTATCTCGGGTTCCTCCTATTTTAAAGCTACATTAATTTATTTTAATCACATTTCCAGCGTATTCGCGCAACCTGTAAACCGAACAAGCAGTGGGGGCCGGCGGACGTCGACACCCGCCGCAGATGGGTGGCCGCCGCGCAGGAAAGCAACATGGCAATGTTCCTCAATGAGCTCGACAATTTTAAATAAAAAATAATAATATGAATTATGTTTTATTCATTTAATGTATGTATGCCACTTGTCTGCATCGCTTCAAACGCGCGTTAGCATTGGTATAATCGCAAGTATTAAGGCTGATTTCACAGTCACGCGTTTGATCTGCGCCGGCCACACGCGCGCGGTTACAAATTGTAACCTTGCGCGATCTTGCTCGCTAAGTAACTTTCGAATTGCCGGGTCACTAGACGATTAAAAAACATCTCGAGCTCTACCATGCTTTAGTAGGCATGTAAAGCCGTTGGTCCCGGTTGCTGTCGTTATACAGCAGTTGCCTACCAACCCGCATTGGGCCAGCTTGATGGGTTATGGTAGCATTTTCCCCATATGCTGCTGGCCATGTGGGAAACCCTGTGCAGTGGGACGTTTATAGGCTCAGGGCGTTTATAGGCTGATGATGATGATGATGAAGATCGCAAACAGCACGTCTTCCGCCATCGAGCTCCTCGACCCTCGACACAATTCACTCATTAAAAATGTCCATTATAATTTTTTACCATACCATAGAGAAAGTAACATACAAAAATTTTTATTCCTATTGGTACAATTCTGAAACTTGTCTAAAACTTCAATGTCATCTTGACATTGTTTACAGGCCTCTAAATTCAAGCACGCTTATTTAGATTAAATTCCAATAATTACATTGGAATACAAAATTTTAGTAAAAGAAACCAATGTAAGGACTATAACAACAAAATTTAACTTTATAAAGTGGCACATCCACATCAAAATTTCGTTGAGTTTGTTGTAGGAAAAATTTAATTATCCAAATTCAAAATGGGTAGTGATAAACCAGATGACACACAGGATAAAAGAGTCAAAATCAATGTGAGTATTTTTACCGCTAAAGCTCGCTACCTCTCGAGACGTAATACGGTTTACCAATATGTTACCGTTACCGCCTCTTTGACCTAGAGGTTAAGACTACCGGTCACTGTCCCAGAGGTGTTGAGTTCGATACCCAGCGGGAGGTAGGTACATGTTTGTACTCTGTTTGGTTGGTGGTCGGGCTAAGCTAAGGCTAAGCCATAACATCGATGTTAGTAGCATTGCCTTCAAATTATTGTTAAGTAAAAATATTGTTTTTTTTTTCTCAGTAGGTAAGTAAAGTTATGTCATTTCTTTAGGAAAAAATTAAGTTCCACCACCGCAACCACATTGTTTTGTTCCGACTGAGATAAGATCACCAGTTTATTCAGCAGTTGAAGAATCCGGGTTAAGTCCGCTTCCACCATACAGGCCAAGTGCTTAAATTCAAATTCAAATTCAAATTCAAATTCAAATTCAAAATATATTTATTCAATAAACTCAATTAATAAGTACTTTGAATCGTCCAAATCTTGTTTGTAGACAACAATGTAGTTGAATACAAAAAAGAGAATTATTGTTGATCCAAAATTAAAGAAGGCGGAATTTTTTGAAAAATCCACAGCAAGACTATCAAAATAAATTAAGCAGCATTGGTCTAATAGTTCATATGCGTTGGTTTAAGACAGCGTATCACTTTATCGACCTTCGTCAATTCGATAGAAACAAGTCGCTAAATCTTTTGAAATAACTAGTATTATCTTAATGGGGGCTGCCGAGGTAATAAATACCCATCATCGTCGACCCGGGACGTTTTGTTCAAAAATAAGTAGTAAGTACCCGCAATTTTTTTTTCAATGTGTACAAGGTGGAAGGTGAAGATGAGACGGCGGAAGGTGAATCGGGCCGCAAGAAGATGAAGCGCTTCCAGCTGCCCAACGTGCCGCGCTGGTGGCAGGCCAAGATCATACAATATGCGTGAGTTGACAGTTACATTCATACATACTTACACATAGAATAATAACGTATAGAACGATAGTCTCATATTAGAAAACTGTCATGGCGTGAGGCAAGTAAAAAATCGATGTAGGAGTTAGTTACGCGTACTATCTCGGCGACACGGACACGAGTGTACAATTAATGTTGCTAGAGGAATCAGATTTGCCCCAAAAGTAAGGAAATTGGAACTGATGATAGATAGATAAGTTTAGATTATTAGTACTGACTCGGGCCGTGTTCTCGCGTGCGTTATTATTCTAAGTACTTACAATAATAACGACTATTACCCCCGAAGGGTTAGTCAAAGACCAGGCAATGAGGACCGCAAAAGGGATGTTTCGCAGTTTGTCTGGTTCGCAATTTGTCTGGCAGACAAATATATAATAAAAATTTGCAGTGCGTCTGGACAAAAGATGCAGTGATTCTATAGTAAATAAAGTAAAGAATTATCTTGTACTGGCTAAAAAAAGAGCATGCATTTTAACAATTCGCGGGCATCTGCCGGACAAACATATTAAAAATTCGCGCTTCGTCTTCCAAACGAAATGATAATCTTAAAAAGGATCCAGACGTATTATAGAATACAGACAAATTGCGAACCAGACAAACTGCGAAACACGCCGCAAAAGCAGTCCTCTAACATAGTCCACTTTTCACCAAATAGCGACTGCACATGTGCTCAGCGTGGCAGGTGGTGAGCCCATCGCCCCTCTATGCTGTTGGAGGTGTGCGTAGATTTTCTCGGCCAGCCGTGATCGCGACGGCCAAGGATCGTACACGTTGATGATGACTTTCTCAAGGAGTCGCGTACGGCGGGTTCGAAGCGTCGCTTTAAGACTCTTGAGACCTTGATAGTTGATGAATTGTTGATGGTAAGGATGATGAAAAATAAACACTTTACTTTGTCACACTGATTTTAATAGGTAACAAGATTTAACTACTATAATGAACATGAAATGAATTTGAAAACCAATGAATGACTATAATTAATATTGAACTGGCATCCACACGCCTTGATGACAAAACCAATGAACAACTGATTTTACTAATCTAATTAATATTACATGGCGTCCACACGCCTTTTTATGGAGAAAACCAATGCATGGCCGACTGCCATCTTTATTCACCTTTCCTATGAACTAGACAGGTTTTTGATTGAATGACAAGTGATTTTTTTTGAACGTAAGATCGATAACGCAAAGGCGTTAAACATTAAGGGTGAGATTTATAGAGCGTGCTTACGAGAAACTTTGACTTTACTTATGGCGAACTTGGCTCAGTGCATACTAAGTACGAGCTTTGATTTCGAATTGATAGTCATACAAAAGTTGAGACTAGGCTGAGCTTAGTGTTCCATTTCAAGCATAACCTTCTTAATTGTTCTTTAAACTTAAAATAAAATAAAATGATTTAAAAAGTACTTTTAACTTGTACTAAATTTAATCATTAATTTGAATCATTAACAGTTATAAATTACAATATTTTCATAAACTTAATTAAAATAAGTCAAAAACATTTTGTCGGTGTTGGCTAACATATTTTTTGAAACGGAACGCACTGGCCCCTCTGACAGTGACATGACAACTGCAGTCTGTCAAGTCAAATAAATTGGCTTTTGGGCGTTGTATTTTACGATTCGTACGATCCATAACGAATGTTTAGTCAATTGTCTCGTATAATTAAATCAATTTGCTATGAAATACAATAACTATCCTTAAATTAAAATCAATTAATTGAAGAGATACTGTTTTGGTAGAAAGATATCTTGTTTTGACAGAAAGATAACCCGTAAAATTTAAAAAGGCACGGAAACGCCGTAGAGCTGTTGACGTAGTATGCTATTATTCACGTTCGGTTAATATCCTGAGTTTTTCGTAAGTCACCGATTTCGGTGACTTAGATCCTGTGCTAAGCCTGTGCTGCGCCAGCGTCGAAGCGTTGATTATAAATTCTAATTTTGTCTTAGCTCGCTAGATAAGTCTGAGTAAAGTGTAAGTACGATCTATAGATCTCAGCCTAAGATGATACACAATGAAATATATACAAACATGTTAATTTTCGATTAACATTCCTCCCGCCACCAGGGGAAAATGAACTGAATACTTGAAGTCCTTAATGCGCTCTACTTATAGTAACAATAACACATAATATGACTCATACACATGACTTAACTTTAAGAATGAAAACACTATATATACACAGAAGTGCAATGGTTAACTTAAATTACTTTCTATTGGTATCGGTAATTTACACAGTTTGACCACTGGTCTTACAAGCTCTCCGCTTTGAGTCCATAATTTAACTGATCTCACAATGTGATCTGATCCCTTAAACAATTCAATAACTCTACCCTTTCGCCAGTGAAGAGGGGGTGAGTTCTCGTTAATAATAAGAACTAAATCGTTGAGCTCTATATTGTTAATATGCTTATACCATTTATTACGTGACTGTAGTGTACTGAGATACTCAACATGCCGGCGCGACCAGATCGTCTGGTACAATTTCTGAATAACTTGAACACGGGACAATCGCGACATTTTAGTTTCCTTCCAGTGAGCTTCTGGCAAGGCAACTAGTGGCTGACCTATGATGAAATGACCTGACGTGAGAACCTCTAAATCACTGGGGTCCTCTGACATAGGCACAAGAGGCCGTGAATTAAGTATAGACTCTATTTTAGTAAATAGAGTAGACAGTTCCTCGAATGTTTAAATGGTATCGCCCACCTCTCTCTTGAGGAGGTTTTTAGCGCTTTTGACTGCAGCCTCAAATAGTCCCCCCACATAGGGCGATGCAGGAGGATTGAACTCCCAGCGAATGCTCTGTTTTCTGAACTCTTCCTTGAGGATAATCTGGTTGTTCAACAAGAACTGAGTGATCTCCTTTAGATACGAATTAGAACCAGTAAAATTGGTACCTCGGTCCGATCTGATTAGTGAAGGCAGCCCTCGTCGGCTGACAAACCTGGTGAATGACGCGATGAAGGCCTCGATGGTCAATGCAGAGACCACTTCGAGATGAACAGCTTTTGTACCATGACATTTCCTGACGCGTCCACGGTCCTGAAGTAGACGCTCGCGGCAAAACCAGTCTCTGCAGCGTCTCCGAATCCGTGAAGTGAATATGAGACAGTCTGTGGCAATGCAACACATCTAGATATCTGCAAGTTTGACAAATAATTAAGGTCTTGAATGAGTTCGTCCCACTGACGACATTGACTATTACTGACAGGTTCGTCCTATTTGACTCCATCTGAAAATAGTGTCTGAAGAAACACCTTGAATCGAAACACAATAGGCGCACAATATCCACACGGGTCATACAGGCGTGCTATTGTACTAAGGATATGACGCTTAGTAATTGCTTGTCCTAGCGGTACATTGATCTGATATGACATTGAGTCTGATACTGGGTCCCATTGAATACCTAATACTTTAATAAAGCTTTTATCGTCAGTATCAAAGTGATGGGGCAGCTCGCAGTGTTCCTGCGGCAAATCCTGCAGTAATTCATTGCAATTTGATGACCATTTCCTGAGCTCATATTTGGCGCTTTTCATTAGTGCGATGAGTTCTGATTTGAGGTGTTGAGCCTCTGATAACGAGTCTGCGCCCGTGAGAATATCGTCAACGAAGGTGTCTCGTCTGATGACGGTTGAAGCTGATGATTCATGATGAGTAGCCTCCCAATCATCGGCGAGTTGTAACAATGTTCGAATTGCAATGAATGGACTTGATCGTAGGCCGTAGGTATTAGTATTCAACTCATATACCTGAATTTGGTCAGACGGGTCCTCTCTCCACAAGATGAGCTGGTACTTCCTGTCTTCAGGGTGTATCCAGGTCATTCAAAACATCTGCTTGATGTCGGTCGTGAAGATTATTTGATGCCGTCTGAAATTTAACAATATTTGGGTAATATCATTTTGAAGTGGTGGACCGGTGTGAAGACACTGGTTTAGTGATGTTCCTGTTGATGAACGAGCACTCCCGTCGAATACTACACGGATCTTATCCGTTCCCTTTTTGAATATGCCATGATGAGGGATGATGAAATGTTCGGAGTCTAACTGAAAGTCCGATTTTGACATATGACCGAGAGTTTCATATTCCTTCATGAATTCTTTGTATTTACTTGCGAATACTGAATTTTTTGCCATCTTTCTTTCTAAAGATCGCAATCGTTGAATGGCTAAAGCCTTTGATTCACCCAATGGTGGCCTTGTTGAAAGTAATGGTAACGTAACCAAATATTTGCCATCTGGCATACGTTGAGTACTTGAATTATACAACCTTTCACATTCCAAGTAATCCGGATGAACAGCTGGCTTCGAAGGGGGCTGTTCCACCTTCCAAAACTTTTCTAAGACTTCCTCCAGTCTGACTGCATGGAGTCCATAGTCTTCTACTGAAGTGCCTGCCGACTGGTCGGGTGATGTGACCGTCGATGGTGACTGTTGAGTGTGTATCGCTCCCATGATGACGTGACCGAAACATGATCCATAAGCCGCTATCCATGGAATGTTGGTTGAAATCTTTGAACCATCAAGTACATAATTGAGCACATCTGTACCAAGTATGATATCTACATCTCGAGCTTTATCAAAGTTGCTATCAGCAAGAATAATATTTGATGCCTTTAACTGATTCTTTAATTTAATATCATATGGTGGAATATTTCTTGATAATGTGAACATAACCATTGCCCGGGTACCAACTATTGGTAATTGAGCCCCTACTGGTTTGATTACTAATTTTACAACAGTGCCCGGTGTATTAACAGCTTGATGACCTACTCCATAAAGAGTATTACTATTACCCTGTTGGTGCAATTTTAAATGATGAACTAATGATTGTTTGATAATTGAAACACAGTATCCTGTATCTAACAGGGCCCGAACCTTGACAAATTGACCATCACCTGACCTGACCATTACTATTGCAGAAGGACAAATAGTTATGGGAAGTGATGGTCCCATAGATGCACCAACAGTAACCTGATCTCATGCCCTATCAGGGCTCATCCTTGACCCAAACCTGAGGGAATGAAAGGTGGTCTGAGCCAGATGTGCTCTGTCACCAACTCGTGGCCTTGGCTGGTGATGAGCCATGGACTGCACCGTTGGAGCCTCATGATGCGGGCGAAGTGTGAGAGGTTGTGATGATGATGGGATTCCATGGCGATGGTAAATAACGACTGCGTCTCTTAAAGTGATGTTGTATATTTAGAGTGACTACATTGTGACTAAGTTATTATCTAAACCTTACAAGACTATTTATACAGTAATACTACGTAGATGTTGGAGGGAGGATGCCGTGACATATCTTTATCGGATCTGCACGCGTTTAGGAATGTGCTTACAAACTCTTTAACCGATACGTGATGATAATAAATTATGTGGCGACTCAGGCCGCCACAGTACTCCCCCTCTTGAAAAAGGGAATGAAATTACCATCAGGTCTTCAGCTTGGAGATGCCAGTGGTGCTCTAATCCACGTTAAGTCGTGATGAGCGTGCTCAAGTCTTCATTGACAAAACGAGCGTTCTCCGGTCTACGTGACTCGAGACCATGTCTGCTGTGAGTCGAGACATGTGGAGTGCGACGGTACTTATTTTGACCGTCGAGTGATGCCGAGGATCCAGGAAGCGTTACGTTGCTGCGATGGAACCTTATGGCTAGCTGGCTTGCTGAATGCTGCTAAGAGAGCTGTTTCCTTGTATTTGAACAAAATACTTATCATAGGTATATCTTTTAAAAACGACCAATTACACGAATAATTTTATAAAAAACTAGATTTTTCTTTAAAATGAATAAAAGTCCTCTCAACATCATAATACTGTTACTAGTATAATTTTTTATCACGTTATACCAAGACTATATTATACACACAAATTAAATTTTTTAATGACATAAGTATACACTTAAAATTACGCATATTCTAACAAATTAACTATAGACACGTTAATAATAAATTGATAATAAACAGAAATAATACCAAAAAATTTAAATCACAATTGACTAAGATTAAACATTAAGTACATAGAAATGAGACATGTTGCTTTCAATATACATACTTAATATAAGGAAATAAGTGCCTAGCTAAAAAATATTATTAAAATTGACTAAAATCTTATTATTACATTAGTTACCCTAACATGGTTCATTTTTGTGCTTATTTATTCTACTGTATTCTTAATGCACAATCAAAGCATTTTAAACTTGTTGAATATCTTCATTTTGAATACAACTTCATTATAGCTTCATATTTATCCTCAGACTGGCGTATTCCTTGGCTCTTTGTCAGATAACCGGAGAAATCAATTCGCACTGGAGGTAGCTAGTAGCATTTAAGTGTCTTATGAAGTGTAATAATATCTCATAAAACCATCGACTGGTAAAATAATGCTTTTATAAATATCTCTTCCCGTAAGTATAAATAACATACCTCAAACCACTTTGTCAGTCGGTAAGTGAGGCAGTTAAACGGGTGAATACTCGTTGCATACATTTATTCTATTTTCCTTTGGATTTTATTTATTTACTTACTTATCCACAACTCTGTACAAAATTGTTTCCGTATAGCAGTATAGTCATTAATGCCGTGATCTTGAATTTGCGCAAGCGTAGAGCAAACGGCGAAAAGTGCTGCGTCGGAAATTCTTGTGCGTTCGCTGCACCGCACAATTTATTTATAACGTAATGTGTACAGTTATGAAATCGTTAGTATATTCTATATCGCATTGTTTTCCTGGGTACCTTATTTCTTTGCCTTGGTCGATGAAACGTTCTTGATACGATGTGCCGGAAAGGAAGCCAAAGTTGTGGGAGCGATAAGAATGATGTTAAATGACGTAGTCGCAGCTCAGTGTGGCTCGGCATAGTGATTATTTTTTTAAGATCTTGTTGCGTCCGTCGCTGAACAGAATATTACTGCCATGGTTGATGTGTAGATATTGTTATTGCAAATGACTCACGTGTTCTTTTCGTGGTACTCCGGTGGAAGGTTGCTTGTTGCTTGAGCGGAATCACCAGTGTTCCGTCGGACGTGTGCGAGGTAGTGATGATGGGAATTCCATGGCGATGGTAAATAACGACTGCGTCTCTTAAAGTGATGTTGTATATTTAGAGTGACTACATTGTGACTAAGTTATTATCTAAACCTTACAAGACTATGTATACAGTAATACTACGTAGATGTTGGAGGGAGGATGCCGTGACATATCTTTATCGGATCTGCACGCGTTTAACCGATTTTTTAACCGATACGTGATGATAATAAATTATGTGGCGACTCAGGCCGCCACAATGATGTGCTGACGATGGGTTCGCTTCTTTTTGGATCACACCAGTGATATGCACTGGTGATGAGACATGACGCGCCTTTGACGAAGTTGGCGTGTCTCGACCACCTGCACATTGGATGACCAGCCGAGCAGCAGGTTGACTCCGTTGCCGGGGAGCACCGATGTTCTCATCTGCGTTGCAATTGAGTGAGTTATGATCCTGGGAGCCACAATGAGAACACCAGTTCCTATGAGTACAGTTACTTGCATAGTGCTTCCGTAAGCATCGATAGCAATGTCCTGACTTAGTCGCCCACGACTTACGACTAGGTCGTGACAACTGTTGAAAGTCAGGGCACCTATAAAGTGAGTGTCCCTGGGCACTACAAAATGAACAAGAAGGCCTCACCTGACGAGCTGATGATCCTTGGTCTGTTGATCATGACATCACCTGATTGGCCTGATATGCCTTGCCTGATGTCATCCGATGTTGACTTGATCGCGGCGCTGGTGGACGCACCGTTGGTAGTGAAGCCAGAGGTGGTCTCCAGACAGGCTCGGGTGCTGATGCCACTGTCAGCTGCAGTCGGCACTGTTCGTCCAACAACTCCATTAGTTGACTAATGGTAGGCAAAGCATCAGGATTCGTGCCGTAGCGTTCCTCAAACAGTGACCGCAGCTTAACAGGCAGTTTCTGTAATGTTAAATACAATATAACATATGACCACTCTTTGACAGGCTGATCTAGCTTTTCTAACACCTGAAGGGCTTCTTGAAGAGGATCATAAAATTGTGAACGCAGGTGAGTGACTGATGATGTGATGATAGGTAAATTTACTATCCTACCGATATAAGCATCAAGTAGTAATCTAGTATTCTGATACCTAGACTTAAGTAAATTAAGCGCCACTGAATAATTCTTGTCATCTACCGGCAGCTGTCTGACAATGTGAAGGGATTCACCTGACAATGATGATCTAAGATAATAATGCTTTTCAGCATCCGACAAATCACGCTCATGAACCAATGAATGAAATAAGTCATAGAATGGAACCCAGTCCATGAGGTTACCGGAAAACTTGGGAAGTTCTATAAGTGGTAATTTGGCCATTACCTGGTTTGATGTGAACTTGTGTGATTTTGAAGTACCAGCGGTTGACTCCGACGACGCCTGGTCCAGTTTTATCAATAGTTTGTTGACCTCCGTGAATTGCACCTCGAACAGCGACATGTCTGTTTCAGACACTTCGACGCTAGAAAAATCCAATAATGTTTCGTAGGCCAAAACCAAATCTTTATAGTAGGTATTAAAATGCCGTTTTGCCACTGAAGCAGAGACATACCCAGTTTGTTCGTCGATCGTCGCGGCAAAATCCAACAACATTCTATGATGAGTTCTAAACTGATTTCTTGTCCTACGCGAAGCCATGATGACTATCTACTGACTAATGCACGTAATAAACAGTAACACTTGAGATAAGTTACACTGGTAACAAATTTAAAACTAACGAAACATAAATTTAGAATATGTAAACAAACAAGATAACCTAGTTATTTAATTGACAGACACTTGACATGACAGTGACATTGACTGAATGAGTGATTCAATATTCGTAAAGAGTGAATGAAGTTAGACCGATTGAAATTGGTTTGATGAGAATGAATGTACTTACATGAATTATTCAAAGTCAAAGTCAAAGTCAAATTATTTATTCAATGTAAACCTTTACAGGCACTTATTGACGTCAATACTAATAATAATAAAAAAACAGTTAACTAACTTATAGTTAAGACTTAATAACTAATCTAACGAGCTATTATAGTCTGTGCCAGACAAATGCGCATTGCTACCCCCAGTACCACTGCACGCCGAAACAGAATCGCGTCGAACCGAAATATAAGCCGTGGTCATAGAATTGTGTAATATGATTTCCAATTATCGTATTGATACTGTGGTAAGTAATATAAATTGGAGAGTTTTTGAAGTAAAATAATATTATATTATAATATTGGCCAATCACAACACAATAACACTAACTTATGAGTCCGTAAGAATGAGTGAACCGCAGCGCGCGCCCTCTTGCGTCGGCTGTCTGCGTTCCCGTTGTGTAGCGTAGCGATGCGATACAAAATTACAAAATGGCGTAACTTTATCTTCAATAAATACGCCCCGTCGAATCTCGACCCTTTGATAAAGGTGATAATTTTTTTTTTTTTTTTTTTATAAAAGAGGTAGGCAAACGAGCAGGCGGGTCACCTGATGGAGAGTAATCACCGCCGCCCATGGACACCCGCAAAACCAGGGGAATCGCAGACGCGTTGCCGGCCTTTGAGGGAGGAATAGGTTTAAGGAAGGAATAGGAATTGAGAGGGGGGGGGGAAGGGCGTCCGGAACCCTCACTGGTCGGACGAAACACAACAGCACCATGTGCCATTATTTCACGCCGAATATTAGTGAGAGGGTGGTATTACGCCGGGCGAGCCGGCCCAATGTGTGCTGCAACGCAGCGTGGCTCTACCACTCAGATGATGATGATGAATTATGATGAATTATTACGAACACTGAATTTAAACACTGAAAAACTCCGAGATTGACTTGATATTCGGTATTTCACACTGAACTTATAATCTTGACGGCAGCTTAGACGCGAGTTTGCCGGCAATGACCTTGGACGGCAACCGCGTGTCCAGTACCTATAATGCTGTTTATCCCTTCCTGGGTTTAAACGATTCCCGTCCTGGGTTCCCAAAAATGTGCGATTCCCGTCGTGGGTTCCACCAAAATATTGTGCGTAGATTTTCTCGGCCAGCACGTTGATGATGACTTTCTCAAGGAGTCGCGTACGGCGGGTTCGAAGCGTCGCTTTAAGACTCTTGAGACCTTGATAGTTGATGAATTGTTGATGGTAAGGATAATGAAAAATAAACACTTTACTTTGTCACACTGATTTTAATAGGTAACAAGATTTAACTACTATAATGAACATGAAATGAATTTGAAAACCAATGAATGACTATAATTAATATTGAACTGGCATCCACACGCCTTGATGACAAAACCAATGAACAACTGATTTTACTAATCTAATTAATATTACATGGCGTCACGCCTTTTTATGGAGAAAACCAATGCATGGCCGACTGCCATCTTTATTCACCTTTCCTATGAACTAGACAGGTTTTTGATTGAATGTCAAGTGATTTTTTTTTGAACGTAAGATCGATAACGCAAAGGCGTTAAACATTAAGATGATACACAATGAAATATATACAAACATGTTAATTTTCGATTAACAGGAGGTATTTGCAGTCTTTTGCCTTTTACTCGTCTTTTACGACACCCAGGGGGAGATGGTATTGGACGGGGAGGCGGGAGTTGGGGGGAGAGTCCCACATAACTCGGGGTGTCCCCATGCCCCGGGTATTCGTAAAGAATTTCCTCCAGTATAAGGAAAAAAAAAAAAAAAAGGGGGAGATGGTATGATAGTATTCTTTCACCGCTACGCGACACGGTGACTTCTTTATCATTATCATTTAAGCCCGTATCCAGCCACCCACTGCTTAGCGTAGGCCTCCTCCACGTTATGCCATTTTCCCTTGTTTTGACAGTAACATTGGCATATGCTAATCTTTATCGCGCACCGGAGGACGCTGTGCAGGCAGGTCTCCAACAAGGTGGATCGACGATCTGGTATAGGTAGAGGGTAGCCGCTGGATGCGAGCAGCACAACACCGGACGTGGTGGAGATCCTTGGGGGAGGCCTTTGTCTCGTAGTTTTTCAGCTTAAATTATAATGTTGACGTGCTAATCTTTTGTTTCGGTTATGGTCGTTTCCGTTCGAGAGTCTGGCGAAGACGAAAGGTATGCTAAGATGGTTTGGTCATATAGAAAGTACTTATAGATAAGAAAAGAATTTCATACAGGCGCATGACGCGAGTCAGGCCACCGACCTACATTGGGCTTTGTGGGTTATGGCTCAATCTCCCAATCTGCTGTTGGCCATGTGGGAAGGCCTGTGTCCAACAGTAGGATGGTCACAGGCTGATGGTGATACATTACAAAAAAAACTATTTTTTTTCCCTATACACCCTTATTTTTTAGTCGTTTTAATGAAATTAAGGGTGAGTTCCACCCATGAAACTGAACAACTTTCCCCAAGAAACCTATGTGCAAAAATGACAAAAAAATTTCGACCTTCCATACAAAACTGTCCGATCAACTGACGACAATACTATGGGAGGTCGAAATTTTTTTGTCATTTTTGCACATAGGTTTCTTGGGGAAAGTTGTTCAGTTTCATGGGTGGAACTCACCCTTAATTTCATTAAAACTACTAAAAAATGAGGGTGTATAATGCAATCAACATTTTTAATATGAAATAGCAGCACCAATAAATATGTTTCATACGAATGGTGTAACATAAATCTCGTATTATTCTAAATAAATCACATTGATATATCCTGTTGGCGCGGCGGAGTACCACATGCTCCATTCGTGACCTCCGCCCGTTTAGACGTGTTATGACTCTGTTTAGGATATTGCATACGATGAAATGTCTGCCATCACCTTCCCAGACCTATACGTATTTTACAACCACACTATACCAATAAGTATATTGTTACCGATAACTCCCAATTTGCATAAAGCTAACTCAATACGTCTTGACCTACTTTTGACAATTCTTGAAGGCCTACCAACAGAATGGTAGTACGAATAGTTTAAGCTAATGTAATTACTTGGG